>OU830646.1:1200000-1800000 GCA_917563905.1 Neonectria neomacrospora
TGAGATTCTCCGGTTAGCGATGTGTGACTGTTCTTAGGTGGCGAGGAGACGTTTATGATATCTATCCGTAGAGTTCTAAAACACATCGCTCTAAGCCTTGGCGCGCAGGGATATCTCAGTGAGGACATTGATCTACGTAGGGGTCACTGATTCTAGAGAATTGCCACAGCCTTGCCAGGACTTGTAACACCCCAAACGAGAGCAAGGTAAAAAGATATCAACGCCGCCAAAGAAAGCCAAGACTACGTCCCTGTATTTGGTCAATGAGTGGATTAGCTGACATCGGACTGTTATAGTAAGGCTATTTAATACCAAATGCTTTCCTAAAAGCGACTTGATTATAGTGCTGAAGAGTTTTCCCTCTCCCTGCCCTGCTCAGTTGTAAACAGCTCATGTCCCAGACCAAAAGAAGGTCTGCGGTAGCTTGAAACTCTTGCGCAAGACCTCGTCATTGGGATCGGCACTGGTGGCGACGATAACCTCAAAGTCTCCTTTCTCAGCCTTCCACTGCCCGTCCTCTTGCGACCAGAATGAGAGGGCGTACTTGTCAAGCCTGAGAGAGACGGTCCTGGTCTCGCCAACTGCCAGGTGCACCTTCGCGAAGGCCTTGAGCTCCCTCGCCGGCCGCTGGACTGCGCTCTCGGGATCGTGGATGTAGAGCTGGATGACTTCGGCGCCATCGTACGAGCCGGTGTTCTTCACACTGACTGAGATAGTCGCCTCGTGACCTGCCGATGGCTCGAACGTGGACGGAATTATCAGGTCTGAGTATTCAAACTTGGTGTATGAAAGGCCGTAACCGAAGTAGAAGAGGGGATCTCGGTCGACTGCTTCGTAGAAACGATGACCAATGAATACGCCCTCGCCGTATAAGATGTCGTAGTCGGATTTCCCAAATGTCAGATACGCGGGTGTATGCTTGACGGACTTTGGGAACGTAACCGAGAGCCTGCCAGCGGGATTGACATCGCCAAATAAGACGTCGGCTATAGCGTGTCCAGTCTCCTGGCCACCATACCAAGCATGGAAGAGCGTCTTGGCCTTGGGTTCCCATGGCATCTCAATGGGGCATCCGGCTTGGGTTACGACGATCTGATTGAGAATAAGGGTCAGTGAGTGTTGCTGCCTTCAAAAGAAACTGCAAGAGGAGCGAAGGATGGATGGTTCACACTTACAGCGTTGGGGTTGGCATCAAGTACCGCATGCACCAGCCGGTCTGCGGCTTGAGGCAGCTTGAGATGTTTCCGGTCGCTGGACTCGCTTTCGTAGTCCGCCGAGAGTCCGGCCACGACAATGGGGACGTCGACCGACTGTGCGATCCTGACCGCATCTGCAAGGCCTTGCTCAGGTGCAAGAATCTCGTAGCCACCCAGACGGCCAGCCAAAGTGAACGCCGTTCCAACGCCACCGCTGACATCCTCATTGACCATGACGACCTCAATATCCACCGTCTTGCCCTTCTGCACGTCTGCATCGTAGAACCGTTCCATGGATAACCTGTTAAAGCATGCCGTATCATCCGTCTTGGGCGGTTGATCGCGCCAAAGATCAATGACTTCCTTGTGGTCAAACTTGACTTTTCCCTTGCCAGAGACGCTGAAACCGAATCGATAGCGGGCTGATGCCTCTGGGGTGAATGTAGCTCGTGCTCGGACGAAATACTTATGCGGTAGGTCTTTGTGGAGGCCTTCGGGCACGTCGATCAAGTCCTTGTCAGTGGCTGTCGAGTAAACCGGTTCGGCATCAGGAACTTCGTCTGGATTCTTGCCATAGATGTCCACCCACCAGCCGTGGTTGCTTGTGCCAGGCTGGCTGAGATGTTTCAGAAAAGGGACAAACTTGAATGCTACAGTAACCAGGTTAGCCATGCCTCCAACTGAATGACACAGGAAGAGTCTTGTGCAAATAGAACCCACTGTAGAGGCCAGAAGTGTAAGCAACATTCTCTTCCCCCACTGCTTCAACAATGGCGTCGTATGGGGTTACCGAGTAGTAAGGATCGGCCTCGGCGCTGCCACCACCGGAAAGGGCGGGGAGTTTGAAGTGATCGCCGATCAGGCCATAGGATTTGGCTTTCCTGTCTCTGATAGGAAGGAGTCCTTCATCGTTCTTTAGGAGGACAATGCTATCTGCAGCAAGCTTGCGAACTAAGGCGCGGTTCTCGGGAGTATTCGCAGCCCATGGATCGCCAGCCCATGGCTCAACTGCTGTCGTGACCTTCTTGGCAAAATTCAACACGTTTCTCGCTGCTGCATTAACAGCCTTGCGGGAAACCTTGCGGGTGTTGACGGCGATTTCAAGCAGCTTGCCTCTGAACTGGGTAGGCCCTGGCATCTCAAGGTCCAGCCCGGCGTTGATGGATGCAGTTGTGCTATACGTCCCCCACCAGTCGCTCATCACAAGGCCGTCAAAGCCCCATTCCTCACGAAGAATCTGCTGTAGTAGTAGCGGGTCTTCGCTCGAGTGTATGCCGTTGATCTTGTTGTATGAGGTCATGATAGACCAGGGATCGGAATGGCGGTAGGCCAGTTGGAAGGGTAGTAGATGCAACTCTCGCAAGGTTCTCTCGGTCATTTGGACATTGTCCTCGGTTGACATTGCCGACTGGTCATGCGCAGCGTAGTGTTTGATGCAGGCAGCCACGCCACGCTCTTGGATACCGTTGATATAGGTCGAAGCTATCAGGCCGCTGAGGACAGGGTCTTCGGCAAATGCCTCAAAGCCACGACCCATGAGAGGCGAGCGCTGAAGGCAAACAGTAGGCGCCAGCAGGACATGTACGTTCCTGTTGTGAGCTTCTTCTCCGAGCAGGCTCCCGACGCGATGCATCAGTTCAACGTCGAACGTGGCACCCATGGCCGTCGCCGAGGGAAGTTGAACACTGGGGGCCTAATGGTTCAAAGTGCAAGTCAGCGCAGTCACCTTTGCGAGACAGGTCGACTCGTGGGCGAGGCCGTAAAAGCCGGTCAGAGATAGAAGGTAGAACTTACACGCTTGAATTTTCGCGCACCGCGAATGCCATGCGGTCCATCCGAGGTCTAGTCACACGAACATCAAGGCTCAGTAGCTAATTCCTGGCGTGGATAAGATTGCTCCAGCTTTCACCAGCCAATGCAAAACTCACCGTGATGCTTGGGATGCCACGAGCTGGGAGGCCCGTAGTCTTGAAAGAGCCCTGCCCACTGAGAAGCTGAATCTTTTCTTCCAGTGTGAGCTGGCTGACGAGTGTGTCGACGTCGACGTCGACGAAGGCAGACTGCATGACCATGGTAGCGATAGTCTAAGCAGCGGCAGAGTGAAGCAAGAACAATTGGGACTACAACAGATTGATAGTACAATGATGAGTCGATGCGAGGGACGCAGTAGTCTTTGAGGGCGGGTAGTCGACCGTTAAATAAAAGGGCTCGTTGATTATGGGCGCAAGCTCACTTTAGCCTATGACCAAGCCATGGAGTAGTCGACGTCGTGTTCTGCTCCACCACCGGCTTTTGGCGCGGGGATATGCCAAGGCCTTCGAAGTATGGTTGCGACCTAGATCCTAGTAACACTCGGGGAAGTATCCTTTGCCCATTGGCCAAGATTCGAGTCTGCTCCGAACCCCCCTGTCGAGTTCCGGATGCCGGTTAATGACCCCCTTGTCAGTCAGACTGCAGCTTCGTGGAGAACTCCCCGCCTTTTAGACCGGATTCTCACCTGGTTCAGAGGACTGAAGATGGAGTCCATGGTCGAGTTGCTTCATCCTCCCTCGGCTAAGAATCCAGATACCCAACTTTGAAGCAAGTAACTTAGTCAATAGCGTCTCTACGGCTGTATTCTGTGACTCGTGCTGCTTTACCCCGACCTGTGGCGTTGTTCTTGACCCCAACTGAATGCGCCATTCCATGTTTTCTTTCGTCTTTTTCTAGCCACTATGACCAGAAGTGAGGCCGCTTAAAGATGCTCTAGAAATTCCTAATACGTCCCAGATTATGTCCTCGGCAACATCTATCCTACACCAATCGCACCTTGAGTTGCTAACCGCTATGGCCGTCGCTAGGGAATCACTGTCGGCGGAATAATTATGATCGTCAGGCCTTTATTCTTCGGAGACCATCCCTCGAGGAGTAAAGGTCTTACAGCGGTTGATAAGAGCTGTGGTCAGCTCGTGGTTCAGGTTCCAACAGTACCGGTTTTGTACAGTAGACAGGCAGTAAACCCGCAGATCTTAGTACTGGATTCAATTAGGCTCTATCAGTATGCCGAATATTCGGCTCGAGAGGAGAAAGTTTGCTTTACTAGAAGCCATCCAAGGCTCATTCATATTATCAACTCAAAGGTCAACCAATGGGCTATAGACTGAAGCCACAAAATCCCAACACCCGTTCAGATCCTCTTTTATCAACTGACCAGAGGCCCATCGTGGGTGGTGCCAAAGGGTTGGACAACTAGTGATAGTCCATATTCTGATGCCCCTGAGTTGCGTCTTGACTCCTGCCACCCAGATGGTTGATCGAGGCATGTTGGCCAAAGACCGGCCAGGGGTTCATAGGATCCGGTATTATATAATTCCGGATGCAGCCCCATAAAGGAGGGGAAATCCCACACGAGCCCACAAGGAAGGCGTGCCAAGTTCAAATCTTACCAGACAACTACCCTGCATTCACCTCATTGCTTTCCTATTTCAAACTCAGTGAATCCTTCGACGTATATCAGGAATGCGGTGGGCAGCTAGGGCGCCCTTATAGCCTAGTGTGGTACTATAGCTTAACTTGGGTCAAGGTCAGGCGTTGGAAGAAAAGGGAGATTCAACAGTGGCGAGGTCACCGGTGTGTATCTTCAACGTCCAGTAATCCACGGAGTCGTATATAGGCTACCACTAACTGTCCCCAGGAGGCGAATATTACCCTTTCGAAAGCGGAACACCTTCATCATCTGCAGTGAAGAGCCATGTCGAGCCAAACAGCAATTCGCTCGAGCTGTCAATCTCTTGCATATGACCCACGACGTGCTGTGGCGCCCTCAAGACCCCCATATGAGTATGAGAGCGCATCCGGCGTGGTAGCGCTACGCGTAATTCCGTTGAACTACCAGCTCGAAGATGAATTTCCCCAGCTTCCCAAGCTAAGAGCATCCATCGAGAATGGATGTCCAATGTGCCGATTCCTAATGGACGTGATCTGGAGTCATGTGAGGTCGGGGGACCAACTGCTCGAGAGAGCAAATACTGCCATGTTAAAGGACAAGAAGGAACCAATTGGTCCAAATCTTAGGATACAGATCATTCTAGACGAGTTTCATCCTATAGTGAGTATGCATCTCGTCAAGGGCTCGAGCGACTGGCCCCCGTTATATATCGCTGGCCGAATCACCGTGGGCGATCTTTCACAACCACTACGCCTGGAAGTTCACGAGGGGCCAGTCGGTATGACTTATTGATCCTCAACTCACCAAACCGCAATCTCACTACTCTCTAGACCGTATCAAAAGGTTTCCTGACGGAGGGTCGCTATCTACCAAGTCTATGCAATGCGTCCAACACAGGTTAGATGCGTGCACTGCGCACGATACTGCAGGCCATGAGTCTTGTTAAAAAAAGAAACGAGCAGTCGCTCCTTTACGGCTCCTTGAAGTAATGACAGGGGACAGTGTGCGACTGAAAGAGACTGAAGGGTTACAGGTCCAGTACACCATTCTGAGCTACTGCTGGGGAACCTCCCCTGAGGTTCTCGAAAGCCGGACTGTGCCTTCCAACCTGTCCCACAGGATGTCTGGTTTCTCTCTTGGCAGTCTGCCTCAGACGTTACAAGACAGTGTGACACTGAGCCGGCGGCTGGGCATCCCATATATCTGGATCGACGCACTATGCATTGTCCAGGACTCCAACGAGTGGGTCACTGAAAGCCTGCGGATGATGCAGTATTACGAGAACGCGTACTTGACAATCATCCCAGTGACGTGTAGCTCGGCAGACCAGGGATTCCTCGGACGCCGACCAGGGTGGGTTACCAGGACGATAAATTGGATTGGTCCACCAGACAGGCAACTTCAATTCTCCTTCCCCAGATACACTCGAGTTTCGATCGATCTCGTGAACTCAGCCTGGATTACTCGCGGCTGGACCTTTCAAGAGCGTCTCCTCTCTGCGAGATCATAATTGTTGGCCGACACTGCATGGAGTTCCAGTGTCGATTCGGATACGGTAGCGAAGACGTCGGCCCTGAGATAAGATCCGACCCAACCAGCGAGTTTCTCCCAGCATCCTCAGCGCATGCCGCTCAGTCAAAGGAATGGAACCAAGTGGACTTGGTTCGTACTAAGTGGTATCAACTCGTGGCACAGTACGCAGGTCGCAAGCTCACCGAAGAAAGCGATAGGCTAGTAGCCTTGGCTGGTGTCGCGTCCAAGTTTCGTCAACTGCTGGGCGATCAAGACACCTACTTCGACGGGTTCTGGAAAAACGACTTGTGGAGTGGCCTCATGTGGAGGATCCCATCAGGGACGTTCAGGTCGCAATCAGTATCGAAATCGCCGCACTTCCCGTCATGGTCATGGTGTTCGGTAAATACGGCTCTGAACTGGGGGGACGAGGTTGGATCTGTGGCCTGTGCCAAACTCGTGGATATGATAAAGAATCTAACTCGAGGTAGAAACGGCTCAGGGCCTGAGTTCACAGGTCTCATCATCACTACCTGGGCCTTCTCGATCAACCTCCTGCAGACGGACCTGCCTGCCGGGCTCCAAATTGACACCTATCTTGATGACGGCTCGAGTCTCGTTGATAACATCAAAATGGGTAGCGGTGAACACCTCATGGCGGTCACTCTAACAGCGTACATTCATGAACGGGATGAGTGCACCTGGGCATCCGATCGAGCAGCTGAGCCCCACGACATCCATGGACTTATTCTCAGGCCGACCTCGCAAGTTGGGAAATCATATCCAACATACCAGCTCGCTGGTATGTTCGAAGTCGTCCGTCACATGGAGCCGTATTGGCCTTTCGATGACAACGATAATAGTGCCGGTGGAGGTTCACAGAGCTCCGATGACGAGCTCGACCAAGTCGTACCAGTCCAAGATTTCGAGAGCACAAGTGCACCAGGCTTCTACAAGGAAGTCTATGCAAGTAAATGCACATTCAACCTAGTATAGGCGAGGACACGTTAGTCACCATTCGCAACCTTTCTTCTGCCAGTAGTCAACTGGGCAGCCTACTCGTATGGCCTTCAATGGCACTTGATCCCGCTCTTCTATCTTGCCTAGCACATGCTTTCACCGTTCCACCTTACAACTTCAGCGCCAGCGCCGTTAGGTTAGTCTGACCGTTCTCTCACCCTTTGCCAGTAGGCCCATTGGCAGTTAGGTCCCCGGCCCCATGTCCGACTAGCTAGTGACAGCACTTGCTGGAGAAATTATATTGCTCATTTCCAACACTGATTTACTTATCGCCACCGTTCATACGCTCTAGATACCTATTCAGCAGCTACCCTGTCTAAGTGCGTAGTGGGATTTACCGTCTCCTTCTTTGTCAATGACTAGCTCACGAAAAAGAGCCCGCTTGGCGTTTCATTTGTTGTCGAGTTTGTCTGCATAATGACCTATCTGTATAACTTAGCATCTTATGCTCGGGGCGAAGAGGTACGTTTCAGCATTCGATTCTGTCCCAATCGCAAAGGTAGCCTACTTATGAAGATATGTCAGATTCGCTTAGATATCCACAAGAACTGGTCTGTCTAGGTTGCGCTCTGATCCTGTGCCAATACAGATGCTTCAGCTCAGAGGAGCCAATATATACACGTATCTAGATTTATACAAGCTAGGTAGCCTACATGCCAGAATAAGCTAGAAAGTGCAAGGTAATTGTCGTCATCACATATGAATTGACCGCATCTTGCGGAGAGTTTAATGAGAACCGACTCAGTGGAAACGTTCAGGATAACTGACAGCAGTTTCGGTATTCTATAGAATGGCTGTGAGCCCTGCGAATTTAGAAACACGTTCTGAAGGGATTCCTAGAATTGGAGTCGCCGTGGCGCTCAAAATGAGCGGAAGCCATTTCCACGCACCAGCATTCATCTCTTTAGCCCGAGTGGCGGAAGTTTGAATCGTGCAAAACCAGGCTACAAAGAAATATTTGTAGATAACGCTTCTCGGAGGAGAGCCTGTTCGGGCTCAGTTGCAAACCGGTCCCGCGAGTCACCGCGCCTCAGCCACGACTCAAAGCCAAATGACATCATATCATATACAGAGTAGATATACACTTTTGACTTTGCATAGCCTACGAGTTCCCAACAATATGTACTTGCCACACTGGCAGCGATGTGCGGTCGCTCAGCCGCCAGAACTGAAGGACCACCTTGGTGACTGCTGCTTTTGAAATAGTTATAATAAGAACGAGAATACAACGGCGGGTAGTTACCGGATAAATATATATGAACAGGGAAGAGTAGCGGCGAACGGCGGCTTTCCCTCCAAGTCCTTTGAAGTAACAGTCAACTGCCAAGTTCTGTATACCCCATCTGAGCAAAGACGCTAACTTACCGGCTCGGACCTGTTCGCGAGTGCAACACAAACACAACACAATGTATTACAGTAACAGAAAGAATTACAAGACTGGTAGTATCAGCTGTTTGATCGGAGTGCTCTCTATCTTTGCTGTTTATATATCTGCTCCACATCCACTGCAGACTCCATCTCAATCAGTTATACAATCCACACAGTTCTGGGTTCTATCTCATCAAACCACTTCATTATATCAACTCAACTTAATCCCAATCATGCAGTTCAAGCTTCTCGCTATTGTGACCAGTATCCTAGCTGCCTCTTCAGTTCATGCGCAGGTTAATGTCACCGACATAATCGGCGACATTACGGATATCACTGTACTGGCTTCTGAGATAGTTAGTCTCGCACAGAACCTTGACACAACGACCATCTTGACATCAGTGCCGGTAATACTCAGCAATCCAAGCTTCATCAGACTCTAACTTGAGTCCAGAAAATCATCGATAATATTGGCCAAATAGTCAGGATAATTGCAACCGATGTCGAAGAAATAGGCGCCGGTAATGCCACAATCAAAGCAACTGACCAGACCAACGTCTGTGACGGCTTGCAGGACGTAGGTAAACATGCTTCTAGAATTCAATTCCGATGCTAATTCTGGTTCTTGCCAGTTTCTTAAAGCGGTTGGACAAATTGCAGGCACCGTCACTGAGAATATCGATGTTCTCTCCGGTACCCCCTTCAGCGGTGCTATTGCGGATGTAATCACTTCTGTCAAGGACGGTGTTGATGAATTTGGTGGCAAGATTCTGGACTTAGTACCGGACTGTGGATCAGATACGGAAAACAGTCTGGAAAGTGTGAGCACGTCGTTTAGCAACTGTATCGAGAAACTGGGTTAGGTTATAGTGTGAGCTGAGAAATTAGAGCTTGACTGGGTTATGGTACCATACGGCGTGGAGGCACATCAGACATGAATCAATGGTTAACACCAAACTTGAACGGTTAACGGAAACCCCGAGGGACAAGCTTTTTCAGAACTGCGGTTGGTAGGGATCTTTTTGAGTGACGATCATAAACAAGACGGCACCCCTTGCAAAGCCGTCCACGGTCCGCGCTAATTCCACTCAATGAAGGCATGCGGATGGACGCCATACCGCCAAATTCGTCCTTTCCAGCTTCCGTGATAAATCGCATGCTGGGGGATCTAGTGGTGCCTCATGAAACCACTTGAAGATGTAGAAGCCCCTTACGGTCATACCCCGTGGAGTAATTGTCGGCAAGAGCCTGGCGACATTCTCAGCAGACCCATGCACCTCGATTGCCAGTTGCTTGGCTAGCTTCGCGCTGATTAAACCGTATACTTTTCGGCGCGAGGCATCAAACCTGACGCTATAGGTGCCAGGTATACTGTGAAATATTGAGACTTTTTTGAGGTGGCGGTTGGTTAAGTGAAAGCCTTTTCTGGCGAGGTTGAGTGTAGTCATGCGCAGGGCATGATTTTCATGGACGCATTGGAAGCATACTCGTTCGCACGTCGGTAGGAATAGAAAGGCGCCAAAATTGAAGCAAGACGTGCACTAGTCGGTCTGAAGGGTTTGTCGAAGCAATGCAGCTGAGTGATAACGTAGCATTCGGGTTCTTCCCAATGCGAGTAACACGTCTGGTGCGTGCTCCAGCAACTCTCGATATGTGGGAAGAGCCTCGACTGTCGCTTTTGCCCTGAAGGAGGCCCGCGACAGTCGGGACAAGGACTGGAAATCAAGGAGGTTGAGAGTGAATAGTAGCAGCTCTGGTGGCAGGGTATCGATGCACCCCAACGATGATTTGGTGGCATTTAGATGGATGGGAGAGGTTTTTGGGAGAGGTAGGCTTCGAGTCATTCCGCCTAGGTCCAGCTCTTGGGTGCAGGCGAGCTTATCAATAAGTTGTTCAGAGAGAACACGTTCTGGTGGAATTACGACGAGATTACGCGGTGATGGCCTAGAGTTCTGCCCCAGGCTCATCGATTGCCGCGTGAAGAATGATGATGGTGATGAAAGATGCAAGGGGCCTACGGCAAACTTTTCGCGCAACACTGAATACGCGGAGAGAGAAAAAGCGGCGTCGTCTTACATAGTCAAGACAGCTCATCGGCGTCTAGATTAGGGATTTCTTATACCAGACATCTATCCTCTAGTAAGACATTTACAAGTAATTTTATACTTCCATGTAATCATCCCTTTCTGTCATTGGACAGCCACCTAAGAGCAATCCCCAGACTAGCCGACAGCGGGATGAGAACTGCCCAAAAGAGATACCCCCAGACCACCTGGCCTCGAACTCCGACGGCGTAGACAGCAGTTGCAACTCCAGGAGAAACGGACCGTATGCCACTATGAAACACCATAGCAAGAGTGTTCAGCTTGCCAAGCAAATGCGGATTCGGCGCCGCGTCGTTAACCACGAGTTGAGCCGCGGTGAAGGACATGAAGACCGCCGGGCCGAGACTTGTAACGACAAAGGTAACGATCCAGAACCAGACAAGAGATACTTCGCTCTTCTCTCGAAGCAAAGCGTTCATGGCTATGAAGCCGGTGAGAAAGATCGGGTACCCAATCGCGCAGATGCGCAAAACCCCCTTGGTTCCCATGCGCCTTTGCAGCCAAGGGAACGCGAGCAGCAGCCATAGAGACTGACTGCCGGCCTGCGCGGCCATGTACAACGAGATCTTGGAAGGCGTCCACCCCATACCTCCAATCGACACCGGAGTATAAAGCGCCACCGGAAGAACTGCCGTGAAGGAGTCCGTGAGCAGGTTGACGTGTCCGTATAACCACAAAGCAATGCAGACACCAGGTGCCTTGGCGAGTTGCCAATAAGATATTGTTTCTTTCGAGTCCTCCGTAGTCTCGTCTCTGGAGATTTCAGAGTCTCTTGTATCCAGCGTCTCTACAAGAAACAAGGCAGAAGTTATGACTCCGGTCGCATCGATGGCCCCGACAACGATGCCGGGCAGTGCGTAAGGGTAGTCCTCGAAGAACTTGCTGCCCGCAAAGAACCTAGGGTATTGGCGGACGGGATCAGCGAGCGCCCCGCCGATGATGGGACCAACAAAGGCGCCGAGGTTGTCGGCAATGGCGAACCAACTATAGGCTTTGGCCTGAGTCTCTGACGTGACCTGGTCTCCAATCATAGTCCTGATGATGAGGCCTGAGCCGGAAACAAGCCCAGCCAGACATCGAAAGAGAATCATCTGGAATATGGATCTGGATAGTCCAAAGAAGACTGGACCAGCCGCCATCCCGATGAGGCTGAGGGTAAGAGCTGGCTTGCGTCCCATACGATCCGCTAGGTTGCACCAGATGGGCAAGACCGCCATCTCGACGATGGAGAAGAGGGATTCGATAAGCCCGCTGTAGAATCCAACATCGGAGTCAGGGAGATTCTCGTTGTGTTGGACCATCTGTGCGATGTAGGGAAACACGGAAAACATGGCAATGGGCTCCATCAACCGCGCATAGCAGAGCAGGAGGATTTGCCATGTTGGGAACGGTTTGCTGGCTTTCTGTCTCCTGACCGCTCCGCTGCCGTCACTTTCCAACAGTGGTGTAGTTTCTAAGGCATCGTACGCGGGGGGCTGCTGATACTCGGGGGAGGTCTGTTCGTCCGACATCGCGAGGGTGGTAGTCGATGATCGAGGACTCAACTATGAGGACAATACAGTGGCTTTCTTTAAGTGACGAAGAATAATTGCTCATATGTAATGACGGCCCAAATCCTCCCAAGGGAGAACCTATTGGCAAATATTGTCCGGGGAAGATTGCCCGTCGGTCGAAATTGTCCTTCGGAGAACAATGTCCTTCGGGAGGATCACGGCCCATACAGTAGCCGGCACTCTATCCGACGTGTCACCAAAGCAAAACAAAACAAGATGAGAAACAGCAGGAGCGTAAAAGACAAACTACGACTGCCAAAAGAAAGTAATAGGGTGGCGCCAGCACACCGCCGGTTGAACAAAGCTAGAGAATGGGTGTTCGGTGAGGCTAACGGTGGCAAACCAGAATACGTACCGAGCTAGCCACCACATCCTGCGAGACAGTGATGATGCCAAGGCGGTTTCCAATCAAGCCATGGTGACATATGGTAAATTGGTGGCCCCATCTCGGTTCGTAGGGTCATCGAATTCGTGGTTTCCTTGCTGGTACCCTTGCGTGGTGTGTCTATAACCGTGACCCCCAGATGCAGAGCGAATGTCAAGTCAAAGACAGCATTTTGAGTTAAATCACAAACATATCATCAACCGACCTAGGTAGGTACCAGTACCACTCTTAAGGGCGCCTAATCTCAAGAGCTGAACTCTATCTGACCCGTCCCGCTTCTGTGAAACGTGACAGCTGACAAGATGACGCCAATGAGGGCGTCGAACAAAGGCCATGGCGACTGATAGGCTTAGTCTGGCCTGATGGTAGCATGGATAATTGGATACGAACTACGGAGTCAGCCGCGGTGGGGTTTGGTGAGAAGACGACATCTACTACGGACTTCGTTAGGTGAGTGTGAGACAGTGTGGGAACTAAGACGGGAGCGTCCAGTCATCTACCGTGGACGCAATGACGGATCGACGTTGTCTCAGACTTTGTATGAAGACGCCATGTTCGTGAAGGATTACCTTAGCCATGGTATCCGCATGCAGTGGAAGTGAGGCGTAAAGCACGACGTAATCCATGTTGCATGCCTGTGGTAGCAACCGACCATCGGCATACTAATCTTCCCGGTAATAGTCAGTATTGGGCGCTTGTGTTACTCCCATTTCCATCCCGAGACATTTCTTGGCTTCTGAGATTCTGTGGTGACACCGCCAGTCGTTCCGTAGGCTAACTCGCCTCAAGTCTTCAAGGCACCTGAATCATCCAGGCGATGTGCTATTTCGAATCTTACGTACGATAATTCACCTTCTCGACCTCTGCAAACTAGTAACTGCCTTGCGAGAAACCGTTTATTCTGCAGGGCGATGTCTAGCTCAGCCAGCACGGCACACGCCGGAGAAGGATGCGGCCGTCGCAGCTGAAGTCTCACCATAGTACAGCCTCCCAACACTCGTAAGGCAGGGCACCTGGGACATGCAGGCGGTGCGTGCCACGATCGATCACGAATAGGTAGCACAGCATACACGTGAGGGCATCGGCAAACTAATTATGCCCAAGAACCGGATCTTCATAATTATCATGCAAGCCTTATATGAACAGGGACCAATTCAGCTGCAGGAAATTCGGTGTTGTACGCTTGGAAATGAAACTCTTGAAGTAGGTAGGGTGTTCGTGCAACTTGACGAGAATTGAAAGCCACGCCGCGACGGCAATGAGGCTACGCACCCTCGGGATCTGTGGAGATATGCACTCCGGCCCGAATAGCTGAGACTGTTTCTTGTCCCCGGTTACCGCCCAATGTCCGTTTCCCGGCGTCGAACGAGCCTCAGTAGCGTCATCCAGAGAGCTAGTTCGACCGTGCAGAACAGATCCGAATCATGCAGACTCACTTCCTGGAGAGGAAGAACCTGAGAAAGGCCAGACAATCTTCCTTCGCTCCAGATAACAGCCTTGTGCTCTATTGAGTGGGATCATTTTCCAACGGGAAAATCAGGATGCCCCGTGCAATTCCCACATCTTCTCGAGCCGAACACGCAAGCCGTTATGAAGACACCAGGACTCAGGAGGTCTCCATTCGTATCTTGGCTCTTAAGTGCCAAGCCAGTCCCTCGATACTATGCCCCAGAGCGCAACTAAGTCTTACTTCTTTCCTGTATCAGCGGCTTCCTCCTAGAGGTCCACCGTTCAAGACATCTTGTATTCTCACTCCAGCTTCTGGCCAATATTTCACTTCCGTTTTGCTTTATTGTGCCTACCAGGCAAAGTATCGAGGATGATCTCCGCACCCAGCAGGTCAAAGTAGACGACGATCAATCTATCAGCCACTGTTCCGTCGGGCTCAAAGCCATTCTGCATAGTCTCGCAAGGAGCGGCGACTTGATGGAGAGTGCCTTTCCTGATCGGTGTCGGGGATAACTTGTCTCTAGGTACCTCTTTGAGACACGCAAGCAAGAGTTAGGGCTCGATGATTTCAGTCCATCGCTGTTCTTGCACTGAACAGAAGCCGGGCAGGTCGGTTTTAGGACCCAGAGGCTCGGCGCGACCACTTCCACGTTCCAGTTTACCCATTCCGAAAGTCTCCTTGCACTCCAAGGGAGTCGTTTTGGTCGTCTCCATTATATCGGTGCCGAAGATAATCTGGCGTATGTGGCCAATGCCCTCAACAGCATAGGCACGATGCTCCTTAGACGTGCCAAATTCCGAATGCCGCGCCTTCAATTCTACGTCGCTTGGAAGAGCAAAAGTTGGCCGAGCCAATCTCATGTTTTGAAAAAGATCAGTCGCACATAGTCTCAAAGTCATGTTATTTTGACTTTGACTAATTAGAGGCGTCGTCGACTGGACGTTGAAGGTTGCTTATCGTTCTCCAAGTATGCGAAATCGTAAGTTTCGAGACGCTCTATTGGTAGAAAGGCTAGATCTAGGCAACTGTGGAAGCATTGGGTCTTTGAAATGCTCAAATTGTGGAAGAAAACTATGTTCTTTTGACCTTGTGGTATCAGCAACACGCCTTCGATGGAGCGGACAGCTAAACAAAAGAGACGCTCTATTGAGGTTGGCCAACGTGGTCTTTCGCTCCTTTTGCAATTCATTCTTAGCCCTAGGTCTCTAGTACACACAGCCGATAAATCGATCGTCGCGTGGCGAAGGGACGGCAGCATGTGTTTGTTCCGCTCAAAATTCAACGCAGTGTTGAATTGAGAAGGGAATGAATTGTCTTGGTGGTAGCAGAATCTTCCCTTTAACCAAGCGCTCGTACTTGGATTGTCCGCTGAAATCACGTAACGAGAAGAGCACTCGTATGGGTTCAATGGCGTTCCACAGTAGGCATCGAAGGATCAGCATCAGGCTGTCCAGAGTCACCTACATCATCCAATACCGAGCCACTGTATTGTATCTCTGTTCTAGTTCGCTTACTGCTAGTGACTCTAGCACCTCCAACTTCTGCCTGCAACGGCCTACAAATATGTCGCCACCGGCCGTTGTGCGTGTACCCGAGACTCCCTCGGCGTCATTGACGTCTCCGTTTCGTATCATAAGGTATCCCAGAGTACCACCTTCTGTCAGCATTTCAACCCCAACAAATTTGATGTGTAATACAGTACCCCGTTTTCTTGGATCACCAGAGCTGCCGAGAAATCCACCAAGTTACTGGTAGCAGGAGGCCGTCCTAGAATAGTACACCCGAGCGTGATACACGCCCGATGCTACTTTACGGGATGCCGAGACAGGGAATCGCCTTTGCTTCCGGATGACCCGAGGATGGAGGTTTGAGAGCGGGGCACAGATACATGATGGCTGACTTGCATGAAAGAGAAGAATCCGGGGCTCTCAAATCTCGCCAAGTCCCGGTTGCACCACTGTGCACCCTCGCATCTACACCGGTGTAATCGTCCCAAGCTGACCGAGAGTTGGGGGTCAGCGAGAAGGGTACATGAAGTGATCGCTGACGCGCAGGGGCAATGACGTGTAAACTTCCACGAGCCCGTTTGTTGGTTGATGGTTGCACTTGCAGCCGGTCGGCTGTGACATACTGGACAAGCCGCGGGTGGAGGTTCACGAAGGACCGAACTAAGAGATCAGGACGGACACTGCGAATTTCTATAAAATGCCAGGTTTGAATTGGGTAGTACTCTGAAGCTAAGAATGCAGTATGTAGTTGATGAGGGCGCTGGAGTACACTCGTAAATGAGCGATCGCCCACTACAGTACGAATCGAAACCTGCTGTCCAGCTGGCTACGATCAGTAGATCTGCTTTTTGTGTCACCACCGCGATTCAGATACCGTACCTCTGAAGCTGAAGTGTAGCAACGGATTGACCCAGCGGATGGCAAAATGAAGCTAACCGGTCCAAATGCAAAACCCCTCGTCTTTTAGTTAGTCGAGATCATCTCTTGATAGCTCAGCGTGTGGTAGCAACAGTAGATTTCACTCGCAACGGCACTGATAGCGACATCGCACGATCTTAGACGCAAGGCGACGAGGCCGGATACTACCATAATTCTCTGAAAGCGGAATCCCAGGATCCGAAAATCAAGCGCAGACGAACAAATGGCCACGTAGGCATGCTTCACGTCGGGTATGCATGCATCCCCTTTTGAAGATTCCGAACACCATCAACATTGGCAAGGTGGTGCATCTACATTCCACGCATCCGGGCGAATGAGAATAGGAGATCCATCCCTGCTGAAGAGAAATGGAGTGAACGCGCAACTCTCTTTCATCGCCGGCCAATACACACTCATGCTTACATGCATGGTCAGTTGTGAAGAGGCGTGCGTCTGTTGTGCACCCAAAAACGAAATGTCGCTCAACGATGCCAACAAGATTCAGATAGGGTTGTAATATGCCCAGATGCAGCCGGTGAGGACTTTTCCTAGTTTCGTTAGCTGTCGTTGGTTCAATATTCGCGTCTTCCGCAAGTTCCCTCTCGTATGAAATGTTCGGGGGTGACGTGTAGCTACAGCTCTTTCAACCTCATCTCCCATGAGGCTGCTGCACTTTTGATTGATTGTCCATCCTCAACGAGGTTGCTTTCGGCTTCTTTCTTCACACCCTTTACTCCAGCTGTCGGCTACTCGCGCAATAGCTCAGCTCACAACTAGGGCATGCGGAAGATGAGTATCTGCGGGTAATGTTGCACATCCATATGCATTCCACCTGTGAATAGATACCCGCACGCCATCAACTGCAGGCAAGGTGCTTCCGTTTTTAGAGCCGAGTAGACTTGACTTTCCAGAGCCCCGTTCCGAGTTACAAGCACCCTCTCGCCGTAGAGATACAGGAAATTGATGGGTGAATCGAATGGTAGCAATCATGCGGCAACAAGAGGCAAGACAGAAACACACGAAGAACGATAGCTAGGGCGCAGGACACTTGGCTTGGAGTTCTATATAAAGCTTCGGGTGCTCCTCCAGTCTTCTCTTGAACTCAACAGCACTATCATTGCATCACATCAGACACCAAGATTCCAATATTTACCTCCCCTTTTCAAAAGCCGCAACCCACCTCTTGTCAACAATCAACATGAAGTTCTCATTCACTGCCATCACTGCCATTCTCGCCTACGCGGCTGTCGCTCTGCCAACTGCTTCGCAGGGAAATACCGACGTCCACGGCAAACTTGACGTCGTCCGTGATCTTGATGGCGGAAAGAAAGACGTTGCCAGAGGCAAGGACGACGTCGGTGGCAAGACCAACGTTTACTACCGAGACCTTGCCCATGGCAAGCAGGATATTTCCAGGAGCAAGTCCGACGTCACTGGCAAACTCGATGTCCGCGACCTAGACGGTGGCAAGCAGGACATCGCCAGGGGCAAGTCTGACGTTGGTGGGAAGCACGACATTCGCGATCTTGATGGCGGCAAGAAGGACGTTGCGCGAGGCAAGTCTGACGTCCACGGAAAGCATGATGCCCGTGATCTTGAGGGTGGCAAGAAGGATATCGCCAGAGGCAAGTCTGATGTTGCTGGCAAGGACGACGTCTACTGATGTTGATGAGAGCTACGTCTCTCAGCGATGGTCCTTGTAGCATCATGTGATGGAGACAACTCAGTGTATTCGAGCAAGATGAATCCTTTGCTTCACTCACTCTTTTGAGGATTTCTGACTTGCGAGGGTAAGGGATTGGAGGACTGATAAGATTGGCACTTGTATGTAATTGTTAGTTTGTTCTCAATACAAGTATCAAGGAAGTGAAAAGTCGCATCTCCACGAGACTGAGACTGAAGATCATTCATTCTGTAGGTAGTGTAAATTATTACAATCAGATTGATCGAGGGCGCAAATGTCCCAAGTTTGGGTTTCTATCAGGCTTCGAAATCAGTCTTCGAAATTTGTCTCACGGGCAAGGGCCCAGCGCCTCTGGTATAGAGACGGTCAACAAACCTTTTCCGTCGTCATTATCATCGTGGGAGAGCCACAGAAAAAATCTGACTGTTTTAGTGATATATCATAGTAGACATACAAAGCCATCTCTCCGCAGTGCTTTGCGTTGCCATCGTCGCGAATCCGAAGCGGCGACCCGAAGGTAACACAGACTCGCATTCACATGTTTCAATGCAAACACATCCAATGAGCTTTGTTCGCTTTTGTCATCATTAATACATGCGCTTATCGTCTCTTCCGACTGCCGACATGCACACACCAGTCTATCTGTGGAGTGTCTTACCTCGCCTCTTCACTTCATGCCACCCAACATATCCTCCACCCTCTTGCAGACTTCAGACTCACCCAGTCGGGTTCAGTCAATGCCTGTGCTTCATGTGAGTCAGATTATCTTCCGCATTCTCTGCATGAATTGCAACGTTTCTGCATATTGTGTTTCCTTGACTGCATTTCGTCGATATTTTCTGTCAATCGGAACCACGCAGTCGTCATCACATAGTTGAGCATCTCAAATGCGTTGAATCGGCTCTGTTTAGTTACATCGTCCGCCATGCAAGCCCTATCTTCTTTCACACCGGCTGCATGTATGTTTCCACCGTGTGCAGATTACGAGCTTCCGTCTTTCAAGCATCCATCCTATCACTCAGTGCCAACGCTGCAAGCCAGGCATCGATACAACACTGGGCTCCCGTCAACTGTTGTAGAAAAGGGGAGGCTGTGGCATACATTCTGCACGATGACCTGGCTCTCATGTCATACGCGGGAAGTGAATCCCAGTGGCCGCTCAAGGCGTGGTCGGATAGAAATGACAAGACTGAAGTACTGTCTACATGATACTACTGCGCATATGCCGAAGTGGCTCCAAGGGACCAAAGTCCACCCACGGATGATACGCAAGTGTGATTATAATGTGTACTGCACTCCAAGCCCGGAGACAAATCACCCCGTCATTCTCCGAGTATGCACTCCCTTTAGGTGGCCATCCCCCTCAAGGCCATAGGCATATACTAGAATCAACATGAACCTTAGCGTTTTCTCCTTACAACACCCCGCGGTATAGATCCCTATCCACACGTCATCCTTCCTATTCATATCAGTTCCATTTGTCTTCCCTACTGCAACAATTCCTGATCCAACTTATCGACCTTGTTATTATGGACAAGCACACCACATCACGACCAGACCCAACTAGCGAGCTGCTCCTGAGTTCTGTTGACGGCGAATCTCATGAAAGCGAACGCATCGCGCTATGGAAGAAGAAACGCCGCTGGTATAACTCCAGCCTCTTGAGAACACAGTTGATCACAACCTATGTCATCATTGCCCTTGGCACTACAGTACTGGTACAGTCTATTCTGCTTGCACAGCGAGATCCCAGCTCTGCAACCTGTACAGGGGAGGCAGTACCAGCCCCAGTCCATACCGAAGTTACCGAGGGTGTCACACATCTCTCAGGACCGTCCAATTTTACCGCATGTGGAACAAATGCCGACGAAGCGATGGCGCTCGGATGCATCTTCGACTACATGAACTTCAGCTGGCAGCCGAAAGAATGCTACTATCCCGATCTCGACCAAAAACATTCGGAACTGATGAGAGAGGAAGCACCAGTACGATGGTGGGCAGATGCCAATCTCACAATGCCGTTGCCGGACGACGCGGACGTCCTCAAGATGTACGAGGAGGTCTGGATAGAACGACGATTCCATTACAAGCACTGTATGTATAGCTGGGACTTGCTTCACTATAGCTACGATACTGGCAACCCGTTGCCTGACTTGATGAGCTACAAACACTCTTTGCATTGTGCTCATGTCTTGGACAAGGCTATCCAGAAAGACAATGGAGGGGAGCTTCTGATTGAACACGCAGTCACCTGGTACTCTGGTTGTGTCTGGCCCAAGGCTTTGCAATAGTCTTTTTGTTTGTGCATTCATGGTCTTATGGGAGAGAAATAGTTATTGTTCATGACGCTTGGGTCTATATAGGAGAGAACAGGCAACAAATGGAACACTAAGTGAAAGCGTCAGCGCTACTCCAATGTAGCGATCTTAGTTAGTAAGAAACGAGGGTCTACCAGCTAGGTGCACCAGATAAATCACAGACGAGTACTACTCCGTACGCCAAGGGCCGGTACTACGCCCTCTCATACACTTGGGATGTACATGAATAGCACGACTGGCGATAACTATGTGTTTTCGAACTGTATAGCCCTAAAGTTCCACAAAACATAGGTTCTGGGGCGGCAAAGAGTTGAACTAGACATTCCATCGCACTGCTCAGGTAAGTCATAATGTTGCTGCTGCAAGATAGTGATAAGATCAGCGAGGGCCCAGACTGGGTCGAGAATGACGAGGATGACGAGGATGATCAGACCTGACAGCTGTCACTCTTCATCGATCGCCACCGCGGATCACTCTAGCAAGTGTGATGAGTGTAAGAGCTATACTGTCCCGCTCTCCCTATTGTCGTCGTCAGGACGTAATCTAGGGAAATAGAGCTTGATGTGTGGAGGCTCAGTGAGTGGAATCTAGTCTGCTATCCACTCGCTAACGCAGTGCGGTTCGCTGCTTATACTTGCGGCTGAAGACGGTAATATTGACTGAGCTGTCATGTCTTATGTAGTAACTCTAAGTGACAGTAGCCAGCTGAAAATCAGTCACTCTCACATCACATGTCGGCGGAACCTAACTATTAGTGCAAGGGCCGGATGCAAAGGAGCCTACGGAACCCGACTATCACTGAAGAAGCCGGATGCAAGGGAGGCCAGAGAAGGGATCCCAAGTATATAAAGGGAATGACATTCTCGAGTTGTAGGGCAATAATCAGGACCGTCAGCTCTCCATTCCTACCTTCACGAAGCTACCAAGCTGCTTGACCTTTTTGCTATTCTGTTCATCATCCAAGTACACAGACAGGTATAAAAAGCTACTAAACACAAGGCTTGTCTATATGCTAACTTCAAATAGGGAATCAAACTATAATCATGAACAACAACTTCAATGTCTGGCTTGAGGACAAGCCGCACACCGTCGAAGGTCACACTTTAAATGGCACCCCCACTTTCAGGGACAAAAGGATTTGGGGGCCGACCTCATGTCACGACAACACGATCGATCTCAGAAACGCCCTCCATCAGGCGGATACCCGCTTTGACATGGAATTTACCAGGAAGGACAACACAGTCGAAGGTCACACGAAGACCATTAGTCTCAAGTCTCAAGGCAACGTCACACGAAGACCATCTCTCTACTCACAACAACATGGTTGGGTTGATTATCGCTATCAATGCCGTTCTAGCTATTGAAGGCCCACCTTGATTATTATTTCCAAGATCATGTAATTTAATTACATGTTAGGGGTGAAAGGTCTGATCCTTGTCAGAGTTAGATTGAGAGGTCGTTCAACATGTCTTACTCAGACAGCCTTCGGAGATGCTTTCAACAAGACATCATCATCAACTTGGACAATCCTTGGAGATATAGTGGATGTCGGAGAAGTGGCTAGGGTTGTTTATGGGATACTCAGGTAGCTGCAAGACAACGTCTTAATTCACTCATTACAATCATTCTGGACTAGTGTCATGGGACGGGCTTAGGCGGTCCCAGACTGATGGTTTTATGTTTGACACAGCCACTGCCACGCCAAGTGTCTCCTAAGTAAACAGTATCCGCACGATTACTGAGTTATTTCTGCGATTTTGCAGGAGGTTCTGTGGGATCAGGAGAAGCAGCGATAGGCAGTCCCCAATCGCATCACGATGGGACAATGAGATTTAAGCGGTCTGGATGTTTAAGCGTTTCCCCTTCCAGATTTAGAGTTATATATTCCGCACCAGAGCAACAAACACCCCCTCCTCAGTTCCACTCTTCTGCCTCCAATTCTCCGAATGGGCCTTTCCCCTTGTCTACTAGGGACTATCGCATCCGAAGTTACCACAAAGCTCAGAACCCCTCGTTGTCAATAGGCTTTCAAGGTAGAACTTATGTTCAACAAATTTGTATCTCGCAGACATGTAGTCGCCAGAAACCCCAACCCCTTTGCTTGCAAGGCACCTCAGGAACGAGATGAGCTCAGGCATCATCAAGGGATAAATAACCAGGCGCTGGTCTTCAACAAGGCTCTGAGCGTAGAGAGCAACTTTGAAACGCCCAGAATCCTCGAGGATTTTGCCCGGAGTAGTTTCGATGGTGACTTTGTAGGCTGGGTCGAAGCCGTAGACCTTATGAAGCCCCTTGCGAATGAGAAGCTCGCAATCTGTGAATTCGGCCGACATTTTAGAATCAACTAAAACGCCCCTGCTTCAAAGTATGGTGTTCGAAGGCCAGGTTTGTTTGTTGCCAGGGACGGACTAGAGGAAGAGGTGGATTGACTTGCACCAAAGATCCCGACTTGGCAAGTTGCGTGGTGACATACATTGGGCGATCTTCGCATATTTATATACATAGAACGGATGGCAAGAGATATTGATTCAACCTCGTCGCAGGTGCGAAGGCTGTGTGAAACAGATATACCAAGAGCCTAAAGGGCCCTATTCGTGCGTGTGCTTCGTATATGGAGACTCCTGTCTTGCTTAGGCCAAGGGAACCCAGACACGGCGATAACAAAGACGTAAAGAATAGCTAGTGATTCATGAAGGCGGGCTCATTTCCAGTCAACCTTTTGGCTTTCAGCTTCTCGGTCCTCCGGGCAAGGTACGCGTCGTACGGCGGCTTCGAAGTCATCTTGGCGGTCTCGGCCAGGAATTCACAGTCGACGTCAACCCATACGGCTAGTTAATCCATGAAATGGATTAGGCTTAGCCTTGAATTTCCTTCGAATTGAATCCAGGGCCGAGTACAGGGAATCGCTGTTTTTCTGTATGAGGTAGGCCACGACGATGGTGGTGAAGCGTGATACACCAACGTGGCAGTGAACAAGACCGTTGTTCGCCCTCTCGTCGCTGCGCTTCGCATCTATCAAGTCACAAATGTCAGCAAGAACAATGAACTCCCTCAAGCTGGTGGTTTGGGAAGGTGTGCCAAGGCAGACTATGAGAGCCCACAATCCGAGGCTCCGATGAGCCTTCTTTTGCGAGGTTGTTGAGGTGGTGGTGGCAGTGCATGCATATATAGGCTGACAGCAACACCATCCCCTCTTCTTTGTTCCATGCCCAAATACGAATCGGCCGAGAAACAGTCAGTTGCGATAACCGCCCTTCATCGGACGCCTTTCAGTATTCATGATTGCAGTTGGCGTTTTCCTTTCGAGCTTCACTTCCTTTCATATGATAGCAATCCACAATGCTCTACTCAAGATAGCCACGTCACATCACAGCCGTCTCCGTTTGCCCAAGGCATAATCACCCGAAGCCACGCAACAGGCCGCATTACACCTCCATCGCCGATAGGTCCAACTACCAGATGCAGAGCGCCATGCAGCTTGCTCAGTCTACGAGCACAGCCCAATGCAACTCAGACAGCCTACTAACAGTTCCTAAAACCTGAGGTTCCCATTGTTCCCGGGGAAGGTCATTTCATCCTTCAATTCATTCGCGCCGTCGCCATGGACCCGTTCACCGCCGTGACAGGCGCGGCTGGTCTGGTCTCACTCGGAATCACGATATGCGATGGACTTCTGACCTACTGCCACAACTATCGCGCACGAAGCGGTGACCTTCTTGTCCTCAGCCAGCATGCCGAGCGGCTCCGTACTTTTCTCCGGCTTCTCGAGGACCGCCAACAGGGAGCGCCTACCAACTCGGACCTGAAGTCTTCGATTGGCGAGTGCCTCGGCGCCTGCGATCTATGCTTGCAAGAGTTCAGCAGCTTCAATGATAAGCATTCTCAGCAGGCTCCCTTTTCCAGTCTCAAGAGCCACGGCAAATCCGTGGTCCGGAGACTTCAGTACCCCTTTCAAAGGGATATGTTTGAGTTCTTCAGGCAGCAAATGCATGAGTTTCAATTCGCCCTGTCAACCCAAGTCTTATTGTTGAACTAGTGGGTGCACAACAACAAAAACATCGAACATAAGACTGACTTCCCTAGTGACTTAACCACAGACCTGCGTCGCGATGCCGTCGCCGAGTCCAACAAGGTTGCTTTAGCAGTCTCTGCCCAAGGACTGATCCTATCAGGCCAAGTCTCTGGCGTAATTCCTGTCATGACGCAGAACGTGGATTTGAGGATGACACGACTGGAGGAATCACTTCAGAACCGGCTCATTAATCTTGAGAAATTGATCAAAAGTTCCTTCGAAAGTCACCAAAGGGTAGCATCGGTTGATTGCGCTAAACTCAGGCCTCTTAATTCGAGTCAAGCTAGGTTCAGAACAACTCGCATTCCTCAATACCCGCTAGGACAAGGACGAGCCCCAAGGATACCAGCCCAGTCTTTCCCTGGAGATGATCTAAGTCTACCTGAGAGGATGATTAAATCTACTTCTCAAGGCTCGCTACTAACCTTTGAATACCAGTGCCCCGCTAGCACTACAGGAACCCACACCAATGCATGCGTCTATTCTTTTCGGAAGCAGAAAAGACGTACCCTTGTTGGGCAAGTCAAGATCTTCAATTACATCTTCAAGTGCAAGATTCAGATCCAATCCTCCCCACATGCATTTCTCAGGGATTTCGAGGTTCGTCCCAACTTCACGATCCGCGCAACCCGTGATTCGTCTCCAGCCTTTGAACTTTTGAGTGCTTCAACTTCAGAGCAATTTAGTATCACATCATTGACCGCCGAGGCTATGAGAAGGGAGTTGGAATCTTGTCTAATTAGTATTCGACAATTCTTTATGGATCGCAAGGCCTGGCCCACTGATATTAACCGCCATGGCTGGAATTTGATTCATGTATGGTGCAGCAACATTTATTCGCTGATGGCTGAAGCTAATTGAAACGGTAGATGGCATGCTTCAAATACACCACGCATTTAACAGATGAAACGGCAGTAATCTTTGTGCAGTTTATCAAAGGGCTCATCGATGTGGGGGTGCCAGTCAACGGTGATTCTACGGACGTATCTTCAAGGCCATGGCATGGCCAGATCTGCTCACAAACCCTACTCAGGACACCGCTGTGGGTCATTCTAAGTCAACTAAGAATGTTGGACATACTGTTTGGCAAGCAAACTCTGAAGTTCCCTGAGGCTGTATCTAGAGAACTTTTTGGGCATGGCGCGGAGTCGAGAAATGCATACGCATCCCCCCTATCTGAGCTCACCGGACTATATTATCTTCCGCTCGATCGACGACGGGTGCTGGGAATACCCTGCCGTCAGTGATTAACTTTCGTTCTTAATATCTCGTTTACTGATATCTTCTAAGCCTCGGAATATGGTCGCTTATCTCATGCAGTACTCCAAGAATCCGAATCGGACGTGCGACGAATCTTGCGCACATCAAGCCTTCCTATTCTCGAGAAGGCCACGAGCGGAGAAACACCTCTTCATCTCTCAGCTAGCTGGCCGAGAGGAGTCGATCTTCTTTTTAAGTTGGGGGGAGACACTGCCCGGAGTATCGTTGACGCTGAGGATTCTCGCGGCACTACCCCTCTTGCCTATGCCCTTGAATTAGGACAAGCAAAGTCCGTCCAGCTCCTCCTCGACGCGGGCTCTAGGATAGATCTCGAAGACACTCAAAACATAGAAACGGTCGACATATTGGGCCACAAAAGGGCACAATCGGATAAAATTCTCTACCTACTGAGTCAGTATCTGGCAAATCGCAGAACAGAGCTCACATCTTTCGCTCTCGAGCAGCTTTCAGGATACGAAACATTTCAAGTTGACCTCCATAGAGGGAAAATACTTCAAGAAGACGCTTCTGAGATTGTTGAGATTCTACAGAATCTCTCAATCCCAATTCCTTGGCCTTTTCAGGGGGTTCAACCGGGTTCAATCTACCATTCACAAGACATGAGCGCTGCTCTTGATGAAGCATTGTTTCAAGCCGGGTTTCATCATACTAACATTGCATTTCATGGCTTCACTCCTTTGATGACAGTCAGCTTTCGGGGGCTGGACGAACGACGCAATTTGGGAGGAACTTTAGATCTGGTGACGTGGTTCGTAGACCACGGTGCAGATCTCAACTGTTCAATACCTTGGACTGCCTGCCGCACATGGGCCCCGCCAGAAAGGGAAATGAGACGCTATAAAGTCGTCCACCGTATCGCTGATGAAACGGGGTTTAGTAACCACATGTCACGAATATCGATCGATGACGAGCCACGCCTCGCACAGCTGAGCAGGATTCTTGGAGACTCTACAGCTGATCCTTGCAACTGCTATTGTGCACCACAGGGTTGTTCCCCCTCCTCACTGTTTGCACGAAGTATGTGGTACTATTTCGTCTGGTCGGATGTACCAAAGAGTACGGTCCCTAGTTTGCAAGATCATCATCTACGCTCTGGTGTGGAATTATTCCAGCTTGTTGTATCATCTGGCAAGGTGCCAGCCAAAGTTGTCAATGATGTAGTTCGACTAAGCACCTTTACTCGTCTTGGGATGAAACATACATGCTGCAGGTACATGGAGTGGGACAAAACCGACGATGAAAGCGCAACTAAGGCGATCCGTGATGGCGAATACGAAATGATAGAAATCATGTGCCCCGATGATATCGCCGAGATACGAGAAGAGGACCGACATTTAGCTCTACGTTTAGATGCCTTGGTTGAAGAATTCGACACCAAGTTCATTGAGCTTGGCCAGTCATTTTCAGATTTCTTTTACGGATATTGGTGGAGCAGGATGGATGAGGTCGACTCTGAAAAAGACGAGCTATCGCGCGAGGATAGAAGTGCGATTCAGGAAACAGGTGTGGTTCTTGAGAAGTAGTAGTTTTTGGTCTAGGAGTTGCTTCCAGAGCTAGGCTGAGGTGTAGAAGAGGGGAATGGGGTGCAATGGAACGCGCTTGGATATCGATACAATATTGGCCTTTTCTTTTTTTTCTCTATTGTAGTATTTCAGACCTTCCGAACGGCACATGACTTGTCGTTGCATAATTTATGAAGAACCAGTTTTGGGTCCTCTAATAAGGGGACCATGTATGTACAGTGGTGTACCTGCAATCTGTACGGACATGGAAAGAGCGTGACCTTGGAAGCCTTCTTTCGGACGACGCCCAAGAGGTTTTTGAAGCGCTCTCTACAGTCGAGGCGAAAGTGGAGATTCTACCAGCGACTCTTCGAGGACATTCGGATTTCCAAGACAGGAGAATTCGCGGCTTCATGTGGAAATCCACAGATACCTCTGATCAACCTAGTGCGGACAACGAGGCAGAACTTGTTGACAGTCATGCACACCTCCGAGGCATTGTTGACGATTCCATTGCTTCGTCTAATCTCCATCGATCCGAAGCCGCTTGGAACTGCCTCGTCCACACGCCACTTCTCCGGTGTACAATCTCTCGCTTTGCTTTTCTTGAAGTCGAGCCTATTACCTCGGCCCAGATCATGCCGGCTTTCCGTCCTTTGTCCAAGACTGGTGGTCGGGTCCCATCCCAACCGTCTAACACCAGTGTGTCCAGCGCAAGCAGTACGTCTAGGCAAGATTCGGGGACGCCACAGACTCGGACAAGCGCTATTCCATCGTCAGTCCATAAGATGGTTGACTTTACCGTGGTGCTTCGTCCCGAAAAGAAAATGCAGAATCTCATTGACACTTTCCTGGACAAGCAGCCGCACACAACAGCTACCATCAACCAAACTATATACGAGCCTCTCCGCACACGGCCAGCTCCTATCTTCATCGAGACCAAGACCTCATCCGGCAACATGGAGACTGCCAATGTTCAGCTTGGTGTCTGGGTCGCTGCGTGGCATGAGCGAATGCGCAGTATCGTTGCGCTCGTGGGAGGAACAGACAAGATCATCACGATCCACGTCATCCAGGTAGTTGGTAGTGTCTGGAGCCTCCTGTTTGTCATAGATGAGGGCGCAGAAATTGTAAGTTGCTTTGCACTCATCTCAATTTGATCATCTAACAATACAAAATAGTGCGTGCTCGATGGGAACTTTCGAATAGGTGATACCGACAGCATTGTTGGCATTTACCAGTTGCAAGCTGCCATGTCCGCGCTTGCCGACTGGTCCAAGGACACATTTGAGCCCTGGTTTACTACGCTTCTGACTCGCGCAACTGGGTCGAGCTAAAATCTAATCGGGCTGTTAGCAATCGACAGTTGTCACGTCATAACCCTTGGCCATCTTCGACTAACCCTTGCTCCTCATTCTTCTTAGCTCTCTAGCGATTGCCCCTCACACGCGAGTTACTCCTTTGCGCGTCAATATTTCAAACCCGCTGTCCGTCGCTGGGAGCGTAGTTAGCATTGCATTGCTGAACATGCCAGTCGCCCAAGGGTTGGTCAACTACTACGCGGCGTTACAAAAGTCAGACGTCCGATATTGCTCACACGACCAAGGAGTTCTCCCGCCTTCTCGACTTGCTTGAGACTGTACGCCAACAACTCGAACGCCAAGCTGAAGATGGTGAAATACTTGCGAATATGAAATCTTGCATGGAAGTTTGCAAGGAGTTCACCTCGATGCAAACCACATCTCTAGATATGGCTGAGTGTCTCAAGATGTCTCTGTCCAGAAGGTATGTGAAATGTGGCGGCTAATACGTCAGTGGTAAAGTATCAGCGATCGAACACAACAAAGGAAGAGACAAATAATGTATAAACTAGAATATAACTATACGGAGCTCTTTGTATTATTTTCGATCTTTATATATTCGTCAAGCGTCCTTTGCGTTCATGTCGGGGATTTCCCCTTGTCAAGCGCCTCCATGGCTGGTTTAACAGCATCCAGCTTCAAGGACTAAAAACTCTACGTCTAGAGGCACACACCTCTAAAAATTACATCTAGGCATTTAATCATTGGTGATGAAGAAGATAAAAAATACCCTTGGCAAGGACGTTACAGTCCGGTTACACGAGACAAAGCTAGTGGGATAGCTGAGACAACGTTAAGACTTCCGGCATGAAAGTGAACCACGCACGTAAGCAGCAATTACCAACCAGTTTCCGAGATGACTCAGTATTTACTAAGGACGCGTCGCTCCCCAAGAACTACTGTTTGGGCTATTGATCCAGGTGGCGGCGTCCTGATTCTTCCCCATGAGTCGCATCGTTGGCCTCCAAAGCACATACAACCATAGCTCTCAGAAAGTACAGAATCCAGTCAAGTTCTCATCGGCGGACCATCTGTCTCCGGAACTCGCTCCGGGTTGATGCTGTTCTTTTTTCAGAGAAGCTCCTGTTCTTGGTATATCTAGCGCGTTGGTGTGTACCTCCGCAACCTTTCCGACATCTTCTACGCCCTTATTCAAGCATCATCCTCATCTATAGGAGATATAGCCCTACTCAATATCAACAGATAGATCAAGGCAATACAGTCAATAGCACAATAGTCAATCCAGTAAGGTACCGTGCCTGGTACCAGGAATCCCAATAACCTAAAGCATCATCTTCATATCCAGTGACCTCCCATAATTCAAAGAAAAAGGCTAGCTACTCGTGTTATAGACTAAAATTTAATACCAGACAGTAATCAGCTCCATATCATCAAGGTCGAATCCCTTGAAATTTCCAGTGCGGATATCAAGGGAATTATACTCTCCTTCAATATAGGTGCCATGCAATATATGAGTCGCCATGAATCAAAGAGATTCGGGAAACTCTTGCCGTGCCTTGACTAACTTAGCGATACTAGAAAAGGTCGACTGATGCAGATATATGTTATTCATTGCCATCCCCCAATTTTCAGCATACATCAGCTTATGAACTGCTTAGAAACACAAGTATTCACCAGTATGGGTTAGTACAGACTTCAAGCCCATCCAATAATAGAGAGCTGGTACTTTGAAAGCCATTGTTTCAAAGTAAACCGTTTTAGCATTAAGCAAGGCACATAAAGTTGATGTATGTGTGCTGATGTGCGCCCGCTCATCCTAAACAGGTTCTTGATCCTCCGTACCGGTGCAACGGATCATGGTGTTTCGGTTAGAAGCCAAGTTAATTAAACTGCAGACGATCGATCCTACATCAAAATCCGTGCGTCGACCCGCACCCATGATATTGATCCACCCCCGATCTTTAATTTTTCACTTTATCTTCGGATGCTTCCCTTGGTCTAGTTAATTTATAGCGCTCGTTGTTGTTGTTGTTTGCATGTCCCAACTACCAAGCTTTTTGCTCTGTCACGTCCAACCATTACGGCGTCAGTCTTTATACCACAAGAGGAAATATCCAGACCAGACATGAACAAGTAGCAGGAACCGTTTTTCGTGTCTGAAATTGAACTCAGACAGTACCGCTCTCTAACGCGTCGCCAGAAAAGGCGTTTTGTTTTTCTCTTGAATAAGGGTTACCCTGAATTGTTCAATATGAACGGAAAGAAGCGACGAGTTGGTGGTGTGATGCCTACCAAAAGATCGTGGCAGTTCAGGGCTTCAGTTGACTCGGAAGAGACGTGAAATTGGATAGTTCAAGTACCTACATCAATGACATCGTTCCCGTTGTAATCTAATTGGTTTTAAAAATAAATAAAAAGTTGGCTTCAGACTGACTTATTTTAGCTGGGGCGTTGGTCAGCTCACTGTGCCCAGAGCTACTTCTCCAGGCCCGATTCCCAGCCGCGTAAACTTGCAGTTTTTCAAGCTGGACACGACAAAATACAACTTCATCATTGACTTGGAAAGAATTATGTTCAGTTCAATGAGTGTTCAGACAACGCCTTCGCAGTGCGATTTTACACAAGTTCAGCTACCTACCTTACCTTCGAGCAGTGGCGTTGCGCAAACTCAGCCCAAAAGCTCCATCTGATCTCGACTGCCCTGGAGACGATGACACCGCGCTCACGAAAGTCTTTGTAGACTGGGATTTCGTACCTCTTCCGTAAGACCTTGCGCCAAAACAAGCCCGACCAACTGGCAATTGCGTTATTCGCCTTCGCCGGAAGTACCCACTGTCAGGCCACGGGCCTTGGACAAAAGTCTCGTACGTATCGAATCCCATACGAGTTAAACGGTCGGCTGTTGGCTGACGAAGGACGGAGGGGGGGCCCTACGGTAGCCTCTCGCTTAGGAGAAGAAGAAGAAAAAACCGGTCAAGGATTTTCGCAAGGGCCTAAAACCTGCGGCCAAGCAATGAATGATGCGGGGAGCAGAGATGATCAGCGAGCAAACCCAGCCGATGAGCACAGTTTATCAGAAGTCTCATCTCTGGCTCCGTCGGTGCGAGATGGTCCCATGTACGAGACCATTCTGAGCGGCTCTGGGGTTGGAAACAAAGGGGGAAGCTCTTGACCTTATTAATTCCTGCCGTCAAGCCAGATGGACAAATGACTCGTGTTCTAGTAGCCGACAACGGTGCACAATTTGCCTCACCTCGTATCGCCCCTACAGCCGATGGTGTGCGAAAAGGTTGTCGGGTCAGCTCTTAGCGCATATGCATAAATAATCTTAATTCAGTTTGATAGAACTAGTTTTATGCACAGCGAATGGACACTGCAGTCTTCAACAAAACAAGCCAACAACTGCGTAACTATGTGGATAGTCTATTATACGCGCGCACGCACGCACGCCCGCGGCACCGCAAACTTGGACTGAAGCCCGAGTTCAGCACATCGACTGGCCCCCTTCCTGGGGAACAACAAAGCGGAACATTTGCTACGAGCAAAGTAAGCAAAGCATAAATGCCCGGTGCAACGTTCCTCCAGCCCTTCAGGGGCCGGGAGCGCCGGAGCTACTGGACGGAAATGGACCAGGCCACAGAGATGGCGCTACCATCGATCACGGCGCGCCAAGTGGGGGAATGCGACAGGAGGCCGGCCGGGCTGTAGGGTATTTTCTCGGTTTAAATTTAGCATTGCTTACCATGGCCTGGATGTGTTGAACGCTACAGGGCCGTGAAGCTGGGGAGGGGGGGATCAGAGCCGCGGCGGGACGAGCGAGCATCACGCCCATGGAACGAGCAGCCTCACGGGCGTTGACAGACACACGAAGAGGAGTTGGAGCTGATAGATCCTCGCTGCTATCTCGCATCGATAGTGTTCTGCACGACGTGAGATAGCAAGCGGTGTCCGGTGCTGCACCTAAGAGGGGCGTGTAGGTGTGTGTGCTGGCTGTCCTTCTCCGCTCTGTTGGATGCACTGATCGTCAGGCGGAATCAGGCGGAAGAACGTGGGCTTTTCCTGTACCTGCCTTAGTGAAGGGAGGAGGCTGACCGGAGGCGTCCAGTAGGACACCAGCCAACGCCCTCAAGGCCGGCCTAATCTTCCCCGCCCTGTAGTCTAGCTACCTAGCTCAGACCAACAGACGAGCTGAGAGAGTGAGTGTTTTTTTTCTCCCACTATCTATGCCCTAGATGCAGGAGCATGACAAAAACCGGAGCCATGCAGCCCAAAAGGGGTCAGGGGTTGTGCCGGCGAATGAGATGCGGAGACGCCCTGGATGGATACGAAAGTCAAACGTCCCTTGCATTGACCAAGGGGCGCCGAGGAGCCGAGAAGCCGTAAGCAGCCCAGACCAAGGCCGTAAGCTGTCGTCCGAAGTCCTCCCCGGCCGCTCCACTCCCTTTTTTTCAGGTACGAGGTGCGCAGGGCCAAGGGCGTCCAGGAACGGCCTCGCTAGGGCTCGAAGCGTGCTAGTCGCCTGGTCGCGATGCCACTCGCCTAGGCGCTTATGGAGAAGATGAGATCATAATCAGCCCGGAGAGGTTGAGTTTTCATCAAAAGCTCGTATCGGTGTGTTGACGAGCACGCTGGCTTGACGCCAACCGTTTGGGCTGGCTGGACCGTCTGCGGGTTTTGGTATAAGAGCGAGCAATGCCCGGGTCCCAAAAGAGAATTGTTCTTACTCCTCACCCACAAGCCAATCTTCAACTCACAACTCGATCTTTCAGTCGCTTCCAGCCCCTCGTTTCCGAACTCCCCCAAACAACAACAACTCCCTCACAACTAAAAATGGGTCTTTCCACTCGAGTTGCCCTTGTTGGGTCCATCCTTGCCGGTGTCGCCGTTGCCTCGCCCGCCTACGGCGGCAACGCCACCGGTGGTGTCGTCTACACCACTGAGGTCGTCACTGCCCTGACCACCTACTGCCCTGGTGCCACCACCCTCACCTACAACGACAAGACTTACACTGTCACCGCGGAGACCACCCTGACCATCACCGACTGCCCTTGCACCATCAGCAAGCCCGTCGCCACCCCCGCCTACACCAAGCCCGCTGTCGCCTACACCACCGAGGTCGTCACTGAGCTGACCACCTACTGCCCCGAGGCCACCACGCTCACTTACAACGACGTGACCTACACCATCACTGAGCCCACCACTCTGACCATCACCGACTGCCCCTGCACCATCAGCAAGCCCGTCGCCAGCGCCAGCAAGCCCGTCGCCAAGCCCAGCTACACCACCGAGGTCGTCACCCAGCTGACCACCTACTGCCCTGAGCCCACCACCCTGACCATCGGCAACCAGACCTACCCCGTCACTGAGGCCACCACCCTGACCATCAGCGACTGCCACTTCACCACCACCAAGCCCGTCGTTCCCACCTACGGTGCTCCCTCTGGCACCGGCTCTGCTGTTGTCCCCGTTGTGCCCACCGGTACCGCCACTGGCTCCGTGCCCGCTGCTACCACCCCCGGTGCCGTCGTCACTGGCGCTGCTTCCATCATCGCCCCTGCGAACATCCTGCTCGCTCTCGGTGCTCTCCTCATGATCTAAATGCTGTCTTACAGCCTGATACCCCAAGGTCCAGCCTCAAATGGTACACGATCTTGATTGGAAACCGATGCTGATGACGAGTTAATGGGAAGCTCGGCGGATACTTGGTATATAATTCTTTCTCCTGTCTAGCACTTAAGCGAATCCATCGGTATCTACCATGGCTGTGTATAGAGTTCACTTATAGATATATTTTTCACCTAATTGAGTTGTTGTACCAAATTGCTTCCCCATCTTGCCATAAACCAGTGATGTAGCCTGAAGACTGTAGCAGCCAATTTGGCTTTTAGACCTGCCTAGGTTTGGGAATATTCCCCCAGCTTGCATTCAATATGGGAAGTGGTGAAACGCCCGGTTCTCACAGCGCTTCAAAAACAAGTCATTGTAATAGCACATGATCATCTGAACATTCCTCGCCCACATTTAGGTTGCATCTTCCAACAACGTCAATAAACACTTCCAATCCCAGAGCAAGAACGCGCAACGTTAGCAAAAACTCTCGTGGTGGGCGGACCAGACAGTACAGTCCAGTGACCAACAATCCATTCCGCGGCCAAAAGAAACTCCGTCTAGACTCCCAAGCCCCCCAATTGCCCGCCCATAAGCCCGACCAACTTTCAATTTCAGCTGTAGCTCGTGCAGTCACATGTCAAGATGAAATGAGAGGGGGTCGGTTTAAGACTGAGACTGGGCTAATGGACGCGTCTCACTCGGAAAAAGAGGGTGACCGAAACCTCGGGTTTCCCTATTGGGGTTCAGTCGGAGAGTACATTGAGACATTGTCTCCAAGACCGAAAGCAGTCTTCTTAGCTCAGAAGTGCAAATGCGGCCTGAATCACAGTGAGCCTGGCGGCTACGCACGCTGGACTAGACAAGTTCCCGCCCCTATCGGCATGCCCCTTTCTTAGTCAAGTGGCTGAAACGCCGCCGCGAGACATGCGGCAAGTGGCAAAAGCTGAACTTTGGCCGTGGCAAGTACAAGAGCCAATGACAGAAGCAAGTTCTCAAAATCAGACGATGGACCTGGTAAAAAGTAAACAAAGCTCGGTCTAGCTAGCCCAGACCATGCATGTCTTTGGCTAGCAAACGCCATCAAGTGCGGAGAGCCAACAAAACGGCATCTGGTCGACTAACATCACGATTAGAATGGGGCGGTCCCGATTGCAATTTCGATGAGATTAAACCCCGAACCTGCTGAGAAGAGGGATACGAGCTCGGGTTGACTCGTCATCATTGGGTGGCATTGGAGACTGTGCGTAAGCCGCCAGAGCCAAAGCTAGGTTTGCAGTGCAAGCCAAACCTCGTATTTGATGATGCTCCTAATCCAAATTTACCTGTCATTATTCCGTAAGAGGTACTAATATTAGATTAATTACAGAGACTATTTGCATGTTTGTTTACTTTTCAATTGCTGATCGCCCGCCAAGAAAGCCGGCGTCTAAACTCGGCAACCGGAAGTTCAGCCTTGGGGGCGATGGGTTTTCAGCACACTAAGCAGTCAGCCCATCGGAAGTTCTCCTTGTACCTGCATATGCAGGGAGACTCGCCGTGATGTTCTCGGTCCTTCCATGTCCTCTTTCCCGCCGGTGGCTGCGCCGTTAGGTGCAGCTCCCTACTGATATTCCAAGCCGGAACGCCTCACTACGGGCGCCCAGTTTGACTGTGCTTTTTGACCACACTAGGCGGCCCGTGGAGATTGAAAAGTCAAAATCGGAACTTAGTTTACTGGGAATTTAGGAGTTGCATAAATCGTTGCTTTCATTACTGCTTGGTGCTGTGGAACATGGCCTAGTAAGCACTAGAAGACAGTGGCTTGATGATGGATACATGCGGAGCGCCTTACGCGGCCATGGTCATCGCTAACGTTTCCACAATAGCGGAATTGTTACAGTCGAGCTCAGTTGCCACACACAGCTACAATCCAGTAGGCAACGTCTAGAAGATACTTCTAGCTCGTGATGACCCGGCGAGCGCTGAAAATTACTAGAAGGTAGATGAAAGCTGCCAAGTGGTCCACACCAGGAACTTTGTGACGGGTCGATGTTCAGAATGTGTGAGGTTGATCAAGACTTCAATTGCCTCTGCATTGATGGGTTAAGTAGGATTGAATAGAGGCATGCCAAATGCCAACTTTTCTGATGCGGGCGGATTTTAGACAGGGAATAGGAAAACACGGGACGAAGTAAAATGAACCGGTAGGTAAGCGGGGGGCAATGGACATAATCAGCAGCAAAACTGCATGGACGATGCTAAGTGAGGTTAAAGTTCCTGATCGGATGAGACCTTTGTTTACTCTGAATCTCTGAAATGGATTTAGGACTATCTTTCTTCGAGTAGTAGAACCAACTATTGCCTTTGCATTAGTTCTGATGTTATCTCGAGGTTGAGTTTAGGCCTAGGGTAGCTGGGCGAAAACGCTGTTGAACTCCATAACGGACCCTTGAATGTCACTTTCCTTGAATTGATAATGGAAAGCTAGTAAAGTTTTGTCAATCCAAACCAATCGCTTGAATCAAGATTCGTTAATCAGAGTGTGCGAGGAATTCCTGAGCAAAGACACGGTGTTGTTCAACTCGAAGAAGGCGCTACTATTAGGATAAAATTGCACCAAGGGGCACACAATGGTTGGAAATTAAGTCGGCTAAGGGAAAAGAAATGCCTGATTAGTTGACATCTGCGGCAAACAGAAATAATCTAACGAATCATTAACATAGTGATCAATGATGCACATGTGAAGACGGCATGGCCTGATCAAGTTTACGCCATGTCGTGGGGACGAGTGACCAGCCTGGCGGGGTTGCTGTAGGTAGTCAACTAACATCATTTTGCCCGCTGCAACGCGAGTCACCTTCGCAGCCTTTCAGTCCTTACGACCAGACCGTTATGCTGTGGCTGCAATGTTCCTGGTTCAACTGTAGTTCATACTGCGCAGCGTTCATACGATAATCGCAACACAACAGCCTGCCAAGGCGTCAGCTCAATTTGCCACGGTTTACCCGCCACCGCCAGAAATGCCAACGTCGTCACTCTCACCAGCTCTGCCAAAAACCATCCCACTTCAAAGCCCGCATAACTTGTTTCATCGCGTCACGCAGTGACCACACAATTGAAGCCATGGCCGAGCATCCCTCCTTAACTCTTGCGGGCCTGCGTAAGTCTTGCCTCGGAATTGGCCGCTGAAACAAAGATACCAGCTGACCAACGGGTTCAAAATGCAGTGGCTGCGGGCGGAACCGCCGGCTATCTGCGAACACGCTCGGTGCCCTCTCTCGTCGCCGGCCTGGGACTCGGAGTCTCTTATGCGTACGCCGGTAAGACACTTTCCTATAGATATTCCAGCTTCGGGACTGGTGAATAACGATTCTCGTTTGCTAGGCTACCTCATCAAGCAAAACAAGGATTACGGCACTGAGCTCGCGCTCGGAAACAGTGTTGTTCTTCTCGGCTCTGCTGTTCCGAGGATAATCAAGACCAAGGCCAGGGCTCCTGTGCCATTGGCACTTGGTGTTGCTGGTGGACTGGCGACGTATTACTACCAGAAGAAAGTCCGCGAGTTTCGATACGGTGTTTGAGTGGAAGGGTCTGCCCTATCGATGCCATGATCTTTCTTGAGCCATCAAGCTACTGTTTTGATTTGACTATCTTATCATCTCATTGGCTTCGGCCAACCAAGCACTTTCTCTCCTCCAACTAATCGAGACTATAATATCTATATTTGACTTTATACAAATATAAGTCTCTCGGACATTTTAACGTTTAATCAATTGTGTATTGTAATTAGCTGACTCTCTAAGTACTCTCACCCAATCTGTTCTTGACTTTTCAACTAGCCACTGAATTTGGTTGTGCAATAGCCTTGTGGGATACCCCCTTCTCCCCTAATCGCTACGAATAACCATTGCGTCACGATCAGGGCCGGTTCCAACCCATTTGATCTGTTGGGTGTTAGTAATCAGTTGCATCCAGATTTGTATACAATAGCAGTGATAATTGCGGATGCTTCATTAGCTCAATGCGAGAAGGATTCCTTCTTACCTTGACTCCAACGAATTCTTCAATGAACTGGTGATATGGCCGGCAACATTCGATCGAGAGAACTGCTCCGCATACTTAACGTAGTCCCGCGCTTTCTTGGGCAAATCGTAGTACGTTTTTGCCTCCGTCGTAGGTTTGTTCCAACCTGGTATCTCGTGGTAGACAACCTCGACGTGCTCAAGTTGGCTAATATTGGCCGGGAACGAGGGCAATTCCTGGGACGATAGTCAGTAACAAAACATGAGCCCAAATAGACAATGCTAACCTCGCCAGCTTCCTCCTTGTACCCAACACCGACCTTGATCGTCTCGAATGAATCCAGAATGTCGAGCTATTTTTAGGTTAGAAGGCGATAAAAACCATGTCAATCATGGTTCGTCACAAGCCTTTGTGAGATTGAGCGCAGTGTAGTGGTTAACGGCCTGTAAAGCATCAGAAAAACGGACTGTAATCAGATATTGAGAGCTGTACTTGCCGTGCTGTGTTTTAAAACAACGAGATCTGTGTTGATAGTGGTCAGCTTTGCCTTGTAGTTCTAGGATAAGCCAGACAAAGACAAGGTGACTGAAGGCCACAGATCTGCCTGCGGTTCCGTGGTCTGGAATCCAGCGTTTGCTCACCAAGCCTATATGATATCAGCTTCGACAATGCCCAGGTAGGATAGCATAAACTGTCTTGAAACGACGCTCCAGTTGAAGTTCCCTAAACGTAATTAGCGCATGCTCACGGCGATATTTGCTATCAGTCACTGCCCACCCATTCTCGGCCGATGTCCCGCAAATTGGTGCCAATCCTGTTCATCCACGTCAGCATCGTTTCCGCTGCTCTGAGAGTTTTCGTTTGCAAATTTGGTAGGCAATCGCGTACTCGGCGGTATCTTCAGTCACAAATGGGCACTAAATGACAAGTCAGTAATTTGCCGCTTTTTGTCGGCGTCATCTGGGTTCGAAAGGCTTTCCAGTTACTCTTTCCGAAAAGTGAAGAAAGAAGTGACTATATGAGGCAATGTACTGACTTCTCCAACTCTCGTCGTGTACGCCTTGACCACACTAAACACATGGTTAGCAAACCAAGGGGTATCAAATGCAAAGACCCTTGAGAAAGAACGAACTTACCCAATGATGTCCTTGATTTTTCTTGGGTTGATAGCAAGACCGGTGAAGATGCCACCAAGACCAGTGTTAGACGAAGTCACGTATGGGTATCGCAGAATTCCGAGTCAGAATTCCTATTCGAACAGAGTCGACGAGTAGAGATGTGCAAGATAAGAAGAAACAGAAACCTCGAATTTGTAGGAGTGTTGTCGGCAAGACGGGATGGGCAATAGGTGGTGGCACTCAAGAATGACGACAATTGGAAGGAGGGTTGGTGGGGGCGGGACCCTTTGCATTCACGACACTATTCCATGTTCGTTTTTGTATTTTGGGCCGGCTGCTCGTCCTTCTTACACGCATTTTCCTACACATTCGTCCGTATCCCATTCACGCCGGCTTGGGAATGCTTCAGATGCCACCACATGGGCTCGTTGCCTGAGGGCCTTTCCTGTTCCCCACAGTTCTAGTCTGAATTTTCCTCCATCTTGAACGTATACATCATCTCCAGTTGGGTCGACACGATTCGAGCAACGAATTCATCTGGCTCGCCATCCTGTGCGTCTTTGATCATTCTCAAGTAGTCCCTTCCTTCCAAGGGCTGGAAGACAACCGGGGAATATCCATGTCGTAGCAGGTAGTCATGCATGACCATTCTGGAGACCCTGCCATTTCCATCAGGAAAGGGATGTATATGCAGGAAGTATGCCACCGTCTGATAAGCGATAAGGAGGAAATGAAGCCTTTTTTCGTCGTGAACTTTCTTCCGCCACTGGAAGAAACGCTCCATACATGCAGGAAGCTCGGCGTGGTATGGAAATATACACACGGGATTGCTTCGAACGCCGATAGGTGTTTGGCGGTATTCTCCCAGCTTTACCTTTGGTCCAAAAATTCCCCTTAGTGAGCGCCTGGTGCTAAGCTCTTCATCGTTAAAGCAGAGAGATGGCGGATCTCGTTCTCTCCGAAAACCGAGGTGCTTTGGTGACGTAGTGAAGTTTCAGAAATCTAGTGCAATGCTAAGAGATGATTCCTTAGTTCAACAACTTGAGCCCGATCGACATTAGGGACAAGGAATGAGACATCGGGAAGGGACAGATCTTTGAGGTCCTTGGAGGACAAATTCGCAAGGTCAATCTTGTCGAAGTAGTGAGAATTGAGATAATTTTCAATCACGATGCTCTCTTCTGGTGTGAGGTGGTTGTCCTCAATTATGACAAAGTGATGAGCATAGGCAGCGACAAGTCTTTTTGCGATGACACCGACAGGGGATTTCATAGAATCCTTTAAACTGTCGATCTCCTGAAGAATTGAAACGTGTTTCTGAACAAGCACGGAGTTAGCGGCTATCAATGGGAAGGATTGAAGTTATATACCTCTTGTAATGGGATGGAGCCTTGTTTGAGGCTATCTGCAGGTTGATGGTAGTCCTCCCAGACACGCCCCGACTCGGCCAGGGCCATCCATTCTGGGCTGTCTTCGGGAAATTTCTTCAAGGGCTTGTAGATATCCTCGAGCGACCTGAGTCGAGCTTCAGCAACATTAGTAAGGCGTCGAACTAGACAGTGTCTCTGAAAGACATGACGGCGGACGCCGACACTGGTCCGACGCACAGACATGGCGGCCACGGCCATGTTGTTCTTGAAGCTGTTCGATGTAAGTGCCTGTGTAGTGGGTGAGATGAGGAAGGTAGAGGCTGATACAGCAAGGACTGCAAGCCCCCAAGAGGCGAGTGCTCAAGCACATCTCCTTTGATGCTGAAGAATGATGCTGCATCCGTTCAGCTGTCCGCTCCATCGAGGGCGTGTTACTGCTACCACAAGGTAAAAAGAACAACAGTTTTCTTCCACAATTTAAGCACTTCAACGACCTAATATTTCCACTGCTGCCTAAGATTTAGTTTTTCTACCTCTTTGATAGAAAACCTAGTATCACGATGCATACATATCTAGCCAGAATAATGCTGCTGTCCAGTACTCAGATTTGGCTTGCTCCAATACAGCTCGGCGGAAAGCCTCCTTCGTTGAAGTCAATTTTCGTGCGCCTAGCTTTCCTTCTAGCCAAAGGAGGCCGTGATAATTCTCCTGGTTTCTATTACTGATACAATTATGATACAACTCATCTTCGAACAGCCACAGACATATCTGTTCCGCCGGTCTTTCCCGGATTTGGTGTCGAGTATTGATGACTGGAACGCGATGGACTTCTATCGAGGAGGAGTAATCAGAAGCAACCTTTTCCCCAAATTTGGTCAGGTGAAGGCCATCTTAGTCTAGGCTACCTCGGTGAAGCGTCCCGAGAAAGATTACTGCTGCAGTATAATCGACAATGTGTTAAGATTGCTTTGTTTTGATCTCGCGAGCTTCTGATATATGGGGTTAGTAAGGGCTACAGCCGCGCAGGATGGAATCACTAACTTCCTGGAAACGAACTCGCCGAGGCTATGAGCAATTCATATCAACGGGCGATCGGCAGGTCTATTTCTGTATAGCGCGAACAGAAGATCCTTACTATGTGACAGAACACTGTTCCAGTTTACCGCACCGACCGTATACTCGGTGATATTGTTGCCATGCTCAAACGTCAGAGTGGGCGAGTCTGGGCATGCTCTGGGGAGCAGATCAGCCAGCCGGAATACAGGCGCAATCTGAGCATTACTGCTCTTTCCGGTCTTGGCCTCGGTTTTCACTACAGCATTATTCGATGATTTCCGACGAATCTGGTAGGTAGATTGCTTGACGAGAGTTTTGCGAGGTTCTTCGCCATCTACAGACTGGGAAATTATTGGTGGCTCAAGTCTATCAGGGGATTTGATAGGCCAAGCCCATGTTTTATGCGGGTGGCTTTGTAAACCACAGACGATGAAAATGATGTGCTCGTAGAGTGAAGGTCAGTTCCACTACAAGTTCAGAACGCGCAGTAAGGACGCACTCCACGATTGGGGAGCAGTTATCAGGTTCATCGACAACTGAGATCCCAGTATATAGAATACGACTCCGAATATCTCGTAGAAAGTTTGCGGTGTTCGACATTCAATATACACGGCGTATAGAGACGAAAGGTATTTTTCTTTGTAGCTTTTAGATTGCATTCCAATATAGCTCGCGTATGGAATCATGGGTTGGGGTTGATTGGTTTGAGGCATTTGAGCGAGCTGGATGCCAATAGCCTTTTTAGAGGATGCTCGGGTGCCATCCTCGGCGACCCTACGTAGTACGTTAAACTAAGAAGTACCTTCCCTAACATGACGGGCATCATCAAGTTTCATAATAAGGACGCACGTCGTATATATAACACAACGTTCAAAGTTATATTGGATATCCAGGCGGATTTTCTTGTTCGTCAAATGTCTACACCTGAGCTAAGAAATAAGAAAAAGAACGTCGAAAGGATCTATCATTGTGACATGATGGGATCGGGGTCTCCATCAAGGTATTCTAAGCTGGCTTGGAATCAGAACAGGAATCAATCTGAAAGGCCTCATAGATAAATAGGCCGTCAAGGTCTTGTGGGAAAAACCACATTTTCTTTGGGTTGAGGGGACTGAACTGATTAAGCCAAAACGCCAAGAGTCCAAAATCAGTTGCACCCCTCTTGCACTCTCGGTAATAACGTTTGCCGGCCAAAAGGCTTCGTAATCAAGTAATCTATCTTTCTCCGGCTCAAAACGGTCAGTTATTTCCGGCCGTTCCGGGGAGCCCCTTGGACCCTCTCTGGCTCGGGCTGGACAGAACCAAAGAGGCCAGCGTTGATTTCCAATTCACCGGCGGACTCAGCCTCAATCTGTCATTCTCGGTACTTTTTTCAATGCTCCATGCTCCAACGCGTCACAGAGGGGCCGCTCACTACGGAACGAGAGTGGCGAGACGGACACGCGATCCAAGGCCGACGGCGGGGGGAGAAGGTACTGAAACCAAGGGCCAACGGGCCCGGTGACTTGTACCAGCCACCCACTGAAGTGCCCACTGAGCCACAGGAGGGGTGCCATTCGAGAGGATGGGATAAGCGGTCTAAGCTCCAGAAGAGCAATGCTTCATCCGTTGATCAAGTCTTGAGGTCAGTCAACAAGTGAAGTGGTTTCTGAGTGATGGAAAAATAGGAATCGTAGAATTAGAGCTCAAATAGATGTGAAACGCTCAGCACTTTGCAAATCCATTTCGCTTGCTTTGCTTTCAAGAAACTTCCCCACACTCATACTAACACCTCAAATACCCCACCGCAACTGGTTGGAATGCCCTCACACCTTCGGCTTCCGGGCGTACACAACATGCATACGTAGTATTTCATGGATCAATACCACCTCCCTGGACATATCTTCTTATTAGTTCACTCGCATGGTCCAATACCAGTGCATTTTGCGGTTCCGGATCTCCTTGCGCAGCGCCGCACAGCAGGCCAGCACCTCGTCCTTGGACCAGCCGGCCACGCGCGTGAGCAGCGCCAGCGAGAAGGCCTCGAGCCCCATGTCCAGGCTGACGCACTGGTACCTGCCAATCTCCTTGAGCTTGGGGTTGAGCGGTCGGGTGTTGAAGGGCCACCTGAACTCGCGGTGCACCATGTCGACGAAGCCTGCCTTCTCGATTGTCGGCATGTCCTTGGCGATGCTGCTGATCTGGCCAATTCGCTTCAGGTCTGCTGAGTGTAAAGTCTGCTTAAGCTCTCGTTCCTGGGCAGAAGGGCATGCATCAGCTAGATCTCTGATCAGCCATGATTTCACACTTGTGGTTGGGGCAATAAAGCGGGTTGCCAAAGTCAATCGCTCCCAGGCCCGAAATCCCAGGGCTGAGAGCCAACTCGCCATGGAACTGGATAGTCCATATCTGGTGTTGCAAGCCTACGGCTGTTGGTGCCAAGTCCCAGTTCCAAACCAAGCTGGCCTCATTTACCAAGCCGCTCGTTCTCTTGCTAAGTACCGCCAGCCGACGTCAGCTGCTTGATTAGGTCAAGTCTGATCAACCGACTTACGTCGTCGTTGGAAAAGTTGTACTCTTAGCAGATGTCAAACGTGAGTCGACTGCGCCTCAAAAGGCGATGAACTCTAAATTATTATTAATTGCTGGAATGAGGGGTAGCGAAGGCGCAGTAACGCAGTCCCCTCGCTCATCGAGTGGTATTTCTGCCCATTCTCGTGCTTGTGGTGCAATGCAAGATGCTGAACCGGAGCGATACCAATGAAGACTCCTCCTCGAAACCCTGCAGAGAAGATCGTGTCAATCAACAATGCTGGTTCTTCGCCATTTGCCAGGCCCAGGTTGAAACTACGTTGTCTAACATACCACATCTAGGGCCGAGTCGTTGTCATCAGCCACCTGCAGAACGGTCGAGCACCAACGATTAGCAAGCCCGCCACGCTTGCGGGTCAGGGATGTCACGGTGCCTCACGATCATGGGAGCTTGATTGCCGTCTTGACACATTGTAAAGGGGTTCACGAGATGTCGCTGATATAGAGAGAGGCGGGACGTCGCGATGGTTAGAAGAAACAGATAGAGGATCGGATCAGATGTTTCCCTCTTTGGGCGGGAGTGGGCCTGTGGTTATTTGACACCCTGCTGTGTCACTTACTCAAGGTATTCAGGGCGGGACGTGTTTCCACAAGAGGGCTTTCCGCTTGGCTCCAGCCAAAGAAAGGGCAAGGCTAATACATTGCCATGAGCACCCGTAATTGAAGGTTGGCGACTACCAACACGAGGAACGAAGAAAGCGAAATCAAAGAAAGATGTCTTCCTCGGGTTCCGACGATGGCGGCAACGCGATGGACGCGAACCCACTCGCCTGGAAATCTCTCCGCTGTCCGAGCGAAGCCAAGCAACGATGCCCTGCGTGGCCGTCACCTCCAAAAGGAAATTGGGACACCGATCCCGGCGCCATCACAGCGGTAGGAAAAAAAAAGGTGCTGGGGGTTGACGTGGATGGCCGATAGCATGGTAACTGGGGTCGGGCCAGTGTGGAAGGAGACGTAGCGACACGCGGTAGCGGGCCGTAGCGTCGGTGCTGGGATGGAAGCGCAGTGCATCTTCCGCGGCCTCCTGGCTCTTCTAGGGTTCTAGTTGCAGTTGGTACGATAATGCCTCTTTTGGTTCTGCTTCAGTCCAGCATCGCCGCGGTTTGGCAGTCAATGCCATGTTGCGATGTGACATCACACCCCTGGGCATCGCTAGATGGCACACAGTGCTGGTTTACAGGCTGACAGCAAGTGGTTGTATTCGAAGACACCTGTACGAGTAGGTAGGTACTTCGTCCAGTCGCTTCAAGTACATCGTACTGTAGCAGGCGGATCGTTCCATCGACTGACCGACCATGTCGCCCTTCCCTGTCTCTCACGTTTCCTCTTCCCTCTGACTCCCCCTCTCTTCCTCTTCCTCTCTCCTCATGGGAAGCTGTCTGCCTTTTGTCCTTCTCCTCCCATCGATTCATCTCGACCGAGCCGCCCGAACCTTGGCCTCAACCGCCCGCCGCCCAGACGCCCCAGCCCACTCTGGAAGACGCAGCACATTTGAAGGACATCCGCCTCACTCTCTCCAAGTCCCGATCTCCTCCAAATCCGCTCTTAGCGCGCGGCGAATCCACCAAGTTAGCGACCTGTCCGGCCTGAGCAGTCGACACCACCCCCGGCAGCGCCCCCCTCTCTCCACTGTGAAGGGATCCCTTCCATCCCTCACCCAAAGTCGAAACGCCCTGTCCCGGCGCTGGCCCAGAGCCCCGAAGCCCGAGCCTAACGCCTTGCCTCCACTGAGAGCTTGAGCGCGCACGAGGTGGGATGCCAGCCAGGTGTGAGGTTGCTGACCTGACCTGACCTGACCTGGAGGCTCGAGAGTCCAAGACACTTTATTCGTACGTAGTACCAGGAAAGCCGAGAAGCTGCTGCCTGAGGCACCCGCGGCTTCCGGCTGGCGTCCGAATCCATCCCATCATTCCCATGGCCCATTCCCCGTCCCAGCAGTGTCATTCCCAGACTCAGTCCCAGTCACAGTCCCAGACTCAGTCCCAGTCACAGCCGTCCAACAACGACACTGCTGCTCTCGTTCTCTCCTCTGTTGCTTCGCAATCCCGTTCCTATTCGCATTCTCCAATCCCGCCTCAGTCCCAGTCTCAGTTCCAGTCCCAGTCTCGGTCTCGGTCTCTCTCTCGTTCGCCATCTGAGTCGCCGTCTCTCTCCCCTGTCCCCGTCCCGCCGCATCGTGAGGCGCCCAAGCTCGCCCTTGCGACCACTCCTACGTCGTCATCTCCTGCATCGTCTCCTCCATCGTCTTTGTCATCAACCTCACCCTCACATTCCCGTGCCCGTCCCGGTTCACGCACCCTCCACTCCCACCTCCACCTCCACCTCCACCTCCAAAAGTTCCGTCCTCGTCTTCACCTCCCTCTGCATCACAATCATCATCGCCATTCCCACCCCAGCGCCAGCGCCAGCGCCGACCGCATCGACAACCCTCCTCTTCTGCGTCGAACATGGAACCGACTGCTTGACCGAAATAAATCCGTCGTTATCCCCGTCGTCCCCGTCGTCCCCGTCGCCCCCATCCTTCCCGTCCACTCTCGATTCTCCAGCACCGCCGCCATGCCGCCTTCCAAGACCTCCAATGGCTCCGGTGGCCAGGTCAGCCATCGCCTGCGCAACTTTTTCCGCATGAATACCAGCAGCAGTACTGGTAGCGGCTCTAGCGAAAAGGAAAAGGAAAAGACCTCCACTGCCGCGTCCACCCCCGATGCCTCCTCCAAGTCGTCTCGACACACAAAGTTCTTCAGCAACACTGTCGGTCGCCTGCGCGCCCACACCGTTGCCAGCGAGGGCAACCAGCTCGACGAGGCTATGAGCCCGACCGCCCACGCGAACCCCTACTTCGCCCACCAGGGCCAGCCTGGATTGCGTCATCACAATGCCGGCTCCGTGCCCCCAAGCCCTCCCGATACTCCTACCCTCAAGGTCCAGGGTCCCGACGGCGCCAATGCGGAACAGGCCACCAGCGAGACCAAGGAGGAATTGGCCCGGAGGCTGAGGAGGGTTGCTAGTGCCCCCAATGCCCAAGGCCTCTTTTCCAAGGGTGAGCCCAATGGCGAGCGTCCTGCCACCGCCGAACTGGGCAAAGACCCTCTCGTCGCCAACCATGGCCTCGGCTCCCTGGGCCTGTTCGAGGCCAACAAGGCTGAGGCAGATGCCAGAGCTCAAGCCCAAGCTGCCGAGGATATTCTGGCCGCTCTTCCCGCTCCGCATACGGCCATGGCCTTCCGTAGGACATACAGCTCCAATTCGATCAAAGTCAGGAATGTCGAGGTGAACCCTTCAAGCTTCGACAAGATTAAACTTATTGGCAAAGGAGATGTTGGAAAGGTCTACCTTGTCAGGGAAAAGAAGAGCAGCCGTTTGTATGCCATGAAGAGTAAGTGCCGCCTCCTGCGAGCCATGTTGCTAAGCTGTTGCTGACCGACATAGTTCTGAGCAAGAAGGAAATGATCAAGCGCAACAAGATCAAGCGAGCTCTTGCCGAGCAAGAAATCCTAGCCACCAGCAACCACCCCTTCATCGTGACTCTCTATCACTCGTTCCAGTCCGAGGACTACCTCTACCTATGTATGGAGTACTGCAGCGGTGGCGAGTTCTTCCGAGCGCTTCAGACCCGCCCCGGCAAATGCATTCCCGAAGAAGACGCTCGCTTCTACGCCGCTGAGGTGACGGCTGCACTGGAGTATTTGCACCTGATGGGCTTCATCTACCGTGACTTGAAGCCAGAGAGTGAGTCGGATTCGTCATGGGAATAAAATATCTGCTGACAAATGAACCCCAGACATCCTGCTGCATCAATCCGGCCACATCATGCTGTCAGACTTTGACCTGTCCAAACAGTCGGACCCCGGCGGCAAGCCGACCATGATTGTAGGAAAGAACGGTGCTAGAACAGACCAACTCCCAACCATTGACACGAGATCATGCATTGCCAACTTCCGAACCAACTCGTTTGTCGGCACCGAGGAGTACATTGCACCGGAGGTGATCAAGGGCAGTGGTCACACTAGTGCTGTCGACTGGTGGACACTGGGTATCCTTATCTACGAGATGCTTTACGGCACCACACCGTTTAAGGGTAAGAACCGCAATGCCACCTTTGCCAACATCTTGCGGGAAGACATTCCGTTCCCAGACCATGCCGGCGCACCCCAGATCTCCAAGTAAGCTTAACCATCAAGCCTTGATCCCTGACCAGAGCTGACAGCCACGATAGCTTGTGTAAATCTTTGATCAGGAAACTACTCATCAAGGACGAGAACCGCCGGTTGGGAGCTCGAGCAGGCGCCTCGGATATCAAGGCGCACCCCTTCTTTCGTACAACGCAGTGGGCTTTGATCCGTCACATGAAGCCCCCGATCGTCCCCCACGCTGGTCGGGGTATCGACACGGTCAATTTCCGCAACGTCAAGGAGAGTGAGAGTGTCGACTTGAGCGGATCAAGATCGATGAACCTTAAGGGAGTACCCTTAGATAGCGGACTTTCAACGCCGGGTGGTGACATTGCCGACCCATTTCTCGAATTCAACAGCATCACGCTGCATCACGACGGAGACGACGACACGCACCACCATCACAACATCTCAAATCTCAACGGCGCCTCATAAATGAAATAAAAAAACGAGCCGGAAGAGGCCTCGCCTGTGCGCCAGCGCGAGTCAGTTAAGCCTCCTCCGTCAGGCAGTCCAACCAGCCAATCACCCACCACTTACATGTACACGCATGCGGCATCATGATTTTGGGATTCTTGTATCGGGGCGTCTGTTTGTCGTGCATTTCCAGCATCATTCGAATCATAGCCACTCCTTGGAAGAAAACGAAGGAAGAGCGGGCGGCGGACAGAGGAGACGAGGAACAGCCCCAAGGTAGTCGACGATCGTTCAGCGCTGTTTGGGGGGTCTGAATCGTCCCATTGAGGTGAGAGTTGGAACAGAGAAGATTAAGCTCAGCATTCATAGTTTGTGTGCTGTCAAAATGGCGTCGGTCTGGTCTGGCGTTTTGGGAAGAGCGGGAAAGAGAGCAATGATATGTACAGTCTTGACCGGTCCACACAGATGAAGAGCACGTGAAAATCTACCAATGGAGCAAGGTGTTGTTAAAGCTGATGAGGTTGTGTGTTTTTAGTGAGTTTTCTCAGGTAAGTCGCGTGGGCGATGTGGATCTTCTTATCGATGTGGTCAAGGTCAGATGCGCGAATGCACTCACACATGACCAAGTCTGAGCGCCACCGGACATTGGGCTTACGGAGGCGCAGGGCACATCTGCCTAGTTGAACCCTTGAGGTCTCGGATTTTTAACAGCCAGGGCGCGTTGACCCAAGGTAATCCTCTTGAAATGGGCCCTGAGGACGGTTCGCATGATAAAGGCATGGTGCTCATGGGGTCTCAAAGTTGTCTTGGTTGGAGGTGTCGCGCGCAGTCAAAAGCGCCGAGGGCCTCCTACGGTTACTCACTTGCGTTGTTTCATTTGTTTCACTATACTCATCAAGCCACGAAAAGCCTACTTACCCAAGAGCAGAAAAAGCGAAGAAACCAGTTCAAAAGCCATTTTTGAAACCGATTTCACACCATGTCGCGGCATGGCCCGGCCTCGGAGCCCCGGCACCGGTCCTCGCGGAGGCGGTCATCGGAGCGGGGCGGATCCGGCCCGGACACGATGCAGCCGCGGCCGTATCTGGTCGAGTGGTGCGCGCAGACATGTCGCCAACGGGGCTTCCTGGACGTCGAAGAGCTGAGGGAAGAGATGGGCGCGCCCGAGCGAGCAGGGTGGCAACGGTTGGTTGTCATGAGGGGCAGCGAGGCCGAGATGGACATGGCTGTGGGCTTGGACCTGGGCGAGAGGCGGAGAGGGGACGGGTGGGCGTGGGAGTATCCGGAACCTGAGGCGACGGTAAAGGCGGCGTTGAGGCCGTCGAGGAATTTGGGGACGGGGAGGGAGGGAGGCGATGGTGGCGCGGGAGGAGGAGGAGGAAATGTTCAAGGTATTCGACTCTGCCGCGCCTCGCTCTCCACCAAGACTCGCATCCCTATCCTGCTCCTCGACGGCCTCCCGCCGCAACTCCCCTCCCGGCCCCCTGGTCTTTCCCGCCACTCCCACCGGCGCAGAACCCCCAGCACCACCCGCACCTCGGACGGACGCATCCCACCCGCCCGCTCCGGCCTGGAAGACGCCCTCTGGGACAGCCTCGGCGACGCGCTGCCCCTGGAGCACCTCCTTGCCGAGCTGGCCTACCACGCCTGGCTGGACGCGCTGGACGCGCTCCCGCCGCGCAACGCCGGCGCGGCCGACGTCCTGTGGACGCTGGTGCGCGCCCTCGAGACCAACGCCGACGCGGCGAGGGCCATGCAGCGCCGCGGCCGGCCGGCCGGCGTGTCGGCGGGCGACTGGGCGGGGCTCGCGCAGCGGCTGCACCGGCGGATGCAGCTCTCGGCGCCGCAGCAGCCCGCGCCGGTCAAGGACGGTAACTCGCGTAGCCTGGACCGCATCGCGTACCTGGGCGGGCTGCTGTTCCCGCTGACGGTGGTGTCGGGCATCCTGTCCATCGAGGGCGCCTACGGGCCGGGGGGCCCGGCCTTCTGGGTCTTCTGGCTGGCCGCGGGGCTGTCGAGCGTCGTCGCGCTGCTCGTCATCCACGCCGACCACCTGCGCGGCCTGGACGTGTGGATCGAGGTCGAGGCCGGCGAGCTGCTGCTGCACCACCACCACCACCACCACCGGAAGCCCGACGCCGACGGCGGGTTCCGCACCGCAGACGGCGACCCCGAGCGCGGCGAGGCCCGCGTCTCCACCGCGGCCGACGGCGGCGTCTACGTCGTGCAGCGGCGCGACGACGGGTCCGGCGGCCGGGCGTGGCGGCGCAAGGAGCTCGGGTGGGTCGGCGCCGTCAAGAAGATGAGCGGCTGGTACATGTGGCGCGGCAGCCCGGGCCTGGAGTTCCGCATGCCGGGCTGGGAGGAGAGGGTGAGGGATTTGGCGTGGTGACGTGCTGGGGAGGACGGATTGTGATATTATTGCTTTTGGTTACAAACTAGATGCAAGACCCAAGCTCGTGTAGAAGACGTTTCCCGTTGCCGTTGTGCATTACATGTCCCTCTCTGTCCATTCTCAGACCCAGCCAATATACAGCACCTCCACGACATGGCAGCCAACCTTCAACCGGCTCATGCACAACGCAGCCCGATGGTAATACACCGTCATCAAAACATGACAAAACTCCGCCGTTATCAAAGCCCTAAGAAGAAAACAGAAGCTCTACACCCGGTCCACGCTCGTCCGGCGGTTGCCCAGCCCAATCTTGTCCTTGCCGTCCATCCACGGCCGCAGGCACTCGGGCACAGCCACCGTCTTCGTGTCCTCGTCCCAGCCGTTCTCCAGCAGCGCGGCTAGCACGCGCGGGACGGCCAGCGCCGTACCGTTGGCCGTCCACGGGAAGGCGATTTGACCGCCGATGCGCGCCCGCGTGCCCAGTCGTCGGCTCTGGTAGTCGGTGCACAGGCTTGCCGACGTCACCTCGCCCCAGCCGTCGCGCCGGCTGGGGAAGAAGGCCTCCATGTCGACCTTGCGCGTCGCCGAGGCGCCCAGGTCGTGCGTCGGCATCAAGAGCACCCTGCAGTACAGGCCCAGCGACGAGAGGATCTCCGTCTGCATGTCGAGCATCTCGTCCAGGACCTCGATGCCCACGGCCTCGTCAGGCGCCGTCCACGCGAACATCTCCACCTTGGTGAACTCGTGTACGCGGTACAGGCCCTTGGTGTCGGCGCCGCGGGCTCCGGCCTCGGCACGGTAGCACCGCGAGACGGCGACGCGCTTGAGGGGCAGGTCCTCCGAGTCGAGGGTGGTGTTGGCCTTCATCCCCGCGAGGGCTATCTCCGAGGTTCCGGTCAGGCACATCTCGGGCACGCCGCGCTCGACATCGGCGGCCGACTGCGCAATAGTGTAGACCTGCTGATCTCCGCTCTCATCTCGGGGCTGGAATCCGCAGGCAGCACCGATGTGGCTGTACACCATGCTAGGCGGTGACACCTGGGTCCAGCCGTGGCGGGTGGCCGTGGCGAGGGCGTACTGGACAAGGGCCTGCTCGAGCTGGGCTGCCTCGCCGAGGAGGTAGTACCAGCCCCAGCCAGACGCGGTTGCGGCACCGGCGAAGTCAAAGAGGCCGAGCTCGGAGCCGATGTGGACGTGCGAGCGCCAGATCTTGTCCTCGGGCGATTCGGTAAAGGTAGGCGGGCTGTTGATATAGGAGAGCACCTCGGGCTCATCGCCGCGCGGGGTGTCGTCGCTGGTGAGGTTGGGGATCTCCAGGGCCAGCTCCTCCATCTGGGCGACGGCCTGCGACTCGCCCTTCTCGATGACGGACAGCTCCTGCTTGAGGCTCCGCGCCTCGTCCTGGATCTGCTCGCGGCTCATCAGCCGCACCTCCTGCAGGTCCTGGTCGTCGCTGCTGGTGGCCGGGTTGGCGAGCTGGCGCCGCAGCAGGTTGGAGCGTTCGCGCAGGGTGCGGCCCTGGCGCTGCAGATGCTGCCACTTGGCGTGCAGCTCGACGATCAGCGCGGCGTTGGGCGCCTGGCGCTTGTAGTTGCGCTCGATACAGGTGCGCTCGTACAGCTCCGGGTTCTGGCGGATGTGCTTGATGTCGACAATGGGCTTCGGCGCCGACGGCGGCCGCTTGGCGCTGGCGTCGGCGAGTCCGCGGCTCCAGCTCCACGCCGGGTGCGCCCCGGGCCGCAGATTGCGACACCGCAGGCGTGTCAATGTCCTGTTCATTGTATGTTGTGCACTTGTAAGTGGGCTTGTCGTCTCATGGTGAGCTCGATGTCGCTCCAACCTTTGGCTGGTGGGATGAGGTTCAGGAAGTGGGTTATGCAATTATCCGATGCCGGTACCGATCCGTCCCCGACTCCGACGAAGCCGTCGCAAAGCGCCCGCAGCAATCTTTGAGTCGGCCTTCTTCCAGCTCTGTTGCAGGAGGTGAACAGACGATGATTGCCAAGGGGGTATATTCGTAGACGGCGTCGACTACATTTCTAAGCTTGCCATTACTGACGTCTTTCTTGTCCTTTCATCGTGGATACATTTTTGTTCAACAGTCGTTGGCGTGGATCCTCCCTCCCCAAGTAGGGCCGACTTTTCATGACAATCAGGCCACCCATTGAGGCCCATCTTCCCAATTCACACAATCAGTAAACCTTCTTACAGATACCCCCAAGACCCCAGAGTCCAATTGGTGTGGTGCCCTCCGCCCCGCGCGTACCCGCCGGTGGTCATGCTCTGCCGTTGCGTAGCTTTCACATCGATGTCGCTTGGACGAGACGCTCCGTTGGCGCCTTGTTGCAGCCAAACCTCTCGGTCAATAATTGCCATTGCGGGCATCTTCAATTGACAGAGCAGGCTGCCCCCGGTCCACGGTCCCAGTGAATGTACTACACGGAATTGCCCGTGTATTTGCGGCTGCGTCTCGCGGTACCGTGCCACCTTGGCTTCGATTGGGTCATGCTCAGGAATGGCATCTGCAGCACTCGGTTTTGCAGCTTCCTGGTCCTCGCCAGTTTCCAGTGGTGAAGGAGTAGTGTCAGCAGGCGGCGAACCGCTGGATCTCCGTTGTAAGTTGACGTTGTTCCGCAGCTGTTCCACGCTCTTGCCGGCAACGAGCGCCCAGCCCCTCTTGGCAACGATAGCCGTCACATCGTCGATGATTCGCTGCTTGATGCCCAAAATGTTGGAGCATCCGCCTGTAAATATGATCCGGGGCATGCATATCGCCCGCACGTCGAGTGGTAGTTGTAGGAGATGCTGGTAGATGAGTAGGTGAACCGGCAGCTCGTGGTCGTCGAAGGTAGCCTGCGCAGCCAAGGCATCGAAAAACGTCTCGTCACATATCTCCGCTAGCTTCTCGAATGGGATTTCCAGGCTCTGGGGCGGGTTCATGGAGTTGAGGGGGATGGAGGCCACGCCGCTGTGGAATGCGTCTTGTGATGATTCTGCCTCAGACTCGTCCTGCTCTTCCACCGTTTCCAGTTGCGTCGACTCTCTGTGAGATGCCCTGGAAGCTGATGCCCTGCACCACATCATGCGGCGTAAAATGTCGTCGCATTCGTCGAAGCTGATGACCCTCGGTTCGTCATCGTCGTGCTTGTCCCGTAGCAAGGAATGCATAGCCTTGTAAAGGGCGTCCAGGAGGAGCCTGCCTCCTCTTATGCTCCGCGTGCTTTTCACTTCGCGGTACTCGTAGACACTCGTCACAACGGTCTCGGCCCAGCCCATGTCGATTACCAAAGCAGAACGGACGCCCGCAGACACAGCTGACGTAACTGAGGAGGCCATGAGAGAAACAGTGGGAGATTGGAAACGATTAAACATGGTGTCCAGCACGGCGGTTAATAGGGGCACCGGCACAGCTGAGTCCAACACGAGTCCCAGCCTCCTAGGGCGGGAGTCGATGAGCAGATATCTAGGTCTCACATGAGTATATACCACAGAACAGACATGTGATGCGAACCTACTTGGTGAAGGCATCCCGGATCACACGCTCAAGGTTATCCTGGCAAAAACCAAGGTCGACATCCCGCATATCAAAGCGCCAAAACTCATGCTCCGGCGACCAGTCCAGCCCAGCACGGCGCCCAGGTCCCTGCCAGCTCCTGAAATCGCCGACCCGGCGCTGGTCGTCGGGGCCGCACTGCAGCGTGGCCTTGGGCCGCGAGTCGCCCGCGAAGCCGGCGCGGACATGGCGTGACCCCAGCTCGATCACGACAACGTCGTCGTCGGCGCGGACCGTCGACGGCGAGCCATACGTGGATGCGATGGTGCGGCCCGGCGTGTGGGGTGTGGACGGGCCGGACTGTGTGGGCGCTGCGCGGATGCTAGCCACGCTCCGGTGGGCAAGAGCTGGGCCTGCCCCGGAGGCCATGGCAGATATGAAGAGCGAGGGCGAAGCAGCTGGTATTTTTCCCCCTATTTTTTGAGGCGTTGCAGAAAGCCAAGCCTGGCTGGGTCTGGTGGTTGATCGTTGCGATGCCGTGGTTCGCACTCAAGCGTCGTGCGCGTGGTTGGTTGGCTGGCCAAACCTGCTACGTCGGCGTTTGGAGCGCCGATGTGCCGGCGCTGTTAGGCCTAAGTCACTGACTGAGGAGACACTAATAATAAACTCCAGGGAACGTGGGGCTCATCGTGAATCAACAACCTCCTTCCGCTCAACCGTTGCGAAGCAGACTGGCCCTGGAGGCTGTATGCGCTCCAGATGGGCATCAAAGGGTAGACTATTGCCTCTACCATATTTAACTCCGCCACTCTAACACAAACCCTCGCAGAATCTATGGTGAGCTCGGCAAGGGCAAGCGCGTCTCCCTTTCAAAACTTGCCGCCGAGAGCTTCCTGGACTCGAAGCGCCCATTACGACTAGCCATTGACATTGCCATCTGGCAGTTCCAGACACAAGCAGCCCAAGGTATATCCGCTCCCTGAATCTTCACCTGGAAAGATACTAACAATCCCCCTAGGAGGAACGAATCCTGCCATTAGGACCCTCTTCTATCGCCTCACTCGCCTTCTCAGAACACCCATCGAGCCCATTTTCGTCTTCGACGGACCCAATAAACCGGCCCTCAAACGCAACAAAAGATCAGGTCGCGGCGACGGTGTTGCCACTGCGCAAGCAAAGCGTCTAATCCAGCTATTCGGTTTCACCTTCCACGACGCGCCCGGCGAGGCTGAGGCGGAGTGTGCGTTGCTGCAGCAGCATGGCATTGTCGATGCGGTTCTCAGCGAAGATGTCGACACCATAATGTTCGGATGCACTCGAACTCTGCGTAACTGGTCTAGCGAGGGCAAGGGTACTGAGCCAACCCACGTGTCCGTCTACGACATTACAGAACTCGGGCTTGATCGAGAAGGAATGGTTCTCATCGCCCTGATGAGTGGAGGCGACTATTTGCCTGACGGAATCCCAGGCTGCGGTGTCAAAGTGGCATGTGAAGCCGCCAAAGCTGGCTTTGGGAAATCTATTTGCCGGCTTAAGGCGTCGGATACAACGGGAATCCTGGCATGGCGAGAGTCATTGAGACACGAACTGAAAACGAATGAAAACGGCTCTTTCAAAACACGACATAAGGCGCTAGTGATACCAGAAGATTTCCCAAAATTCGAGGTCCTTCGCCTTTACACTCATCCAGTTGTTTCGCCAGAGTCTAGCCTCGAAGCCATTCGTGAGAAGTTCAGCCAGAAACGCAATCTCCATCTCGAAGATTTGAGAGAGTTTACTCGGGAGACATTTGACTGGGATTACCGAATTGGGGCTATCAAGTTCATCCGTGTTCTGGGTCAGTCTATGCTGGTCACCAGCATTCTCCAGCAGAAGACCGAAGGGGACCACGTTAACCGAATTACGGGTCAAAGAACCCATTTCAGCACCGATGGGACGCCCGAGCTTCGTCTTCAATATATTCCACAAGCGATCGTTCCCATCGACTTATCCAAAGAAGTTGACGAAGATATCGCACATGACCGAGGAGGACTGGCACTGAACAGCGACGACGAGTTTGAGATACCGGTGGACGGTGTGGACTCGGCCACAGCCCCAAAGCCCACTGGCAATATCTACGACCCTACGAAGCCTGATCTAGCCTGGGTGTTGGAGGCCGTGGCTAGGCAGGGTATACCTGCTGCTGTTGAAGAGTGGGAGGCTGCCAAGTCTGCCAAACCTGCCAAAAAGGCTCCCGCCAAAACAAAGGCTCCCGCTTCCAAGAAGGCTCCCGCTTCCAAGAAGGCTCCTGCTTCCAAGACCAAAGCTGGGGGTGGTATGCCTTTTGGAGCCCTCGATCAGTATACGCAAGTCGAGAAGCTGGTCACCAAGGACACGGTAGCTCTGAAGGTACCGAAAGACACCGGAGCAGACAGGCCCAGCAACACATCACCAACCCGGACTTCGACACGCCGGCGGCTGCGCGTGCCGTCCCCGCTGGAACCTAGTAAGCAACCCGCGTTCTCAGCAGCCACCAGCCCGGTCCGCCAGAGGATCCCTTGGACAATTGCCAGCTCACCAACGACGCCTAGAAGAACCCGCGGGACAGGCGTACACGAAGCGATTGTTATCTCATCTAGCCCATCCAGCGCACCAGACTCCCCTCCACCTCGACCTTCACCCTCCCCGTCCCGGGTTCCTCCCACCGTCAGCCAGGAACTGCCTGAGTCTGTTCGCTCGATACTTTCCTCGACTGGTCCTGCGGAAGGGGTGAGGCAGAAGTCAAGTGGTGCGAGGATGACACAGAAGGTGGCTGGCTCTAGCGGATCGCAGCCCATGAAGTTGAACCAGACCTCAATGGACATGTTCACTAGCAGGGTGGCCAGGCCTAGTGCTAGTGCTAGTCAACCGGTTATTTCAAGACCACCCATCATTGCTCAACCAGCCAAAGCATCGTCACAACCTATCAACATTGACGACGGATTCAGCGACTTTGACGCAGACTCATCCGAGCTCGAGGCCCTCACCTCGTTCATCTCCCGCTCGCCAACCTCCCCGAGCAAACGCACCAGAGACGTCTTCTCCAGCACCCGCAGCCCCAGTCCCAGCCCCAGCCCCGTGCGGAAGACGATGCTCGTCCAGCGGCCAAGCTCTGTGGGCTTCTTGCACGAGGTCGAGGTCGACGCGGACGAGTACGAGGAGCGCGTCGCTCGCGAGACTGCACTGCTGCAGCGTAGGGGCGGCCGCGGCCGTGTCACGCGGATGAGCGATGTGGTGTATGTGGACTTGACGCTCGAGGATTGACGGACCGCAAACGACTTTTGGTTTCTGGCGTTACTTGGGATGGGGCGTTAGTGGGGGGGTTTCACAACGAACATGAATAACGAGCAGCTCGAAATGAGGGGTTGGACGACTGTACTGCAAAATGCTAGAATATGAGTTTTTGCTATATAAATGTTATACACTTTTTGGTATCATGCCTTCGTTGACCTATCTATACAAGTGTTGCAACTAGCCCCCTCAAAAAAGAGGTTATCCTGAGTCTTTCTTTTGCGCCTAGTCCCGCCGTTTTATATCCAACCGCCGTCCCTTCCATGCCTATGCTACACGTTCGTCTTTTTGAGGTCTGGACGCTCACTAAGTCCCTGCCATGTCCAAGTCGGGATCCACCTCGGTGCCCAGGTCGCGCTCCTCGAGGAAGCGGCGGCCGACGAGGTCGTCGGGGAGGTACGTCTGGCGCACTCGGCCGTCGCGGTAGTTGGGCGGGTACTTGTACTCGCCGCCGTAGCCCAGGTCGCGCATCAGGCGGGTCGGGGCGTTGCGCAGGTGCAGCGGCACGGGCAGGCTGGCGACGCCGGGCTCGCGCAGGGCGGCGTAGGCGTTGTTCAGGCCGCGGTAGGCGCGGGTGCTCTTGGCGGCGGCGCACAGGGCGACGGCGCAGTGGGCCAGCGGGATGCGGGCCTCGGGCATGCCGATCTGCTGGGTGGCCGTGTAGGCGGCGGTGGCGAGCGGGAGCAGGGAGTTGTCGGCGAGGCCGACGTCCTCGGAGGCGATGACGACCATGCGGCGGGCGATGAAGAGCGGATCCTCGCCCGACTGCAGCATGCGGGCCAGGTAGTACAGGGCGGCGTCCGGGTCGTTGCCGCGGACGGCCTTGTGGAAGGCCGAGATGGTGTCGTAGTGCTGGTCGCCGGCGCGGTCGTAGACGAGCGTCTTGGTGAGGGACGCCTTGATGTCGTCCTGGGTGACGCCGGCGCGGGTGGTCAGCGAGAGGGCGAGCTCCAGGAGGTTGAGGGCGGTGCGGGCGTCGCCGTCGCTGAAGCGCGCGAGGTAGGCGACCATGGCGTCGTCGAGGAGCGGCGACGGCGGGTAGACGGGCTCCTCCTCGACCAGGGCGCGCTTGAGGATGAGGACGACGTCGTCGGTGGTCAGCGGCTGCAGGGTGAAGGTGCGGCAGCGCGACAGCAGGGCGTTGGCGACCTTGAAGGACGGGTTCTCGGTGGTGGCGCCGATCAGCGTGACGGTGCCGGCCTCGACGGGCTTGAGGAAGACGTCCTGCTGGGCCTTGTTGAAGCGGTGGATCTCGTCGCAGAAGATGATGGTCTTGCGGCCCGTGAGGGCGAGGTCGTTGCCGGCTTCGTGGAAGAGCTTCTTGACCTCGCCCACGCCCGTGCTGGTGGCGTTGAGCTCGATGAACCGGCTGCCCACCATGTTGGCGATGCACCGCGCGATGGTGGTCTTACCCGTGCCCGACGCGCCCCAGAGGATCATGGACGGCACGCGGTCCGACTCGATGAGGGAGCGCAGCACGCCGTTGGGGCCGACGAGCTCCTGGCCGTACACCTGGTCGAGGGTGTGCGGCCGCATGCGCTCCGCGAGGGGCGCCGAGCGATGAGTCTTGTTCCTCTTGGCCGCGGGGCCGTCTCCGTCGTGGTGTTGCCGTTGCTGTTGCTGCTGCTCCGTCTTCGCGTCCACGCCCACGTCCGCCGCGGCTTCGGGGTTGTCGCCCAGGGCAACGCCAAAGCCCGCGCCGGGCCCTTCCTCAAAGGTCCTCTTCTTCCCGTTGGCGAGTCCTCCGGCGCCGTTGACGGGCGTCGTCAGGGCGCGGCCATCGGGGGCGGCCTGGCGCTTGGGCGCGGGCGTGGAGAAGAAGGTCGAGGCAGAGCGCTTCTGCGAGGCGGCCTGGGGCGTCTGCGACTGCGGCGGCGACGGGTCCTTGTCCGGGTCGAAGAGGAAGCTCGCGCAGCCCGAGTCGATGTGGCTGTTGATCTCGGACGGCTTGACGGGCTTGTTGCAGATGGGGCAGTCGACGGCCATGGTCGGATCGGCTTCGGCTTCGGCGACGAGGCCTCGTTTGGTCGCTGGGTGGAGGGCGACGACGCTGGGTTGACCGGGCTGCGAGCTATGCATGGGCCATCCAGTGTTGCATGCAATGTGCCATCCAGTGTGCAGCCGTGGCCGTGATCGTCCAGCCTAGACTTGGGCGACTCGGGTGAGTGAGTGGTTGGTTGCGGTGGAACGCGGTCTTGGAGTAGGCCAATTTTATCGAGTCGAGGCACGTAGTGCGTATGACGCGCTGTTGGGTTTACCTCAAGTAAATTGATGGCCCGTCCGGTACGTACCTCTAAGCGCGGGGACCCTAGTACCTACTAGGTAACTGCCGGCCGACAGCGGGCCGCTCCGTCCACATGGGCTTATTCGTAGCGAGTCCGATGATTTATGCAAGTCACTTCTAGTTATTCTCATCAACTTGCTTCAAGATCCATTGTATTGTCCGTATCAATCATCAAGTATAAACGCTTCCCTCTGCTGCTTCCCTCTCCTCCCTAGCTCCAACCAGATCCTCCAAACTTCTCCTTTCCGAAACACACCTCCGTTGAAAAAAGACTTCCAGCGATGCATCCTCCCCAAAGAAAGATGCAGCTAGCCACCCGCCTACCCATACCTAACAATGCAGCCAAAACGCCCGTCCATACTACCGCTTCCGCTCGCTGATCAATTTTAAAATCACCGAGCTTTTTCTCATTTGAATATTCCTCCAGCCTCATTAGCCCAGGTGGCCTTGGGATTATGGCCATAGTGACGAGTCTAAGCAGACGTCTTCAGGGACCGTATCTTGGGGGACGAGATGCTCGTCTCGGCCTTTCGCTTCCCCAGCAACGACTCGGGCGGTCGTGTAGGGCCCGGCGTGCTCTCGCGGTCTTGTGTCGCCTCGGCGTGGCACGAGGCGTGGTATGCCCGGTTGCCCACCAACACCGCATCCAGCCACACCCACTCCTGCGCCGTGTCGAGCCACTTGTTCTCGAACCGGTCCTGGCAGATCGGACAGACTGTGTTGATGCCCTTGGACGGCTCGGGAACGGGGATGTACTTGGGCTTCGCCGCCTCCGCTGCTGCCTTGGTTGCCTGCGCTTTGGCCTCTTCAGGGGCCTGGATATGGTCCGTATCGACCACTTCTCGCGACTTCACCCAGTCCTGCTTCGTGTTAGTCGACCATGTCTAAACCAGGGAACGAAATGCTCGACTTACTTGTTGGTCAACATACCAACTCCGGTGCGTACCCCGCTTCTCAGCTTCGTTGCTTCGCTGGTGGACTCGGAAATGCCAGTCCATATGAGCCGTCTTCTTCTTCCTGCCCTCCTCATCCGTCTTGAAACGTCGGCCACACTGCGTACACGGTGGCCCAAGCTCATCGTATAGTCTAGAAAGCAAGGATGGGTGGAATCTACCTCAGAGTCAGCGTCATGTGCAACAAAAGAGACTGTGGGTTGAGAGCTTACGGTTGCCTCAGCGCAGCAGGGTTGACTCCCTTGCCAGGTGGGATGTCGAATTTCATGAGATTGGCAGCAGCCTTGGTAGATGCCAAGAGATTGGCAATGTTGGGGGGCAACATCGATGCAGGCGGCGCGACCGGAGCCGCTGCAGGAGGGCCAGATGGCAAGAGACCAGCCAGTCGAAGCTGATCAAGCAACGCCATAGGATTCTGCCCCTGCGCCGCTGAAGCTGCTGGGGCTGGCGATGGGGCTGGGGCTGGGGCCAGTTTCGGTGGTTCAATATGAGACGGCGGTGGTGATCGGATAGCCACTTTGGCATACGGAGGAGTTGGGTTTGGTGTCGCGTTCTGAGGAGTTGCGGACTGCCTCGCCATCAACGCCGCCAACGCTCCCTGCCCCAACAGCGAGTCGAGCGTCAGAGTCCCGGTGGCCGGAGCCGCAGGAGCTGACGAAGGAGTTACAGTCGCCGGTCGTGCCGGCGGTACCTGAGGAAGTACAGGTGTAGGCGTCGGGGCAGAGTTCTGGGCCGACAGGGCCCTCATGTTTACGGCAGCAAGTTCTGTTACTTTGATCTTAATGAGCTCGAGCTGGTCCGGTGGCAAGCTAGTGCTGTGCACAATGCCTTGGAGGTCCAGGAGGGCTCTTAGTCTGGTCTGAACACTAGCATCATGGGGATTTTGCGAAAATTCCACCTTGGTCGCCACAATCAGGTTCTGAATGTCATTGCTCAATGTTTCTATGCTTATCCCAGCCGGTGCGACCGTTCCAGCAGCTCCATGCGCTGCGGCATAAGGAGGTTGGAAAGGTGCGGAGGCTGAACCAGCAGGCTGAGGAGTCGAATGAGGAGGATAGAATGGGGTCTGCGACTCTGTTAGTAATAGCTCGGACAAATCGCAAAGAAAGCGCTCACTTGCTGGCCCGGATAGGGCGAATTGCCGTTGGAGGGCGGATATTGCTGAACGGGATATCCCGGTGGCGCACCAGAGCCTCGCATTCCGGGAGGTGTGGGAGTGTCGCGATGAGGCATGGCCGATCGAGGCCTGCCCGGCATCATTCCTTGAGGCATGCTTGCCGCTCGCGCCTTCATGAGCGCATTCTCAATCGGGCGCACCAGCTCGTGCGAGAAGACAGGCCGACTATCCATTGATCCAGGAACGGGCTCCTTCCACGTCCTGAGCATCTCTTCCATCTTGCGGCGGACGGGCTGGTCGACCACGGCATATGATTCCATATATGTCTTGAACAGGTTGCGACCGAAGTAGAGGGTGTATGGGGTGCCAACGTTTTTGACGATCGAGTCCAGGACGTAGAGAGCCGGCAGTTTCTTGTTCGGGGGTGCCTAGCAGGAGCGTGAGCAATCATGACTCTTGGTACGTTTGCGATGTAAAGAAACATGAGGCCACGAGAGGCCTCAAACTGGACCAGGAACTAGACCTACCTTGATTATGTGCTGCTGTAGAACTTCGGCGATGGCCAGCGCGTGCTCCGTGTTTTCTCGAGCAATTACTGTCAGGTTGCTGATTTCGAATCGCATGTTCGAGGAGAGATCCTCCAAGGCCTGGCGGTAATCCTCCGCCACCTCAGCTGAGTCGGAAGACATGGTGATGGATGTCGCTGGGTATGAAAAGAAGGAAAAGGAGATGGGCGAACTGCAGACTATGAATGCGAGAGGAGATACCCGTGTTCGGCGAAACGACGAGGATCCCCCCAGTTCAAAGAGCGGCAAAGGCGCGTTCCCAGAGCAGCCGAGGACTTTGATAGACAAAGGCACCGAGGGCACGGTGCAAAGGAGCACGTTCTAATCTGGTCAAGTTTATTCCAAGAAGCCTCCTTCCTGGCGCACACTGCCTCCCCAGTCCAGCCCCAACACCAGTTATTCTCCCAGAGCAACCTTGCGGACTTCGCGATCAAGCCCCAACAGATATGGATCCAACCCGTCTTCACCACGAGCGCGCGCACGTCTCTGGAGTCTCTAAAGGGACTATGGCAATCGATCTGAATGCAGCCGGACGATGATCGGGGGAGTGGAGTGTCCCAGGTCGCGTGTGCAGGGAGGTGACTGAAGGCGAACAGATGCAGACTCCGTGCAGATGTCCAGTCACGGTGTACGGGGTTTTCAGTTGGAGGCGATTCTTCGACAGCGTTGAAAGGTCTGGTGGAAGCCTGCGTCGAAGGTGTCAGAGGGCCGACGTGGATGTGAAGAGTTGATGATGAGAGCAGGGCGCGATAACTTCTTCAAGGTGTCGTTGGGGATTGTAGCGCTTCTGCTCACGTGACTGGTCCTCAAACAGAGGTACGTACCTCCAGGCCACCATGGAATCTACTAACTACCTAGGTACTAGTACTGAGATAGTAGGGCGGGTGCCCATTGTCAAAGCCTCTTTTGGCGGCACTTGCATTGTCAAACTTTGAACAATAGAGACGACATTTTTTAAATTGGAAAACTGCCAGGTACTTGAAAGAAAAAAACGACTGTTTTAAATAGTTTGAACTGGAAACATCTATGACACTCCTTTAAAAGACGGGTATCCCGCTAAACATGCAACCAAACGCCATTGAGCTAAATCCTCTCCTCCATTGTTTCTTTCGCCCTCTATCGTTACATCATTTGTGGCCTTTCTCGCTTGCTAGATGAACCTTAGAATCGGGACATGTTCGCTTCAGAGTATCTGCTGCTACGGCGACTGTGCATGATAGGGTGCATAGCCGTGGGGGGGCGCTTGACGGCGGGCGCAATGGGACTCCGTCGGTCCCACTCGTCGTCGGCCTGGGGGCTGCGAGAAGGAGGAGAATAGGGAGCCTCACGCTCGACATCGTAGTCGGGGTGGGAATGAATAGGGCCGCTAATCTCTGGTCGCGGAGAAGGCTCCATGTGGTTTTGGCCGTCCTTCTTCTTCCAGAAAAAGGTCATGAAAGCGGACTTGGACTTCTCGTTGCGGACCGAGTTGTTGCGAACCGAGTTGCTGCGGACCGAATACTGGTCCTTGTAGATGGGTGGTCCGTGGCTAGTTGCGAGAGAGCCCTCGGAGCGGACGATGCGGGCACTAATACCGTTGGCCGAGTCGCGGAAGACAAAGGAACAGACGATGTTGATGATTCCAAAGGTGATGGCGAGGACACCGGCAGCGATGACGAGACGCCAGAAGGGGAGGCCAATCTTGTCACTGGCGTTGGCGGGCTGGTTGAGCTTCCCGAGGATATTGCAGCCGATGAGGGTCATAGCAAACCCAAGCCAGGTGAGGCCAGACTCATCAGAGAGGACGGGCCATGTGCGGCGGAAGTAGGACTTGGCGATGGGGAGCTCGGAGACGGCGAGGAGGATGGAGATGCTACTAGTAAAAAAGAGAGAGGCGGCGTCGAAAAAGAAGAAGCCGTTGGAGGTGTCGATCTTGACGATCAAGGTCCAGCAGGCAACGGAAGCCGTGACCAAGGTGATGAGGGTTATGGCGCGGAGGACCTGGAGGATTATCATCCCCGGTCCTCGGATCGAGTCGCTGTTGAGCATGGTCGGTTGTAAGAGAAGGAAAAGTCGTCGGTAAGAGAGAGATGGTGCAGGTCTGCAAATGTGTCAGTCCATGTAGGTCAAAAAGGTTTCCCACAAAGACAAGAAATGCCTACCAAATAAACCTGGGTAGTGTTGCAGGAAGGTTTATGAGCTGGTGTTCAAGAGAGCGTTTGCAGTTGAGGGGGTGAGTAGGAAGAGTGGGAGATCAACGAGAGCGTTAAGTAAGAAAGATGGAGCCAGTCCGGGGAACAAGAATGTGAGAAGTTAAGAAGAGAGGGAAAGAGAAAGAAATGACTGGACAGTCGTTATTTTAGTTCGCAAGCACCATTGTCTGAATAAGTGTCAAACCAATCGAGAAGAAGGGGGGCACACTGTCACTGAACAGCAGGGCCGCGTTTCTTTAATAGCAAATCGGGCACGCCCACGAACACAACAATCACAGCACCATCTGACAAAGGGGACAAAGAAGCTGCAGCAGCCGAAAGAGAACATCCCTGCCGTGTTCCAAGAGAACAAGCGTGGGGAATCGGGACCCTCGAGCGGGAGGGCGCGTCGTCGTTGGAGCGGGCTGCAATTCGTTGTTTCGAGCTGATTGAATGACTCTTCGGAAGCGCTGGAGCCCAATCAATCCGGCGGGACAGGCTGGCCTTGGACAGACGCAGGAGGGGCACAGAGTCTGAACGCGCCTGCAGCCGGCCGTTTCATGGCCCCGATGCTTGGCTGCGCGCGCGTTCAAGGTGAAGCGCACCCAGGCCAAAACACGGCGTCGCGATGGAGGTGGAGGGCCACTGAGCCCAAGACCACCCACCAGCGCCTAACAAGGCCCAGACGAGCGCTGGACACCAAGACCCAATGGACGGCCCGCGGCCTCGACCCTCTGCGAGCAAGTCGAGCTCGTTCCCTGGGTTTGCGCCGTTGCGGGTTGCGGAATTGGGACTACGAGCTTCTCGAGACTGGGGTTGAGGAGCGGATCGATTGGATGTCGGCGCACCAGACGGAAGAGTTTGTTTCAGAGGGCCTCGGGCCTTTCAGTAGGTCGCCGTGGTGGGCCGTCGCCTATTCGTGGTCTCCGATACAGCGCCAAAGGGAGCCGCCCACGTGGAGACTTCTTCCATCGGCTACTGATGAAGGCTAGGCATCGATTGACCTTGGGGTAAATTCAGCCAACATGATTAGAAGATGGATTTCGGAGCTCGGAACTGGGGTAGCATGGGACGGCTTGGAGTTGGCTTTAGACTGGTATAATTGGAATGCTGTTGACCGAGTACGAAGAACAATCAGACTAGAAAGCCTAGGAGACCGAATAGGCGGCCATAAAGTTGACGCTGCATCAGCACTCGTCCCAAGTCCGTTGAAGAGATGTTACGAACCATGCAAGGGGCCACACTGGACAGCCCATTGAACATGAAGCATTCGCGATCTACTTGTCTGCTGCATCCTCTGCAACAATCCACGACGACCATGTACGTTCGCATTGGAATTTTTGCAATTCCGTACTGCAGCCTCACGTCTGGCAATGCCTCCCGGGTAGTCTACGTCAACCATCCAGCCCAGAACTCCAGTAGTTCTCCCGCACGTCGCCATGCCTTCAGTCCACCACCGAGCCGCCGTTTTGGCTCCATCATCCCACAAGAGCCAAATACATCTCGTACCGAAATGCTTGCGGTCCGGCCTGGCGGTCGCTTATGTCTCGGCCCCATCCCACTCTCCCAAGCGCCGCGGTCTTCTCTGCCCATAGCCGCGATGCTATTTCAGACATTCCGCCATTTTCTTGGGTCCTCCTCGGCGCGTAAACGGTGGGATAGCCGCAGCCTCGTCCAGCCGACCATTTCCCAGGCCCGCAGATGATTGACTCGGTTCACGGATCAAACTCGGGCACAAAGGAACGCCGCTTCGCCGATGTGTCCGACCGTCGCTGCTCTCCCACACTCGTGTTCACGTTGCATGTCCTGTAAGGTGCGTGTTCCAGCGTGCGCCACCTCAACTCGCATTCGTGTACACCTTTGCATCGCTGCCCGCCCTGATCAGGTGCTTCGGACAGTAGTTGCCGACCGTCTTCTCCCGCCGGCCCATGGCATCGCAGCGGACGTTGGTCTGGAACCTCTCGGGGCACTGGCGGAACTCGCCCTTCTGCGCGCAGCCGCACGAGTACAGGATGTAGTCCTGGGTGCACATCCCCACGCCGGGATCTGCGCAAGCCGGTCAGTCCTTTGGCCCCGGAGACGTGGTCTAGAAACCGTGGCTGTGGGACCTCTTGCTTTGACGTGCGTATGGTGTGGTGTGGTGGTCTGAATCAGGCTGCGATTTAGGGGTTGTCGGTCGGTTCCTGTCGTTCACTTTTCCCTTGCCAGTCGCAACGGCAATTTGCTGCGCCTGTTGCACGAGCGTAACGCAGAGTAATCAATGCCTTGAAAGACAAACCCCGGGCGTCGCGAACAGCTATGACCTGTCAGTACGTTCATGTGACCAAGGAGAAAGTCCAGCGCGGCGTGTCCGGGAGGATCGCAATTGATAAGGCGAGGTGGGTGTAAGCGGCCGTTAGTGGTGGATCACGGCCAGGGACAAACGGTACTTGGCCTTGTATGCAGCGCCCCAGACAAACGCAGGTACCTGCATTCATCCCCCCCAAAAACGAGGCCATTCAGGTTCAATGCCCCCGATCCGATTGGCTCCCTCCAAACCACCAAAAAGGTCACCGCACCGCCGTCTCCAGAGGTTTTGTGACCGCCGCAACTTTTATTCCCTCTGACTTTCTCTGTCTGTCCTGCGTCTCCCGCAAAACGCACCCCTAACGATCCTTTCCGCTTCCTCCCGCACCACTCCCGTCCACCATGGCCCGCGGCAACCAGCGCGACAAGGCCCGTGAGGCCAACCTCAAGAAGGCGGCCGGCCAGGTATGTCTCCCCCCACGAGCTGCTATTGATCACGTCGCGGCCTCCCTTTCGTGCGCTATCGGTCAAGGGCTAACAGGCTTCTTCTCTTCGCCGACTGCAGAAGAAGGGCAACACCATGAGCGGCACCGAGATGCAGCGCTCCAAGGAGCAGGCCGCCGAGATCATGCGCCAGAAGCAAGCTGCTGGTAAGATTGCTCCTCCATCCTCCGCCCCAAGATGAACTGTCCACGGCTAACCTGTGTGCCCCTCTCGACAGCTGAGGCCAAGAAGGCCGAGGTCAAGAAATAGCCGGTCGCCTCACCTCGCAAACGACGCCCGCAGCTCGCTCACTCGCCATCGACATTCCTTTGCATACGACAAGCACGAGATGGATGAACAGGGCAGGACAGGGATAGAGAACGATATAGGGCGGTACGGAACGACCATGACTTATAAACCGATTTGCGAATTATTTCAGGATAGCAAAGGCGAAGTGGTGCACGGATTTGGGTGCCCGGGTTCGGGTTGCCTTGGGACAATTACACTAGCCGCTTAAATGCGATTTGTCACCATGTCATTTGTCCCGTCACATCTTTGCCATGTGGGCATGTCTCAGGTGTGGATGGTGATGTCTCTTGGTGTGTCTTTCTGGAGAGGGTATGCACGCGTGCTCTACTTTAGATATAGGTTTGTTTCCAACAACAAAAAAGTCCCATTGCAAAAAAAAAGAATCATAATATTAATTCGCCTAGAGACTATACGAGCCAGTCATATGCACCTTCATACCCGTGAAGTGTGATTTAAAGCCTCCCAAGCTACTCGCGTAAGATACGTCAAAGAACCCTCTAGATACCCTTGTACAAGATCTCAACCCATCGTCTTACAACCTCCAGCAATCGCGTGCCGTTTATAGCGCGGCCATCTTGACAGCCAACCCGCCTGATGGAGATGTTAGCAAGGGCACGAGCCGATGGGATGGTGGAGGGGAACTCACCAGGTTGGCCGCCAAAAGCACCAAGACCCTGAGCCTCGGCGGGGAACGAGCCGGCGGCGCATGATACGACGCAGACACAGCTGCCGTCGCTGCCCAAGGCGCCCTCTCCGGGGGTTAGTGATTGGGTTTCCGCCGGAGCGCTGGCCACGGGGGTGGACGCAGCAGGAGCCTCGGCCTCGCCCTGGCCAGGCGTCGCGGCAGGGTCGGTGATGGGAGTCTCGGCGCCCACGCCCTTCTCCTTGATGGCGAGCGCCTGGAACATGGCCTGCGTCTTCGCCGCGGTCGGGTTGACTGAGAAGACCATGCCCTTGCCGCAGTGGCCGGCTTGCTTGCAGTAGAACCCTGCGCCTTGTCAGCGTCTTCGTCTCCATCGTCGTCGTTGTGCTCGGGGTGGCGGGTTTGACTTACAGAGAGGGGTGTCGACCATGACTTGCATGGCAACCTGGGGGGGCGGAGACACGGTGTTGTTGGGGTTGGGCATGAAGCCCGAGTCCATGCCGCCCTCGAGGATGTCGCAGGGCGTGTCGAAGGCCGACTGCGTGACGGTGTGGTTCTGCGACAGGAACTCGAAGATGACGGTGTCGCCGATGGGGACCTGGTTGAGCTGGTCCGGCTGGAACACCAGGCCGCCCGGTCCGCCGACGGTGACGGTGTGAGAGGCGGCCGCGGCCGGCGTCTCGGCGGCAGCACCTCCGCCCGCTCCGGCGGTGACGGTCTGGGTGACGGTGACCTTTTGGTTGACCGTGGTGGTCTCGGCGCCGTTGCCAGAGTTGACCCAGATGATGACGACTTGGGTCTTGTCGCCGCCCTTGACCTTGCCCCCTTTCGAGTTGCCCACGTTGATCTCGATCACGTTTCCGCTATCCTTCCCCTTGCTGCTCTTGCCATCTCCCTTGTCTCCGTCAGAGTGATCTCGTCGGGAAGGCAAGAAAGAAGACTTGGGGTCGCGGACAGAGACGGCCAAAGACAGAGGCGTCAGGGCCAGGGCCAGAGTGGTTGCGAACTTCATGTTGGCGGTTTAGATGGTTGAGAAATAGGTATTACACGGGGATGGGGCAGGTCCAAAGAATATTGGAACGCGGGTAGTCCTGTCAAAGGATGGATGGTAAATAAAGAGGGCTTGAATCGACGTGGCGATGGTGGCTCAAGGAGTCGAGGGCCTGCTCGTTTGAAGAATGAGACGAAAAGACAAGCGTCGGGTTAAAGAGCGAAACGCGTAGACAAAAGTCGTGAAGAAGAGATGGTCAAAACAAGTTGATACTCCAGCCGCAGAAACGGGGGGACGCCTGGCGACTTATATCCAGCCCAACGACCCAAGGACATGTATTTTGAGCCGTCCGTGCTAGTCGGCTTCAGCAATGGCCGTGCGAAACACACAAGGCGCGGCTCCGGTTGCTTGGCCCCTTCGGCTGTGGAAGCCTCCGAAGCCAGTAGCATGGCCGATGCGACGGGCCAGGGATGTGGGAGAGGTTTTTGCTGTGACAGATTCGTCTCGGGTTGTGTTTGGTGTAGTCGCCTTTGACCCTGACTGAGACCCAAAGCGGCAATAACGCTAGACAAGCGAGGACTGAACTGTACGTCTGTCTGTATTGGCCGTGAAGGCGGTCGTTCTGTGAGTTGGCCATTTTAAAGTAAAGATGTAATTTCCCTTTCCCTCTCAGTCATTGACTTCTGTCATTGGAAATACACTCAAGCCGTTGGGGTTTGTCAGTAACCCTGTTTACTTGGTTGCTTCGCTCGGTCGACAAACATCGCCTGGCCCTGTCTGGAACCTGCAGCGTAGCATCACCCAGTTGCCAACTCGTCTCAGCAATTGCAACCCTTAAGCTAATCCAAAAGCCTGGATACAGAGATGGAAAGACTTGGCATCTGATCTACAGTGGCTCAAACCGCCCGGTGACATCGCGACCCGTATGAAACTCTTCTCCCAACGCATCGCTATGCCGTCACACTAGTTTACCGACCTACCCGAACAACGAGGGATGGCATTCTGACTAGATCTGCCCAGAGCGCCATTTGGCCGGCTTCAACCGTGAACCCATCACTTGAAAAAGTCTTACAGTTCACTTTTTGCAGTACTCAATCTTAGTACACGATACAGTCCAGTCCAAGGTGCTCTGAATCTGGACTTTCAATGGAGGTCTTGAGCGAGGCTCAAACTCGATTTCCACACAGCAAACAGAGTCGTTGTACAACGAATCCATCCTCATTCGTCTGCGTCCCCTAGGCAATGACGATATTCGCGTGTCAAATCATAAATGGTGCCCTAGGCGCCCATAATCATCTATTAAGACATGGCTTCCCATCAAAACCCTAGCCCAGCGGTAGCCAAGAACCCCCAGAATGCTGCCTATCGGATTTGAAACGAGACCCTCCCACACCACAACCACTTAACGACGATGCGCCCAGCCACCCTCATGGCACAGAACCACGGTTCACGCAGCCAATCAGGGAGGATCGCTCCTGAGACTTCGTGTTTGCACTTGGTTTGGCCTTTGCCGTCGCCTTGGATGTTCTGACACAGTCCAGGAGAGGACCAACGTTTGGCGCCGGCGAGCCACTACGCATCTGCAACAGATCTTGTCGCAGCCCGTCCGTTCTGTTAGATCGGATAGAGATGCAGTCTTTCAACCGTCCCCTGCGGCTACTGTTCATCCGATGCTCAGCCCCGGCCAAGACGTCTTGGATTTACGGCTCTCGGCTTTGCTGCGTTTGCTGTTGGCCCTCAAACATTCCAGTGTAGTAGCCAGCGTAATACCACGACATGAGAAGTTTCTTGAGGTTTTCATCTTGCACTAAAGAACCGAGGTCCTACTGTCAGTATCTATACGTTGGTACCGAAAGGAATAAGCAACTATGGTTTCAGCATACCGGATCCGAGTACGGCTTGCACTGGGAATGCACCTAGGCCGGCCTTGGGTCCATGATCTGAGGGCCCATCATGCATGGCCGTTGTGTCCTGATCTGTATTAGAGATTTGACGGGAACCAAAAGGATGCGATATGTTTGATCCTCATAACAAAGATCACCTACCTTTTCGTCCGCAGTTCCCTGGTCGACTGCAGCTATTTTTCCAGCAACTTCGGCGTCTTCAGATGAATCTTCGGGATGATCACTCTGAGTTCCCGGCTTAGCTGCGGTCCTATGAAGATCACATCATCTCAGCTGCTGTCTCCTTTGCATCGAGTATGGTACTGACCGGCCGCTTGGTTCTAGATCTTTCACGCTTCCACCTCTCGCATGGATGCTGTGATATTTCTGCAGGGAATTTAGTCGATCGCAACGACGGAGGCAAGTCTAGACAGGTCCAGTGCACAACATACCTTGTACTCCTGCAAGGCTTCGTTCCACGAGTCGATGAGAGCCGAGTCATCCCACACCTCCTCATGGCTGATATCCTTCTGGTTCTCACCCATCTTGGTGATTGCAAGCGTTTGTAGATGGAGTGTTGGTTGAGGTCAGATTGAGTCGTGAGGACAAGCTTGTGATGGGCGAATCGTAGGTGTACCTCAGGCAGTACTTATGAGCGAGCTCCCTCAAGCTAACCAGACGAAGAAAAGAAGCGCAACTTCGCAGCAGTCTTACGACTCTTCCAGTTTCTCACTTGAGACGAACCCCGAAATGAGCAGCCTTTCGATGCGTCGCCGTTTAAGAGTGCCCAAAAGTTGGTCCACACATGAGACGTCTTGTGAAGGTCCTTGTAAGATGAACTCTCCAGCACCTTTTTAGTGGATCAAGCGCTGAACAACGGGCGAACCCACGACCCCCACCACCTGCCGATAAACTGATAGTGGGCCCTCACCGCTCTCCATACTACGGCAGAATCCCAAATTTTTTCTTCACCCACCTCTCGCTTTCCCAGCCCTGGCTTTTGCGTACAGTTTGAACAACCACTCCGCAACAATCGCAACAATGGCTCCCGAACTAAGGAAACGAAAGCGTGAGTGCGTTCGCAAGAAACTTGGTTGTATTCTCTAACATTTCCAAGCTCTTCCCGAGGTCCAGAAGCTCAACAACATCGGTAAATCCGCTAAGCCCTCGCCCAAGGGCAAGCGCAAAGGTCAGACTACCCATTGACTTGCACGACGGTGCGCTCTTTGCTAACAACGCTCCAACAGCCCCCGAGGATGCATCACCCGTGTCGCTAAAGAAGCAGAGATCGGTCAAGAAGGTTGCGGCCGAGCCCAAGCCCGCAAAGAAGCCAGCGCAGAAGGCCAAGAAGGCTAAGCCTGTCGAGAAGAAGGTTGAGGAGGAGGTCGAGGAGGATGCCACAATCGAAGTCCCCGATGTTTCGTCCGATGATGAGGAGGAGGGCAAGGAGGTTCAGGCCCTCGCAACCGAGCTGGACTCTGGCGACGAGGACATGACCGAGGGCGACAACACCTTCGAGACTGGACAAGACGTTGGCACGATCCCCAAGGTTTCCAAGCAGGTCCAACAGGCTGCGAAGGGGTCCGACGGAGAAACCGGTGTCCTCTACATCGGCCGCGTTCCCCACGGTTTCTACGAGCACGAGATGCGCCAGTACTTTGAGCAATTCGGCACCATCAACAAGCTGCGACTGTCGCGAAACAAGAAGACCGGCGCCAGCAAGCACTTTGCCTTTGTCGAGTTTGCCGAAGCATCCACAGCCGAGATTGTGGCCAAGACCATGAACAACTACCTCTTGTTCGGACACATCCTCAAGTGCCGAATCATCCCCAAGGACCAGGTGCACGAGGACCTGTTCAAGGGCGCCAACCGACGGTTCAAGAAGGTCCCCTGGAACAAGATGGCCGGCAACAAGCTGCAGAAGCCCCTCACGGAGTCTGCCTGGGCAGCCAAGGTGTCGAACGAGCAGAGCAAGCGAACTAAGAGGGCTGCCAAGCTCAAGGAGATTGGTTACGAGTTCGAGGCTCCCGAGATCAAAGACGTCCCCGCCCCTGCACCTATTGAGAAGAAGGTGGCTGAGATCGAGGTCGTCGAAGATGCATCTGCGGAGAAGGAAGAGGAAGTCAAGGAGGATGAGGTCAAGAAGATCGAGGTGGCTATCGAGGCCGTCGAGGTCGTTGATGAGGCCAAGCCCGAGGCTGAGGAGCCCGAGGTAGAGGTTGAGGTTGAAGTTGAGGTTACGACGAAGAAGGCTGCTCCCAAGGCCAAAGTTACAAGAGCCAAGTCAACCAGGGGAAAGGGTCGCAAGGCGAAGGCTTAGTTACATAGCACTGTGCGTTGATCTTCTTGGAGTCTACGGCGATCTAGGGATTGGTAACAAGTCCATAATGACAGTTGGGCATTCCTTTCACGAGAATCGGCAAAATTGTGTCCCCATTGTGAGGTTGTATGTACGCACATAAGCGAACCCATAGCGCTCATGGAAAAATGTGAGCAAGCTATAGGATTAAGAAAGGCGTTTATGTTCTACTTCGCGGTCGTGGTGAAAAGCCACGTAAGGCATGATCTTTTCGATTTTGAATGACTGCGAAGGGTAAAATATGTGAAGAAGAAAAGAAAACCAGCCAAACGGATCCGAAGTTGCGATGGTTTTGCATGTCCACAGAGACGATGACTAAGCTAGCTCCAGCAAAGTTCACTGAGCCGTAAGCCTCAGGTAACGGCGATACGAAACAACGAAGACATCCAACTTACTGATATTACCAGCTCTCACCTTATGGTCTTGAATAAATGTAATTGTTTTATAGTAGTTTCTGATCAGTACATCCCATGGTAAATTTTTCCCATTTGGCATTAAAGAAACGTAGGGATCAATGGTCATATGTGCAAGCCATAATGTCTGCATTAATACGCTGCCGCGCCAGTATCATTGGACCAAGTCTAGACCATGCTATAGGCCTAACAAACAACGACAGCGGCGTGATCGGAGTACATCTCACTACACGTCACCCATTCCCAGTCATTACTTAAATCCTGCTGGAATTGTGTAGGTCGAAAACAGATACCTCCCAGGATCGCAGGGTGACCCCGGCGGAGTAAATATAGAAGCCCGGACGGACGTTGCCGACGCCGAGCTGGCCGTTCGCAACCGCCCAGGACCGCTGGAGCTCGCTAAATTCCACGCTCCAGCAGCCTCCGTCTCTCTAACTCCAGCTGACGTGGTGAACTGCCGACCCTCGCTCGCAACACCTCAACACCGCGCGCGCAACGCCACGCACCGCTTGAATCCGTATCGCTGCGGACGCTGATGCTTCAGGCCGGCGCGTCCCCTTCTCACAATGTCTTCCGCAGCTGCGACAGACCCGATCCAGGCGTCGAATTCAGGTGTGTAGACCCCCCGCTCCCTGCAATTGGCAGCCGAGAACGTGTCCTGATGGGTGTCTGCATGCGCAGCGTCGTCGAAGAAGAAGAACAATAAGAAGAAGAAGAACGCCAACAAGAACAAGGACCCTGCCTCGGCTGGTAATGGAGATCCCAGGCAGGACAGTGAGACCGTCGACGAAGAGCCCGATACGCCCACGCTGCCGGTGCGTGTCCATAACTCTCCCGGCATGCCTCCTCGCGCTGACATGGAAACCCTAGGATACGCCTACCGATGGTACAGACCCCGCCGCTGAGGGTAACGGACATGCAGTAGAGCCCAGAAGCAATGGGCTGCCGCCATCGACGGTCGATGGCGAGAAAACGGACGACTCGGACACATCCGCGAAGCTCGAGGCTATGGGCAAGGAACGAGAGGCTCTCCGGGCCGAGGTGGAACAACTGCGGAAGCAGCTCGAGAGCATCCAAGAGTCCCACAGCAGCGAGGTCACACAGCTCCAGTCGGAACTCGAGGAGAGCAATGCCGCCAAGGAGAACGCGGAAGAGCAGTACCAGAACCTCCTCGGGCGAGTAGAGAAAATCAAGGAGACCCTGAGCGACAGGCTACGGCGTGACAAAGCAGAGCTGGAGGAGGCCAAGGAGAGGGTAGAGGAGCTGGAGGCGCAGAACGAGGAGCTCCAGAACGCGGCCCAGTCATCCGGAGACGACGTCAGCAAGCTCAAGGATGACCTACAAGATGCGACACGAGAGCTCAACACCCTGCGAAGCCGCAACAACCTATCGGCACAGAACTGGCAAAAGGAGAAGGAGGAATTGATCCGGGCCGTCCAGCACCTCAAAGAGGAGATGGAGACAACTGCCAACGCCATGGGCGAGTGGGAGGTCATCGCCATGGAGGAGCGCTCCATCAAAGAGACGTTGAGTGACAAGGTCTCAGAGCTAGAGGAGCAGGTCTTCGCCCTGAGGCAAGGCTACGATAGCGCCACGGCGGAGCGGGACAGCCAGATGACGCTCATCGAGAACCTCCAAAACGCCCTGCGCGAGATCCAGGACGCTCGCAAAAGAGAGCTGCGCGAGATGGTCGAGACGACCGAAGAGCAGGTCCAGAGCCTGAAAAAGCTGGTGCATGATGCCGACGCTCGCGCAACCGAGGCAGAGGCCGCCAAGTCATCGCTGACCCAGGAGCTCGAGCGGACAGCGCCGTACGAGAAGGAGGTCAAGGAGAAGAACCTGCTGATTGGCAAGCTGAGGCACGAGGCCATCGTCTTGAACGACCACCTCACCAAAGCGCTCCGGTACCTCAAGAAGACAAAACCGGAGGACAACGTGGATAGGTTCGTATTTTTCGTGTATCTACTAGGCGCCCTTCACCTACTAACAGCCCGTCCAGGCAAATCGTCACCAACCATCTCCTGCATTTCCTCACGCTCGACCGCGGCGATGTCAAGCGCTTCCAAGTCCTCCAAATCATGGCTGGCTACCTCGCCTGGACCGACGAACAGCGCGAGCAAGCCGGCCTCACGCGTCCAGGCACGTCAAACAACAGCCTCCGCCTCCCCATGTCTCCCTTCCACCGCACCCCGAGCTCGCCCTCGCTCAACGCCGACGTCTTTGCCGAGCCCACCTCAGCCAAGGATAGGGAGTCCCTCGCCGACCTGTGGGCCAACTTCCTGGAGCGCAGTGCACAAGAGGGCTCTGGGGACACGTCGTCGAGAAAGGGTAGCACTAGCAGTGTGGTGACAGGTCCTACGAGGCCGGATTCTCGGCATTAATGTTGAATGGGTGGCCGAGTTCTATTCTGAAAGACGGCGAAAGTCGTGGCGGTTGTAGAAGACGTGCAAGGCTTGTTTCGAAGGTGGAAGCGCGAGGGTTGCTGGATGATGGACGTTTCTGATGGGTCTTGAAGGAAAAAAAGACGAGCTACGTCGGTTGGCAACGGGATGTGTCGAGACGACCAAGCAATTGATGGATGGGTACGGGAATTCTTTGTACGGATAGGTTCTTTTGACGATTGGGATAGCTGCGGCAAGGGGGGCACTACTACACTAACTGCCATCGGCCGACGCCGGCTGCAATGGCTGTAACACATTGTGCGCGTACGCCTCGGCGTCCCTCGTGATGGTCTGGATGTCGATCCGGTTGCCCAGCGCATCGTTGACGCCTTCTATTACCTCGCGCTCCTCCATGACCTCGCGCATTAGGCGCACCTCGTGGGCCCAGTAAGCCTGACTGCGCGAGCGCAGATCCTCGTCTCGCAGCGCCGTGTTCTTGACAATGCCTAGGGCGCTCAGCTTGCTGCGCACGAGATGAATGGTGCGGCTAGCCGTGTCGACTCGCTCAGCAGCCGAGGGAGCCTCGACAAAGGCGCGGTTGGTCGAGGACAGGTAGAGCACCCAGGCGAGGAGGGCATCGAGTGATGCGAGCGCGAGCAGGCGGTAGATGCGCAGGTCCCAGAAGAAGAAATCCACGTCCGGGAGACGCAGGGCGCGAGAGTTGGCCTGGTAGTTGTAGGAGCTGACGAACCAGACATCAAGGGCGCCGAGCACGCAGGCGGCGATGGTGGCCAGGGAGCGCCACTGGGAGCCGTAGCGGCCGGTGAGGGACGGCGACGTCACGACGGCGACGACGGCGAGGTTCGCAATGTGCGGCCACAACAGCGAGGGAAGGGCATAGTAGAAGTAGCTCTTGGGCTCGTCGGCGGAGCAAAACGGGCAGTGGGCGACGACCTCCGGGCCGAACTGGAGGTAGAGCAGGCGGCTCTCGAGGTTGACGAAGCGGGGGCGCAGGCGCTCGTCGGTGAGGGACAGGGGCCGGCCGACGGCGACGCGGTTAAAGAGGACGTCGACGGGGATCTGCAGGCGGCTCTGGGTCGCGAGGAAGAGGTTCTCGGGGCCGAAGGGCGAGAGCGTCTTGGCGAGGCAGGCCAGCGCCAGGCCGGCCAGCAGCGCGAGCACGACGCGGATGCGCGCGGGGACGGGCTGGATCGGGGCGTTGCGGGCGGCGGAGGCGGCGCGCAGCGAGCGGTAGTAGCCGATGGCCTTGGGGAGGAGGACGGGGCCGAAGAAGAGGGCGATGGAACGGATGCTGATGAGGCGCAAGAAGATGGTTAGCGACGGGGGGGGAGGATTCGGCTAAGTTGGCACAACGAAGGCGGGAGGACTTACGAGTCCCAGGGGATTGCCATGATTACGACGGTACTCTGGTTTCTTCTCTCGTTGTGTCGGCCAGCAGGTCTCGCTCGCGTCGTTTTCCGGGTTCTGTCCGTCGCCGTGCTTGTCGCCGTCGAGATGGACACGGTTGTAGGTTGCAGTGACAGCGAATCCCACGAGGCTGACAACGTCACTGCCCGCCAAAGAAAAACAGGCGCTAGAGGGCAAGGCTGCCGCTGCCGACGCCAGGGCCGGAGCAGGATGTGGGGTCTCGAGGCGAAAGTGGAGCCGAGGGTTCTCTTTTATTCAGTCGCGAAAATTTGTCTTGTTTTGTTCATTTCCATTTCATTCTTTCTCAACCACAACCAGCAATGCACCACCCCGCGGCTGTCTGCGAGCTTTCTTTTCTTCTTTCTCCCTCTTTCCTTCTCATCCCCTTGCACCATGTCTCGAGAGCTCAAGCTCACCAGCATAGCGAATTACACGCATTGTTACTCTGTCTCGCCTCTCCCTCGCCGTGATGTCTCCCCCAGTTGGCACTTTCGAAGCTTTTGCGATCGTCTCTCCTTGACCGCGAAAGTCAAAAAGTCGCCTAGATCGATCCCCAAATACCCTGCCAAGGGTTATTCTCTGTCGTGTTACAAAGTCTCAGCGTCAGCAATGAAGAACTTTGCGTCAAATTATTTCAAAGAGATACACTCCCTCATCGCCTCGTAAAAGTGCTCGGCAAATGGTTTAGTCAGAGTCGTCTTCTATTCCATAAGGACAGCTACGTAAATCTGCCAATCCATGCAAATGATGCCCGTCCGTTTATAATTCCTTCTTCTCCTCATAGACAGCCTCGCTGTTCTTCTTCTTGGTCTGAGGCTTGGCCGCGACGGGCACCGCCTCCTTCTGCTGTCCAGCCAGCGCCAGGCCAATGATGCCCATGAACAGGTCGCTGAACAGAGCGATGACGCCGGTGCACGCCAGCTGCCACGAGGCAATGCTGACGCTGCCGATGGGCGCACGGGGGAAGGACAGGATCCACTCCGCATAGTAGGGGAACCAGCCGTGAGGCAGCCAGAACATGGGCTCCGTGGCGAACCAGAATGGCAGGAAATATTGCGGTGCTCGGGTCAGCACCACTCGGGCGCCAGTCAGGTAGGTATCGAACTGGGATCGCGCGGCTTCGGTGCTCTTCTCTGTGCGGCAACATCTGTCAGTCCTTGTTCATGTGTGTGGTGTGTATGTTCGTGTCGTGGTCCCACGTACTCTTGGTCTCTAGCTGCTCCAGGAGCTTGTCGTGCTGTCGGCGCAGCTTGGCCCACCTAGCAAACTCGTCCTGGCTGCTGGTGCCGGTGAGTTCCCGGCGGACCTTGAGGTAGTCGGCCTGAAGCTTGCGCTGCTCGCCGGCGGCTTTGGACGTCGGGACGGGGAGAAAGTTGATCAGCGTCCATAGCTGCGGTCTGTTAGAAAACGCCGGGTTCTGGGCGCAGCGGAGGGGGGCTGTACCAGGTTGTTGATCGTCGTGGCGCCGATGGCATTGATGATGTTGACCACCAGCTCCACGGCGAAGATGGCGACGAGAAGGGAGGGCATCTCGGTTACGGCGGGGGTAGACGGAAGAGTGAGAAGTCCACTGCTGGCTAGTTTCGCATTGCGCGGGTATTTTGGAGATCGTGAGGCCGGGATGTGCTCGTGATGGTGCTGGTGGTGGTTTCGGTGGTTTGCCAACGTGGTCTGGCCCGCCATGTCATCGCCCCGACACATTGCATGGCGCTGGCTCCGCCGCTTGCTGACCCCTCCATACCAGCTCGGCTACCCTATACCGTGCGCTTTTACCCACCCGGCAACTCCATCATCTCATATCGCGTCGTCCAGATGTCGAGGGCACTTGACAAGCACGTGAAGGAGGCTTTGAAACATGGAGATCACCAAGCTGTGTTTGAAGAAATATCTAGTGTTCTTGCATACCCTCCTGCTGAACTTCTAGAGATTGAGTTGCTTGGACAGAGCCATATTTTCGATCCAAATACGACTCTACTACGGGATGGGAATGCTGTTGCGATACCGAAGCTACGTCTTGTGCAGGGGTTTATTGTTGCACGCGAGATCCTGCGAGCACATACCCAGGGCAAGCATGATGAATCAGTCGAGATGGTGTTAAGAGCCACGGCGGTCGTACTCTTAATGGACCCCGAGTATCTGACTGCCGCCAACACGAGGAAGAGACTTCTACAAAAGACGATACACGACGAGGATGATGTGATAGCTCATATCAAGAACGAGAAGTACTTTGTCGATAGTCTGCTCACAAGCCGCCTCCATCGCCATACCAAGTCCCCAACACTGTGGAGCCACCGGCGATGGTTGATAGAACAGTTCCGGATACAGGAACTCGACATCACAGTCGAGGACGACATCAGGAGAGTCGTTATGGTATCAGGAGAACGACATCCACGGAACTACTACGCCTGGTGCCATGCCAGATACCTGATCAGCTCTGTTCCCACACAGTCGCCCGGACATGCGGAGACAATGTCAACGGCCATCACTCTCGTCAAGAAGTGGTCCTTTGGACACCACGACGACATCTCTGGCTGGCAGTTCCTCATGTTTCTGCTCGAGAAGCACCAGACGGAGACGCAGCCGACGTTCCGCGAGACACTCCAGCTAGCCAAGTCGTTCAGGTGGCGCAACGAGTCGGTCTGGTACTTCCTCCGATACACGGTCACGGCCTCGAAACATCTTACAGATCACGACCGACAAGAGTTTACGCGGGTGCGAACGACGCTATGGGAGACAGCTGCAGAAGACAGCCAGGAGAGACACACGCTGGCGGCAGCAGAGCGATGGCTCCCTTAGAAATGGAGAGTGTTGGACGCTGGAATGGAGGTATCGGAGAACTTTGAGGCGGGGGGAACTGACTCAAGACTTCATATTCCAAGACAAGTTCGAGAACAAGACATAACGGGGAGCTCTACAACAAATCGCAAGCCATGTTTAGGTATTAGATATTGGGGTCGAGGAATGCCACCGCTGTACAATGAACATGGCCAATCTCAGGTGTAGATTAAAATGACGATCACTCGTTGGTCGTCATCTCAGATAAGGGATTGCTTTCTCGCTCCGATAGCTGCGAAAATGACGTTTAGCTACTATGGTTTGTTCAATTCAAGAGGGGTCCCTCGATGGATCTTCTTCATTACGTGGAGGTATTCTGTGCTCCACAGGTGTTGGAGGCGCGTGGACGGGTTTCGTCGGAGTATTGCGGCGAAATTGCCATGCTCGAGCGGCGCGGCCGTAGATCGACGGACTAGGACCATGGTGTTGCACTGAACAAAGCGCCACGGAAATGGGGACAGGGTTTCCGCCAAGTAGTATGTGAGGATCTGCGGACAGTGGGGGTTTCTCTGGATCTAGAATCTAGGGGCTGTGGATGTGTTTTATCAGTGTTCATGTGCGCGTGCTAGAGCTATCTTTTGTTCATGAGTAGGTCGATCGTTGTTGAGACACGCAGATGGACATAATTTCTAGATACTCGTAGCTCTCCTGATTAATGCTAATGCCACCTCGGCTTTACTACTAGGTCTTTGGCTTTAGAAGCCGAAGACCTCTAGTATTAGCCCTCATTGATGGCCCGCACTAAAGCCCGAACCAAATGAAGCTGCATTTGGGTCTTCTGGTATAATATTGGTCCAGTGTCACCATGAATCGCAGTTCCTATCTAAATCCGTCTTCTGCTTTCGCTCCCTCACCATGCTCGACAGAGTAGCACTGAGCCAAGGAGTCAGTCGTACGCCTACGCTATCCAAGGCAGGGGTCGAGATCGACAGGGTTCCGACCTTTGACCGCAGCCTCTGACAGTTGGTGTTTGGGTCCCCCAGACTGCAGCTTCGATGCTTGGCTTAGGCTTAAATGCTCAGGCGTTATGCTTATTAACATGTCTTAGTAGGGAATACATGTGCCCTTCCCCTTGCATGGCAGACATGCAGGTAGGCTTCCGTCGTACCTGTACATGCAATACCTCGAAGCTTGCCATGAACTGCCCTGGTCCATAACTGCGGCAGACTCCCGGGGCACTGATCATACCGTACATAGTACATTCCCACGGCCGTCTCGGCGCAGCGACGCGGCCAGAACAGAGCCGGGGCCGGAATAAGCAGCCGAATACTGGAGATGGTCCGGGCTTTGCGGGATCCCAATTCGGAACCATAAAAGGCGGAGTGCCGGCCGCGTTGCAAACAGACGAGGACATGACGATCGGAGGGGCAGAGATGAGGTCGGGCTTTGACGGTTGGAGGTGGCGTTTCCCGCTCGGTTTCACGAGAGCGCGGATGCGTATCAATGTACGAATACTTGAGTACCTACATACCTACTACGTACTACGTAGTACCTAGTATATCACTCGCCGCATACTTCTGGGTTGGCCGCCAATGGCCGGGGCGCTGCTGGGATGTCTGTGAGACCTGGCTAGGTAGGTAGTCGGCCGCTAGCTGGGAAGCCCGATGGCCCCTTTTCGTGCGAGGTCGCTGGACGGTGGTGAATGCATGGTCCAGGGGTCGGCTGCAGGGGAGGATTTCAGCTTCCCCATTGCGCGTGCCCACTGAAAGCGTCACTGTGGAGAGCCCCTTTGGGTTGGTTGTGGTGACTGAAGCTGGTGGACGAGGAAGAGAGCTCTTCTGCCCTGGGTGGTTTCGATTGATCATCTATCAATTACGTACGACGGCTCACTGCGAGGGAGATCGGCCATGTCCGGTACGCAGCATGGCCCGCCGCGAATCGGAGACTTCTGTGCTTAACCAACATTTCCCGGCCGATACCCAAGGACCGCTGGCTGTGGATGAAGCTCCCACCGCCGCCGCACCGTAAACTCGCCTCATCCCATCATCATCGAGGGCCGGGCGCCTCGACTCTCATGGCCGCAACGGGCTAGCCACCACGACGAGCAGCGGGCGGCTGATCCCTGCGCGAGAGATGAACAGGCGGTGCCCGTCCATTCAGGGCCGTGGATGGACAGGCGATTTTACTCCAGATAATGGAACCCCATCTGCCCGCCAGCCAGCCAGCCAGCCCCCCGACGGACCGGCTGAGGGAGAGAAAGTCGCCAGCCGCTAGCCGGACCATGGAGAATGGTTAATGGATCATCGCAAGCCATCGTGGAGCCCGTGGGCGGTGGGGACGCTATGGTCCCCATGGTCTTGTTCTGCTCTGCTCTCCTGTGGACTGGGCAGTCCCGTGCTGTTGTGGTCCAACTTCCAATGCAACACTCTCCCTGCGTTTTGTCAGTCAGTCTGTTGACGGGCCAGGAACCCAAGGGAACCGTGAATCATTCACATCCACCGGCAATCGTCATGGTCGGCCTTGGCCCCTTAGACGCCACAGGGGTTGCCAACTCGCCCATCGCGTTGCCTGCCCCTGCCAGTAGTCTCGTGGTGGTTTAGCTGCTCTCCCAGCGCCCAGCGCCACTGTAAGCGGTGGGCTTTTGGTGGTTGACCTTTCTTGGCTGCTGGCTTGGTATCTGAACTGTTCGTCCCAGGTGCTACCGTAGGAGAGAGCTGCCGATCTGCCTTTGAACCACGTCCATCCTCCGCACCTTTCTATTCACCTCCTCTTCCTCCTCTCCCTCTCCCAACTCCTCCTCCTCCTCCTCCTCCATATCTCGAGCCCCCCCTCTTTCCTTCTTCCCCTTCTTCGCCACCTCCTCCGCTTTGTCTCGTTTTACTCGTCCCCTCGCCTTGCTGCATCTCCGTCTCTTTGTTTTCTTTGCCGCTCGTTCTTTCCCCTGCGTTAACCAGCCTCTCCACATCGCGCGCCCTCGCCCCGAGCATCCCGGTACCTCCGCCTCTCGAACCCTGACCTGTCTGTCCGTCTGTCTGTCGCCTGTCTCTCGTCCCGTCCCGTCTCGTCTGTCTGCGCATTCTGTTTGGAAGGCGTAAGTGCACATTGCATCTTAAAACAACTGGCCTGCGACCGTCTGCATCCGCCGCGCTTAGTACCGTTGCTCGTCCACTTACGAATGCTCTCTTGCTTGTGTCTGCTCGCATCCATTTCGACATCCACTCGTGTCGTGTCGTGCCGTTTCTCTAGAGCAATGCCGGCCTCTTAATCTCTAATCCTTTAATACGTCGCGCCAGCCGCTTGTCGGACTTCTCGTTTGGATCTGCGTTGACCGGCCCGCATTAAGACAATCCGCGACGGGTTGGCTTCCTCAACTTGCGTCACTGTCCCAAGCCCTGTTTGCTTCCTCCACCAGTCCGCGTCCACGGGTACATCATCAACCTCCATCCGTCTCGAGGACACACTATTCCTTGAGGAACTTTTGATCCTCCCCGCCTCGTCGCCCCTGCACTATGCGTTCAGCCGTCTTGCTGGCGAACCTGGCATTATGGGCCTCATCCGCACATGCCTTTTGGCCGTACATTCCAAAGTGGCGTGAGGAAGCTGAGCAGGAGAAGCGTTCACAACTATCTGCCGGAGACCGGAGGAGTGTTGAGGAAAACAATGTTCCCAGCTTGCGTTTTGGCATCAAACAGAGGACTTCAAAGGTTAGTCGCACTGCACGTCAACCAACGCTGCTGTCCTTGCATTAACCTAATTGATCCTTCAGACCAGTCAACCAGTATCCGAGAGAGCAGCCCACGAGGCCGCCCGACTAGCAACCAAATACTTTGGACGACACCTCGCGAATGCTCCCGTCAAAGATGCTTTGCTAAAGCGTGACAATACCTTCGAGATCATGGAGGCTGACGAGCCCGACGGCAAGTTTAGTGCGGGGATCGACCAGGATGGCACCGACTACTCATACTTCGTCGAAGTTGAGGTTGGCTCCAAAAAGAAGAAGCTGTACATGCTTATCGACACGGGCGCTGGCTCCAGCTGGGTCATGAGCTCTGAGTGTGACAGTGACGCTTGCGCCGTGCATAACTTGTTTGGACCTGATGAATCAGACACCCTGGAGACGTCAACCGAAGATTTCACTATTGCCTATGGATCCGGCAAGGTCGGCGGCACGCTGGCCAAGGATACATTCAGCGTTGCAGGAATGAGCTTCAAGTACCAGTTCGGCCTCGCCACGACAACCTCGGATCAATTCGTTCAATTCGCATTTGACGGGATCCTGGGCCTCTCCCTGAACGATGGCGTCAACGAGAACTTCCTCGACACCGTGGCCGACGCCAACGAACTCGACAAGAACATCTTCTGCATCGCTCTCAACCGAGCCTCGGACGACACCAACAAAGGCGAGATTAGCTTTGGCACTGCCGACGCGGAAAAGTACTCTGGCGACATTACCTACACTTCCCTGGAAGAGGGCGACGACTGGATCATCAAGATGGATGACGTGTCTTACAACGGCAACGGGGCTGGTGTCGGTGGACTTCAAAGCTATATCGATACCGGTACTTCGTTCGTCTTTGGCCCTTCCGACGCTGTCAAGAAGGTTCACAGTCTCATCCCGGGAGCCCAGAGCTCGGACGACACTACCTGGACCGTCCCTTGCGATAGCGACAAGAACTTGACATTTGCTTTCTCTGGCGTCGACTATGTCATTTCTCCCAAGGACTGGATCTCGCCCAAGAGCAAGTCGGGAACCTGCACTAGCAACGTCTATGGCCACGAAGTTGTCAAGGGAGCTTGGCTTCTGGGAGACACATTTATCAAGAATGTGTATGCAGTCTTTGATAAGGACAAGCGACGTATCGGTATGAGTTCTCTGCCCCAGAAGGAATTTTGAAGTGATTGCTAACCTAAGATAGGCTTCGCCAATGCCGTTATCACGAGTGATTCTGGCAGCGGCTCGTCCAAGACGTCCTCATCGTCCAAGGTCTCCAGCGAGGCGACCAAGACGTCGTCCAAAGGCACCGAAAGCACCCAGAGCACTATGAGCGCACTCGCAGACACCACAGCAACCGAGGCAGCAGACCTGGGTCTCGGCAAAGAATCAGTTGCCACTGGCACTACTACCTCGGAGACGAGCAAGCCAACCAGCACAAAAGACTCTTCAGCACCCGGCGGGCCCCTGACACAGGCCCCCTACACATTCGCTTTCTGTATAATAACATTATTCGCTCTCATGGCCTAGACGGGCTAAGCGAGAGATTACACTCTTTTAATATTGCCATTTTTGCGATTTTCTTCAACCCAGGAAACGACAGGAAAGAAATACACCACCAACAGGAGCGGTGCTAGATATATGCACGACGGTGTTTTGTGCTTGGAGAACTCGGGCCATGCGTAGACGGATAGACTTGGTTTTGGTGAAGTCAATCTCCGGAGCGAGCTGAGGCCAGGTGGAATGATGGGACTGGTGGTGTGACATGGAGGATTATTACACCGACCATACATGATACCCAACTCGGGGGTTTGTGGAGGACAACAAGACGATGAGATGGGTAGCACCGAGCTGCGAAGAGCCTCTCGGAGCCCTAGGGCTACGGCAAGATGCCGCTGTAGACTTATAGAACCGGGATGAAGAAGAAGAAGCAGCAGCAGCCTTGAGCGCAGCACATTGTGTCGGCCACATCTTTCAAGAGCCCGTGTTCTTTTCGTACTTGGATGTGATTTTGCGCTGGAGATGTGTCTTGAAATCTGGCGAGTCTTTGAACGCCAGAGTTTAGCGGCTAGTGTGAAGTGAATAGGCTGACCAGACGAGGACGGGATCATATTGCCTGCGTCAGAACCCCTATTTTGCTGCGTACACGGGTCTCGAGTAGAGACATGTTACGATAGAAGCCCCGAGGGCCACATTGTTTACTCGTGCCTTTTCAAAGTTGACGAGGGATCAAGTATGATGAGCTAGTATATGGACAGGCTTTGAATGCTGGGAGTTGGACGGCTATCTATTGAGGACTGAATTGGGGATAAGTGGACTTGAGCGCATGACGTTGAGTTGCTTTGTTCTTGCATCGATGTGCTTCTATTGGGTGTATTTACAGTTGCGGGAGCGCTTAAAGACGCCTCTGTCACGGATCCGGGGCCCTGTATTGCTCCTCTGCTGCCTCCTCTTCAGCGCCATCGCCCGCCTTCTAAAGTTCAGTTCCAGTTAAACTGCGCCGGCACTCAGGAGGTCAAGCGGACTGGTCAGCTCCGGGAATAGTTCTACAGCGCCCTGGCCCGCTGGAATTCCCAGGGTCCTCCAGCGGTCTCCTGTGCCATGTGCAGCGGCACGCCCCAACGCACCAATCCCAGGCCAATGGATCCCACCCCGGGACCCTTCCACTGCCACTGCCTTATCCGGGGGGGCGGCAAGGGCCAGACAGAACAACGTAACGCCAAACGCAACGCAGTCTCCTAAGCCGTATACATCACCCACCACCCTCCCCTTTTTCTTTTTGATTCCTCTTTAATCGCCGCCCTTTTCTTTCTTTCTTCTTCTCCTCTGCTTGGGCTTGATTCTCCGATATCCGCTTTACCCGGGGAAAATGTGCACGCGAGTCTCGGCTGCTGCTCTCCTCCTCCGACAATGACGCAGGCCAGGGACAATGGCGCCGGCGCGAACCCGTACGGCGAGGACCGCGGCCTCCTGAGCTCCCGCCACGATGACGACGATGACGACGGCTACTTTGGCATCGGCGACGACGACGACAGCGGCAATGGCAACGACGACGGCGCGCACGGCGGCGGCACCCTCAATGCCCTGGGCATCCACGCCGGCGCCGCCAAGGACGACCCTCCCCCCGCCTACGACGACGGCCGCGCGCCCCCGAGAACCCCGAACCGAGTCCGCTTCGACCTCACGCCCGAGATCGTCGGCGTCAGCAACGGCGACGCCGCCGGATACCCGCTGCAGGGCCACCGCCGGTCCATGTCCGACGGCTTCATGGACATGGACGTGGAGGAGCCCGCGAGCCCCGGCCGCTCCCACCGCATGCCGCTGCTGACGGGCATCGAGGCTCCCAGCGTCACCATGGCCAACTCGCTGGGCGACGCCGAGGAACGCGCCGAGAACGAGCTGCGCCGGCCCAAGTCGGGCCTCAAGTCGGCCTTTATGAACATGGCCAACTCCATCATCGGCGCCGGCATCATCGGCCAGCCCTACGCCATCCGCCAGGCGGGCCTGCTGGCCGGCGTCGCCCTGCTGGTCGGCCTGACCATCATCGTCGACTGGACCATCTGCCTGATCGTCATCAACAGCAAGCTCAGCGGCACGAGCCACTTCCAGGGCACCGTCGAGCACTGCTTCGGCCGCACGGGGCTCATCGCCATCAGCATCGCCCAGTGGGTCTTTGCCTTTGGCGGCATGGTGGCCTACGGCGTCATTGTCGGCGACACCATCCCCCACGTCCTGACCGCCGTCTGGCCGGAGCTGCCGGGCGTGCCGGTTGTGGGGCTGCTGGCCAACCGGCAGGTGGCCATTGCCGTCTTCATCATGGGCATTGGTTATCCATTGACGCTGTACCGAGATATTGCAAAGGTGAGGATCGCGCCAGATACAAAAAAAGGGGAAAGGGGGTGGAGAGCAGACCAGAGGAGGAGAGAGGGCAGCTCTACTCTGTCTCTGCAGGTTGAGATGCTCCGCGCCCTCGGTCCCCCCGTAGTCCCCCGCTCTCTTGCGTTACGAGGAATGGACTAATGGCTTTTTCCTTGAAATAGTTGGCCAAGGCGAGCACTTTTGCCCTCATCGGCATGCTGGTCATCGTGGTGGTGGTGCTCATCCAGGGGATCCTTACGCCCTCGTCGGAACGGGGCTCGTTCGGACCTCAAATGCTCATCATCAACGGCGGCTTCTTCCAGGCGATTGGAGTTATTTCCTTTGGTAAGGTTCCCGGGCTTGATTATGCCGCGACCATCAATAGACCCCTGGCCGAATACGTTGATACATGGACTAACAAGCGCAATAGCGTTTGTCTGCCACCATAACTCGCTGCTCATCTACGGATCGCTAAAGACGCCGACCATCGACAACTTCACGCGGGTGACGCACTACTCGACGGGCATCTCGATGATGGCCTGCCTGGTCCTGGCGCTGGGCGGGTTCCTGACGTTTGGCGACAAGACGCTCGGCAACGTGCTCAACAACTTCCCGGCCGACAACACCATGGTCAACGTTGCGCGGCTGTGCTTTGGGCTCAACATGCTGACGACGTTGCCGCTGGAGGCGTTCGTATGCCGCGAGGTGATGCTGACGTACTTTTTCCCCGACGAGCCCTTCAACATGAGCCGGCACTTGATCTTCAGCACGAGTCTGGTGGTGTCGGCCATGATGCTGAGCCTGGTGACGTGCGACCTGGGGGCCGTGTTCGAGCTGGTGGGCGCGACGAGCGCAGTGGCCATGGCGTACATCCTGCCGCCCATGTGCTACATCAAGCTGACGACGCGCAGCTGGCGGACGTACATGGCGTACGCCGTGGTCGTCTTCGGCGTCATTGTCATGGTGATAAGTGTGTTCCAGGCGGTGGGCAAGCTGGTTAGCAGTACGTTTCCCCCCTCTTTCGCTGTTGATGCCTGCTTTCTGGGCCGCGGACTGACCAAGGATGAACAGATAAGGATGGGCCGGCGACATGTGCATAAGAAGCCGAAGCCGAAGCCGGGCGGACGGGACAGGCCGAAACAGAAACAGGAAACAACAATCCTGGCCATGGCAAGAAAATGGTGTACGATTATTTTACAAGGCCCCCTCCTTTTTGTACGAAAAGACGCAGCATAGGTCCCGCATTTGGGGGTGGGCCAGGGTGAGGAAGTCATGTTCTTGGCGTCGCGTTGTAAGTGAATCGGATGGGCCGAGAAGAAGAAAAGAAGAACTAGACGCTTTTATTGCTATTATTACACAGATGGGGGGATTCACCAAAAGACTTGGACTGGAGCTCGGCGTGGAACTAGATGGGGGGTTTGGAACATGGCAACTTGGGACAAGCGTTTTGTAGCGTGTAGTCGACGAATGGCCGTTGGGAACACGAGCATTACGTCTTGATTATCTACATTTCACATGTCCTCCCATCTATCGCTCCCACGTCGACTTTCACCGCTCGTCCCGGGCATGAACATGACCTGTTGCTCACCCGACACGGCGCGACGCGAGTGGCCCACCCAAGAAAAACGAGCCCCTTCCTCTCCGCTCTTTTTCTCTTGTGCTCTCTCACGGGCGTCTTGTCCGTCGGATCAACAGAGAGCAAAGAGGCCCGACTAGCTAGTGTGCTCGCTATAGTCGACGTTCCCACCCGGGGCTCGACGAATGGCGACGGGCGCAAAATGCACGATGTGACAGGAAAACGGGACACCCCGCTTTGATGGGATGCTCTGGTCGCCGGGGAAGGAGGGAGGGAAGCTTGGCCCCTTGGTACTAGGGGTCCATCGAGGTGGGAGGGCATTCGTCGAGGGGAGCGACGGGAAGGAGGGCATTTCGTTTATTTAAGCTGGTGCCTTGCCCGCTTCCTGCTCTGTCTCCCTCTTTCTCTCTCTGTGATCCTCTCTCCTCTCCTCTTCTTTTCTCCTTCTTTCTTCTTTCTTCGACAACACCAGCAGCATCGACGAGGCAATATCTACCTACCTACTACCATCTACACTCAACCCAACCCAACAACACATTGCACACCATGGAGCCCCTCGTCAACTACCACGGCAAGACCTGCCCCTCGTGCAGCGCCTCCATCTCGGGCGACAACAAGACGTGCTCCAGCTGCGGCGCCGTGCGTTCCCCCCCCTCCCCCCCTTCTCTCTTCACCGAGACTGACCACCCCAAGCAGCACTGCCCCGTCTGAGCTAGCCCTTCTTATTCCGATGTGTTTTTGAAAGGGACAGGCTTCTTCTAGTCCTTTTGCATTTGCATTTGCGGTGCGGTGCGGTGCGGTGCGGTGCGGTGCGGTCCGTTGTGTTGGTGATGGGAATCGGGGGGGATGAATGCGTGCCTGGTTCGTGAGGGCTGGACAGATGCCATCGTCGGGGTTTACAGAGGCGCGCATGTGATCTTCTTTTGGCCTACCTACCGCACTCCCCTCGCACTCAACCTCGTCGTCCACTCAGCTTACTCGGTCTAATGAAATACGATTGAAAAGAAGAGCCACCGCAACTGTCCATCGCCCAGCGTGAGCCTGATCATGACATCTCATCTCCCTTGCCCCTCCCCTCCTCGATAAGTGCACCCAGCCTAACAAAGTAAAGATAAACCCAAGTCCCACACACAGCCCGGCCTAGGTAGACACAGTCAGCCTCAAGTCCCCCCCCGCGGCACTGCGCGCCTCGTCTGCACACTGCCGACCGACCCCTCTATTGCTAGGCTCCTCGCTCCGTCCGTCGGTTGGCTGAGCCAGGGAGGTACCTTTGCGAGGCGATTACATCACCCGCTCTAGCCGTCGTCGTTCGGCGACTTTAGTCCAAAGTCATACGCCTAGCTGCAACTACGGGTGGGACGAGCTGCACATGACCACGGACGGATGGCCAAGGCGATCCTTATCACAGCAATAATGCCAAAGGTGATCAATAAAGACCTGAGGTAGATGGATATCGAGGCATCAAGACAAGATAGTTGCTAGAATTCGATACATCTATTCATGCATGTATGCAACGCCAGATAGAGAGACAGCTTGGCCGAGGGATGCGTAGCTGGACACTAGGAGGGCGTTATGTATGAAGACATCGACACACAACTACTAGGTAGGCACTCACCACGAAGTCAGCACATGTCAGGAACAGACCTCAACGATTACATAGACAAGCACTCATGATAAAGACAATGCATAAACAGACATACACTCGCAAAGCCACAGGAATCCAATTTGAGACGGCAAAAAACAACAGAGATTAAACAGGCAGGCCCTACGCAATAGATGTCCCATCTCCATGGTCTAAGTAACGGTTTCGAGGCTTCGAGAGAAAATGAAAAGATTTATCGCCTGGTCCGACTCGGTTTCCCCAGCCGGACCCCCGTTTCCACACATACACACTCGCGCAACCAGTCCACAGGCCTCCCTACTCTCGCCCCTCCCCGGCCCTTCTCTCATCAACCCAAACATCTCCAGTCGCTAGAGAAGAGAAAGTCAGAGACAGACAAGACCGAGAGACCATCCTCGTCCTCCTCCTCGGCTGCCCCAACACAAAATAACATCTGGCCCGCCGTCCCCATACGCAAATACGCAGAGATACATAAAACAAGGTCCCGCTCGCCTGCCACTGGTAATAAGAAAAACGACGAGGTTTCAGGCAGCATGGCGCCCTCCCCCGCATAGCCCCCTGACCCCCGCCAAAGAGACCGAGAATAGTCGGCAGTCCTCACCGAGGAGAATCATCAGCCAGGCAATGGGTTGGAGTATGAGCTGATGGACCTAGATATGAGACGAGACGATATCAAACTCCAGATTCCGAGAAAACCGATGCACATCGACAGCCGTCGCCATCCTGGCTGCCGCAAACCCACATCTGAACAGCCGGGGCCAAGTTGAGGGCGGACTGGAACGACGGTGGATTACCACACGGGGTCGAGCCGAAACAGGTGGGTGTGCGTTCCGCTCAAGGGCACGAGGACCCGTTTACAGGACAAGGCACTTCTTGTGCTTGCTGCCGCGGCTGCTGCGAGACAGGAGAGCGGCGCGGGTGGCGTGCTCAAACACCTCGCGGACACCCTCGTTCGTCTTGGCCGAACACTCGAGGTACTTGTAGGCACCAATCTTCTTGCGGACCTCCTCACCCTAGACACGATAAGGTTAGATACGGTTGGCTTGGGGCGAACGACATTGCCGAGTCCCCAGTGCCCATAGGCATGGGCACTTGGGTACTGGATAGACGTGACTAGGGATGGAATCATAGGGGAGCAATTACCTCCTCAGGGGACACGGGCTTCTGGCTAGTCTTTCGGAGCTCCTCAATGATCTTCTGGTCGTATCGCAAATCCTTCTTGCAGCCGACGAGGATGATAGGGAGACCCTGGCAGAAGTGAAGAACCTCAGAGATCCACTGGAGGTCGAGGCACGTGTCAGCAAATCCTTATCCAAGGCGACGGTCGGGATGCAACTGCGGCAGCAGTAGCGGTATGAGCATACCTTCTCCTGGACGTTGTCGAGGGAATCGGGGGAGTCGACGGCGAAACAGATCAGGATAACGTGGGAGTCGGGGTAGGACAGAGGTCGGAGACGATCGTAATCCTCTTGACCAGCAGTATCCCATAGGGCCAGCTCGACATGCTTGCCATCGACCTCGACATCGGCGACGTAGTTCTCGAAGACGGTGGGGACATAGACCTGTGAGGGGAGACGGGGTCAGCGAGGGCGATGATGGGAGCGTTCACGCTGTGATTGTTGGGCGATGAAGAGTTGATGGCCTGCCTTTGAGGCGTAGTCATGATGGATGGGGCCGGGGAAATCAACGGTGACGATCGACGAGGAGCATCGGGGCGGTCGAGCCAATTCTTACCTCGGGGAAAGTGCCCTTGGAGAAGACACTGGAAACGAGTCAGTATTGGATGGATGAATGGTGATGGCGGCAGAAAAAGGAGTATCCAGAGTGACTCCAGCATCCGAAGCTGGATGGAATGGGATGGGCTGGCTGGGAAAACGGGGAGCGCCGACGGGGGTGGGCTTCAGGCCAACTCACATCAACAAACAGGTTTTGCCGCAGGCACCGTCGCCAACGATGACGAGCTTTCGGCGGATCTCAGCCATGGCGTCTGGTTGAATGGTGATGGGGATGGAGATGGAGGTGCAGTGGTGAGCGGTCGGGGACGGAGACGAGAGAGTTGCAGAGGTTGCGTTGCGTTGCGAGATGGGACGCGAGCGGCGGCTGCGGGTCGATGGGGGATGGGATGGAGAAGGAGGAGGAAAGTTGGACGCGGAAAGAGGACGTCAGAAGGGGGTTTGGTTTGGTTCAGGTCAGGTAGGGTAGCGGGAAAGGGACAGGAAAAAAGGTAAGGCAGGCCCAGGCAGGCAAGGTACGAATAGGCAAGGTGCAAGGTGCCAGGAGGGAGGAGCAAGGAGCAAGCAAGGACGGCGCTCAGCCAGGCGGTAAATACTAAGGCGCAAGGTCCAGCGGGAGGTACAGCGACTGTGAGCTGGAGGCCGGCAGGTACCTACGACGTGGTAGTGGTAAGCTGGAGGTGGGCTTGAGGGCCTCGCTGCGACGGAGAGGGGGCTGGCGCTGCGACTGGCGAATCGACAAGGTTGTTGGGGCAGAGGCGAGAGAGAGCCCGGGGCGCGGCGCAGTGGCCGTGACAGCGTCAGCAAGGTACTTGAGGGAGCTCGGGTGGGCCCCAGTGAGCCGTGGAAATTGACACTGTGTTTTCTCGTTGGTACGGTAGCAGAGCAACAGCCACGAGCAGCTGATTGTGAACGGCTGGGTATCGTCGAGGATGTGGAATTGCCTGACTGGCAATGACTGCACTGTTCCTGATGACGAGAAGTTGTTAGTACAATGTGCGAAGAGTCATCCCCCCGAGCAGGGTAGATATCGAAGCGACCGCGGCGGCGCTTTGTTGTTGCTGGGGGCCGCGATACTGGGGGCGGGCGTGTGTGGTGTTTCCCCTTGGACTGTCCCGGGCTGGAGCTTCAGGGGAGGTACCTTTTTGCGGGCAGCACTGGTCAAGTAGTACCTGGGGGAGCTTGCGACACCGTGACGAAAGGGGGGTCGCGTAGATGCACTAAGGCGTGTGTTGGCCCTCAGGAAGTTCGTGTGAGTGGCAACAATCGTCAAACCGCGAACACCAACGTAGCCACTCGCTGTGCTGTGCACTGTCCGCCGGGGCGATTAGTGGGGGGGTACACAGTGCGTGCACAGTTCTGCTCCAGGACCCCGGGGCTGGGGGCAGGTACCTGGCTTGCAGGACAGGCTGGAGGGTACCGACCTGTGGAAACTTGATACCGACCCTCCACTAAACTTTCAGTGGCCGTTTGGGCGGCTGGCTGTGCTGTGCCGCGCTTTGGTTGTCGTCAAACACAACACACCTTCAGTCGCTTTCCGTCACCAAGGCGGTCAGCCAAGAACAGCAAGCAGTCAGGGGGGTGACGGGGGGCAAAATAGGTAAATTAGCGGATGATGACGAGATGGATTCGGTGGAGAGTTGGATGAATGGGTGAAGATTCAAGGGGTCGGTGGTGATGGGGTTTGCCGTGGCCGTTGTGGTGGTTTGATTGACCGGTTAGATTTGAGGGATTGTTCAAAGGGGCCTGTTTGTGCAGTATATCTCTTGTCTTTATACCGCCCGATGAAGTTGATGGCTCTCCACCAGCATTGAGGAATCAAGGAGTCAGCCTGGCCGCCGGCAGTTGCAATGCCTGCCTCTACCTGGGCGCTGTCCTAGAAACCACCACCTCCATCATCACTGGCCACCCAGAGACTCACGAGGCTGCGACGAGGCCACGGGCTCCCTTCGCTCTGCAGCTTTCCCATCGGCCTGGCGTGCAGCGAGCGCTGTGTCAGTCCTTGGCGGCCCACTTCCCAGTCCTGATCTGGTCCTTCTTTGTCCTACCCATCGTGAATCCGTGGCTCCAGCTCCATAGCTCGGGGTCGAAACCGTGGCTCGGCTTGTGTCACTCGGGTAGGGCGACGCTCCCTCTGTGACCTGTCTGGTCTGTCCAGCTGGGGAGGGATCTTGATTTCCCACTGGGACCCGCTATCTTGCTGCCAACACCCGAGTGGTCATGGCACAAAAGCCGGAAGGTTGATTTGCTCGGTGTTTGATGTTGACAACCGACCTTGTCTCCGGACCTGTTAGAAGCTCCATTTGCGTATCCATCCCTATCTGACCTCACTCCGATCGTGGGGATCTGATGACTTGTTGAGAAGGATGGCTGGGGGCCTGCCTAGCAACTTGTCACCATGCCTAGGACCCGTATCATTGCCAATGTTCTCGGAGCCTTGCGTTGAAGCTCTTACTCACCGGCCGCCATCGTCCTGACGTCCTGCACTAACGAACGCCCTCCGTCGGCTGTGCTTTTTGGGAATTCTGGCGTCCGGGAGTACGTACGTCTCGTGCTAAATACGGAGCACGTTACGTAGCGTAGCGCCCGAGCTGTGAGGTGAGGTGATGGATGTCGGCACAAGCTCTGGCCCATGTCAGTCCATGCCATGGGCCAAGGGCAGTGAGCTGGAGCACCGAGATGACCAGTTGGCTGGTCACTGAGCGAGACGGGAACAATAGTGGGGGAAAGTCCTACATCCGAGCCGGTAGTCTAGGACTCGTGCACCAAGTTTCTAGAGCCTTGTACTTCGTACGGAGGACTGCAATGTCGGTACGACTCTCCTGGCTGGGGTCATCTACGACGGACATAGTACTATGCATTCTGGATAACGGAGCCCAGCCCATGCGATGTGTTTCGCGTGATCTTTGTCTTAATTGTTATCCATCACTTCAGCCTATGGTCCGTATTTCCGCTTTCCTATAGTGGCCGAGACACGGAGTAAGGGACTCGGCGAAGACTAATAAGCTTTCCCTCCTTTTGGTCTCTATTTCCATTCACAATCCTATTCTCAATCACTTTGTCTTCGTCATAGGAAGCGAGCCGTCCCAGGTTAGTGGCCGAACTCTGGGTGGCAAGCACGTGCTTATCTCATATCCCGCGGGCTGCGACGTTGCGACGGGAAACCTTCAAGGAACGGCATTGGCAGGGTTGGTGTAGCCATCAAATGCCATCCCCTTGCTTTCTTTGCTTTTTCCGAGCTACGGGTCTCTGTGCCCACATACCCGAATAATATGAAATGCCAGAAAGCTTTGTGCTTGCGGCGCCCGCTTTTCCCAGATTCCGGGTTTATCGACACTTCTGTGTAACATAGACTGTGCCTGAGGACGAGGCACAAAACAGCTGGGACCATCATTGATATTCATTGCTTGAGCGTTGAGGTGTTTCCTTCAGGTCGACAGTTTTACTTATCATCCAAGCGAATCGTAGGCATGACATATGATATGAACGACAGCATCTCAAGTAGCTTAATCGATTTCCACAGCTGGGAGACTCGGGATATGCATTGCTCGGTTTCAAAATATCAGAAAAACCCAAGAACGCTGATTTCAATTGAACAACCACAATAATTGCAAGGCGACAGAAAGCTATTACATCTCCTTTGCCCACGACTCCGCCTGTGGAGCAGTATCACATGAACGGTGTGAAAGTACAGTGTGAATACACATGTCGCACTTGCGACCAAGACGGCTAATTCCGTGGTACCATGGCGAGAATTTCCATCTCGCAGTCAACTCCACCACGAAATACATCACCACGTCCCCGCGATAGCTCGGCGCCAGCACCTCAATCCCATCCAATGGGCTGCTAGAGCTCACGAATCCCCTCCATAATCGTCTGAAGCTTCTCCTCCGCACCATGCAGAAGCTCGCCAAGCGCGTCGCCCAGGCCCAGCGCCAGGCCGGCCGCCGTGCACAGAAACGGGCGGAATCCGAACACCAGGGCTACAAGCTCCGAAACCGACAGGCCCTGCGAGGCGCCGTTACTGAGGTCCGCCAGAACCTCTTAGATGCTCGCCGCGCACGAGCGGAGGACTGGGAGATGGGACCCCTCGCCCCCAAGCGGGACCTGGGTTTCAACGGCTACGGCATGTTCTCTGAGAGCGTACGAACCGACTGGTCAAACTATGGCCTGTACTCACCGCGACCTGAGGTTCTTGCGAAGAGATGTGCCTGGGCTGGTGGAGTTAAGATGTTTAACCTGGCGGTTAACGATCGGGTTGTCATCCTGGATGGCCCCGACCATGGCAAGATTGACCGCATCAAGTCAATCAACCTGCAATCCGGCCATGTGACTTTGGAAGCCCATCACCGGGTATGTCTCTTCGCTCTAGTGCTCTTGACTTGTGCTAATAGCCATGGATAGGCAATCTCTGTGGGTATGTTTGGCAACGACAGCCGCTCTCAGCCCATGCCCATCTCAATCGGATCAATTCGTCTCGTATATCCCATCACCAATCCCGAGACGGGAGTGACGAAGGACACCGTCATTAATCAGCTGAAGGGAATTCCCCCGAACATGCAGTCACCCAACATGACTCTAGAGCGATGGGAGAATGGACAAAAGTGGGATCGAGTGGTTCCTGGAATCAACGTCGTAATTCCCTGGCCCGAGGTCGAGGCTCCCGAATACAGCACCCAATCTGGTGACACCGTACGCGAGCAGGTTGAGGACCGAACATTTTACTACAACTTATTGTCACCCCCTATGCCCGAGCAGGTTCTGGACGAGCTACGCAACAAATACTCCAAGTTCCGAACCCGTCACGAGGGCTGGTACGTCCAAAAGAGGGAGGCCGAGGAGGCGGCCAAGAAGGCTCGGCAGGACTCGGTCCTGTCCATGCAGACACCTTTGCAAGAGTTCCACGCCATGCGAAGGGAGATCCGTGCAGCCGCGGGCGAACCCGAGCTCACGGACGAAATGCTGGAGAAGTTGGGTGCCGTCATCGCCCGGAAGAAGGAGACCGCCCTCAAGGACGCCGGCGTGTCGGAGGTCGCGTCTGCGAAAGAGACGTCTATACCCCCTCCCACGGCCCCACAATAGATTCCTCGAACATGCCTTTGAGGACTTGTTTGACGGCGGCAGATGTACCATGGGAGGTACAGTCAAGTGTAATTATACGTGTGCAACTACAATGTACATCACGATGCGCAATAATAGACGCAATGATCCCTGTCAAAGAAATGTTCTTTGCTTGTGCTTATATATCCGAGCGACCTGACATGATATAGAAACGGCCTTGACATTGCTCGCTGCCGTTAAGAGCATGGAACAGATTTCAACTTTCTGCCCTGCCGATAGTGGCCATGAGGGCTACATAGCCTCATACCTCTTGCCTCATGCCGCATGGCCTCATGGCTCTCCCGCGATAGCACATCAGTGGCAGACCTACTGGTCACATCCACACCACCCCCGATACGGCTTACGTCTTCGTCACAGTGTTGTTCTGGTCTTGGTTCGGTTCTGTGGCGAGGATGTTGGCAGCTCCCGCTGCATCCATCGAGGCCTGTATAAGGCGGTCTTGGAGGGACGAGGTGTCGTAGATGAACGACGCAAGCATGAAGCTTCCAGTGTGGGTTCTAGGTGAATGTGAGTGGCAGCACCTTTGCATGAAAAAGAAGAGACAGATGTGACATACGGTGCCTGGCCACCAGTGGCAGAGGAGGGAGCTGAAGTGGTGGGCATCTTGGTATGCAGAGTCGCGACGGAGGGTCGTTGATAAGAATGATCAAGTACACGGACGATAGAGGGTTAGTGACCAGCACTGAGTGACGGTAACAATGCCTATGTGTAGAGCTTGCGAAGAATATACTATACTGTTCAGGAAAGCAGAGTATAGCCGGATGGAAGACTTGATCATACTAAGAGATAGTAGATTGACTATTTATAATGCAACAAACAGGACCAAAATCGAGGCACCCTCTTCGGCAGCGAGGCAATCAACGATTCGAGTCATGTCGAGCCTGTTGACGGGCTACCTACCAACAACCTAAACATGGAGAAGTGATGCTCGCAACACGGGAATTTATCCAATCAAGAGCTGCTGGGTGTCTGGAACAAAACGAGCCCGGACGGAGCGGCAATTCATCGATCTCACCCGCAGCAATATCCAATCAGGAAGCGAACACCCTGGAGCTGAAGATACGCGATTTGACTCAATATATATTAGCTCCTGATTTCCCTCCAGTAGCATTGATTGATTCCACGCAGTGCCACCTTGATACTGTTCTGGGTGAGCGTATGAGGTACGAATTCAGCGTCGCTCCGAGCTAAAAAGCTGGATGAAACAAACGACATGGAACAGTCTCGGTCCAACTAAAAGGCAAACCGTGTGTTAAACATGAAACCCGAGACTGGTACAGAAGAATTATTGGCTCACAAAATAACGACAGAGCCCTCCGCATGTCTAGTCTATTGTATAGGCTACTTCTGTTTGTTCATACAAATGCCCGTTTATGCAAGACCTGGCTTGAATGCTTCTGCCTGCCTTCCGGCTCTGGGGTATTGTATCCCACAAACGTCTCCTCTCTCGTATGCTTTTCTACCAGTTTTCTATTCTAAGTCCTACCTAGCCTTCGTCTTTCAACCAAGTTTTTACAGTATTATGTACACAGGTCTTGAACAAGGGTAGGGCTTGCACTGTTTCTACGACTGTAGGTAGCGCAACCAGCAGCTGCTCGCTGGCCAGCCAGACAACCAACCAGACCGCCAGACACCAGCCAGATGCCCAGCTCAGCACCCATCGGGGCACCCATCTGGACGAGTACCGGAATATACACACCAGGAAATGAAACATACACATCCTAGGTACCTACACACAGCTCACTAACATACATAAAAATATATACCGGCCAACTCTAATCCTAGCCCTACCCTTAACTCTAGCCTCTAACCCTAACCGACTAACCCATCCCTTTTCTATTTACTATTTTCCTTGATTAATTAATAGAGACTCTCTATTTTCTCCTGTTAAGAGATACATAACTTGTAGGGGTAGTTGGCTGTGTGGAGACCCAAGGTGTCTATGCTCGGGCATGCGCGAATGGGCCTTAGGTAGCCCCTGCGAAAAGTGTGTACATACTTCGTATGTTCCATTTTCTGGTGTGTATACTCCGGTACTCGGACTGTACCGTCATCTGTGCATGAGCTATGCGCAACCTGGGGGGACTAAATCTTCCGTACCCCGGAAACTGTCCACGGCCATATTGGATGTCATGACTTCGAACGTGAGAGGATCCGATGACCGCACGCAACAAGGGTAGATGTTGCGCCGGGGGCTGTGTGGACTTGGACAGACCGGCCGGACTCGAGGGAGCTAAAGAAAGCCACAGAATGCAGGCCGTACGAAATGGATTGAAGCCGGAGGTAACAGGCTGGCCAGCTCATAGCGACATGGGCGTCCCAGTCCTTCTGCTCTCTAGCTCTTCAGTTGAGCCTCTACTTGTGGGTCAGACGAGTTGACGTCCAGTTCAAACAAATTGATTCGGTTCGGGCCGAGGGGCGCGCAATTGAAGCAGCGGGTTGGACATGCTTCGATGCAGGTTCTTTGTAAGTATACAGTACTTTCCTTGGCCATGGGTTCTATTATCACAGTCTCCAAGTACTGAATTGAGAATGAAAGAGTTCATTTTTTGAGGTGCGTTGGCGACTGACCGGTGCCTCTTCACCACCCTTCGATCTCGGTCTGCGGTAAGTGGTGGGGGAGACAACGAGAGATGATTGTCGAGTCCTTGCAGCATGCAGGTAGCTTGGACCCTGGAGGCCTGGCTCGTGCTGCAAGATATACGTACCATGTACTTGGAAGCAACTTCTGTGAAGCCGTGTTGACCGCCAGAGGTGCAAGCCACCGCCGACCTCCCAAGTATAAAGGGTTTATGCCCTGGGATTCAGCCAGCGAGAATAATAGAATAGCCATTCCACTTGTTTTGACGCCTCCTCCCTCATTCCTTATGAATGTCTGCCGGTACTTCGAACATGGCACACATTCCTGGAAGCTCCATTGCACCAGCCAGCCATTTCTCCGCCAATGCAGCCCAGGGAGAAGAGAGGCCGATGCAATATAGTTGTCCGTACCGCAAACGAAATCCCCTCGTGTTCAATACGCACCACCACCCAGCGTGTGCAACAAAGTCGTTTAAGAGCATATCGCTTGTCAAGTAAGCTCCCAAACTAACGCCCAAGGCTGGCTTCTAGTATATCGAGACTCAGACCGTTAACCCGTCTACTAGGCGCCACATAACGGCGAAACATCGATCGGGGCACTTCCAGTCCCTGGCATGGTGTGCCTGTTGTTTCACACATTTCCAGACCTTTGAAAGCCTCCACAGCCACATTGAAAGAATGGATTGCCACGCAGAACCTAGTGACATAGTTTACATGGGTATCGACAGCAAAACCGATGAAAGATTGCGGTCCCGGAAGCCTGACATTAGGGTTGTAAGCTGGGAAGCGCTTTGGGCAACTATCTTCCCTCTGGACAATGGCAACCCACCTTTTGAAGGTGACATTCCTACCCAGGCTAGAATGTGTCATGTGTTACTTGACAACAAGAGGCTTGCGAGACTTATCGACCTTTGGCTAATTTGTTGAGTACAGTGTTCGACTCCGTGATCGAGGGCCATGAGGTATGGGCGTGGTTTTTCACGACAAACTAGGAACACGGAGAGGCGCTCACTTTGGGGCTGGCTCGGAAGACGACGAGTTTGTGGAAAGCTGTCGGAATACAGTGTACGTGGGGTGGGCGTGGAGTTTGGTAGAAAATATATGTTGTTACGCTTTCATCCACGACCGGGCTTCCCCATATTTCGCCTACGCCCGGCCGGCGCCGGCGCTCCGGCTGCCCCGCCCCCGCCCTGCACTCCCTCGCGCTGGGTTCTAGTTGGAGAAGCTCCCCTCGTTGGATAAGACAGAACAACCAAGCTTTTTTTGCGTACGAGCTCAATTCTCTCTCTCCTCCAACATCTCGTTGCCCGCCTCACCCTCAGTCCGAACTCTCCTACTGTGTCTCCCACAGCTTCTTCTCACTTTTCTCTCTCCTCCAAACCCCTCAAAATCGCCAACATGTCGCACTCCCACGACGGCTCTGCCCCGCACTCGCATGAGTTCAACGCCGCCGAGCATGGCCACTCGCACGAGATCCTCGACGGACCGGGGAGCTACCTCGGACGCGAGATGCCCATCGTCGAGGGCCGTGACTGGGCGAACCGAGCCTTTACCATTGGCATTGGCGGGTAAGGACCCCTTCTCCCCTCCCGGCCGTTCGTCCCGTGCCCCCCCCCAGAACTTGCGCTGACCCCCGGCAGCCCTGTCGGCTCCGGGAAGACGGCCCTCATGCTCGCCCTCTGCCTCGCCCTCCGCTCCAACTACTCCCTCGCCGCCGTGACCAACGACATTTTCACCCGCGAGGACGGCGAGTTCCTGACCCGCCACGCCGCGCTGCCTCCGAATCGCATCCGCGCCATCGAGACGGGCGGCTGCCCGCACGCTGCTGTGCGCGAGGACATCTCGGTCAACCTCGCCGCCCTCGAGGACCTGCACGACGCGTTCGACTCCGACCTGCTGCTCATCGAGTCCGGCGGCGACAACCTGGCCGCCAACTACAGCCGCGAGCTGGCCGACTTCATCGTCTACGTGATCGACGTCAGCGGCGGCGACAAGATTCCCCGCAAGGGCGGCCCCGGCATCACCCAGAGCGACTTGCTCGTCGTCAACAAGACGGATCTGGCCGAGCTCATCGGCGCCGATTTGGGTGTCATGGAGAGAGATGCGCGGAAGATGCGAGAGGGTGGCCCGACCGTGTTTGCGCAGGTCAAGAATGACGTTGGTGTGGACCACATCGTGAACCTCATTCTCAGTGCGTGGAAGGCCAGCGGTGCTGAGGAGGAGCGGAAGAGCAAGGGAGGCCCACGGCCCACTCCTGGACTGGAGGCTCTGGCGTAGTAGCGTCAGTGTTTAATCACCAGGATACAGCCATACTAATGAAGAAGAATAAAAACAAAAACGCCTGTGTTTTGCATCTAAAAAGGTATACCTAATGTCGTCATCTAAGCTTGGTCATTCCATCATCATGTCTCCATCGTCGGACTGCTGTGTGCTGGGTTCCACCTCCAATAGCCGCCCCTCGACGGCTGTGGCGTTTCGCGGCCACACCCGCTTGTACAAGCTGACACCGATCGAGTCTTGCGGGTTAATGCGCCCGTCGAAAGTTGCCTTGAAGTAGCCGTGTGTGCCCAGCGGCTCCTTGATGAAACCACTGCGGCCGCGCTTAGTCCACATTGGCAGCGCCTTGAACCACTCCACGTCCTCGCGGTTGAAGAACATGTATCGAATCGTGACGATCTTTTTGTGGATGTGATAGGGATGACCGGTGAGGATGATGCGCTTGGCAATGACACGTCCAGTCGACGGCGGTAGAGAAGTGCCAGTGCCGATGAGCGAAAGCCCCATGTTCGGGCCGTCCTCGCCCTGAGCTTCCTCGGGACTGTTCTTCTTAAAGAACAGAACAGGCACAGATCCCCAGGTAAGGGGTCCCATAAAGGTCGCGATGGCTGATTGACCGGGGTGCAGGTATCTGCAGTACTTGTGGACGTCGTTGGGTGTCTGGCCCGACTGCGAATACAGCGGCTTGACGACCATGCGTCTGGGTCCGCATTGGACGATGATCTCTTCCTTGGCCTTGATCGACTTGGTGTAGTCCGAGCTGAGGTTGAAGAGGTAGTTGACCGCCGTCTTTTTGTGCTCGTGCCTAAGCAGAGAAAAAAGGGTGATGGGCGACTTTTTGTTGTAAGTTTTCTCTTGGATGGGGGAGATGCCCTTGATATAGACGTGAACACGGGTGCCGGGCTCAACTCCACCGACCAGTGCCTCCTGGGTTGCTCGAGATCGTGAAGACTGGTAGTTGGGAATCTGCAGTAACCTTCTCCACTCCTCAGGCTCATGTGCGCGGTCCTCATCCTGTTGCCAGGGACTGCTTCGCAGGCTCTTTAGGCCGCGATACCTCGCCAATCGATCTTGTGCGAGCACGCCGGGATGGAGCTCAATCTCGTCGGGAAATTCTCTGTCGTTTTCCACCTCGTCTCGCTTTCCGGCTCGGTACTGGGCAAGCTGTTTGGCATCCTCCTCCTCATTAGGCTCCTGCATCATCTCTGACTGGGGATACTCGGAAGGACCACCCTCTGTTGGGGGAGCGGGGGCATATCCTTCGAGACCGTCCTCGGGGCGAGCTGCGGCCTCCTCGGCCTCGTCCTTCATCTCGTAATCCTCCATGTCCGACTCGGAATCGGACACATCCTCGAGGTACCAGGCTGACTGGTAGTCGGATGTACCCTTAGGCACCTTCTTCTTAATCTTCCTTGCCTCGGCTTCTTCATCAGAGAAATAGTGATGCTCGTCCAGGAGAACACCCTTCTTCGACTCTGGAGCGACCATCGCAACATCACCAGCATCGGCGTCCATCATGACCTCCTCGGGTGCCAGCTCAACCAAGTCATCCTGGTCCTCGGTAGGGGCCTCTAAGATCTGCTCGCCCTCCTCAGCATCGATGGTCATCTCCTCACCCTTCTTTTTGACCTGCCTGGAAAGAGGAGCTGCCACGATCTTTTCGATTTGGAAGGTTCCCCAGTCGCCAACTTGAATCAGACGATCTGCCTTCAAGTTCCTGCCCCTGACGACACAAGTGATGACGGTGGAGTCGGACTCGGAATAGGCGAATTTGATATCCTCAGCCAACATCCAACTCCTATCCTCCCTCCACCGAACGCCTTTGGGGGTTGTGCTGCATAGTGATCGGATGAGGTTGGAACACTCCTGTCGGTTCTCGAGGCTGTAGAGCTTCTCTTGCTCAGGGTGGAAGTGGGTGATGAATGACTTGAGCGAGCTGATAACTCCCTTGTGCTTGGCTGGCTCGATTTTGTCAAGGCCTTGAACAAGAGTGAATAGTGTAGACAGGCCCTGGCTCTCGACGCTGCGTAGGATCAATTCTCCTAGCTCGTCGACCTCCACACTGGGTGAAAGGACCACAATAACAAAATCGGCCACCCGGGTAGCGTCAAGACAGGCAGTCAGGTCGCGCTCCAAGGGGATGTATTGTAGCTTCTGCTTGAAGCGATCGACAGTCACTCGGAAGTTGCCATCCACCACCTCATCCTCCATGTCGAGGCTGTTGTTGAGCTGTCGGATAGCGGCCTTGGCATCTCCATCGGCGCAGAGCGGGAGGACGGCGACGATCCTCGGGGCGCCATCTCGGCCGGCAAAAAGGGACGTCTCTTTGAGATGCTCCTTGTGCTTGGTGAGGCGGGCCTGCTTGGCCTGGTTTCGGCGGTCGAACTTGGACATGACTTGTTGGGCTATGGTCTTTCGCTGGCCTTTCTCGTTGGGAACGCGACCTAGAGAGAGGTTGTCAGATTTGATAAATGTCACTGGATAATTCCGAGTAATTTACCCTTGGCCCGGTCCCTCAACTCATGCTTGGATGCCGCCTTGGACTTGTACGGCTTGTGGTTCACCTTGGTGGTGGGCCGATGCGAATGGGCCACAGCGACAGGCATCTTGGTGTCACCGCCGGCCTTGAATCGAAACGGTAGCGAAGCCAGATTGAACAGTACCCGGGAAACGCACGAAGAAGAATCCGTTCGGCGGGAAAGTTGACGTTTTGGTGATGGCAATATCAACGATTATCGAAAGCGGTGATGGCGGGGTTGTGGTTATCCAGAAAATTTTGTGTGGGCCGTTATCGATAAGAGGAATGGATCTCAGCCTAGCCAATGGTGTCTTACCGATACGTTGGTTTGCCTTTTGGCGCTGGAAATTTTGTCTGCTGCCAATTCGATCCGCGATCCGCAATCCCATCTTCAACCCGAGTTGCCGCTGCGAGACGAAACAGCGATGGAGGTCGACACAATTGACGAACCCATCACCAAGGTGCGCGAAAATGGCGCCCTGGCCGTCCAGCGCACGCGGACGGAGCTCGTCCCCCGCCACGAGCGCGAGAAGATCCGCCGCCTGAGGGAAGCCAACAAGGCCTACGGCCGCGGTAAGAAGATCAACACCAAAACCATCAAGGACAAGAAGCTGCGCAGCAACCTCAAGCGCCTCGAGAGCAAGTACCAGGATGCCACCATCAAGGCCAAGGACGCCGAGATCCTGCTCGAGAACACCGCGGGCTTCCTCGAGCCCGAGCAGGAACTCGAACGAACGTACAGGGTCCGCCAGGAGGACATTGTCAACGACGTCGCCGTCGACACGGCGCAGAAGCGCTTCGAGCTTAAGCTGGACGCCCTGGGCCCCTACGTCTTCGACTACACGCGCAACGGCCGGGAACTGCTCGTCGGTGGCCGTAAGGGTCATGTGGCCACTATGGATTGGCGGGAGGGAAAGCTGGGCTGCGAGCTGCAGCTGCACGAGACGGTGCGCGATGTCAAGTGGCTACACAACAACCAGTACTTTGCCGTCGCGCAGAAAAAGTACGTTTACATCTACGACCACAACGGCGTGGAGCTGCACACCTTGAGGAAACACCAGGAGGTGACCCAGATGGAGTTTCTTCCTTACCACTTCCTACTGGCGACAATCGTGAGCTAGACTACCCCATTCCCCCGGACCACATCTTCCACTGACAATTCCAGGGTGCCGTGGGAGTCCTCAAATACCAAGATACCTCGACCGGACAGCTGGTCGCCGAGATGCCGACCAAACTAGGCCGGCCCGTCTCCCTCGGACAGAACCCCTACAACGCCATCCTGCACGTGGGCCACCAAAACGGCGCCGTGACGCTGTGGTCGCCCAATTCCCAAGAGCCACTTGTCAAGCTCCTAGCGCACCGGGGACCCGTACGGTCACTGGCCATGGACCGCGAGGGCCGATACATGGTCTCCACGGGCCAAGACCAAAAGATGGCCGTGTGGGACATCAGGATGTTCCGCGAGGTCAACAGCTACTACACCCGCCAGCCGGCATCGTCAGTAGCCATCTCAGACAGCGGCCTGACCGCCGTTGGCTGGGGCACCCAGACCACCATCTGGAGGGGCCTGTTCAACAAGAACTTGCCCGTCCAGGAGAAGGTGCAGAGCCCGTACATGGCGTGGGGCGGCGAGGGCAAGCGCATCGAGCGCGTCAAGTGGTGCCCCTACGAAGACGTCCTCGGACTCGGCCACGACGAGGGCTTCTCATCCATCATCGTCCCCGGCGCCGGCGAGGCCAACTTCGACGCCTTCGAGGCCAACCCCTTCGAGACGGCCAAGCAGCGCCAGGAGGCCGAGGTCAAGGGCCTGCTCAACAAGCTGCAGCCCGACATGATCGCCCTGGATCCCAACTTCATCGGAAACCTGGACCTGCGCTCCGACACGCAGCGCCGCGCCGACAAGGACCTCGACGCCGCGCCCGTCGACATCGCCGAGGAGATCCGCAACCGCGCCCGCGGCAAGAACGGCGCCCTCAAAAAGTACCTCCGCAAGCAGCGCAAGAAGAACGTCATCGACGAGAAGCGCCTGCGCGTCGACGAGATGTGGAACGAGCAGCAGAAGCAGAAGGAGAAGAAGCGACAGGAGGTCGAGGAGGACCTTGGGCCGGCGTTGTCGAGGTTTGCAAAGAAGGCGTAGTGCTGGATTTTAGAGAAACACGAATAATACCCCTGATGAACAAGTCGTGTGTCTCTTCACCTCATGTGCCATGGTTGAACTGAGAGTTGTCCTTTGTATCAATGAACTCCGCCGCGGCAGACCGCTCTATTTGTTCCCAGTATGCTTTTGTATGACCCAGTCGAGTCCCTGTCTATGTTCAACACTACATATGATACACCCGTACCCTTCGTCGCTCGTATTGCGTCATTGCTAGCTCAACGCAGCACGTTCTCATCCCTATAACCCGTCCCCTACAGCAGCTTCAGGCCACCCGTGACCTGATCAACAACACTCCGCGGGGCGGGTCCAACGCCCAGGACCGTCATGCTGCCGGCCTCGATCTGGGTGCGGCCGGCGTCCTGGATGACCTCGGCGGTGATGCCCAGGCCGCGGGCCTTGCGGCACAGCTCCAGCATCTCCTCCTGGCTCTTGACCTGCACGGCGATCTTGGCCTGGCCCGACCTTTCCCAGCGCGCGAGCAGCTTGCGCTCCGCGGAGCCTTCGGCGGCTTTCGAGAGCTTCTTGAAGCAGGCGAGTGTGGCGTGCGAGCATTGCGCGGCGATCTTGCCTGGAGGGGAAATCGGGCGTCAGCGCTGGGGGTTTCTTCGATTGAGGAAGAGGAGGAGGGAAGAACAAACCTTTGGTCATGCCCAGATCCGTCCGCACCACCAAGACCAGCTTGCACTCCTCGCCCGTGTCCTTGACGACGGGCTTCTCGGGCATCACGCGGAGGCCCTGCCTGCGGTCCGCGTCCATGCCGTTGGCCCAGTTGGGCGCGTGGTCCAGCACGGTGTCGTCCTCGTCCACGTCGCTCTCCTCGCTCTCGACGGGGTCGGCCAGGTTCGCCCGGCGCTGCTCGACGAGCTCGGGCGAGATGAAGTAGCCGCGCGTCGTGGACACGCCGAACATGTACCCGGCGAGCAGGGACGCGAAGGCTGTGGACAGCACGATGCCCATCTGTTTTCCGCTGTCGTCGGACATGGTGGAGGAAGGCCTGGGGGGTTGTTGATTTGGGAGGAGGGGTGTAAGTTAAAGAGTGGGAATTCGACCTTGTTGGCGTGCTTGCTAAACTGCGATTGTGGTGTTGCTGGGAGTATCACGTGCGGCGATGGCTTCTCGACCGTGCCCCGTTTCACAAGCTGGCCGTTGGCGTTTGGAGGCGCTAAGTTGGTTACGAAACATGACGTAGCCAACTGCATAGTTTTCGACAGGAGACGAAGAAACCTACGGGCGAGACACCAAAGACAAGACACAGGACGCAAAGACAGTTATGATGAGACGACCAGTAGTAGTAAATTATGCAATGTGTAAATTTCGCTTCAAAATTCCGTTTATTTGCAGACGGCCCCAATCATCACTCGATCCAAATCATACAGACTAAAGTATACCAACACTCTCGGACTCCTTTATTCTAGACCTTCATTCCGAGACTCTGCCTAACGCCGACAAATGTCCAGTTGAGCTTTTGAAGCAATGAAATCCTCCCCCGGTCGCCCTTTCGTCATTACATTACAATAACACCCTTTTGGATATGGGCCGTCTCGTCGACGAGAGGCATGCACTCAAACATCTTGGCAAAATCATTCAGGCACTGGCTGCGGGCCTCCATGTGGCCCTTCTTGGTGCTGATGCCCTTGGTGGGCACAAAGTTCACGTATTTTTCGCGTCCGTTAACCAGTAGGGGCCCGTCGCCGGTCAGGAGAGACTGGACGTAGTTGAGGGCAATGTCCTCGCAGTTGAAGCCATCATCAACGTAATCTCGGATCTCGTTCATGGTCGTTTCGTTAGACGAGTAGTAGTCGAGAAAGGAGATGTGCGAGAAGCACAGGTTGGTCAGGACCATGGAGTAGACGTCGTCTTCCACCTTGTTGGAGCAGAAGTTGTACTTCCAGTTGCCGTAAGCGTCAACGGTGGAGCAGCGGGCGAGGGCGCCGACGAGACGGTGCTGGCCGAACTTGCGCCACGACTGGAAGACGAACTCTAGGTCCTTGGGATGGTAGTAGACGTCATCGTCGGAGAGGAGGATGGCCTGGGTCTTGTAATCGGGGTCGGGCCAGAGCTTCTCGTTGAGACTGTTGTGCTTGGAGACGCGGAATCGCACGGGAACGTCGTGCTTGGAGATGAAGTTTTCGGGGGGTGTGGCTTCAAGGTCGTTCCAGACAACGACGATTTCGTAGAGGGACGGAACCTCCTCGCTGAGGATCGCATTGAGGGTGTCGTTCAATTCCTTCGGTCGCTGGTAGGTCTGCATGGCAATTCTAAATAGGAGAAACCCAGCATTAGCTCTCTGGACCATGTCTCTTGTTTATTTTCCTGCGAGGCACCTGAAGCCAGGTCGAAAGGCGCATCCGAGAGCTCCGAAGGCCGCGGACGAGGGGCCCGGGATTGAATTGAAACAGGGGCAAAGGGGCACAAAACAACGTACGTGAACTTGTCATCCATTAGATGAGTGTACTTGGACTCGGCTTTAACCCAAGCGTCGTGCTGGATCGTCCTGTTCTGGCTGTTGCAAGTGGGGATCTTGGGCAGGAAGCTGCCGATGACCTTGGGGAAGACCTCGCCGACGTTGGTGAGGCGCACGGTGGCGACGATGAAGCCGACGGCGAAGGAGAAGGCCAGGAAGACGGTGGCGATGCGGCGAAAGACGCGCGACTTGACGAAGCCGAGGTGGTGCTTCGCCTTCTGGAGGGCGACGTCCATTCGGGGGGACATCATCGTGGTGGTTGAGCCTGGCGCAGCGAGGAAAGATTGGACCGCGTTGCGCTTTTCCAGGATCATTGCTCGGCCCCAAGAATTGGCTGGCGGCGAAGGTCAGGTGACCCGACCCAGATGGGGGGGGGGGACGTTGGACGGAAGAGACAAGACTAGGAGGTCCTATCTCAGCCAGTGCGAGTGCGCGCGTGTCTTGCGTCGGGTGTATTGTCCGTAATATAGAATATGCTGTCTGCACCCTTTTCTTTTGTTGCAGTCTGCTAGGCGGAAGTTTATATGCCCCGGTGCGTCATTCGGCTGCGCGCGACGCCTCTCTGGTGTTCGATGAGTGATCCAGATTTGAGACAGACGAACTGGCGCGAACTGCTCGGTGCGAGGGTAGGAAAGGAGAGGAAAACGGATGGGTAGAGGAAGAAAAGAAGGGACGTGGGCTCGCAAATACGAGGAAAAGAGGCGATGCAATTCCACGGCATGAACTGGGCCGGCGAACCCCCCCCCCCCCCCCCTCCTCCAAGCCAAGCAAGGCATTAATTAACCCACGGCCTCCTTCCTACCAATCCAACCAACCCTTTCTCTTCTTGCAAGTCCTCTCTGCGAATTGCGAGCTCAGGCAAATCTCCCTAGCCCGAGGGAGAACCCCAATCGAGTACTACGTAGCGGTACGTACGCAGCCCCTGAGCTACGGTGGACGGCCGATAAGACCATGCTACTTTCTCACCAGGGGAATTCCAGGTTTTTTTCTTCTTCTTCACCTATAGCCGGCAGATTGCCTCCGGCGCTTTCGTCTTCCCTGGCACCGGGTCCGGACTCGAGTCGCCACGTTGTCCGTCGACTGGCCGCGATCGATGTGGCTTGTCTGCCCGCAAATGGGAATCGGGGCTTGTTAGTCAGGGGGGGGGGGGGGCAATCAACGAGCCGCTTGCCTCTCTTCCAGCCTCCGCAGAAACTGGTCAAACACAGCCACCACTAGACCGACGCTTACCTAAAGGCAGCGGTTTATCGCACGATAAGCTGAAGCGCACGCGCAATCTAATCAATTCCTTTGCCTTCTGCGGAACACCCGTCGGGGAGCTTCATCATCTCCGAGATCGATCTCGCCCAGACCGACCTTCCCTACACATTCCCCGCTGATCTCCCTGGAGACCAAAAACGGGAAACGATATTCCGGTACCTGGTATTTCCTCCCACTTGGACACGACAACGTAGTAGCCACCGGCCGTAGGTTGAGACACCTCGGCGCTAGACAAACAAAACAAAACAAACCAGACCACCCGGAACACTCGGGGAACCTGTGACGCCATCTGATGCGCCGTTGCACCGTGGGGTTCCAGCGCCCAGCCGCCCCAAAGCGTCACCCTGGTCGCTGTGCCTCCCACTCATTGGCAAGTCTATCACAACGACAAGCCCTCTGCCGGCTGCACCACAGCCTGCAACGCACGTTCTGTCAACCCAGTCACACGAGCACCACCTTGGTTCGCCTGGAGCATGGCAGACAGGGCCCTCGTCGTCGCCCTCTCGGGCTGCTCGTCCAGCGGCAAGACGACCATCGCCCGCCTGCTGCGTGACATCTTCCCCCACACCTTCATCCTGCACGAGGACGACTTCTACCGCCCGGAGAACGAGTGAGTCAAGGCCCGGCCGTTTTCCCCCAATGGCGATGACCTCAACGACGAACCAACCCCCTTGTAGACTCCCCTCCAAAGACGGGCTCCTGGACTGGGATTGTGCCGCGTCGCTCGACATCCCCGCCATGGCAGACTCCCTGGCTTACATCCGCCAACACGCCGCCTTCCCCGTACGTTGCCTCTTACACCTCCTGTCCCTGTACTCCGCGTAAACTCATTGCCTGCAACGCCCGCCCCGTAGCCCACGCTCGACTCCAAAGAGGACCGCAACTCGGTGGGCAAGTGCCCCGTCGCCGACGCAACCATCCAGGCCCAACGAGCCAAGGTAGCCGCCGCGCTGCCGCCGTCGCACCCGCTGCGCTCCACGCTGCGCCTGTGTCTCTTCGACGGCTTCCTGCTGTTCTCGCCCGCCATGGCCGCCATCCAGCCCAGCCTCGACATCAAGCTGTTCCTGCGCGCCTCGTACGCCAAGGCCAAGGCCCGTCGCGAGGCCCGTGATGGCTACGTCACCCTCGAGGGCTTCTGGGCCGACCCTCCGGGCTACGTCGATAAGATCGTCTGGCCCAACTACGTTGAGGAGCATGCCTGGATGTTTGAGGGCGGTGACGTCGAGGGCAAGTTTAAGGAGCATGTCTTGGACAAGGAGGGCATCAAGGTGCAAAAGGACGTCGGTGTTGATGGTGATATCAGCAAGACGCTTGAGTGGACTGTCGATACTATCCTTGCTGAGCTGGAGAAGCGCGTTTAGATTTGCAGATATCCTGGATATAGAGCTTGGATTTCCCAACGTTGAGAGACTAGAAGAAGCCACCAATGACAATTTCACCTTCATGTACCGTCGTTACTCATTACATCCCATTACATGTTTCTAGCCGTCTCATTCATGTCTCGGTACTCATCGAGCCCGATATCGCAAACCAGCTCTGACATTTCCCTTCAATCAACAGCCATTCTCGTCTCTTTCAAGAACCTGACAGCCTTCTCCGCAGCCTTGGTCATCACCTCCTCCTTGTCCACGCCGCCCTCGACCTTTGCTACATCCTGGTCCCCAATCCGCACCGTGCAGCGGAACTCCCGCGAGCCATCGCTGCTCACTAGAACCTCGTACTTGTAGTTGATCTTCTCGTTGACCGCAAGCTTGGTGAGCTCCTCCTTCGGATGCTGGACGTGCACGTTGTCGCGCAAGATGCGCTCTAGATACGGCAGGATGGAGAACTTGCGGAGCACGGCCTCGCACGCTTCCACGGAGCCGGAGTCGATCCAGACGGCACCGAGAAGAGCTTCAAAAATGTCCGAGTAGAACTTCCTTGGGTGCAGCCGGGCCAGCGCCGCCCAGGGATAGTTCTCCCCATGCTCCAGGGCATCAGTGATTCCGCCACTCAGTGACTCGAATCGCGTTGACACCGCAGCTTGCTCGATGCCGATGGCCGGGAGCGAATGTCGCATGAACTTCCAAAGCGACAAAGCGACCTCTCTTGTCTCAAGGCCTCCGTCCTCGTTGACAATAGTCTCTGTATGCTTTTGGGAATGGTTGAGGCAAACGAAGGCTAGGAAGTCGCCGTTCACCATGGCCGTTTTGATCATATGTAGACGAGAGTTTGCTAGGGCCGGTTGTGTACTGAACACCCTCGTGACAATAATGTAGTCAAGGACTGCATCGCCGAGAAATTCAAGTCGCTCCATCGATCGCGAATGGGTGTCAGCCGAGTAAGAACCATGTGTCATGGCCTCGATTAGCAACGCCTTCTTCTGGAATGAGTATCCGATGAGGTCCTCTAGGGGCGCCATGGTAGGCGGAAGTTCGACGCTGTCAGCCGCGTGGTCGAAAAGAACATCCCGTCCCTCCCTCTCATTGTACCACCTCATTTTGTCGCCTTTCTTACTGTTGAGAAACAAGGAGATGCACTTCAAGGCCTTGGGGATTCCTCCGTCCTGGTAGGAAGCGCCAATGAGCGCCTCTACCACATCTGCGAGCATCTTAGAGGGTAGGACCCTTGACGCCATCTTCGGTTCTTCTTTGAGCACGTCATCTGTGTAGATAGGCCTCCATTTTTGAGCAGTGAAGATCTTCGACAGCACAAACTCAGGGAGACCAACATCGACTGAGGCAGCCAACAACCGTGCGTTAGAAACCTGTCGATCTTTGAAGAATGACAAGTAGCCTTCAGGCCAGTTGAGGTCTGTGAAATGGTCAACACAAGATGATCTGGACACTTCGAGGAACGATGACTTACATTTAGCAGAGGCTTGAACGACGACGCAAAACTTGAGAATAGAGTCTCCCAGAAACTCTAGTCTTTCATAGTCAACTGGTTCAGCCGCGCTGCGAGAGCTGATCGCTTCAATCACAAGCTGAAGGTCAGTAATGCCTACTGGCTTCAAGATCGTCCTGGACAACTCATTGGCAACAATCATGACCTCAAGCTCATGCGTTATCGAAGGAATCAGCATCCCAAACTGGGCAAACTGCTTCTGGATAGTATCGACCTTGGCCCAAGGCAGCGGGAGAACCCATGTATACAACCGTCCACTAGCCGGCTGCTTCTGCATCGTTGGGTCTGCATGCACAGGGTGGAGGAAATCGGCCCGTCGTGTAGTCTTCTTAAGAGTCAGGTACGGGACGTCCTCGGGTGCCTTTTCATACTCGTAGAAAGCATTCTGCACTTGCTCGATTGGCGGTTTCGATGATATTATGCCGGTATACTCATAAGGACACTTCGACAGATCTCGGACAAGATATGGCATTCCTATATCGTGCGTCTGAGGGTCAAAGTCGATCGATCCAATCTGCTCCTTCGAAATTGCCTGCACATTCTTGGCAAAGAATTTGACGACATAGTCTGTACGATCTTCTACCGGCCAACGGTGCCCAAAGTGGAGGGCGAGGAGAGTCGATGTATGTTCTGGCAATACTGCAGCATCATCGACCATCTTCGAACGACCGAAGCTGACGGTCCACTGGACATTCCACCCCTGATAAATCTTGATAGATCGGGGCTGAGGGAGCTGGACTGGGAGGATGATGCCGTATTGTCCCATCAAATTGCCTGACTCGTCGTGAAGGCTCAACGGGAGCACCCATCTGCTTCCGGTGCCTTGCCATTCCTGGGCAACCTTTGCCCACGGGTTGAAGGGCGGCGCAGCTGTTACAGGGGGCACTCGATCCTCCGGAGGGGCGTCCTTGATAGGGAGAAGGTTCTCATTCAGCAACCCTGCTTTGTAGAGGGCCAAGTACGCATGAAAGGCCGCGTCTTTTGTCGCATTCTTCTGCGACTGCCAAGACGAAGCGCTCGCCGCGTGACGCAAATCTGCCTGCAAAGATGATGGAAGCAGCACTGTCGCCGTAACTGGCGAGTCGTTCTCCTGGTAGATTCGGCGGATGATGTAGTCGGGCCGAGAGTCGATAAACTCTCCCTGGGTGAGAACGCGGCAAAAGTGTTCCAAATGCTGTTTAGCATTGTCGAAGTCGAGTCGCGCACCCGTGGATTCCACCACAAACGAGAGCGAGCCTTCAGCCTCCTCCTCCAGCTTCGCAAATCGACGCTGCGCCTCCTGGTCTTCTTGGTATTGCTCCTTCATGTCTTGCTCCAGAGCTTCCCATCGAGGCGGGCCTTGAGCTGAGCGCTCGAGGAGAAGAACCAATCTGGATTGCTTCATGCGCGCTCTGCCACGGCGCTGAATGAAGGACTTGAGGTTTGCGGGCTTGTCGAAGCAGACAACCAGGTTACAGGCAGGGACGTCGATGCCTTCTTCCAGCACGCTGGTCGCAATGAGCAGGTTGATCCTACCCGAGCGGAAGTCCTGGAGGGCGGAAAGACCAACAAGCTTGTTAAACTCGTAGATGTTCTTGTTCCGAGCATGGTGGTTGGACGTGCCGACCATGGTTCCGATGCGATACTTTTCCAATACGGCTGGATAAGTTGTCAGGAGATCCATGATGATTGTGACCGTGGCTCGCTCTTTGACAAACACAATGCCTACCACGTTGTCCGCCGCTGATAGGAGCTCTTGGATGAGGAGATTGGCTTTCTCGGAGAGTTCGTGCGATCCCACAGGCGGGATTGGAGAAACGTTTCGTGAAACGTTGCGGAGGAAACTGGCGAGGAAAGCCTTGTCACCGTTTATCTCACCGTTTTGTTCTGTACCGACTCGCTCTAGGAACTCCCCGATGGCTTTTGAGATGTAGTGATCGACAGCCCAAGGGCCGAGCTCCCGAAGAATCTCTTTGCTGCGACCCCAAAATCCCTTCAACTGGTTCTGGGCATACGTGTCGTATCTAATCATTGCACTCTGAAAATCACGCTGACCTCTCTCAGAACGATCAGAACCAAGTCTGATTATTTGCGGATCGGAAGTTATGTCGATGCTTTTATACACCGTACGCAAAGACTTCATGGTCGCCGTATGGTCAGGAAACTCGATGGACCCGTACTCCGAATGGCAAAGTTCCGGCTTGTTAACACACCGGAGAAGCTCGTCTCTGTGCAGTGTTGGTGTGATGCATCTGGCATCTAGCGTCGCCTCAAGAACTTTGATGCCTTCGAGGTCTGATCGCATGATGGGGCTTGCCGTGAGACCAAGGATGGCTGGGACTGGTCGGTTGAGATCCTTTTCGGTGTGATAGAACTTGGTCATGATGTTGGTTCCAGGGGAGTTTCCGACGCAGTTGTGAGCTGTGAGGTTCATATTAACGTGGGCAGCTAAATAGACGTTGGGGCAGCCAAACCTTCGTCAATCACGAGGAGGGCCAGCATCTTCATGTTGACATAACCATGGGATAGAGCATCCAGTAGGACCTGAAAAGTCGAGACTATGATTCGAGTCCCCTTCAGGATGATATCCCATGTTTCCGGGGCCCAGCTGTCAAGCTTGTCATTGCCAGTGAGCACCTTGATGGGAACTGAAGTGTTCTGGAGTCGGATGACTTCGCACTGCTGCTCGCACAACGAAACAGTTGGAGCGAGAAACCATATCAGCTTCATCTTATTAGTCATGCTATGAACGCTGTAGAAAGATATCTCACTTTGTCTGACGGACATCTCCCCAGTTCTGCCTCGATTCGGAGCACAGCACTTCAACAGTGGTCAGTTTCGATTTCAGATGACAGCGTAGGCTAGGACGATGACTTACACTTGTGTTTTACCACTTCCGGTGTCCATCTGGGCAAGATTAGCTTATATCCTTAGGCACAAATTTAAGAAGTCTCCAACCTACAGCAACAATGACATTTCGCTGCAGGGACTGGTCCAGCATCTCTAATTGGTACGCCCGGGAACTCATCCTTTCTGGTGTTAAAGCCTCGGCTCCAGGCTCAATGAGGGAGGCAGGGTTGATTCCTGAGGAACCATCTGCAGCGACGACGGAGACCGTCTCTGTAATATTGGTGTCGGGCATGGCAGCTTCGTCACCAGCCGGGTCATCCAAGGCCAAGGACTCGGCATCACCGCTTCCCCCGGAGGTCACGAAGCGCGAAGACTCCATCGAAGCCCAATTACTCGTCACTCTGTGGGGAGCGATGGCTAGGACAGCGATTGTGAGGGTGCAACGGCGATGAGTCAATGGCTGCCTAGAGCGCTTCCAGGGTGGTGTTGCGCAGATGAAGTCGCGGACTTGGCCCGTCAAGTTGCAGCGATCAGCTGGATGAGTCGATCGCCGACGAAACCGCCAGAGGAGTAGCAAGGGCTGATGTCGCGCAATTTTTGCAAGCGCGAGGGAAGAGAAGCAAAAGTTCCCTGGGACGCGTACAGTCCACGTATCGCGAGGTGTGAAGGTGTGAAGTAGGCAGAGACTGGGCGGCCTGCATCTCGGGGGCCCACCATGTTGACTGGCAAACGCGGCAGTCTCTGCCTTGGAGGGCTTCCTTCGAGATCCGCTAAAGCGACGATGACCTGACGCGAAGCTGCGAGAGGCCTTCCATTTTCCCGCGTGGATTAGTTGAACGTGACGCATTGTGCCTTCAGTCAATGAGGGTGACAAGCAATTGACGTGGGTTGCCGTGCACAGTCTGGATGGCTTCCGCACTGTGGGTAACCGCCCCGCACCAGCAGATATCCATCCCTGTGTCCTGGTTGACAACCCACGGCAGTCTGGAGTGTGAATCACTGTGCTTATTAACGCGTCAGTTGACTCACAAAGCGGATCGAAGAGATGCGGGCTTCAAATGACGAATACTTGATGGTGGTCAGCATTCTACTAGCAAGGTACTATTGCGTCAAAGGTAGGCAGGCCATACCGAGCTACTCAAACAGCGGCGCATTGATTCTCACCAATACTTGGTGAGAGTGAAGGTGCTAGTGGTACTTGTGATAGCTGCCTTGTGTCCTAGTGGCTCCTAGCCGGGTGAGTCGCTACCTGCCTTTGAGCTTATCATAAATCGTAGAGCTTTTAAAAACAGGCATCTACTTAATAATACTTATCTAGCTAGTAATATTTAGCTAGCTAGTACTGGATGCTTTATTGAGTAAGATTATAGAGGCTGATAACTGTTCACATATAGTAATAGATGTACAACTATACTCTCCTAACTTGCGCTTTTAGCAAGGCAGGGAACAGACAACCTCGTTTCAGGCTTCTCTCTTCGTCACCGACAAATACAACAATCACCAAGCCGGAACATTACCACGGCCACAGTAACTGGAAAAAAGTGCTACCGAAACCGAGTAGAAGGCACTTCAAACCCCGAAATAACTCCAATCAGTACCAGCCTCCAGCGAATGCGGGGAACCATGCTCCAATGTGTCCCAACCCTGTGGACTAATCCCTTTCTGAAGTCGACGTCCTCATCTCGCATCTCACACTCCGACTCATGCCCTATTAAGTTTACGCCCTGCCGTTGAGCCGGAACGCTTTTGAAAGGGGAATTCGAGGTTGTTGTCTTATATGACTTCGTGGAGGTATTCATAGGGCGCTGCAGCCACCGGCGCCACCCCCACCCCCACAGCCACGGCCTAAACAAGCCCGTTCTGTAAGAAGCTCACGTCCAAAGATGGGCACCACAGACGCCAATGGCGCCAACGCCAACGCCGATATAAACTTGGGTGGCAGCGGCTACAGCTTTGTTCCATATGATCACCCCTTTCCACAGCTTTCGCGCAAGATCAAGGCGTGCACTGTGTGCCGGAGACAAAAGGTCAGCACGTCAGACAAGTCGGCATCGACCGAACACCCCTTTGCAGTATTGGGAGATCCGGGACTAAAGGTGTACCGTGGCCCAGATAAAATGCCTTATGGATGACAGTGGCCCTCCCTGTCGCCGATGCGCCGAGCGGAATCTAGATTGCATCCTGGGCAAGAACTTGCAGACCATCATTGATGAAAAGTCGCAGTACGTCGCCCTCTGACAGCGCCTTGACCACAGCAGAAATACTGAGTATCCTGTGTAGATATCTCGACGCGGTGTTCCAAGACCTAGACCAAATCCACGGCACTCTGCGAGCCGTGGCTGAGCGAGTCGGCCTACCAGAGCCACAGCCACTGCAGTCGTCTTTCGTTCGCGACACGGAGAGATCACCCACAGCTCGAGATCCTCTTACAGGCCAAGAATATCCTCACAACGGGGTCAAACGCATAAGATTGTCCAGCCAGGGCAGTTTCGGTCCATCTTGTGACAACACGCCCAAGATCTCACCCGCTGACGAAGCCAATCTCCCCCACGTGCCCATCCACTCGCTCTACAGACTTACCAAGCTCCAAGCCCTCAGGTCCCCAGATGGCCCGAAAGAAAGCCATGCCCGAACTGTAGACGACTTCATCTCTCGTGGTGTCATCAAGCTCAGCGATGCGCAACGTCTTTTCTCCTTGTATCGGGACCGTCTGGATTCCTTCATGTACGGAGTGGGCTGCCGGTACCAGTCCCTGGACGAGCTGCGCCAGAGAAGCTCCATCCTCACGGCTGCGATACTCACAGTCGCCGCGCTTCATGACCCGGCAGCGAATTCTATATATGGACTGTGCCGGTCCGAGTTTCGTCGGCTGATAGAGGGATCAATATTCGACCGCCAAGTCAACCACGATTACCTCCGCGCCATGTGCGTTGCTTCATACTGGCTTAGCGACATGTCTTGGATGCTGTCCGGACACGCGATCCGACGCGTGACGGAAGGAAATCTCTACAATATCCACATTCAAGCCCAGGAGGAGCAGAGCGAAGAAGCTGCCGATGGTGTAAGGCTGTGGTACATCCTCAACATCTGCGACCAACATCTCGCGACTCTCTACGGGAGGCCTGCCATCGTTCACTCGGATACTTCGATGAAGGGCTGGGAGAGCTTCCTAGAATCACCGATCGCAAATGCGGAAGACACCCGGCTCGCAAGCCAGGTAGCTCTCTTGAGCATCTTTGGGAGCATTCGTGAGCTCTTTGGCCCTGACACCGGGAAACCCATCCCACGGGCATACCTCCACCAGATTGAACATTTCAACAAGCAACTCGATAACTGGGTTAGCCATTGGTCTGTGACATTACAAGGTGAGTTCTGCCTGGGAGCCAGCTTAGTCTTAGAGGCAGTCCATTCCTTTTCAACTAGCTGACAAGTCCCGGACAGAGCAATACGACCATATTGGTGGTTTCCCGCGAAAAGGCGTCCACCTCCACTACCACTTTGCGAAGCTACATCTCCATTCCCATATTTTCCGGGGCCTTGGTACCGACACTACCATCCCGCACTATTTTCTCGACTGCGCCGTTGCGGCTGTCTCCGCGGCTACCTCCACCATCGACTTCATCCTCACCGACAGCGACGTCGCTGCCGGAGTTGTCGGCATGCCTTCCTATCTACACTGCATGACCGCGTTTGCCTGCATGTTTCTCACCAAGGTAGCTACCAGATACGGCAGCAACCTGATCGAGCTGGACCGCGTCCACGACTTAATCACTCGCCTTGTGCGACAGTTCCGGTCGCTGTCAGTCGGGAGATGGCATCTGGCCAATCTGATGGCGTCGGGGCTGGCAAAGATGGCCGAAACGCTGAATCCAAATCGAGAGAATCAGGCCAAGAACTGGAGGGCCGAAGATGTGGTGAATCACAGCGCCAACGGTTCTCTCGACCAGACAGGCACCTTCTTCGGCGGCGAGCAGTCATTTGCGGGGGCCGAGGGCGATATGATGTTCAACTACGCCATGAGCTTTGGGCTGTCCCCGGTGCTTGGCTTTGATCCGCATAGCACCGGGATCGAGGGTCTGCACGAGTTCCCCGATGTTGACTATTCAGGTTCGAGGACTTAGGTATCACAAAACGGATTGTTGCTCTTGGCTCTGACAGAGCCTCGTTATTTAGATCACTGCACTGACAGACGTGCTCTACAATCATTCTAGTCTTGGGCTTAGTGAGTTCATTCAAAGGGTACCATATAACAGCGTAACGCAATACCTTCTATATATCTATCACGGCAAGTTTTTTAATCTCGTTGGTTCATCCTATAGCTGACAGAATACTTGAAAAGAGTGAAGGAGGAGGGATCTTTTCAGTCATTCGTACCCGATTCAAGAGCCACTAAAGCTTGGATTGCCATCGCTTCTTCACGACTATATCCGCTTCTTGATCGCCGGAAACAACTAAGTGGTCTACGTCGCGAGTGTTAACCAGCTTTGACGTTGCTTCCTCCAAACTTGTGATGCCGCAAAGCCGCATAGAGGTTTCGATTTCATCCTTGAGAACTTCACACGAGTAAGTTAGTAGTGGAGATATCCAAGCTGCAGAGTCATTGGGCTTACTTTGCGTGAGGTGCTCTGCACCCTCTTGACCATATACCAGAGAGTATAGGTAAGGTCGGCCAATTCCCACAGCAGTAGCTCCCAAGGCAATGGCCTTGAGAATATCGGAGCCTCGCTCAAACCCACCATCGACGTAGACCTCTAGACGGCTAAAGACTTCAGGGCACATATTTCTCAACTCCAGCAGGACGAGAATACTAGCCTGGGAACTAGGCACTCGACAGTTAGCAACAGAGCACCTACAAAATTCCACCCCACAATAGTGCGATTGACTTACCCATCCAAAGACCGACCGCCATGATTACCCAAGAGCACACCATCTACCCCGTAGCTGACTGCCTTTTGAACATCTTCTGCAGTCTGTACCCCTTTCAATATGATGGGCACTCCACTGGCCTCACGGATCCAAGCTAGATCGTCCCAACATAGGGACTTGTCGATATACTGCGCCATGAGACGGCCGAGACCACTTCCTTTCTTGTCTTTGCTGCTTTCTCCCCCACTAATTGCAGACTTGATTTTCACTGCCTGAGCAGCTCGCTCATCAGCCTCCCGCTTGCCAGGCACAGGAGCATCGACGGTAACAAATACGGCTTTTACACCCAGATCCCGGGCTGTCTTGAGGAGCTCGATGGTCTTTTCGCGGTTTGAGTTGACATAGAGTTGGAAAAAGAATGGTTGATTGGATGGGGCGGCTGAGATGATCGACCTTAGGGTATAGGAGGCGTTGCTCGAGATCTGGTAATACCTGTCAGCAGCCGTCCTATCCTCGGAATTCATGCGGAAAGTTCTGGCTTAAAGACATGTCTTACACATTGAATAATGCCTTCGGAGGCAGCAGCTCGAGCCAAAGCTAGTTCGCCATCTGGGTGTGCCAGCCTTGCCATGGCCGTGGGGGACATAAAAAAGGGCGCAGAGGTCTTGAACCCCAGAATGCTTGTTCGGTAGTCGACGTTCAACACGTTTCTCAAGATCCTCGGCCTGATCATGACCCTCCGCACCAATTCCTTATTCTTGGTGTGCGTCACCAGATCGGTAGCCGCTGAAGAAAAGAACGCCCATGTCTTCGGGGCCAACGCTTTCGCGGCCGCGCGCTCAAAGTCTGGTGCACCGATGATGGACTCCAGGTCCGGGGCTGAGCTATCCTCTACTACGGGGATAGGTTCCGGGGTTGGTGTTGTTGTTGTCGTAATGGTCGGTGGAGCACGATCAACTTCAACTAATGATGGCCTTGGAGGTTGGTCTTGGAGGACACCAATGAACGAGCCCTTGGGCATCTCCTCGAGCATGTCCAGTGCGTGGGCTTCGTTGAAGGGCTGTGTAGCATCCGAACCGGCGCACTTCAGCAGGACTGTTCCAAATATTTAGTGCTGGACATCTGAGGAGTTGACGGGGTGGCTTACCGGATGGTCCTCCTGGGTGCTCGTTGATGAAGGTGGTGATGTCCCAAACTTTCGAGTGTACTGCGATCCAGCAATCCGTCTTTGTCTTGTGCTTGTTCAAGTCCTGTAGCGATATCAACGGTGTTCGCTTTTCTGACATCTCGACCATGACGAGGAATCTCTGTGGCAGTTCCACTTCGGAGTCTGACGAGAATATCCTGTGCAGTGTCTCCTCAGGGAATTTTCAGAAGGAACCCGCCGATTGTATAGGTTAATGGACTGAATCGACGACATGGCGTCTGTACCTTTGCACCAAGAACCTGGAGCTTCTTCCGTCATGTCCACCCATGTTTCCTTTCCCGGTCAAGTTCGGCATGGGTCGTTCCCCACATCGGCCGGATTCACCGTGCATCGGGCATGAGTTCGGGTTGACTAGGGACACACCTCGATGTAACGCCTCATGATCATTAATAACCAAATGTCTCGTCTCATTATGTAGTTGTCTCTCTGACCCCGCACATTAATCGGCTGGCGCCGCGCGTGGATCCCGGCCGAGAGCCCGATGCGGTGAATCAGGGCCGACTAAAAGCCATGAATTGACAATGGGCTGCTCTTACACAGCAAGATTCCCATCCTACAATTTGAGTATCAGCAGATATCTCTAGGTCTCTCGGTTCATCAAGACTACCGTTAAAGTACCAATATCTCTCCAGGATTCACCAATTACCACCTCATCACCGTCGACACTTACCATGCCTTCCAGTATCATCGCCGCCAAGGCCAAGCCACTTCCTCCGGGAGTTTACACCCCCGTCGTCACCCTATACAAGGCCGACGATCCTACTCAAGAAGTAGATCATGATGCCATGTACAAGCAATGCCAAGCCCTGGTCCGCGCCGGCATGCATGGCCTGGTCTATCTGGGCACCAACGGCGAGCTTGCTTTGCTCACTGCTCCCGAACGCAAGGCTATTGTTGAGACAGCTGTGCGCGCAGTGAATGACCTAAACAAGAACAATTACCCCATTGTTGCAGGAATTTCTGCGCAGTCTACTAAAGAGACTATCCTCAATGCCAAAGACGCGGCGAGCGTGGGTGCGAAGTTCGGTCTGCTTCTGCCGCCTAGCTACTGGGCAAAGGCGCTCTCGAGCGACGCACATCTTTCCTATTTCCGCACAGTCGCCGATGCCTCACCCATCCCGATCGTCATCTACAACTTCCCAGGCGTGACTGCGGGTGTGGATCTCGACTCCGACCAGCTCTCCGCATTGGCCTCTCATCCTAACATCGTGGCTGTCAAGCTCACCTGTGGCAATGTCGGGAAGATGACACGCCTCACGAGCAAGTTCAAGCACGAGCAGTTTGGCGTTTTTGGCGGGAGCAGCGACTACCTGCTCCCTACGCTACATGCCGGCGGAAGCGGCTGCGTGACCGGGATGGGAAACATCTTTCCGGCTTCCACTTCAGGCGTGTATGACCTTTGGAAGGCTGGTAGGATCGAGGAGGCAAAGGAGTTGCAGGATAGCGTGGCCAACGCCGAGTGGGCTTGCAAGAAGGGCATTGCTTGTACAAAATATGGAGCCTGGTATTACTTGGGACGTGATTTAGGCCTGAGAGAAGGGTCAACATGGGAGATGAGGCGACCTTATCAGCCTCTCAGCGATGCCATGAAGAAGTGGACGTTGGAGACTTTGAGCGTGCTGGACAAAGCAGAGAAGGAAAGGCCTTGGAGGAAGTAGATGAGTCGAGCGTATGTAGCATGTTAACCTATTAGACCACAAGTGAGGTTTCGTGCTGTTTAATTCAAGCATGAAACTACATCGCGTTTAGTTCTAGCCTCCTGTTGATTCTCTTTTCTCCTTGAGTACTTAGACTCCCTGTTGACGATCCGTCTTCATCTCACCCTGCAGTGTCAGGATGTCCAGTACTGCAGCTAGATGCTGGAACTATCAGTTTGGCTACTGTCACCTCTCATTGCTCTAGAATTACGACCAGCGAATCAATCTTCAGTCCTAGTAATCAAAAGGCCCGTGCAAACGGGAGCCGTCGTCTCCCTATCCAGACACCTCGGTGACAACCCCCCGCACGTTACCCCGACCATCAGTGGAGACGTCCCTCCCCCGACTGGAGTTAACCTGGGGTAATGGGGAGAACATGCTGGATCTTAATGGTCAACGTTATTGCCGAGGACGCCTTGGCCGGCCGCAGCTCCAAAGCAGTAAGCGCCCCAAGGCTCCGGGTTATCCGCAAGCGAGTACAACGTGTGTTTGGACACGGCACCTCGTCCGAGCCGCTTTGGTAGGTTTAGCGTAGAACACAGAGGCAAGGGACTATATCAATCACATATCATGCTTGGGTGGGGACCATCTTGAAAAGCCGCGTTGATTTCTTCAGAGAGTTCAGTTACCTCGATTCATCAATCGACTCTTTAGGCTGTAGACAAGATGGCAGACTTAATCGACCACAATAAAGCTCGCGTGGAGGAGACAGAGCTCGGAAAGCGTCGGCATATTAGCCCAAACGACTTACCTCTCCCTAATGAACTGGCCCATCTGAGTAGAGATGAGGTCCACAAGCTCGAAAGGCGGTTAACCCGTCGACTGGACATGACCCTAATGCCTACAGTTTTTCTGCTGTTCCTATTGAATATCCTGTAGGTCTACTCCGAAGAAAACTATTCCCAGAATGGGCTAATATTATGTGAAAATTAGGGACCGAAACAATATTGCAAGTGCCAAGATCGTGGGTCTTCAAGAGGATCTCGGCATGACCAACGACCAATACAACACTGCTCTCATGATGTTCTATATCGGATGTATGTGCGCACCAAAGCTCGAGCCTAGACAGCTATTTACTACTAACAACCCAAAGACATCATCACTCAAATCCCTTCAAATATGATCATCGGAAAAGTCCGCCCATCATACTACATCTGCCTCGTCACTTCTCTGTGGGGGGTTGTGTCTATGTCTCAGGGCTTCACCAAGAACCACAGTCAGCTCTATGCCCTGAGGTTCGTGCTAGGACTTGTCGAAGCCCCTTTCTTGCCCGCAGTCTTCGTCATCATGAGTTGTTGGTATAAGCGCAGCGAGCTACCCCCTCGCATTGCTATTCTTTACGGTGGTAACATGATATCGGCGGCTTTCTCCGGACTCATCGCGGCGGGTATCACAAGCCGTATGGATAATGTTTCTGGACGGGCGTCATGGTCCTGGCTCTTTATCATCGAGGGCGCCGTCACCATTGTTGTTGCAATTATGCTGGTGCCTGTCCTCACGGATTATCCTCTTCAGAGCAAGCACTACTTCATTTCTCGGGAGCTCCAGCTCGTTGGTGTAAGCAACACTCATTTCTTTTGCATGCTTTGATGTGCTGGCGGATCTAATGCATTGAACAGGAATGGCGTATTCGTAAGGAGAATGCAGGTATCGTCGATGAGGACCCCGAGTCCATCTGGTGGGGATTAAAGCAGGCCTTGAGTGACCCAAAGCTGTACATGTTTGTTGTGCTGCAGATGGCACTCATCACCTCTCAGTCCTTCAACAACTTCTTCCCTTCGATAGTGGGAACGCTGGGATACGGAAGCACAACGACGTTACTTCTGACGGCCCCTCCCTATTTCTTTGCCTTCATCGTCTCTCTTGGCGTCTCCTTCCACGCAGGCCACAAGAAAGAGCGAGGATGGCATATTGCCACGTCTTTGACCTTTGCAGTTCTTGGAAATATTCTGGTAAGAGCTTCGGACTCGGTGAAGCTGTACCCTCGAGTTTGCTGACTTGTTCTCAGGCAATGTTTGTGCCTTCGACTGGTGGCCGTTACTTCTCCATGTTTCTACTGACTGCTGGATCCTACGCGCCTTACAGCCTTTGTGTCAGTTGGCTGAGTGCTTCGCTCCCACGACCCCGGGCAAAGCGTGCTGCAGCTCTTGCAATCGTGAATGTCATGGCCGCTGGTGTTGCGCACTTCTACACCGTCTACATGTTCCCTGACTGGCAAAAGCCCCGGTACTATATCGGTGGGGGCATGATGGCTGGAGCTTGTCTGGTTTGCGGCGCCATGGCCTTGTACATTAAGTACTACCTCAAGAGACAGAACAAGAAGTTGGAAGAAGAGGAGAGTCGAGGTGGGTTCAACTACAGTCATATGATAGGTTATGGAAGGGCTGGTGATGAAGGGGGTCCTGTAGTGCCGTTTAGATACGTGCACTGAATGGTACATGGATAATACAATGTGGAATAGGGACAAGACTCTACTAAGTTCACCAAGTCGAGTATGCTATCGATATATCCAACCAAGGTGAACAGGGGTTCGGTCAGATCCAATCATACAGGCTAATACTCAAGATCACACCCCTAGTCATTTCCAAATAAATGAGAATCGTACTCCTACGCTCCTCAGCATAATCTTCCTCTACTGAGTTCGAAACATCGAGACGTAGGAACCTCCCTTGAACAGACACAGGTGCAAAGGAAATACTATGACGCTCTTAGTCATACTCGATCTTCAGGGGTTTCTATGCAGAGTTTATTTCATAGTCAATTCTGGTACCTGCATATTGGCCTGATGAATTTCTGTAATATTCCAAACCAAATCGGTTGAGACTGAGAGCCAAAGGCGAGCCATGCGGATCCTTTGCCATGTCCTACATATGATCAAATAGCAAACGTGCTCCTTGTCAAGGAGCCAGCGGCAGTGTCGATCACCACCTGAACACCCGGGAGTGCCTTGGCCTCGTTGAACGAAAACATCTGCGCACCTAGACACCAAGCGTTAGCCATCATATTCCAACTCATGAGATTCCCAAGTGAGCTTACTGTTAGGACCTTGGGCCCCAATGGTGCAGGAAGCGCCTTTGTCCAAAGCCTCGTAGAACTTGTACGTGACCACATTCGGCTTCGCCTCCTCTAGAAGCATATTGAAGTGGTAGTACTGGTTCTTGTCCCGGTAACGCGAGACATACCACTCGATACAGAGAGTTCTCGATGGGGCTTCGCCAGCAGCCTCGTAGTATATCCCCTGAGGAGTGTCCTTGTAGATGTAGAGGTCGCACCAGAAGGGGAACAAGACATAATCAGGGAGGCTCTTGCTGCGGTCAGGAAGAGGCCCGTAATTGTAGCTAGCATCGCCACGGTCGAGACTGAAGACGCCGTTTATGGAGACGAAGGCCTTGGTGGAGGAGTAGCCATAGAGGGTGATGGGGAAGGTCGACTCCAGAGGATAGGCGATATCATCGAAGTTGTCTGACGCCCCGCCCAGGCTGCCCACAATTGGGATCGGGTTCGAAAGAGTCTGAATGCTTGTTAGTCTCCAGTTTCATCATACCCTTCATAAAGAGACATACCACTTTGTTCGGAAGCTTGGGCTTCTTTTCTTCCTCGAGCTGCAGCTTGATCCTCGCCAGTTCGGCTTCTGTCGCGCGCTTGGATTCATCCTCAGCTTCTAGCTTCTTGTGGTCCTCCTCATCGTGAACCTTGGCTTCCTCGACTTTTGTTTGAAGCTCTTTGACAGACTCCTCGGAAATCCGCTTGGCTTCTTCAGCAACTTCCAGTCTCTGGTGGTCCTCAAGATCGTGTGCGCTTAGCTCTTGAATCTTTTCTTGGAGAGCCTTCTGAGTCTCCTCGGAAGACTTTTGAACATCCTCGAGCAGTTTGATCTTCTGGTCTCGATCCTCCTTCACACCCTCTAGGGCTGTCTCGAGGCTGCTGATGGCGCTGTCCTTCGAGACAATCTTCTCGTTCGCCTCAGTGAGCTCCTTGGTCTTGTCGGCAAGAGTCTTGGTGATACTCAAGACCTCTTGGTCGCTGGCTGCCAATTTAGCATTTAAAGCATCGATGTTTGTGTAGAGGTCAGTGTTGGCCCGGTTCACGGAGGAAAGCTGGTCCGTGAGAATTGTCTTCTCGACCTCCTTGTCCTCGCAATTCTTCTTGCAAACGCTCAAGCGCTCCTTGGTAGTCTCAAGCTCATGCGAGACCGAAGTAAGCTGCTCGCTGTTGCTGTCCAACTCAGCTCGCAGGGCCGCTTTTTCCTGAAGAGCTCGCTCAAGGGCGTCGTGAGATTCGTCGATTGCCCTGTGGTCCTCGTTCTCGTGCTCCATCTCACGCAGCCACTTTTCGTGCTCTTCGAGGAGAGTCTTGTTGAGCTTTTGCTTAAGACGACTTTCAGCTGCCTGCGACTTTTGAGCGGCCTTTTCGGAGAGACGGAGCTTGCGAACTAGCTCCTTCTCTGTCTTGAGGGCGGCGGAACGGCTCTTGGCCAATCGCTGCTCAAGGTCGTGATAAGCCTTCTCTTGACCAGAAACTGTCGTCTCAAGATTCTCGATTCTGTGAGCCTGAGCATGCAGCTGCTCGTGGAGCAAGGCCATGTCGATGGCATCATTTCCGATGGTATCGATGGCAGCATGCAGCCTCTTCTCCAGAAGTTCATAGCCCTGCGCCCCAGTTAGTGGTGATTCTTCGCCATTAGATTGACAGTAGCTTACAGAGCCGAACTTCTGGGCGAGATGTCCAGCATGGTCAATGAAGGCTGTGGCCAAAGCCAGATTCTTGCTGATGGTTGTGGAGAATGGCAATGGCTCCTGAAGCCGTTCCAAAGCGGGCTCATCCGTGGGAACGTAGCATTCGAACGTCACGGTTTCAGCCTGTCGCTCAGGTGGGATTTGGGTTCTTGTGAGTGTCAGTGATGGTCTCGAATTCAAGGTACTGTCTTGAACATACTGAACCTCGGCCGTGCAGTTTTTGTGATGTGAAGCCATCGTGAATCTCGATTTCTGGGGCTCGATCTGGTAGAGTGAATTCTCGTGCTTGATCTGTTTTGTCAAGCAACATGCAGATGGGGACTCCTCATATTTATATCAGACACTACAAGACTTAAGCAAAGGGGGCGGCCCTCGCAGACTATTTCGAAGCCCAGCCAACCATTAGGATCGAACACTGTGACTATTGCTTTTCACCGTCCAACGGCGAGTGTCCTGCATAGCTTGGAGATTTCTCTAGCACTTGCGAAGCCGCGATTCGTGACATCCTCATGCCTGTATCTGGACTACTGCAGCCATCATACGACGGGAAAGCTGATGCCCGATTTTATCCCAACATGGACTTTCAGCTACGTGATACCAATTCACCAAAAGCCTACCATGTCAAAGAACGGTCTTGATCCCAGACCTCTTGTCAGCAGGCTTGAACCTTCAAGTTGGATGGAGTTAGCAGCGGGCACTGGGATGCCAGCTGATCAATAGCCTCTTTTGCTACAGGTGTCAGCTGTATGCAAGGTGTCAGCAATCTAGGGGTCCCAGGCTATCAGCTATCTGCATCACTCTGATCATTTCCTCGGCGGGATTTTCACATGCGCCTTGTTTACTCTTTCTAATCTTGTGCGCCCGTAATTGGCTGATGGACTGGCAATGCCGCGTTAATAAGGGCTCCTGTTTGGTCCACCTGAACAGGGTAAAAGTCAATGCCGCATTGTATCTCTTCAATAATACGACATAAAGGCGCTTTTACTACCATACAGTCGCCTTGTTCGCCCCAAAAAAAAGTCCTCTCCATGCTTGGACTATCGGTGGCATCAGACATTGACCACGCTTGCAGCACAGCGCCATATTGTCCGCGTAATCACTCATTTCGTACTCATATCATTATAGATCCTTGTCGTGAAGTACCCTGGCAAGGGACAGACACTAAAGAAACCACACGCTCTATTCGGTTCAGCATATCCAATGTAATACCAAGGACTACACAAGTATTCGATTTACACGTCGGTGGCTAATCTTTGATTTTCCGAAGCCCACTACATCCTCAAACGTTGTACCTCGTAAGCTCGGGAGAATCGGCGGCTCTGGGAAAGGAAAACTTGGTCTCAACAAAGACCTTCTGCATTCCATCTTCCTTAGCATCGAACTTGTAGTAAACCTCATCAAGGTCTTCGAGCCTAACGCGGTGGGAAACCATTTGCATGGGATCTAGCTGGCCGCTCTGAATCATTGCGAGCAGCTCATGCCAATACTTGTGGACAGGTGCTTGCCCATTGCCAATGAGACGGATCCCGCGCTGCATCAATGAGCCGACGTTGAAGTGGTTCGTCTATTAGATGTTAGTCGTTGATAGGGCTTTTGGCAAGGGACTTTTTGGGAATCTTACGTAGCCGACATAGACACCCGTGACACCACAGCGTCCGTAGTTGCGCACCCCTTCAATCATCTCATTGATGATTTCGCTGGTATCTGTCTCTGCTCCCAAAGTCATCTCTAACCAATGGACCCAACCCTTGGCATACTCTCCGGCCACGCATTCGATAGCGGCATCTGGGCCTCTTCCGCCGCACAGCTCCTTGAGTGTACTGACGACTGTGTCTTTATTGGTAATGCCATGGGACAGCTTCTTAAAGTCGACGAGGTGCAGCTTATCCTGATGTTCAGTGGGCCAATTCTTCTGAACGAAGGAAAGGCGTGGTTCGGTGTCGACAAAAATGATCTTGGTGGCGCCCTCACCAAGTGCGAAGATGCCAGCCATTTGTCCAATCGGTCCAGCTCCAAAGATGGCCACCTCGTCGCCGGGGTAGACAGCTGTGTCTTTGACCGCGTTGTATGAAGTGCATAGGACGTCAGAAAGAAACAAAGCTGATCGGAGTCAGTACCAAATGCCAAAAATAGATTTAGGGGAGAGTCTGGTAATCACCCTTTTCGTCGGGAATATCATTGGGGATCTCGAGTAGGTTCACGTCACCCAAGGGAACGCGAACATACTCCGCCTGTCCACCAGCGAAGCCTCCCGTGAAGTGTGAGTAGCCGAAAATGCCGGCAGTCCTACCGCCATACATGGCCTTCGCAGCGGAGTTGGAGTTGGTCTTTTCGCACTGCGACGATAGCTTCTGATTGCAGAAGAAGCAATCGCCACATGCAATCTGGAAAGAGGCGACGTATCGCTTGCCAACCTCAATTCCAGTAGCACCTGAGCCGACTTGTTCCACCACGCCGCAGAACTCGTGTCCTAAAATGTCGCCTTCGGCCATCTGGATAACGGAACCGTGGAGGAGATGAAGGTCCGAGCCGCATACCGTGCTTCCAGTGACCTTAAGAATGACATCACGATCCTCTAGAATCTTTGGCTTAGGGACATCAACTAAAATAACTATTAGTAAAGCACAATGAGAGACTAGTATGGTGTCAAATTGCGAACCCATCTGGACCTTGTTTTTCCCCATCCATGCCAATGCTTTCATGGTCTCGCCGGACTCTCCCGTTTGTTGATACGAGGAGACATCCTGTTGGGTGATGGAATTATCTCCGTGACCAACGGCCTTCTCCACCTGAAAAGCTGCTTTGGATGTTGCCATTTTGTGTCAATTGATGCTAGAAGTATGGAGGCTGTGGGGGTTCAAGAGATGCAGATGGGAGTAGTTGGACTCTATATAAACCAAAAAAGCGCCATCATTGACACGCCACTTCATCGACTGACGCTCCATAATTCCTTTGTAATACTATACTAAAGTTGAAATGAAAGCATCTTGTTGGGACGTTAATGCAGTAATGACGATTACATTTATCTCAAGCATATTTGGTTGACGTCATCTATTCGGAGCAGTAACCCCATTCGCAAAACGGGCGACATCACCGCCGATCGTCTATCGATACATAATTATAACATCGAAGACCAATGTTCGAAATTTGTTTTGAATAATGGATATGATAATTCACGAAATTCTATCATATTGATGACCCCGAAGAACGATGTTAGCCAGGTTACGGTATAAGTTGTCGCAAACCCCAAGATGCTGCTTATCGGTTCACTTAAAATGTGTAGATGCACAGTATAAAGATTCGAGCAGAGACCATAATATCATGCCTAGCTCAAACACCATTGCTCACTTACTCCTTTATTATCTGACATATTTGTGACCCGAATATAATGAGAAAGCCCTTAATTCTTCTCATGCTATTTGATCAATATGTATAACATTTACACTAACACTTCTTACACTGATGCCTCTTACACTATTGACTCTCACACGACTCTTGCACTAATACCTCTCGCACTAACAGCTTGACTCGTTTAAGTGAAGTCGCAATCTAAGGTCGCGACTGCATAGATCTTCCGTCAATGAATATAGCAATAACGCCAGCTCCCGCATATGACTTGAGTTGGAGATATCGAAGGCTTTGTACTGGCGCATCTTCAAAAAGGCTTCGCTCTGACTAATCTCAGTATCTTGCTTGGGTGCAGGAGGTGGCTCCTGTCTTGTTACTTGCGGTCTCGGGGTGGCAGGTTGAGGCTGCTTTGGCTGCTGAACATATTGGCCTGGTTGCGTTGGCTGGGGCTGGCTGTACTGAGACTGAAGAACAGGTCGACGGCTAACGGGGGCTGACACCGGGATCTTAGATTTGGATGCCGCGACAGAGCTTGACGACTTCACATCTTTTGAGGCCTGCTGCTCAGCATTGCCCCGTTCCTCTTTCAAAGATGTTGACGACAATATGTCACTGCGCCGAGACGTCATGGTGCTTGACTGCATATCTCTCGATGGAGAGGCTTGAGGCGCGCCTCCGGACGCAATCGGCCAGCGAATGCTATCACCTCTGATATAATGTATGTAAGAGTCTTCGAACTCGGCAATGGTGATGAATATCTCGTCGAAGTCTTGAGATATGAGAAGGCGGCTAGGCAACAGTATTTGGGTCAGCAACCGAGGTTTACTAGCATGGGGTATTCACATACCGATTGATCTTGTTCCGAGAGCTGCTGGGTAGGAAGCCTGTTGTGACATCTGTTGAAATCCAGGCCGCCATCTCAGCCCCTTCCTGAATCCGAATCGCTGCTGCGTTGCCCACAGGTCTGCTCCGGCGATACGGCTTCACTTCGATGATGGCCAAAGTATCGCCATTGTCCTGATCCTCGCCATGACGCCTGACTTGTAGGCAGCCGTCTGTCCTGGCTGTGAGGATCTTTATCCGGCTCGATCGGTCGTCTGGGTCAGGCTGGGTGACGGAGAACTGCTTGTGCAGGATGGACCAGCCATATGACTTGTATGATGAACTCTGCAGCAGCCTCATGCAGACGCCTTGGAGTAGAAGGATGAGTGACATATTGATCAGTGCCTCATCTGGACGGTTTTTGTTGATCCTTCTGGCTTCAGCACTTGTGCCAGAATCTGGTGATGATGTTCCTTCTCGGCCGGGCCCGGAACCAGGTGACCCAGTTGATGCACCTACTTCCTCGCTCCGCGAAGGCGAGTCTTGAGACCCAGGAACAGAGGGAGAGTGTCTTGAAGATCTGTTGGAGGAAAGGTCGGAGCCACAGGTATTGTTGATGTAGCTCGCCGGTTGTTGCACCTCGCGACGTGGGCGTCTTGGGAGATCAAATGGGTTGACTAAGAGTCGAAAAGGATCCAACTCGTCGTAAATCTTGCCAGCAGCCAGGGCTGGCTCCACGGGTGGTGTTCTCGCCAAGATGTCGTTGACGCTGAGTTTCCACGGAGCCAAGTAAGACCACTCCAGTGGGTTGTCGCTTCCCGTCGTCATTGCTTTCATCCACGGCTCCTCAGAAAGCGCTTTCTTAGCCTTGGCTCTCAGCTCAGCACCTTTATCGCCAAATATTGTGGCGTGTGTTGGGCGGTGATCTTGCTGTGGCCAAAGGACTTTGAGGAGTAGCCAGTCCTCGTAGCTCAGCTTGGAAGCCGAACCAAATTCATTTTGCGCGATGCCGGAAATGTTGACACTGGTTGGGTCCGGGTGCGTTGCCCGAGTGGCCATGAGCCAATCTCTGGGAGTTTGGGGAATTGTGATCGAGGATGCCATCTCTAATGTAAACAGAACTGACGTTGAGAGGCGAGGTAAGGCGAAGAAAAGTAAAGCGAGGCGAGGTGAGATGAAGAAAGTAAAGCGAGAAGAAGCTAGGTGAAGGAAAGTAAAGCAAGGCGAGGTTACCAATGTAGGTAGGCAGCAGGTTGAGGTAAGGTTACCGAAGCAGAGAAGTTAGGTGACTGTTACCGGTTACCCAGGCAGGCGGCAACAGCAGGCAAGTTAAGGTGACGCATGGTAGGGTAAAAAGAGGCGACACAAGGTGAAAGAGGTAAGGTGGGGTGAGTTGGTGGGCACAAGGTTATGTGTTGTAAAACATTTCTTTGAGGATGAAAACAGATATAAACAATGATAAGCGTGTCTGGTCAAGAGCGAGGTTTTTTATGGTCATTTATGGATGAGGTTGATACCGAATGCCATTGGTAAGCTCGTCATAGTTTGACGACCGATTTTAAAACACCTTGCGAAGTGACCCTCTGTGAATGTTCCCTGGCGTGCGAGAGAAACCAATATAGGAGTTACCGCGCGGTGCGGAGCGACCCCCAATCTGCATATTCGCGCCCAGGTTTCGCAATTCTTAGCCATTCAGAGCAGTCGCCCATCGAGCTGGCACAAAGGCGGCAAATCGGAGGCTGCGCCCAGGCAAGACGGCGCGGAAAATGGGTCACATTACGGTCAGGCGGGTCGTCGTCGGCCGTGGACCCGCAACCTGTCCGGCGCTTACCACGTCAGTTTCGAAGGGCCAATTTGAACTGAAGGGATCGGAAATTCGCGCCTATGCGGAGTATGGCATCTAATTCTTACATGTTCATGGGATTTTTCCCAACGTGGCCGGACTCGGATCGGTCTTACCACACACAGCCCGGCGTGGGACATGTCCACATCACCTTAAGCATGATGGAGTGAGCGATTGCCATCGCACGCCTACGATATGCCTGAGAACAGCAAATATAACATCGGTGCTAGGAGTCCCAGAGTTTGTGGTGAGTATTATAATTGCGAGGTATTATCCCACGCCCCCACCCAGTGAATCCTTCAAGTCCTAATGCAAGCATGGTAAGATGTTTCACGAGTGTGATGCAAGACCCTTGTAAATCATCAAGCCTCCAGGCTCGGGTTAAACGCCAGCCAATGCCAACGCCAAACTCCTCTGGTAATATGAATTCCTTCCACCTCCCACTGACTGTCCCTGGAGGTCCCTTACTGAGCAGGAATCATTCGCGATAGAACCTTATCTATGTCCGTCACATCCACAGGAAAGGAAGAATCGTTGTCAACTGGCTTGTGGTCTGATACAGGGAGGCGAGTATTGCCTACAGGTCTGCTGTTAAGCCATCGGATAAGGAGTCGTACTTCTGAGGAACAGACTCGAGTGTGGAGGTTGACAAGACGCGACGGTCGGACGACAAGACGCCCGTTTTCGAAGTACGCCTGAACGACTCGCGCCGAAAACCGGCCATGAAAGCTCACAACGAGGACCTGAACGAGGATTAGAACATGGCGATGAAAGATTGCACGAGGCATACAGGATAAAAGTGATGGTCTAGGTAATGTTTGACCGTGCGTATTTGTGCCTTCAGAAGGCATGTAGCGACAAGCAGCTCGCTATGAAGTAGCCCTTGATGGCGCGGGGGAGACGAGTCGTAAACAGTAGCCACTGCATGCGGCACATTGGGGTGCCAGCCACTCTTAAGCGAGTCCTGGGACCAGGTGAAGTACCGGCCGCTATTCCAGTTCTGCCAACAAGGGCGGCCGTCTTCGGGAGAAGACCAAACTCTGTAACAACACGGCATTTTCGTCACACACATGTAGCTGTACAAAGAATCACAAAAGTTAGGAGTCAGTGGGTGGGATTGGCCGGGGGAGTTGGATGGCTTCTCTTACACGTGCTGTTGCCAGCCTGAGGCCTCCCCAGCTATATTATCGCAGAATATACCACGAGAGGAGGCGTCCAAGTAGGCATACTCAGACGCCCTTTCATAATCTCGATCGTTTCCATCTCGGAGACGATGGAGCTCGATTGGTTCCGCTTGTGGCCATCGACAGCAGTCTAGTCCTTCGGACTTGAGTCTAACTTCCAAGCCGTATTCCATATCCTCTACTGGCCCAGGGAGAAAGAAGCGTGGGTCAAGGTCGATTGGGTCGTCCTCGTCGATGTCGAACGGCGCGCCTCGCACGATGGAGATCTCTTGGAGCTGTTCGTCGTTGAATTCGATCGTCTTCCACCGCCTCTCCAGTTTTCCTTGGATGCGGTTGAGCTGGCGAAACTCCTGCTTGCGCATCGTCAAACGAGGGTTGACGGAGCCGCCGTGCTCCTCGGTGGGGATCGTCACAGGCATGATCTGGGGTACGAGTCGCTGTCGGGAAGAGAGGAGTATAAGACGATGTAGCAGGTTGCTAGATAAAGAGAGGCGATTTGTCTCTGGTGGCGTGTTCCCCTCTCTTTAATGTTGTTTGTTTGTTGATGTTGACAGCGAAAGGCGGCGATCGGCGTTGCCTCCAGTGACACGTGATAAACCACTTAACGCGTCACATCAACCTAGCTACCCCACACATTCGCAAGCTCTAACCTAATCACTGCATCTTCCTGGGAGCTGCGAGTCTGTATGGCGAATAAATAAATACGCAAAAGTATGTATTGCTTCACTTCCTCATCATTTATTCACTTCTTTACCTGCTGACATCGAATAGCTTACTGTCTTTTTTGTCTTCTTGCTAAATAAAACAACAACCGGTTGTATAAGATTCACCCAAGCATCCATCACTATCGAACCATGCCAGAAAGGTATGTCAACGTAGTCACCTAAGCAGCAAAATCTTAAGGGCCACCTGCGCGACCGCTATAGTCCCATAGCATAACCCTGAACGCAGCAAGCTCCGATAACACAGTAGTAGCCGCCGCCGCAGTTTGCTTCATGCTTCATTTGGCGAGAACCTGACGAAATGCCCAGATTGATCAACGATTCCCTCGCGACCACAAGTATTCAGCACGGCATTCTTTACAGTGTCTTGCAAAACTGTTAGACAAGGAGTGGCCTAGAGGGGACCGTGAGCTTAGAAGCGATGTGGGCAATGTGTACCTGATACATATTTCTTTTCCCTGTCCTCCCACACACGTGTATGTGTTTCTAATGGTCTAGGTCTTGGTGACGGAGAACCCGCCGGCAATGCAGCTGGAGGCAGAAATGCCTGCAACCCATCCGATGATGAAAGACTCAGATTCATAAATGTGTGAAAGCTTGCCTGAGTAGGCCAACAGGTGCATCTGTAAAGCTTTGTGTCATATGACGACGCTTACTCTTCTGTTGAACCAAATGCATCCTAGGCAACTTATCACAATGCTGGTTTGTATTCAGGAAGATGATTGGTGTTTTGTATTGCATGCTTTAACTGTATTTTTTTGACCTCGTCCTAGCAGAAACACGCCCTTCACGGAGCGGATAGCCAAGTAGAAGCATGGTATCCTTATGTCTAGTTTTAAAGAGTCTCTCAGATGAGGATGCTGGTTGAAGACGCTGGGACAACAATACGATAGGGCGGGAAAAGTAATGGCTGCTTGGATAGCAAGTGAGGATTTCAGTGCAGGAGTGATTGGGATGACATGGATAAACCCAATGGAGGATTGGGAAAACAGAAAGACTTTGGTAGTCGGGAATTGCTTCGATGACTGAAATACGGCTGCAGCGGGAAGAATAGCGTGACAGCAGATCGGCTAAAAGTGGAACAATGTCAGGCAGGCCTCACCCAAAACCCCAACTACTTCGTTGCAACAAACAAACCTTCATTGGTGTAGCAAAGTAGACGACGTATGCCTTAATGCGACAGGTACCGCCTCAAGCAAAATGCAGCTCCCACTACGCACAGCTCCGGCCGACGACGCCATGGAGCTCTACGCAGCCGGCTTCAATGCCTGGAACCAGCTCATCTTCGAGCCGTCGATGATCGAAGACGAGCCAGACGATCTCTATTCCTTCACAAAAGTCCTTGGAGCACAAATTGTCGGTCGGCCTCTCGCTCACCTTTGCTATACCTTTGGTACGCCATCTGCTGGACGTGCTGGACTGTGTCGTGGCGCTGTGCTGATCGAGCCCAGCACATCGCGACGGCGACAGATGTCTGGCTGGTTCGTCTCCGAGTGCAATCATCAGCTTGGACACTGACGAGAAGAATATCTTTGATCACGTACATGCGATTTCGGCTGACGGTGCAATCCTCACCGTCCAAGACCCGATAGCCGGAGACAGCAGTCGGACCATCGTGAGATATCCGTCTGTAGGCGCCTGGAAATCGGGCATCGATGGTCGATCGTGGCCTTGCAAATCCCCAATCAAGCAGATTGCTGCCTACGAAGCAGGGTTCGTCATCCTGCATGAGGACGCATCGGTGTCAACGCTGGGAGATCCTCGGTTTGTGGACTGCTTAGGCCGGGACGTGAACGACTCGAGGTTTGTCCATGTCACCCCGAAGTCAGCCAGGTGCATCGTCGTTAACAGATCAGCAGCCCTGCAGACGAGCCCTGCGTAGTGACAGACCTTGCCGACCTAGGAGAGCCCGTGAAGAAGGTTGTTGCCGGCGGCTACCATGTCGCTGCTCTTACAGATGGAGGAGGCCTCTATCTTTGGGGCGCCAAGTCAATAGGTTCTCGTAGTCGACATCACACTTTTTCTGATATCAGCGAGATTCCCAACTACGTCGAAGTCGACGGGGATAAAGACGTCGAGGATGTTGCTCTTGGGGAGTCTCATGCCATTGCATTGACGAGTGACGGAAGCATTTACATAATTGGCGACAATACCAATGGCCAACTTGGCCTTGGGAAGGGACTCATTGGTGTTGCCGAGTCTTGGACCAATATTAAGTTTACAGTACCGCCAGGATGGAGGGTAGTGGGCGTCGAGGCAGGACCAAGGTCGTCATTCATCCTGACGGCGAAGGCAAAGCCCGAGTAGGATCAAGCATTACACCCCTTGTGACACCAGAACTAGCTCATTTAGTCTGTATAACCCGCTCTATTGTACAAGTCTTCCCTAGTACCCAGCCGCTTAGACACTTCATAGACTCGTAAGATAGTCCTCAATCTCTTGAGGAGTCAGCTTTCTGAACCGGGGACCAACGGCTCCCTCAACACCGTCAATGCCGAGCAGGTGGTCCGCAGGAGCACCAACGATACCTATCTCGTGTTAGAAGCAACGAATCTAGTGCCTAAAGGTGCAGTAATGTCTTACCGATCTCAATGGTGTCGCCATTCATCTCGCCCTCAATGTTGTCCTTGAGGGTCAGGAGGGCAATGTGAATGGCATCCTCAAGCTCCAGCTCCTCGGAGTATCGCTTCTCCAGGAATGTCTTCGCCTTGGTTGCGCTCTTGCCGATCGCTGTGGCCTTCCAAGGATAATAGCTGCCCGACGGGTCGACCTGGTATAGCATGGGACCACCCTTTTGGATACCACCAGTCTTCTTGTTAGGCTTCTTCTCCTCTTCACTGGAGTCGGAGTCGTCAGAGTCGGAGTCTTCCTCCTCCTCCTCAGGCTCGATGCCCTCATCCCATCCAGCGACCAACAAGCTGACACCGTAAGGCCGAACACCAGCAGACTGCGTGGCCTCCTGCATAACACGGGCGACGTCCTGCACCAATATCCGAGTGGGAGGATACTCATTGTAGATGCGCTTGTAGCCAGTGTGCGAGACCTTGCGCGCTCGGTCCACCAGAATTCGGTAATCGGGTCCCATACCGGAGTACACCATGCCGATGTTGGGGGTGATGTCGCTAATCTTGGACAACGAGCTCTGGTCGGCGAGGGGCGAAGATGACTTCTTCTCGGTGGCGAGGACGATACCGTTCGTAGCTATCCATAGTCAGCAGCAGCTCCCGCCTAAAGGCCTTGAGCGGTGCGAACCTTTGATACCAAGGGCAGTTATACCCTGGTTAACAGCGTTGAGGGCATACTCTATTGGACCAAGTTAGTCCAGTTGTCCTTCTTCACCGCAGATGGTCAGAGAGCACCCAGAGAGCTCTAGATGACTTGAGACAGAGTGCCCGCATACCAATCTGAACCAGCTTTCCGCTACAACCACGTCAGTAATGGTGCCCGCATCACCGCCACCGTCATCGGGAAACGCAACGCACCTGGGGGAGAAGGTCGTGAGGGAGAAGGAGTATCGATCCGCCATATCTGCGAATCCTGCTGTGAGATTCTGGACAGGTACGCGTGTTCTGGAGTGTCGATGCGGACGGATTGGTCGTTCTGGTTCTGGCTCTGAGAGTGACAAGGGATCAAGCAAGCAAGGCTGCAACTGGAGCTTTGGTGTTTGGCTGGCCAGGCACGGCCAAGCTGCGCGTCAAGCTCAACCGGGGACTGCTGTGCCGGAGAAATACATCTTCCGACCCCGGGGCTAGCAGCACCTTTTGTCCCCACACCCCCCTCGAGTTATTGTTCCGCGTTCTAATTAGCACAGCCATCACCAGTTTCTCGGCAGGTTCGGTTGAATTCCAAGCAACCTGCGGAAGGCTGACCTGGCCTTTTCATCTGTCTGTCATGACCTTGGCAACCAGGTTTCTTCCCCGCCCTTCCGCTGTTCACTCCCACCGCTGAGTCTGGCCAAGCTTGCTATTCTACCATGTAGGTTGGGCCTGATAGCCTCATTCTGCAATTGTGACCACGCGACCACCCGCACCAGATCTCTCCTGTTGGAGGCTGCTATCCCGTTTCCAATCTTTGTTTGTTTCATTGCTGCATCCGCAGGCACCTCTTCAACATGGATACTCCATCGACGTGGGACTGGTCCTCTCTTGGGGATACTTCCTCCCACCAACCTCGGTCAGAGGCGACGTCAGAACCAATTCGCCGACAGCAAGCTGAGCAGCCCGAGATACCTGAACATCATGAACAACCTGAACAGTCTGAGGAGCCTCGACGTCAAGAACCCCAACCTGCTCCGAACGGCAGGCAATACGGCCCTCGCACATGTCGCATCTGCTTCGACACGGAGTACCCCAAGTTCCCGACCGAAACTGCCAGCACTTTCGGATTTCCCGCCCCATCTCGACCGACATATGTGTCCGACGACTCCGAACTAGGGCGACTGTTATCACCATGCAAGTGTAAGGGATCGCAGAAATATGTCCACGAGGGCTGTCTCAACGCTTGGAGACTGGCAAACCCTACTCAAGCAAGGAACTACTGGCAGTGCCCGACATGCAAATTCGAATACCGAGTCTCCCGCCTTCACTGGGCATCTGCGCTGAGCAGCAAGTGGGCCCAATTCGCCCTCACGTTTTTCATTCTTGTGCTGGGCATCTTTGCTCTGGGCTTCGTGGCGGACCCCTTGTTCGACCTCTGGTCCGACCCAATCGGGACCATCGGCGAAACTGTCACAAGCGTGGTATCAGACATCGAGGCCTTGAAACAGCCTCAGTACCAGGAGCCCACGTCGTGGGCAGAGCACTTTCTCAAGGGGTTTTTCTCCCTCGGTATTGTCGGACTGGCTAAGTCAATGTTTACCATGTCACCCTGGCACTGGTGGAACCTCCGAAGTAGCGGCATTATGAACACTGCTGGTAGGAGACAGGGAACTGGAAGGGGGCGAGTCGAGAACATCAGTCTGATTTTTGTTCTCATCGGGGCTTTCACCTTTTTGATGGGAATTTGGAAGTTCGTCAAGGCGCTGAGCGCCCGTGTACTCAGCCAAATCAGTGCCAAGGTTGTTGATGTGGGTGGGGACGACAACGATGACTGAGCCATTGGCATGTCGCGTCAACAGAGTAAGAAGGAACAATGATTGTGTCCATCGTTTCCACGAGAGAAGCTACCAATACGCCCGTGTCTACCCGCTGAACACTCTGCACACTCTTAAGTTGCCTCGAACTTGCTCTTCCATGTCAAGTCAACTAGTCTGTGTGCAAAGATTTACGCTCTGCTCGGCCTTGAATAAGAACCGTTTTGGCTTCTTATTCGTTGGCCTGTATGAGATGGTCAGTCATTATCTATGCTTGTGGACTCCTTTGGGCGTCCATAGTATACCGGGGTATCTGCTAGGTGCACACCAGTACAAATTTGTGAGCAGACTGCCCATAGAATGACTGATATATATATATGCTCTTGCGCATTCATTTGCGCCGTAGGCACACTGGTTTGGTTCGCCCATAAATCAAATCTACTTTTCTCTCCATAATTGCAACATTCAAGCTCATCAAGTACTTACACATGCTCGCTATCGCCGTGTCAACACTTGTACACAGAATGACGATCTGGAATTCGGATGGTGGCGTCCGTCGTGATCTTAAACATTGTGCCTGTTTCAGCCTGATTGGACCCTTTTTACGGACAATCCTGAGTCCGGCACCGAGATGACGTTAGAGCGAGTGGTTCCCGTCATCCCTGCAGCAGATATGTGAGCCATGTGGGCCACATGCGATGCTCGTGCTGGACCAAAAGGCCATTCCTCAAGATTGTCCATAATGATGGCTCCTTGAGTCTCCCAAACTTCGTTGCTTCCCGGTCGCATTGCCGTTCATTTTCTCCCACCGACGCTCATCTCCGGCTGTATTCCGTTGACCTCGAAATCACATTGCCACTCCCGGTCGCACAAACACCAGACCGCCCTCGCCCTAGGAGTCGCTCCTGACGATCCTCCATCTTTGCGACTCGCGATTCCGCTGCAGTCACAGCTCGAAAGTCCACAAGACAACCTCGCTGTCAAACGTGACAAAGACACAGCCATTCAAAGCCGCCCTCCAGGCTGTCGATTCGGACACAATGCCCTTCGCCTACCCCCCTCGAAAGAATTCGAACCCCCCACCATTCCGACCTAGATCCTCAAAGCTGCCGCTGTTACGGCCAAGTCGCCTACGAACGATATTGTTGCTGCTCGTAACGATTGCTGGAGTCTTTTGGTTCTTTAGCGGTCCTAAACATGACACACCGTACCGCGAACATGTGCCGACTGGGAAACCCCCCGTTGTCATCTTGACCGTGATAGACCCGACCAAGTACGGCGAGATATACTTGAAGTCAATCAGGGAGAACAGAGAGCAGTACGCAAAGAAACATGGTGAGCAATAGACGGGGGATTCATTTGCCGTGCCGCCGATACTGACCCGACGATCACAGGCTACGAGTCAATGATTGTGAAGCTATTTGACTACAATACCGACGGCGCCCCTCAGTCGTGGGCCAAGATCATTGCGACGCGACACGCTCTTTCTCTCCACCCGGATGCCACATACATCTGGCACCTCGATCAAAATGCCTACATTATGGAGCTTGACGTTTCTTTAGAGGAGCAAATAACGGGGACGAAGAAGTTGGAGGGATTGATGATAAAGGATCGGTCTATTGTGCCGCCGGACAGCATCATTAAGTCATTCAATCACCTCAAGGGCGACGAAGCTGGCTTTATTATCAGCCAGGACGATAGCGGGCTGGTGACGAACAGCTTTATACTCCGGAATGGGGACTGGGCTAAGTTCTTCATCGAAACGTGGATGGATCCGCTTTACCGAAGCTACAACTTCCAAAAAGCTGAGAGACATGCTCTGGTACGTTGTTCCGATCCAAGAAAGAAGTCCTTGACTGTCTAATACTGTCTTAGGAGCACATCGTTCAATGGCATCCCACAATCCTGTCAAAGCTCGCCCTGGTGCCCCAGCGAACCTTTGCTGCGTACGGCCGCAACAAGGAGGGTAACTCGTATCGAGACGGCGATTTTGTTACCATCATGGTAGACTGCCATCCAACCGGCGCCAACAGTTGTAGCAAACAGTCGGCGTATTACCTACGTCAACTGCAGGCCAAGTTCGGCTCGGCGGAGCAACAACCCTAGAAGTTCACGAGGGGGGAGCGGGAATGAAATTATGGCGTTTGAGACTCGGAGTATTCATGGAATGGAGAAAGCGGAACTATGTGATCCCTTGGCGTTATCGGACTATGAAAGGATCTTGGAAACCAAGAGGCCCTGGCTCCAGAGTAGATGGTTGCCTACGTACGTTGCGTCTAGAGAAACCGAGGAGGTTCAGTGCCAATGAAGATATGAACGGGGGTGCGCTTCAAACACCTCCTGGAGGGGGTTTTGCATCTAATTGCACAGCAATTGGATCTTGGACGCTTTAAGCATTTGACAGGGCGAGGTCGAGCCCAAGCGGACAACCATTGTCTAGTACAGCTATCCAATGTGCATGTGAAATAAAGATTCTGCCGAAAGGAAATGAAGTGTATTGTTGGCGCATCATGCTAATCTGATGCTCTAGGGTCCCGCCAAGTTCTGCCTTGGTGCCAGTCGGCTCAAGGGCCGGTATTTTTGAAGCTGCCCTATCAGGCCTACAGTCTAGCAAGGAAGATTGATCCGCCTTTGCATAGCAATCTTGAGTACGCCAGGAGTTTACGCACACTCGCTCGCGGTTTATGTTTCTCGTATACGAGTCTTCACTAGCCGGTGCCAAGAACTGTGTCTTGCCGATACACTTCGCGAGCGACTTACCTACTACCACCCAGACTTGAAAGAAGCAGCTTTGTTCGTGTCCTTGCGCAAGTCTAGTCTCATATCCGTGGAAATCTCGTATTATCTGTTCGAATGGAGGTTACGAAAAGCATCAACTCTCACTCAGCCATATTTCACCGCTACAGCATGTAAGATACTTCAGTCAAGATCCCATGCGCATCGTATGCTAGCAGTCTTAGAAGATGGTCGTTGCTAGTGAATGAAGCAGAGATGTTGGTAAGGGAGTTACTATAGGCATCCTTGAAAAGATAGGACGCAGCATCGCGGATAGCGGAGACCGCGTCAACCAAGAGTGAGACGGTGATCAACATTTGACTTGAGAGCTTTTGCGAGCGTAGATGACAATTCATACGAATGCGAGTAACAGACAATCCTAGATGACGGTGACCCGGCTTGAAAACAGCGTCATCTCGGATACCCCACGAGTGGTGCGCTTAGGATGAGCGGCCTTATGGTAGCATCTCCCCAGACAAGCAAAGTCCACCTAATCCATTTCGAGTAGCCTGGTCGGCGGTTCCATCCAGGGTGACACCCACCGTCCTGGGCACTAGGCTATAGGTCTCGCTTGTGCTTGTAGCGAGAAGCGTCACCATCTGCGACACGCATCGGGCTTTTAGGGCAGCGTCTAGATAGTTACTGGTAGGCAAAAGACCGACTGGAGGGGTCCGTGGGAGACGGAACCGGAGTTTGAGAGATAAATACCGAACCGGAGGCCCAAGGAGGCATGTCCGCGAGGTATTGCATAATCGTGCAGAAGTCTTTGATGGCTGATTCAACTACCGGCCGATCTTTGTCCCGGAGACTTTTCTAAAGTGGGAATGAGTGAAAGGTTGGTGGATGCAGACCAGAGAAGCATCGTTGGCGTTGAGGGACTCTTCTCTAGGGACAACACAGATTCGTTCCCACCAAGACACATTATTCTACAGCACAGTCTGCATTTGATGTCAGCTTCAACATCGTGATAGTATCTACCCGTCCTAGTCCAATCCAATCGGCCCATGGCTCCTGTCAGCCCACCATCACGCCCTCGACAGTCTTTGGGCCATTACCCATCACCCGTCACCGCAAAACCCCGGCCGGCGACGCTCCGCCTGAAGCTGTGAATACGTCCAAGCCCACGCAGAGTAGACGGCATCACGGCCTTGACGGCCCGGAACCCTTTGCGGCGGACGAATGCACGGGGAGCGATGGATGGATGGGTGCAGACGTCGTCGGATTGGGCCACCAGTGATGCCCTAAGCAGGCAGTTCCAAGGCCCAGGCTTCCTCTCACTCACTGCTGCATCACTGCTCCATCACCAGCCGCGGCACTCTGCGAGTAGAGGTTCCCCACGCACTTCGTATGTACAAATGGCAATCTGGAGGAGGCCCGTCTAGCGAGCAGGGATTCAATTGGGAGGGCAGATGGAGCCCGGGTCAGATTCCATATCCATTCGCTTGCAAAGTCGCAGGTCCCCGGGGGCCCCCAGTTTGGCTCTAGCGGCCCGCCACCGCGCTGAGCACCGGCCACTGGGGGCGTTCCAGCGCCTGAACCACTGCAGCTCCAGGCTGCTTTGGGGGGTGGGCCTGAGGGGTTCGCGGCCGGGGAGGTCCTCTTTTGCCCTTCGCTGCATGTGATGGGCCCCGGATAGCGGCAAACGGCCCCGCTGAAAAATAATCAAGTAGCGTCCATGCCCCAGGCCCCGCGGAGTCCGTCAGTGTCGGTCGGGTATGTTCGGCCAGCGAGTCGGCTTGACGTCGTCTACTTGAACCAGTCCAATTTGCACCAAACATCACCGCCGGCTCTGCTCTTCTGTCTTTCTCTCTGTACGATACGGTACGCTCTTCACCATGCCTGGCTCCTCGCGTTTGCCCGCCAGTCTGCGCGACAGCTTCGAGTCTGTCAAGCGCAGGCGACATGACTTCTCCTGGTCGCTGCTCAACCTGGATCTGTAAGTCCCCCGTCGCATCCAAGCTCCACGAGAGCCGTTCGCCCACGCTCCCATGATGGCGACTGCGTCCCACAGCCGCCCTTCCAATGGCTGACACTATCCATGACAGACTGCGAAACATCCTCTTCTTCCTGTTTGTGCTGAGATGGACGCGTCGCACCTTCTGGCAGCTCAAGGGCCGCGGCATCATCGGCTCCATCGTCGAGCTCTACACCAACATCCGCCGCATCCTCTACGGCTACTTCTTGCGCGCTCCCGGTGTGCGGGGGAAGATCCAAGCGCAGGTCAGGGAGAGCATCGCCAAGCTGTCGAGCAAGCTGGTACCCAAGGACCAGATTCGCTACCTCACCCTACCCAAGGAAGGCCTCCCCCACGACGTCGTACGCACCGAGCTCGACGCCCTTGCCAACATGGACCATACCCGCTGGGAGGACGGCTGCGTCTCGGGCGCTGTGTATCACGGCGAGGACGAGCTGTTGAAGCTCCAAACCGAGGCCTTTGGCAAGTTCACCGTCGCCAATCCCATCCACCCGGACGTCTTCCCTGGCGTCCGCAAGATGGAGGCCGAGGTGGTGAGCATGGTGTTGAGCCTGTTCCACGCACCTCCCCACGCCGCCGGCACGTCCACTAGTGGCGGCACCGACAGTATTTTAATGGCGTGTCTGGCTGCGCGCCAGAGGGCGTACCACGAGCGTGGAGTGACTGAGCCCGAGATGTACGTTAAGACATGTCGCGAACCCCTGCGCACGAAACGATGCTGACCCGTGTCATTCAGGATTCTCCCCGAGACAGCTCACACGGCATTCCACAAGGCCGCTCAGTACTTCAAGATCAAGATCCACCTCGTCGCTTGCCCTGCGCCCAACTACCAAGTCGACGTCCGAGCCGTCTCTCGTCTCGTCAATCCCAACACCGTGCTGCTCGTCGGATCTGCGCCCAACTTCCCTCACGGCATCATCGACGACATCGTCGCCCTCTCCCAGATCGCCCTCCGTAAGAACGTATGGCTGCATGTCGACTGCTGCCTGGGCTCCTTCATGGTTCCGTTCCTGGAAAAGGCCGGGTTTGAGTCTCAGCTCTTCGATTTCCGTCTTAAGGGCGTCACCAGCATCAGCTGCGATACCCACAAATATGGATTCGCGCCCAAGGGTAATTCTACATGCCTGTACCGCTCCGCAGAGTTGCGAACTTACCAGTACTTTGTGTCTCCCGATTGGTCCGGCGGCGTGTATGCGTCCCCCGGTATTGCGGGTTCACGACCTGGCGCGCTCATTGCTGGATGCTGGGCTAGTCTGATGACAATTGGCGAGTCTGGGTACATCGATGCGTGTACCAAGATTGTTGGCACGGCCAAGAAGATTGCCGATGCGATGCGTGATACTCCCGCGCTGGGTGGCGAGCTAGAGATCCTGGGCAGGCCGCTTGTTTCGGTGGTTGCCTTTACAGCGCGCAATCTCAATATATACGACATTGCCGATGGTATGGGCGAGAAGGGGTGGCACCTCAACGCACTGCAGAACCCGCCAGCCATCCACATCGCCGTTACTCTACCCATCACCAAGGCGTGGGAGAGGCTGATTGCGGATCTTGAGGCCGTCGTCGAGGAGGAGCGCGAAAAGGAGCGCGCCCGCCTCGTCGAGGGCAAAGCACCCAAGGGCAAGGCCATGGGCGACTCGGCGGCGTTGTACGGCGTTGCCGGATCCCTGCCAAACAAGAGCGTCGTCGTGGACCTTGCAACGGGGTTTCTGGATATTCTATACAAGGCATGAAGAGGTGATGAGTGAGAGATGTCAGAATGAGGAGGGAGTCGAGAAGATTGGAGGCAAACGGGTGTCATCTTTTACGTTGGCGAAGCTATGAGCGCCTGTTGGGTGCCGGGTGTTTTTGATAGGTGCGGGCATTGGCTGAGTGAGGCGCGTTTATTTTTACTGTATAATAGCAGGACACAGTCCTTTCCTTTGTGTACATGGCGTGGTCATTCTAGGAAGAGGAAGAGGAGGAGAACAGAGAGAAGAGAAAGTGGAGGAGTATCAGCAGCTGCTGCACAGCAGAATCGTCAGGCAATGGGAATCAAGGAGTCGGCATAAGCAATGGGCAATTGATCAGCATTTCCACCACTCCATCTCACGCCATATGCTGCTTAGTCTGCTGTGTCGACAGCACTTCACGCATGAACCGGGTCAGGGCGGTTTGGTGCAACACATGGATATGAAGCCGACCACACGGGTCCACCGAGGAGAGCCTCATTGACAAAGGAGTTGAGAGCCAAGAGACGTACGTATCATGTATGCAACCCACATCGGCACAGCCTGATTTCGCACAGTAGCACCGGGACTTTGGTACATCCATGAACCGATGGATGGCGATGCGCTTCTTGCGTCTCTCCTTCGCCCGGCCAGAGTGCAAGCGGGATGCACAACATGCAGCGAGAGCGAGACGCCTTGCGCTAGGGACCGCGGGCGGGCTGGCGATGAGCGGGGCGCGAACTGGTTGCCTCGTGGGAATTGCGGCCCAAAGCGTGTGAGGGTGTGATGGCGAGGGGGGAGAGGCGGAGTTGCAATGCAGTTGGAGGTGGTGGGTTGGGGGAGCTGAGTGGAAGGTTGACACGGGCTTGGGTATCGTTGTTTCGAGTGTGAATGAGTGATGGATGGGTTCTTCGCAGGAGCAGGAGGACCTGGAAGACGTTTGTGGTGGTGCATCTTGGTGTATCTGGGTCTCGTCTAACAAACCGCCGGCTTACACAGCCTCACCCGCCATATGCCCTCTCGCCAGCACCACGACAACAACGAAACGTCTCCGCGCCGAGCCATCAAAGCCCGACCCCGCGCCCACACGCAGGGATGCCATCTCCTGCACAACCAGCGCCCCATCGTCACCCGGTTGCCTTCGCCCGGCCGCGCACACACTCGCCCGGACCTCTACACGACCGCCCGCTTGGAGGGAGGAGAGACTCCATCCATCCAATGCTGCACAACCCTCCACAGCCGTCTTTTGTCGTCTTTTCCGCGCCGGGAGAAAGGCGGCCTGCAGCGCCGTACAAAGCTGCACGTCTGTCCACCCTCTTTCCCCTTCGTTCCGTTCGTTCCGTTCGCTTCCCCTTTTGCACTTTATCGTTCCCCCTCCAGGCTTTTTCCGCCTTGTTTGTATCGCTGCTCCCTTTCCTCTTCTGCCTCGTCCTGCTGTCCCATGTTGCGCCAGGAACCCCTGAGGAAAGCCCACGCGTGCTGAAGCCGAAACCCACCGCCTCGTTTCCCGGCTTGTTGACTTGTTCCGCCGAGGAGAGGCGTGGCCCTGATGGCGATGCAACATGCCACCGGGGAGCCGTCGCCCTGGTCGCACGACGCCGTGGGCGAGGTTGCTGATAAAGCCCCCGTCGCTGGCCCGTTTGAGAGAGATGGCTCGGTGTCTGGCACAAGTGATGGCCAGGGAAGCGCCGTTTCCAAAAACAGAATGTCTTCTTCGAGCGATGTGTCGAAGCAGCAGGTCGAAGAGCTGGTCTTGCGGCTTACCATTGATGAGAAGTCGAGGTGGTTTGATGAGATCTTTGCCAAGGTCAAGACAGAGCGTGAGTCTGATAGCACGCTTGAAGAATTGACAGACTGACGCTGAGTGTAGTCGTCGAAGGGCCACAAATGCCGGTATCCAAAGCGGTGAATACGCCTTCTACGGAAGGGACACCCAGCCCCCGGTCTACGTCGATCGGGATGTCCACCGGTTCCCAGAGAGGAGCCTATCAAGCCACTGTCGAGGACGACATGGACGAGTCTTTTGACTCCAGCAATCGAGCCCACGACTCGGCACGAGGATCTCTGTCCAACAACGAGTCCCTTGGCAGTGCGGCATCCTCCGTCGTCTCCGAGTCCGTCTCCTCCCGAGTCTCCTCCTCGAGGAGGCCTTTGGCCCTGGCGCCCGGTTATCCGCCCGAGTCGCCGCAAAAGTCCCGGCCGACGGTGCGCTTCTCCGACAAGGGGCCGGTGGTCCTAAACGGCCGGCCGGCGCCCATGCAGCCGCGTCAGGAGGTGGCGACCCCGATACTTGAAACGGAGACCCACGACGTTGCGCTCTCGGCCGTGGATGTGAAATGGGGCAGATTGTTCGATGATAAGGGAGAGCCCACGGTTAGGCTCGGGCAGTTTATCAGAGGCATTGCCAACTATTTGGTAAGAACACTGCAACTCACTTGGATGCCGACTAACAAGGTTAGATTGCCGAGTACAGCCCAGCCAACTCACTGGTTATAACCCCGGACAAGCTCCACGCCTTTTACTCTCGGTACAAGCTCGAATCAGAGAGCATCCCCTTTCAGCGTGAGTAGCACTCGGTACCCGAGCCGAGCAACGAAGGCTGACAGCCGTAGACATGTTCGAATGCCGCCCGCGGAAAGACTACGCCGGTCTCGAGTGGCTGTACCAGGACCTGCATTGCGCCTACCACCTCGTCCAGAGCCGGCCAAACTCGACGCCGCGCGTCCCGGCCTTGACGCCCGCGGGGTTTGAGGAGTGGATGGTCCGCCAGATCCAGGCGTTCCCGGACCAGGAGGCCGAGCGGCTGAACTACATCGTCGCCGAGCTGCCCATCTCGGCGGACGGCCCGCTGCAGGATGGCAAGGCCGAGAGGCTCCCCAAGCAGCTTTCTAGGCATCTCCTCCCTGCGGCTCCGCGCGGAGAGGTCTCCGACGTCGTCATGGTGGCCGTCCACAGCTGGGTCAAGTCGGACAGCCGGAGCGAGCAGGGGTCGTCGCGGTACCATCACAAGTCGCGAGACGGCCATAGCAGGTCGAGCGATGGCTACAGCAAGTCCAATGACGGCTATAGCAGGTCCAGCGATGGATACAGTAGGTCTGGCGACAGCCACAGCAAGTCCAGCGACCGCGGATCTTCCCGCAAGAACCCTCCGGCCCGCTTCCTCTCCCGGGCCAACTCCGAAGGCGCGGTCCGGCGATCGGACCTCTCGCCGCCGCCGCCGCCGCCGCCGCCGCCAGTCGGCGCCAGCAAGTCCCGCAGCCCGGCCTCGAGCAACCGCTACCGCTCCTCCGTGTCGTCGCTCAACAGCGCGACCGGCCCGGACGACTACGGCCTGTCGTCGCCGCGCATCACCACGGCCAGCGGCGAGCGCCGCAACCGCGAGCAGGACTACCGGTACTACCACGGCCGGGCGCCGGCCGGCGACGCCACGCCGCGGACTTTGGGGGGCGGTTCGTCCCGCGGCCGGAACCTCGTCATCCAGACGCAGCCGCGCGACAAGGGAGGCTCGGCCTACGATGAGTACGCGCGGACGAGCCCCCGCGCGTCGCGTACCGGCGAGGATGGCGGCTCGTATCGGCCTGGGCATTCGGGCGGTGCAAGCTGAGAACAGTGAGATGGCGCGAGTTGTGTTTTCCGCTTTTGTGATTAAACCATTGGTGATGAAGAGGGGAATCATTACGAAGCTGCTTGAGCAAGTCGAGCGGTTTGGCCTATTTCCGAGCGTTTGACGTTTCTTTTCGGCCGAATGGTTCAATGGGGATGTCTTGCGATGCATGACACGATACGTTAAGGGAATCTTGGGAGCGCATTATTCACTTTAGAGCGGCTAAGTGTAGGATTATCAGTCTGAGAAAGCGGTGGATAGGTTATGATTATAATGAAAATAAATGCGTGTTGAAGCTCGACTAGTCTTTCTTGAGTCTCATCCCATGTGAGCCGCGTGTGTTCTCCACCACCATGTTTCGTGGACCATGGGATTCAGGCGTATACCCAGGCTCCTCGACTGCTCAGCCAACTATGAACTCACTCCGGAAGGCTTCACGTCACTGGCCAGCCTTCTGCTGGAATGAGCCGTTGCGCTGTCACCTTGCATCAACACGTGTAGATAGCAAATCTGGCTTGCCCTCCCCCTGACACGGGAAAATTTGTGAGACTCGTTCTCTCCGAAGAAGTCATGAAAGATGATTCACACTGGGGGAAATAGCACACGCGAAGCGTCATGATGTTGACCCTCTCGCTTTCAAAACAAGCTGCCATGTCACCCAGCCAATAGTCAATTGGTAGACTCTGCGTGCCACTCGAGCAAACTCCCCCGAGGAGAAAACCTGAGGGGGGGAACTTGGTCTCCTCGTCTCCAGCTGACCCCGGAAAGGATAGCTAGCTTTGTGGGGACTCTGGAGAGCATCGTGGGGGAAGACCCGGTAACAAATTAGATTAACTGCACACTTTCTTCAGTCTACATTCTTCCATCTGCTAGCTCCCCTCACCCAACGTGGTACTCATTACTGAGCTTTCTAGCGGCCTCAACCTCTCCCCTCGATGCCTCCCCAGAGGTAAACTGCTGTAGGCCAAAGGCATAGGCATCAGCACAACCATGGCGACAGAAAGGGATTATCGGAGGCCGTCCTCGGAGTATGCGTCGCGTGCCGAGTTTGATCATGCCGAGCACTTGCCTCGCTCGGAGGAAGCCATCTTCAACAACAACAAGAAGCCCACTTCCTCCTCCAAGGCCGCGCATCCTCTAGCCGAGTACACCACCGTGCAACTCGCCCGCATGGGTGAGAAGTACGCTCGCAACCACCAGGGCCTTATGAATGAGGAGGGCATTTGACCCTTCCGTCTCGGTGCCACCATCGCCGGCGACATGGACGTCGATGACCGTCCTGAATCGCTGCGGGACAAGTTACGCCAGCGTGGAGGGCCTCACGCCGGAAGAAAGGACTACTCTCGTCAACGAGGTGGAGCACAAGTGGCGGAATCCCAAGATGCTCTATCTTCTCGTGACCAGTATAAACTCGTCGCCCATTGACTACCCCGTGCCGTTTTAACACATCCTCAGTCTGCTCTCTCTGCGCCGTCGTCCACGGCATGGACGAAACAGTCGTAAACGGCGCCCAAATCTTCTACAAACGGCGGTTCAACATCGATAGCGATAGCGACTACGACATCTGGATCACCGGTCTAACGAACTCGGCCCCATACCTTTGCTGCGCAGTTCTTCTGGTTCTTCAGGCACTACTACCTGCGGTCTAGCGAGCCCAAGCCTGTTGTTCCCCGGGGCCGGCGATGAGGCGCACGACGAGAAGGCTTCTCTGCAGGACCGAGACACTCAGCCCAGTAGAAATATCTAGACAGGTGCTGGTCGAAGAGCTCAACTATGAGGAATGGGAGATTTAAAGTTGTAGGTTTTCGTACATATATTCCTAACCTGCGTTACTTGAGTAGCGTACGCCACTTCCTCCTGTATGATATCAATTTAGTTTCATGTTCAACCATTTGGTGTGGACTTGCCACAGATGGCGAAGTTCTTGATTCCTGGTGTGGAGAGCAAGGCCTGGTAGAGTTACTCATTTGGCTAGAAGGGGTTAAGATTCTTCTCAATGGTGACCTTGGTCTTGATGTCAATTGGTGCTGTAAGGCCTTAGATCTAGACCAATTCATTGACGATACTTAGGCCTACTGCCTTGAATGAATATTTGACGATAATTCGTACCGGCACTTTTGCTAGCATCTTTCATGATATTCCGTAATTTGAACCCCACATCCATCCTTGGTCTTGTCCAACGAAGCCGTTATCTAGCCACTCACCAATGTCAAGCGACATCATGTCGCTATATATCGTACACGCCTTCGTGTCCATCGTTTCTGTAGTCACTAGCTTAGTCCTGTTACACCCGTTGAATGTAAGGCTGTTCGGAAATATACCTGGTATAAAGTCTTGCACGGCGTGCAACGGCGAGGTATCCTGGCAGCTGCCAATTGGGCAGGTTCTAGACGACGTCGTTTCGGGCTCCGCTACATCAAGACCGCCAGTCGGGTGCAAGCTGTCCCGATACGGAGATCCTCCAATCAATGGTGAAGCTGCTTCAAAAACCATCGGTCTTCCAGGTTCTTGTGGTGTCCCCTCCTCGCCTCGCTGCAGCGTGAGGTTTGCCTCCCTCATCTCAGTACTTATCCTTTGATCGTCTGGAACACGTGGTCCAAACTCGAACATCTTGTCCATTTCCTTGCTCATGACTAATGACGTTAACTGCCCCAAGATATCAAGCCCTTGTGCGGCGACAATAGATGCAGACTTCATCTGGTTTTGCATACTCATCAAGCGGTGGACGCCAGTCTTTGAATCATGCGACTCGCTGCTCAGCGGGTCCAGGCTAGTCATGATGCACAGTGCAATGCCCGCTGTAAGGAGATGGAGAGATACAAAGGCAACAGCATAAGTCCCTGATACTTGGTGGAAGATTGAGACAGATCCTAGTTGCGACACTTGCAGAGCTGCGTCTCGACAAGCATGAATCGAGGACCGAAACGGGCTGGGGCGTGGACTACGCTCTTTTGATGTATGGGTGACCTCTGCTCTTTTGAACGATTGAAGCGGTCGGTGGATTAGGATTCTTGCGTTCTCGTATGCAAGCTTGAGAGTAAGCGCTTGGAGGCAGAAAAGGTTGTCCTCGAATGTCTGGTTAAAATCTCGTTCAGAACGGTCGTGTCTTGCAGAGATATTGTCTGAGGACTGTTTGCTCAAGTCACCTAGCCGTAGTTTGGCTGGTAGGTCGCCATACCAACTGAGAAGTCTTGAGTCTAAGCAAGCAACTTTCTCCGCAACTCGCTGGAGTGGTGCCGATTGATGTAGCGCGGGGTTTCCGTAGTTTTCCAAGTTGCTTCGATTCCCGTAGAGATGCTTGATAGCAGACCGAACTATCATTGATAGCTTTGACATGAAACATTTGTAGGAGAGAAGAGTGGGTTCGTTGGCTGGTGCACCTCGAACCGAGCCTGAGTACTCATCATAGGCATCCAAGGGTTCAATGTCGCAATCTTCGTCGGATATGCTCAAGGGGAACCCGTAAATCATAGAGCATAGGGTTTCAACCTCGTAGATGGCCCACCAGCAACGTTTCCTGCCTTCTGCAGTTCGCTTAATGCGGATCAGTTGCTCGGGACTGGCGGATTCGGGAAGTGGCAGGTTTCGATGCAGGTTGAGAGCTTGAGCAATCCGCAATCCGCATCCGCACAGAGGCCAAGCCAATTCCGGTTCGCCCTGGTTGAGGTAGTAGGTGCCAAGCAGCACACACGTCTGCACAGTTTCCAGAGTTGCCAGCGACAACATGTCCAAGAGTCTTCCTCTGAGAGTAGATAGGATCTTGTCCTGCACCCTTTGCAGATCTAGCCCTTGTTGATTCAGAACGGTTCTTAGGTTAGGACTCAGGTGCTCCAGACTGATGGCACAAACCGCGAGGAGGACACTGAGATAGCCGACGTCGCAGCTATCTACCGACGGCGTGCCCGATGAGTCGGGATACAGGTCATGAAACCTTTGTCGAAAGGCGTCCTGGTGGAACAGGAGCACGAACCAGTGGATTCGGTCAAAGTAGTTTTCAACCAAGAGTGAAACGACGTCAAACCCTGGGAGCAACGACGTCAACTCAGCCATGCTGGCAGCTTTAGCCCTCTCAGACTTCCTGTTAGTCATAGTTTGTCGGTGTCGAGAAAGCACTCCTTGAAGTGAGTTGCCCTGGTCTCGCCTCTGGCCCGAGTCGTCGGCTTCGATTGTCTGTTACCATTGTTTTGCGGCAAGTGAAGAGGTTTTCGAGTCTTCGGGAGCATCGGCGTCGTAGTGATGGAATGCCTTCCACGTGGTCAGTATACATGGATAAATCGATGCCGTAGAACCTACTTCCTCTACGAGCATAATGGTTGAACTTGAATTCCAGGGCGTACTGATGGAAGAAGCCGAGGTAACCGCTGGACTCGACTGGAGGGCGGAGTTACTGGGCGGAGCTGGTATTGCTGGCTCTTTCTCCACGTCAGGTTGTGCTATGCGTGGCCTCTTTCTTGCCGGAGTTGGCGGTGCTGGGCTTTCTTCAGAAGCATGTTCAAATCGGTAGACTTTCCATTTTTCTGGTTGAACAGTGATACAATCTGCGCCAGTCCGTACGCAGAGAGTACAAGGCCGTTTCACATCACACTTTGGACACGAAAATCAGGTCATGAACGATGGGTCAGAGATCAAGGGGCCATACCTTGAGTTTCTGCTTCCTGCATCGCTGGCAGGCACTGGAAACCTTGCCTTGGCTAGTCCTGGAACTTGGAAAGGCGCTGAAGGAGGACACTTCGGCCATCATATGGACAAGACAAAAATGGCGATGGAATAGTTGACTCAAAGACTCACGAAGAACTGAGATGGGTTGAGAAGCACCATGGTGACTGGGAGAGAAGGAGAGGTTCAGCCCACAGACTCGCCACAGCTCCACCGGAACGAATTTCCGAATCCGGTATGGCTCACTCTGCCTCCTGCGCTGACGCTCTAGATAGCTACCAGTGTCGTTGGCTACTCGTGGATCTAAGATCTTTCCTCCTGATTGTTTTCTACAAGCAAACATCCGATCTGTCACATCGTCTTGCTCATACCATGTTATCTGGATGTCACACTTCCTCTCTGCCGTTGGAAAATTCCGGTCATGGAGTCACGCGAACAAGCATGAATAAGGAGGCTGAGACCGATAAATGAGTGAGAATCTCCAGTGGCTTCACCCTCTCAGCCTTCTGGTTCGAAGCATCCATGTGGGATACTAAGAAATGTACTCACATGTCCATATACTTCCTAGATCATGTATGGCTTCCTACTACTGGAGTCCATGCATGAGCCCTTATGTCCGTGACATCAACCTCACGCAACACACCTTCAACAGAGCGCCCGTCAGCAGCGGACTATCAATGGACCGACAAGCTGAACGTTAAGGGCGACGCAGGCAACCCTCAAGCTGCAAACAGGCCAATGAAGAAGAAGAGAGTGAGACGGTGGCGTAGATAATACAGCCACATGATGCATCGTAGTGTTGAAGCCGAATGGTAGCTTCGTGTAGCCGCATTGAAACAGGTACATGAGCACTCCGACCGCCCAGCATAAATAGCTTCCACGTCCTTGGCGACTTCTCCACACCTTCAACTTTCCATTCCCATCTGCCGCTTTTGGTTACTGAGCAAGCATCATGGCTACGCAATCGGGGATTACCATCGATGGCCCGAACAAGCCTTACACCGTCGTGAGCAACATCGCCCGCCCAAGTCCAGGTCCCAGACAGGCCTTGGTAAAGTGCCTTGGGTTGGGAATCAACCCCGTGTGAGCAGCCCTGTCCAAGCAGATGGGTCTAGTTAATGACCAACCCAAGAGGAAAGTGAGCCCTTGCAACACCATTCTGGCCTGCTCATCAACGAGTGGCCCGCCGTCATTGGCAGTGATTGTGCTGCCGTTGTCGTCGAAGTCGGCCCAGACTGCGCGAAGCTGAAGCACGGCGACTTCGTCTACGGCTGCACGCCCCTGGGTCAGAACAGATTCACCCCGTTCCAGGATACCTTTTTAGTCGAGGAGAGGGTCTTCTTCAAGAAGTCTTCCAACCTCTCAGTCGAGGACACCTGCACCATCGGCGTCGGGCTTTTAGTAAATTCACCCTAAAACCTAGCTCCCTTTCACGGTTTAGCTGGTCGCACTCGTACCAAGTTCAAAAGCTGATCCCCCCTATTTAGACTGCTGGACTGTGCCTTTTGGCCGGATCAGAGCTCAAGTTGCCCGAAGATGGAAGCAAAGCTCCGGCAAAGGATGAGTGGATTGTGGTTCTTGGCGGGTCTGGGAGCGTCGGCCAATTCGCCGTTCAGGTAGGTGAAGTCTATTGCTGTACCGTTAGGTATGGTTTCTAACAGGACTAGATCGCCCATGTTTGCGGATACAAGGTGCTCGCGTCGTGTTCGCCATCCAAGGACTCAGTATGTGCAAGAGAAGGGGCTCGCCGCTTAGGAGTATATTACGGCTCACCGACCGTCTAGATCGCAAAAGAAAACGGCGCAACCGCAACATTCAACAGCCGAGGGTCGGCTGAGGAGCAAGTTGCCGACATCAAAAAATTTACTGACGGGAACTTCGCTCGGATAATCGACTCAACAGCGCATGGCTACGAGGTCATGGTCAAGGCTTTGGAGACATGCTCGACGGCGACGACGAAATATCTAATGAGTGTTGATGACTGGCAGGTTTCACCCATTCATAACTCACGCACGGTAATCTTCTAACCAAAGAATCAGGTCTGACTTCAAAACCCCGCCCACGATCAATGAGTACCGTGCCGAGCTCGGCCATCTCTGTCGTCTCGACGAGGCTCTTGGAATCGAGGTGACGAGCGTCATCATCGATTTGATCCCGACCTTTGAGACCCATCTTGCCGCCGGCACGCTGAAACCGATCCAGTATCAGATCGCCGACGGGATGGGCTGGGACAAGGTCATTGAAGGTATTCATGATTTAGAGAGTGGGAAAGCGGCGAAGAAGATTGTTGTACGGGTGCAGAAGGAGTAAATGAGTTACTTGTCGCTCAGTATCAAGGTCAATAGCATTAAATACATTTCTTGAGGTGATCAAAGCGACATTAGGACCAGGACTGCGTGAAACCATTTTTAATAAAAGGGCGAAGTTGGGATTACAATCATTGGGCTTGGCTCGTTATTCGACAAAAACCGAAGGTGACCAAGCACAGCCTTCACACATAGCCAAGTCTTCCATTCAACGACCGTAAACCTTGAGCTTCTCACTTCTAGAAAATATTAACATCTATAACCCTAAGACAAACACTATCCGCTTAGGTGACGCTATCCTACGTCTCTGTTTGTAGAATTAGCAGCTAGGTGTAGCTCTTGTAACGCGTGAAACATGCATCACCAACATCAGGATTCAGAACATCTCCCCTAGTACGTCTACGTTCATGTTTGTAGATTACGGCAGTCCATTGGTCTGTTCTCTTCGCAAATCGAACCTCCTTCACCGACCCTTCCACGGGCCAGGCCGTACTAGGGACATCATGCTTTTTGTTACGGTCAGCTTGAGGTAATGGTAAGTCTACCCCAACAAAAACCACGCCTGTAATAACTCGGAGGATGGGCTCAGTGGTAGAACCTTGCGGATGTCTATCAGAAGTACGTTGAGGTGTACAGACGCTATACCTACAGGTTCCCGGAGCACCTGCAGCACCCAGCTTGTCGTTGGGACTATAAGATCCCCGACATCCCGACGATGCAGTCGTAGGCGCACGCTTTTCCCACTAATATGGTTCAATCGGCTGACACTCATAATACCATGAACCCCCCTCAAGATCCTGGATCTTCATGATCTCAAGACATACAGGTACACCCTCGGTGAAGGGCCTCACATATACTAGTACTCGCATAAGAAGCAGCCAAAGTAAGTCATACGTCCCCGGTCCATATATAGATTCCGACAGAAGCGCACGGGGAAAAAGTTTGTTGCAGCTATCAAAGGCATTGTTGACGGAGTCGTGAGCGACTTCAAAACTGAATTCGATAAGCTCATGAGGGACACCGACGACAACTACTCGACCCTCAGTGCCTCCACTCACCACACAAACTGTGGAAACGTGTTACCAGGAGTGTCATCTACTGCAAGTACTTGGACTGGCTGTGCATTGCTGGTTCTCGATGCCGCTTGGGTTCTCCGCGGTGCTAACTCTGCGCTTCTGAGTACACCGAGGACAGGGAGTCCCGCGGCTGGTCAGAGCAAGCGGTAATATGAACACACGCGCTGGGTAATAGAGCGTCTAATGAGTGGAAAGCTGTGTAAGACCAGACCACTGGCCGTTGATGTACTGAGCCGTTCCTTTGAGCGCATGGTTCAGTGCCCTCATCCAACCTATTGATTCTTCAGGTGTGCCGGTTCACTACCTCTCGAGAGAAGGATTCCGGGCCGGTGAGCACCCGCAGGCAGAAGGGCTTACAATCGTGGAGTTCGCCGAGCGAAGTGAATTGACAAGGTCTCGATGACACTGCAAGGCCTCGTAATTCCTGCGACGGACAGGTAGGAATACGTCACGAAAGAAACGCCGCCAGGAGACCGGATTGGCTGAGACTTCTTCGCCCGTTCCATAGCTACTACGACGTATGCTTCCCCAGGAAAGAACGGCCCAGAGGCTATTGTGCGGGTCTTATGATGCCCGGACACGCAAGTACATACGCATTCTCCAACTCAGCTGGGTTCCTGTCCCTCATGGCCGACTCGATACTCCTTGTGTCTACCTAGAACTGCTGCAAAATGAGTCCAGGCTGATTTTCACTGCTCTCTCTTCTGTCTAGCTCCTTTTTTGTCTTTGCTATTGAAAACATGCAGGCACCAGCCCCTTTATATGTACCCTCTTGTTGAGACTGGGGGTCCATCGCTCTTTGTGTCCTGGAGTTGTGCTTGACAACGTGAATGTTGGTTGGTTGAGCGGGTGAGCCCAGTTCGATACCCTTGGCAGCTGACTGACAAACCCGCGGCCCACTGCATCACTACTCCAACTCAATAGTACCCGGTGGTTTTGAAGATCTGCCAAGTGTCAGCTAGCATATCAAAATCAGGAGGGGAAAGGGGACTTACAGGTCATATGTGACTCGGGAAACTCCATCCACCTCGTTGACAATCCTGCGGGCAATGGCTTTAAGCAAAGCGAATGGGAACTCATACGGCTCGGCACTCATAAAATCACTGGTTGTAACAGCGCGAAGGCTATGAATGAGATTAGAATCGACCTAGTCAAGGCAAGAGGTTGCAGTGGTGATGACTCACATTATGATATACCCATAGACACGGGTGTCGCCCATGACGCCCACGGCTATAAGAAGACAGTCAGTTAGCAACGTCGAGAGATAATAACATCTCAACTAGCACATCTCTAGCATACATACCCTTGTTTGTATCCAAACCAGCGTAGGCTTGAGACATCTGTTTTGCAAAGTCAGCTATTGCTTGAACCATCGATGCCATGTAGACTCACCTCGTTGTAGATTCCGGCTTCCCTGATCATGGAGATGAAGATGTGGTCGGCTTTCCTTGCGATTTCAACCCGTTCGACTGTTACCTCTCCAAGAACGCGTACACCAATGCCGGGTCTGCGTAACTCATGAAATTAACCCAGCTTGTTCTCATAACTTGACATGTTTCCAGGAGCGTGCCTTTCTTTAGGCGTGCTTTTGGCAACAGCCGAGTTCATAACCAAGAAGACTTACCCTGGGAAAGGGTGCCTGTTGACGAGGTCTTCGTGAACTTGTAGGCGTCGGCCGAGGCTCCTAACTTCATCCTTGAAGAGTTCTCGGAGCGGCTCAAGAAGCTAAGTCATAGTCAGTAATTTTTGAAATGAACAAAACTCTCTCGCAGCAGCAGCAAGCAGGAGAGAAGGGGAGAGAGCACGTCTTGGCCTGTTCGGGTGTATGCTGGTGACCTTAAAACATATGGGGAGCGGGAGTGGGCTTGAAATGGAAAAATTTCAACTTACTCGCAGACCTTGCTGTTATCGTTGGGGTCAGTTAAATTACGGAGTGTATTAGAATGAAGAGTGTTTAGCTTACGCCATCCATCATGCGCTATACATTGGTTAGTTAAAGACTGGACGTAAAAGCGAAAATTGAGGGTTGTTGTGCAGACGGTGTCAAAACGGCCGCAGACCGACCAACTACTGGCCGCCCTTCAACACCTCCGAAGGAAAACAAAGGGAAGAGGAGAGACTTGCCTTGGGTAAACCCCCGACGTTGTGATGGGCTGTGACTAGAGTCAGTAATTGCAGGCCTTGGTGTCCACCATAACTACTAACTCTTAATGGTAGCTGAAGGGCCCTTGAAGCTCAGCGACTCGATGCTGCATACGATCAGCCTTCTCCTGACGCAAAAAGACCACTACACTTACACGTCCGGGTACAGCTGCATCATGGTTAGTTTAAGGTCAATCCATGCACCCACAAATTAATGGGTCATGCGCTAGGAGAGCATACCGTTCCTTGAAGGAACCAAGAAACCTTTCCGGCGTTGGGGGTGTCCTTGGCTTCATTCTCGATCCTGATGGCTTCTTTTTCGAACAAATCGATCTGTAATTCAGTTAGCACTGCCGGAGAGATGAACCCAGTAGCGAGATCTCGAGATCGAGAACATACAAAAGTTTCTCCAATAACCTTGCGCTTTTTCTCTGGCTCCCTAATCCCCTTGAGGCGATTGAGGAAAAGCTCAGCACCATCAACCACCGTGAGGTTAATCTCGAGATGCTTTTCAAGCGTCTCTTTCACCTGCTCACACTCGTTGAGGCGCATCAATCCTACCACATGTTAGTGTCGGTCAGACTCGCGTGCGAGGCTTAGGCTATACCATTGTCTATGAGGACAGCGTGAAAGCGGTTTCCTATATATATGTTAGTTTTGAGATACATGTTTGATTTTGTTAGAGTCATACCAATCGCTTCCTTCATGAGCTTGGCTGCCACTGTACTGTCGACGCCACCGGAAACAGCTCCGATGACTTGGGCTTTATCGCCAACAAGCTTTCTGATTCGAGTAACCTCCTGCTTGATAAAGTCGCTCATTACCCAGTTGGGTTGCGCTCCACAAATGTCGACGCTGAAGTTGCGCAAAAGCTCACTTCCACGGGGAGTCTGTTTGTTGTATCATGTTAGTTAAATGACAAGGTACGAGAAAGACTGAGTGGGACTGATGTACATACGTGTTCAAGCTCAGGGTGGAATTGTACACCTGTTGGCATCTCAAGGTGGTGAGTAAGTGCAAAGTTGGCGATGTTAAATGGCGGTTTGCAGCGTAAAGCAAAAGGGAAAGAAGAGAAAAAGGGCCGAAAGAAGGAGTAAAGGGGCAACAGAACAGCCAAGGAACAATGTACAACGGGGAAGGATGGCGTGAAGCGTTGCAGTGATGGAGGAGAACGCACCGAAAATGGGCTTTGTCTGGTGGGCAATGCCAGCAAACTCGGAGTTAGCCGTATTAGCCACAGCCACAAAGCCCTCAGGCAGGCGGACGAGCTTGTCGAAGTGGCTCATATAAGCTATGCAGGAGTTAGAACCCATAAAAGATAGAAGGGTTTCATGTGGGGGGAAACTCACCCTGCATAGTCTCACCCAAACCAGCGAAGAGACGGTCGACATGGCTGCCAGCCTTTTGAATAATAACATCAGCGTGGCCGTATTCTACTCGACCAGGTTATTAGAAAATGTATACTCAGGGGTTTCATGAGCAAATCCAAACCTCGAGCTGTTCCGCGAGCAACGTTCTCGGAGTTGGTCTGCCAAGCAATTTCCTATACACAGTTAGTGGTTATATGATGAAATGAGATGGATAATAGCAAAACTTGCCTGGCAACCGTAGCTAGACTCGCGGAATTAGTACTACACCACAATAAGGCTCAAATAGAATCATACCAGATACCTCTATAAATACGTGTCAGTAGGAGTACATCTCTCAAAACAAGGGGTTTCAAGGCACTTACAGAATAGGTACACCGAGCTCAAAAACGGCGGGATCAACATCTTTCATGAATCAGCATGACTTATAGGCCACATGTAGGGGGGGTATCTCACGGGGCGAGCCTTCGTCGTAAACGGAGGAGGGACCTGTTGGGTTGGTTAGAATCAAAGACAGCGAGAGGGAGGGGCCCAGAAGGATTCTTACCTCCAGATAAGATGATACCCTTGGGCTTCCAGGTTTGATCGGCGAGCTTGGTGGTGCAGGGAAGCATCTCAGCATACACACTGAGGGCTCGCAGGCGTCGGAGAATCAGATGGCTGGTTTGGCTGCCAAAGTCCAACACCAGGATTGTCTGTAACGAAACATGTCAGTCATACACATGCGCGGCTCGTGGGGAGACTGGGATGCGGGCTGTTGGCGTTGCCGAGTCAGAGCAAAAAGACTGAAATTTGAAGATTTACACACGTCGAAGTTGTTGTGAGGCGCCTCGGCATCCATATCGGTGGCCATGTTGTCTGATTGCTGCAGCGCAAGGATCGGGATCTTGATGGATGACTTTTTGTTGGTGGGGGGAAAATTCCAAACTGCCCCTCCAGCTTATCTGGTATTGCCCTATCTTATCTCTCACAATCCCCACCCAGGCACCCCGTCGCGGTACTGACCGAGCTGTTGTTGCGTGTCACGTGTGCCCCAATTCACCCTCCAGCCAATTCAATCTTTTCTCGCCATAGCAGCGCACCTTGCAGATATGACTTCTTCTACACCCGTTCCAAATGGCTTCTACACCCAGCGACAGTATCCCTGGCCCTCTCGAAGGCGCACCAGGTCCTGCTCCAGCGGCTCAACCAACAGCTGGAACGACTAAAAGAGCGCCTAAGAAGCACCAAGGAAGGGTCACGTTCCTTCGTCGATTAGCCTCAGCAGTCAAGGCATGGCTAAACAAATTGCAGCAAGAAGGGATAGCCTGCGAAGCTGGTTTGGAGAGCTTTCGTACACCTGCATTCTCCTGGCGCTCCTGTCCTCCCGAGGGCAAACTCGTTATTGCCCACTTCATGCACCAGCTTCGACTCTATGAGTCAGAATGGCAAGCAGCGTACAAGATAGGCAAAACTCTCGATCTTATGATGGACTCGTAGCACGGGAGAGGTCACGAAAACGGCTTATGTTCTTCCACCACCATTTGAGTCCCTCGAGACACTCTCCATCTATTCCATCACTCCATCCTACTATAGTACCCTTCTACTGGGTAGAAAGCACGTTTTAAAATCGACCAAGAGAAAACTCACTGGCCTTTTCAACTCGGCTCCCTCGTGGCCCCCTGACTTCTGCTAGCATCGTTTTCATCACCTCCAGATTGAGTGCGATACCCGTCAGGCGAGGCAGAAATGGGGTTTCTCGGATAGTCAAGATCTAGGCTTCGCACTCTCTAAACTCATCATAATGTCTCTGTTCGCAGGCTGCCGAGGCTCGGGCGAGCTCTTTGAGCTCAGAAAAACCTCTTGGGAAGCTCCCAAACTCTCTGATGCCCAGTTTAAGTGCATGTATGTCCTGTATTTGATGGCAGGAATTTGTTTGAGGTCCAAAGACAAAGAAACCGCCATCGGCCCTGACCGTCTTGTATCAGAGACCCCTGGCAACGCTTCAGATGGAGAGCCTGATGTGGATCTTGAAAGCGACGTTCCGTTTGGGATGAGGATGGCTTTGCTGATCGTCTTGATGAGAGGATCGACTCCAACATGGAGCTTCCATGAGATGGCTCAGATTGACAAACCCGAGGACCTGGAACGCCGGATCGAGGCCCATCCTGACTTCTCAGGAACACCGTTGTTTGACTTTCACCAAAGATGATGAGGCCGCACTATTCCCACCAAGCGCCGTCAGTGATCGGATCTGTAAGTAACACGTGCCACATATCAAGGTTTTTTGCCTTGCGTCTCGGCTTGAACTGACCAAATGGTAGCGAGTATCATGCATGAGCACGCCAGGATTTAGAAGGCGGTGGAAACACCTCGGGATCGTCTATACAGGCTGACCATACGCAAGGCCTAGTTTATGCCTGCCTTTACATTCCGTGCTAAATTCCCGTTAGGCTTGTTGGCCTTCTTCTTATTTCCGTGGCAAACTCATCAACCGAATCGAGGAAAAGACTGGTCCGGATTATCACCCTTCCTTCGGCACAACCATTGTCAGTCCAGTTGACAAGATGTGGCGCTTTGCCTATCTATTCAAATCGAAGAAGCTGCCTATAGAATCAGAACCCTGGAGCACAACGTAGCGAGCATTGCTAGTGAGTCCAGGGTTCTCGAGCGCCTCCTCTCTAGCGTTCCTCGAACCGAACGGGATGCCCGGGCAAACCAACGCTCTCGACTCCCTTTCTCCAGTGACAGAAGAAGCCAGAAGAGCAGGAGTCAATATCAGACGACGAGCAGGCGAAGCCAAACGAGAAACGCCAAAAGTCCAACAGACAGCATCCATTCTCAAGGGAAGGCAGCCTAAACGCATTCCTCGAGCTCTCTCCTCGGTGCAGTACCACGCTCAATCCCAAATTCAGAAGCGGGCATTTATAGGTCTGCAAATGGAGGTCTGCGACCTGCCCAGAAGGTCTGCGACCTGCCCAGAAGGTGTAGCTTGTTCAAAAGGTCGAGGGTGGTCGAAAAAATGCCGCCGTTGTGCTGAACACAAGATGGATTTCTCAGGCTTCAGCCACGACCATCTTTGCAACCCTGATGCCAGGATTTATGACTGATGCAAGCAGACTCATCGCTGAAAACAATTGGGGCGCCATCTGTGAGTCTACAGAGGAAAATGCATGGCATGCCAATCAGCAGGTGTCCCTTGCCCCATTCTCGGCGCACTGAAACAATGTAGGCGTCGCATTGAGAATAAGACGAAGTGCCACGACTTCAGTTACGACTATCTTGTCAAAATTGAGGATTTTAGAAAGGTTTGCGACCAGTGCGGCGGAAAATCTCACCAAAGGGAGGATTGGTGAGAAGACAAATGCAGACCTGTAAAGGTAAATGCAAGTCTTGTCTGGAAATAGGCACTGCTTGTGTGTGGCCTAATCAGGTGTCGAATTTCTTAAATCGTCAACTTCTCTTAACACTTTACATAATAATTTGCTTCATTCAAGCCAAACAGCTCTATTGAATCACTGCAGGTAGTTCTACTATCCGTCCATGTCTGGAACCATAATCCACTGACAGAAACGTCAGGGGCATAAATAAAATAAAACCATGTCAATAAAACTCGTCTCTACCTGGATTATCAGTGTAATCCATTTTTACAAAAAACAGTTGCCAATTCTAGTGATACTCCGGTTCCATGCAACGTGAGGAAAGATGGGAGCGCTTCGATATATCAGAGGTATCCGGTATACGTTCCGAAAGGATGCGCAGGATGGTGTGGATACGTGTGGAAAAATGTGAGAGGCAAGCGTGAGGCGTTAATAGTAAGGCCGGTGTCGTGAAGGCGTAATGAGTGCAGGGTGTCGTCAAACTCATAAGGTCAAGTGCGTTCGCGTACTCTGTACGTGTCTATGTCATTCTACCCCATGCTCTGGGGTGGTGTGTCATACGGACGGGGAACCAGGGTACGGAGAGCCGGGGTAGGGTGAGCTGATGCTGGAGATTGTGGGAAAGCTGGACCGGCTTTGGCGTTTGCGCTTCAGAACCTGATAGTCTTGCTTGAAAGAAGAGATGCAACGTTGAAGCTCCTTGTCAGGGTGAGGAGGCATCTGGATCTCAACGGCCTTGAGGCAGATGCGGAGGTGTTGGAGCTCATCGTCATTTTCATGCAGCTCTTGCTCGCTGATTGGACGGTCAGAAAGGGCGCATGGGGGTGGTGGGGGGAGAAGAACTCACAGATGACTGATACGGCTCTGGAGGAAGAGAATGCGTTGGGCAGCACGCTCAGCACGCTCCACAAGAAGAGAATGAATGTGCTAGGACAGGTTAGCTTGGGCATGTTATAGGGTGGCCGGGCCAGACTCACATCAGACTCTTCCTGACGAGCCTGTAGGTTGGCGACCAGTTGAGAAAGCTCCTCGTTGAGCTTGGTAGCCTCGGAGATGACCTTTTTGGCCTGGGCAGCCGACATGCCCTTCTTCAGCGGCGGGTCCGGCTCCGGCTCCGGCGCCGGGTCGGGATCCCTTCGGATGGATGCGGAGAGGTCCGAAAAGCGGGTTCGGAAAATGGACGACCCAGGAGAGCTGAAGACGGAGTCGGCAGGGCTTCGCGTGTCGAGACTCATGGGCCGCTGAGGAGTAGTGCGCGGTGAGGGGGTGGAGGGTGATGAGAAGGCGGTTGACTTCTTGACGACGGCCTCCTCCAGCTGGTCCAGTTGAGCGGTGAGGATGTCAACGTTGTCGTCATCCACCATGTCTTGGTCCCCGGTGGTGAGCTCATGGGCAAGCTGGCTCAGTCTCCTGGCGAGAGCATCTCGGTTGCGACGGGCAGGACGAGATATGCGACGGGCAATGGGCGACACATCACTGGGCCCGCGGATGTGGCTGTGGCTGTGGTGAGATGATGTCGGCCTGGATAGCACCCTCCTGAGTGGGCTCACGCGGCCGGTGGAGAAGCCCAAACTGGAAGCGACGCTGGGACTGGAGAGAAGCGACGGAGTGCGCATGCCCTGGGCGTCGGATTCGTGGGCAGCTTCATTGTCCTCGCTGAAGGCATTGCGATAGTCGTTCTGGTAGTCGTTCTGGTAGCTGAAGTAGCTGGAGGCTGGGGTGGTGGTTGCAAAGCTGGTGACGGGGCGCTTGGGGCGGTCTGGAGTCGCAAAGATGCCAGCGACGCGCACTCCAAGGTCCTCGTCGTGGGCAGCAGAAGTGGTAGCGGCAGCGACAGCAGCGAGTGCCGCGGCATGATCCTCGTCAACGGCAGCCATATCCATGACCATGACAAGAGGCTGCAGCAGTGCAGGCTGCAGAGTGCAGAAGTAGATGCAAACACAAATGGGTTTGGCTGCGACGGGCCCAAGTGACCAAAGCTGGGCTGACACTCAACTCACTGACAGCTCAGAGCTCACAGAGCCTCAATGCCCAAAAACCGATGAATCAGGATTAGGTGTCGCTAGCCGCGAACTCAGAGAGAAAGAAGACCGAAAAAAGGGATCCGCGCCTCCAACTTCCAAGCCAAGAAACCCGCCCCCTTGAAACCCTGGGTGCCAGCACTGAAGCGCCAGCCAGACCGACCTCCCGTCCACTGGCCGGCCTGAGCTCCCTCAGCGCCTAGCTGCCAACTGGGTCCCGCCGCAAGGGGGAGGGAGAAAGGGGCCACCGCCTGGGAGGAGAAAAAGAGAAGGAAGACAACGAATAGGAAAGAATCAGCGCTGAGAAATTCCAACAGGTCAAGTGACCAACCAGAAGCCTGCTCCAGTTCCAGCTCCAGATCTGTCGTCGTTGGGACCGTTTCCGAAGCTCTCCGATGGGCCGAGTATCTTGGTTCACGGATGGATGGAGAGAGACGCCCAGCGTGGGGATGACAAAGGAGCCGTCGATGCCAGGGAATCGGCATGTGACCGAGAAGGCTGCGATTGGGTGGAACGGCGAGGTGTGGAGTAGCCAGCTCTTGCAGCCTCTTAGAAGGGCGGAAAGCGGAAGGCTGGGCTGGCGCCTCTTTCCTCCTGCCAGCCACTTACCCCCCCTCCCAGATGCACTTTGGCACAGTCTTCAATGTCCGCCAATCATTCATGGAGGTAAAGCATTGGATGCATGCACCACGCTGGAGAAAGGGCAAGGGCTCAAGGTGGAAGTTCCCCGAGGTGTCAAGTGCCTAGCCCAGGAAAGGACTAGCCTTCCCGCAGTTATCGAGTGACCTTTGCAGCTCTCACTGTCTTTTGATCGTCTGGCTGCGCTGGGGAGCTCTTCTGTGGAGTACAAAGTGCGGGGAAGAGCGGCTTCTATGAAATGGTTTCAAGGCCCTGTTCCGGTCGCTAACGGTCAGAACTAAAGTGCACTAAACCTCCTCACTGAAGTACGCTGAGCAATCTCGAAGCACTTTAAAGCGAACTCAAGTGAAGAACGTTGAGCTACAAGGAAACACGCTGAAGACAAGCTATGGGCACCCTTTTCAAGTAGCCGGTATGTAGCGTCAACTTGCAAGTACGTGCCCGTGAGTTCTAGACGAGCAACTTCCGTCCCCAAGTCTTCTCAGCCTCAGGAATTGCCCACTTCCTCATCCACTCCGTCCGCAGCACTTGACTTGCACTCAGACGATCACCGGGTCGGAAGACAAGCATAGGTACCCCTTACCATCTCGAAAAGAGCATCCCTCTCGTCTTCATCCATCTCCACCATTCCCCTCCTCCGTCTTGGCGCCTGGATTGCACTTTCAAATCGTTGATCAAAAGTCCATACCTCCTTTCCCTTCTTCGACTTTCCGTTTCCGATAAAACCCTTCGACCTCCCTTCCCACGTCTCCCACCATTCATCCGGCATCGGTCCTAGGGCATCAACCTGATCCGCGGTAGTTTCATCTGGCCCAATTAACCAGCTGTCAAGAAACGGCTTCACTCCAAGAATCGCCCAGATCATGCACCCAAGACTCCAGATATCAGACGCATATGATACGGGTTCTGTCGGCTCGAACCTTACTTCCGGAGGTCGAATTTGAAGAGGTGTGTAGGACTCAAGCCTCGATTCCTGTGTAGGGCAGAAGGCCGTCCCAAAATCAGTGAGGAGGATCTTGGCTTCAGGGAATGAAATCTCGTCACTGGGTTTTCCAAGCCAGATCGGAGGGTAAATGTGAGCGGGGATACTTGGTGATGTGAGTGGCTGTTTATCGACCCTAATAACAGGCTCGGGGTCTGGGGAATCAAATTCGTCGTAAAGTTGCTTGGTTGAAAGGCAGTCAAGTCTTTGCAGCTGGAGAAGTATGTTTCCCATATGAAGATCTGGCGAGCATTAGAGATGTGGTCGCATTTACTGCACAGTATGGAGAGAAGCAGAACCAAGGTACTGACCTCCATGGACATATCCCAACTTATGGGTGTACGCCACCGCCATGGCGAGCTGAGCAGAGAGTGACCTGGCAACGTGGAGCTGGAAGGGACTATAATCTGCCGCCTCTGCCGCATCAGCAAGACTACATCTTGCCGGCGCAGTGACGAAGCACGGATGTGTCCCATTTGGCCCTTCGATATTGAAGCGACCCAGCACCAGGGGTATCAGATTGCCGCCAAATTTTGTATTTTTGACTACAGAGGCGGAAACTTGACTTAGGACTTCGACTTCCTTAGAGCCATAGTCAGCTATGCCTACTTTAATAGCGACGTACTTGGCCATTTGCTCATCTAGAGCCAGCCAAATGGTCGAGTAACTGCCGTATCCAAGCTTATGCACGATCCGGTATCTGTCTTGAAGTCTGTCGCTAACCTGAATGGGATGATATCCCCCTGGCCGATAGTAGTCAAGTCTTTCAACCTCGTCGATGTGCTCACAAAGAGGGCGATGGGTTGGCATGGTTGAGATTTGAGGTCTGAAGTTGGGGTATATACTTGCAAGTGGCGAACATGGTCCTGAAGCTAGCAGCCGCCTTGGAATGGTACGAAAGATTGAGCGACACATCTCTGCGTGTGAGATAGTCGGTTATTCGGTAAAGGGACCGACCGACCGGTCTCCTACTGGACTAGCGTTAGCTCTTTTAAAACTGAGGAGAGAAGATTGCGGAGAACATGAACAAGAAGGGTGGCCCGATCGATCCATGAACCGACGGGACAAAGCCTGACGGTACATATCCGAGCGCCATCAGAAGCCAACGAAAACCAAGCAACCCTCAGCTCGTGGCGCCATTCCCAGATTTCCCCGCGCTCACCTGTGGCAGAACCCTTGCTCCTCCCCATGCCGGCAGCTAGCCAGTCGACGACTCCCCGCCAGCTTTCCCTTCTGCCTTCTGTCTGGCCTCACGTGTCGTCGTCCCAGGTCCCCTCTCTTCGGGTTTCCCTATTCTCGAGGCGGAACGGATGTTATCGGTTGCGAGGTGTTGTGTTGATGGGCTGACCGGGCGATGTTCCGAGATGAGAGAATCCAGGTGGGTGTCCATGTAGTCTGCAACCAGATATGTGGTAGCCCACTGCAGCCCACCTGTGTCTTGGCGGGCACCAACTAATTCCCCAGGTACGAGAGTCGTGTCGTGTACCCCTCTAACGGAACCCCCCGGAATGACGTTTTCCCTGCACCTTTTGGAGTCCTTCGTAGTTTGTTAGCGGACGGGGTTGCTCGACCGCCGTCCTCGTTTCCGGCACATCCATCCATTCCCCTTCCCCCGGAACAGAGCCACTCCACTGAGAGCCACTCCTCTGTAGAGAGCCACCCCACTAGCATCATTCATTGCTCACAACCGAACCCTCCGCACCTGACCCGACCCGACCTTGGCTGGACCAAACCGTCCACCCCGTTCGTCTCTGTCTCTGTCCCTGATATCACTCCGGCTCTGACTCTTCTTCCCGTTCCCCATCACGCGACACCCTCGTTGTCCTTTCTCATCTTCTGCTTCTCTTGTTTGGTCTTCCCGTTAACGACTCCTCTGCCGTGCTGCTGTACCCGTTTGCGCCACTGACGAATCGACTCGCTAATTGCCAGTCAATCCCGTGCACGCACCGGGCTGCCTCGGCTTCTTCCACGCCCACCTTTCCCGCGGTGCCGTCTTGTCTTGTCTTGTCTTGTCTTGTTGATTGACTCACCTTCCTCCTCCCCACAAGTCTACAGCCCAGCTGCCGAAATCCCTTCGCGCGCGCGAGCACTCTCCGTTGTCTCCCGCTCACGCTCACCATCAATGTCGACGTCGTGAGCCCATTGTCGCCTTGCACTTTCCCCAGGCGCTCTCCGCAGCCGCCTCCCGGCGCCTCCTCTCCCTCCGTCCGAGCTTTCATCCGACCGAGTCCGAGTCCGAATCCCCTCCGCCGTCTCTGCCCGTCATGTCGTGGAAAGCTTCGGAGCGGTTGATGAACACCATCCGCCACTATGCCAAGTTCCCGGCCACCGGCGTCAGCCTGCGCCAGATGGTCCAGTTCGGCGAGAAGCCCTCGGTTGGTATGTTGTCGCCTCCCTCGAGGTTCAGCCCGAGCCTGCGCCTGCTGGGCCTCTTCGGCCGCTGACCCGTTTTCCACCCAGGCACTCTGTTCCGAGCTTCGCAGTTCCTCGCCGAAGAGCTCCCCATTCGCCTTGCCCACCGCGTCCAGGAGCTCGACGAGCTTCCCGATGGCCTCAATGAGATGCCCTCGGTCATCAGGGTCAAGGATTGGTACGCCCAATCATTCGAGGTATGTCTTCGGCCCGCGTCATGCGTCATTCTTCCCGGCTAACCTCTTCTCTAGGAAATCACCCAGCTCCCCCGCCCAAAACTCGCCCAGGATGTACGCACCCGCCTCATGAAGCCCGGCAAGCACTTTGGCCGCCAGGCCGTCCGCCTCCCCGCAACAACCCCCAACCCCTCTATCCACGAAGGCGAATCCTCTGGCTGGGGCGGTCTTCAGGCCGCCAATTACAGCGGCAACGGCAACGGCAACGGCAACGGCAACGGCAACGGTCGCGGCAAGGCCGTCACGCGTCGCTACTTCGCCGTCGTCGACGATACCAGCGACTGGCCCGCAGACCTCCACTTCTATAACCAACGCTTCGCCCAGACCCTCCATCAGATCAAGCGCCGTCACGATGGCGTCGTCACCACCATGGCCCAAGGCATCCTCGAGTACAAGCGCCGCCGCCAGCGCATGCAAATCGACAGCACCATCCAGTCCTTCCTCGACCGCTTCTACATGTCCCGTATAGGTATTCGCATGCTCATCGGCCAACACATCGCCCTTACCGATCAAAGCCACCATCGCGACCCTGCCTATGTCGGCATCATCTGCACAAAGACAAACGTCCAGGACCTCGCCCAGGAGGCCATTGAAAACGCTCGCTTCGTCTGTGAGGATCACTACGGCCTGTTCGAAGCTCCCAAGATCCAGCTCGTCTGCAACCCCAACCTCAACTTTATGTATGTCCCTGGCCACCTGTCGCACATGCTCTTCGAGACCCTCAAGAACTCCCTGCGCGCCGTCGTCGAGACCCACGGCATGGAAAAGCAGGCCTTCCCCGTCACAAAGGTCATCGTCGCCGAGGGCAAAGAGGACATCACCATCAAAATTTCCGACGAGGGTGGTGGCATCCCCCGCAGTGCCATCCCCCTTGTCTGGACATACATGTACACCACTGTCGATCGAACCCCGAGCCTGGATCCGGACTTTGATAAAAGCGATTTTAAGGCCCCCATGGCTGGCTTCGGATACGGACTACCCATCTCCAGACTCTACGCGCGCTACTTTGGAGGCGACCTGAAGCTCATTAGTATGGAAGGGTAAGTTTGGGAACCGGCATCTACGCATCAAACATCACTAACTTTCCCTGTCTCTTCAGATACGGCACCGACGTCTACCTACATCTCAACCGCCTATCCTCCTCCTCGGAGCCTCTCCAATAGCAATTACACACCGCCAGCGCATCTTCAATGCCCCTCGTCCTTCGCAAACGCCTCAAAGATCGCCATCGAGAGGTCTCAGAACGGAAGCAGGTGGGCGATGCTGAGGCGGTGGTCAACGCACCCCCGCGAAGCAACTTTAACAGTCAAGAGGAAGTCTAATTATCGAAGTCTCGACAACGGCGGATGGGGAAATTAAGGAGCATCAGAAAGTTGGATACATACTTACTTACATTCTGAGGACATCACACGGAGTCCCTCCAACACAAGAAAGAGGAGGGGATATATGCACATCGCAATGATGTATAACACCCGCCGCATTCAATATCACGAATGGGCTATGGGCCGCGAGCTGTGAGGGCAGTGTACGAACCAACAGAAGGCAGAACTACTGCGCTTGCGTATTATATGAGGAGGATTACAGATCACAACCCCCTACAAGGAGGGACAGTCGATAGCGGCGATGACGGTGGATGGTACTAGACCCCCCGTGTATGCTGGATTGGCAACGGACTTCCCGCAGAGGGAACACTACGAATTTTGGCCATGGGATATGGGCACCGGACATGGGATGGAGGCAGCTCTGTTGTCAGCACGCATGCACGCATGTACATGGAGAAAAAAAACCTCTACGGGAGTCGGGTTCATGGGTAGGAAATATCACTGCGTGTTGTTCTTTTTCTTTGGTTACAGCTACAGCTCTAGGCCCGTGATTCGAAGTTGTCATGCGACTTGTGGCGAGGGATGGTCAGCACCGCCACGAGAGAAGTATTGAAAACGCAACGCCTAACTTTTGATTCAATTCGCTGATTAAGACTATATCAGCTGCGCTCCGTGAACCTCAGCATCAACCTGACTCCCAATGACCAACAAACCACCTTGACCTCATTTTCCACCGTTCCATTAGCAAAAGTTTTCCTCACACATCTCCGGGACCAGAGTAGCCTCTGTGTGTTGCAGTATCATCAATCCACACAAACAGGCATGCGTTTCGAAGAGTGAAATGCATAAACCCGCAGACAAAGGCACGATCGTAACCCTGAAGTTTTGACCCAGCAACGCTCAGGTCAACCACGGGCTGCTTCATGCCGAATCTGACAAGACAAGTTGGGGTCTTCTGGGTCATCAACCCGCTCAACTTAATAGTTAGAGTCATCCGAGTCACAGTAGTTCATCCTGCGCTGTCTGTCAATATCAGGGTCAATGTGCCGGATCTTGGTGTGAGTGAGGATGGGCTGCTTTTTCAACTCCGCCTGGGGAATTTTGCACTGCAGGCTGTTAATATTTCTATTCGTGTCAATACAAGGCCAGACTTACATCCTTCGCTTTCGCCCATCCACCCTTTCCTCCTTTGGTTTCGGGTATTTCGACCGGGGTAAGATCCCACTCACCAATAACGTTGGGGTCGTCATGGATGCGCAGTCCACTGCTTGACTTGCTCGAAACAGCGCTGGAATGGGACGGATTGGTTGGGTCCTTGACACCTTGATGTTGCCTTCCGGTGCGGTCCCAAGCGTTGAAGGGAATCTGACGGGATTTCTCCACTTGTTTCTTGTCCTTGCGGACGGTTGTTGCTGTCGAGACACTTTGCCCAGATCGGCCCATCAAATGGGGTGGGAGTACCACAGCATTTCGCGATGAGCCCGTCACCTCTGACGCGCCCGAGATCGATCTCGCATCCGAGGGCTTACCTTGACCAGCCAAGTGTGGGGGTAGTCCTCGAATCGATGCCGTAGACTGTCCGGACGCACTCGCGCGGTCATTCTTGGGTTGCCCTTCGACGGAACTCTGCGCAAGAACGCTCGAGAGCATGGCGCCGGCCTCGGTTCCCGACAGACCAAAGAGATCCAGGTCTTCCAGACCAAGTGAATCCAGGCCACAGATTGGTGCCTAGAATGAATGAGTATATGGAGGGAAGTCATGGGAGAAATATTACCCTGGGCAAGCCATCGTCCTCGAAAAAGTCTGCATTGTCGACGAAATCCGACTGCCAAGGATCCGATTTCTCCTCTTCGGCAGAGATATGACCGGTCTCTAGTGGTACAGGTGTAACTGTTGGCTCTTGTGTCTCTGTCCAGGCAACGCATCGGACACAGGTCTGTAAGAAGTTAGTAGTGGCCAAGACTGCTCATCGAAAATCTCACATATTCCTCTTTCTTCAGGGCATTCTTGCTAAACTGATCTCTTGGCTTTATGAGACAGCAGACTTCACATCGCAGTTCGGAGCGAGAGTTGGAGGCATGTTCGCGACACGTCATTCCGGAATGGGCCGCATCGATGTTGCGTCTGTTGCCGATTTGGTTTTGAATCAACCTTTGTTGATTCTGGGAGAACCCATCGAGATACTTCCACTCGCCTCCAACCTTGCAACGGAATCTTGGAGGTGTCAGCAATGTAAGCCATCGAGGATGGGTACATCAAACTGACCTTGTCGGAACGGCTGCGGTAGTTCTCCTGAAGTGACATGGTGAGAATTGCTCGCATTCAAGGCCACGGGTAACTTACGGCTGGAAACCGCCCTTGTTCTTGTTCGGGGCCATTATGACGCTTCTACACAGGGTATGATGCGAGGGCACAGCGTAGCAGACTCGACGAGGCAGGGCGAGTGAGGTTTGAAGGTTGGAGATTGGTCACTTGACAGAGGTTAGGTCAACGGCGTGATCTTGAGCCACAGGCGAGTGAAGATATTTAGTTGAGTGTCTGGCTGCTGGAAAGAAGTGACAAAGGGTGGCCTGGCAAAATGATCCTAAGGAAGGAGGTAGGAGGGGCAAACCTAAGATGTCAGGCTCCAGGCTTTGTCAACCTGCAAGGCGGGCAGGAACCTAGGAGACGTGGCAGCTGTGACCAGAAAAGGGTGAACCTGCCTCGAAGCTTGGGATGCTTATCTTTTATGGGAAAGTAGTAGTGTGAAGGAACCCAGGATGCAGTCGAGATGATGATGTCTGCAACGCCATGGGGGAAGAGAGAGTCTGGGTTGAAAACTTTGAAGAAAAGCCAAGAGCAGTGAACGCGTAGGGTTATGTAGGAAGCCTCTTGATGGTGATTCATTGTTATGGCTTCATCACTCAATCCAACGGCCCAGGTTTGACTACCATCGGGTTTGTGCATAGGTAGCCATTGATAAAGCGCACGACGGGTGGTGCGTTGTTGAAGCAATCACCAGAGAGGCTGCGAGTAGCCGCTTAGCGGTCCTTCTCGGAGGCTACTTACAGACACAGCGTTCATGCCAATGGAATCTCAAAGTACTAATAGTCATCATACTGCTTTTGATAGGGTTAGCACATAACAGGTGAGTCCTCCCTGCGAATAGAACTGAGTCGATAACGTTGCAGTCTGGTCATCTCTCTGTGACGTATGTCTACCTAGAAGACGTTGAGGATGAGTGACATGAACCTCGTGATCCCTTAGGTCCTCGAGCCTACCTGCGCAAGGGTTTCATCAAGGATTCTGCTTGTACTACGTATCTATTGGTATTCATTTCCATGCTACCCTCAGACTTACATGTTTGCTCACGATGTACTTATGATCTCCACGTTTTGTGTGTTCACGTCTCACAGCTAATCAGTCGGCTCAAACTTGCCGATCTAGGTAGTGGCACCGACCTTCCATCGCCACATCTCGCATGAACGAACTCCACCACGCGAAACAGATTCCCCATCAAGATGAACAAAACATCGATGACAAGTTTGCGTTGACGGGGCATCAGTTCCCATCCGCCAGCATGAAGCTCCGCAAACCCCTGCGTTCACCGCTACCTACCCTACACCCCCGACGGGAAATCCTGCGTTCACCGCCCCCAAGCATCGAAGAAAAAACCGAACCACCCCGGCGCCGCCCAGCTTAGCTCGCTGCACAACCCCAGACGGCCAACTGGCATGCCTCTCGACTTGACCATTCAGGGAAACCCCTCAGAGCTGGTCGAGGCGGTGCTGCGTGGACTCGGTGGCGGGCAAGCGGGCTTCTAGCCAACGACGGGAGGCGCCAGTCTCTAGGGGTTGGGCGTTGTGAGGACGTGAGCCGGTCTGACGGCTTGATGCTGCACCAACCCGGTAGCCTGCGGAAGCGATTGGCATCTCTGCCTTGTCCATACGTCTGAATGCTGCGAGTAGTCTTGACATTCAAGAGTTGGTCACGCCATGCTGATGCAGACGCTCGGAACCTCCACCAACAGTCTGACCTGGTCCTTGGAAGAGGCCTTGACTATTCGCTGCCAACTTCCTCACTAACCGGATCTTGGCGAGAACCGCTCTTGTATTCGGACTTCGACTAAATACTCACAAGCTACTGCTGCATGGTGAACTCTGGAGTTCCCACGTTCGTTCACCGTACCCACCAGAAACATGCAGACGCGGACCCCGTAGCTGCGAAAGTTCGGGGCCCAGACCTGAAAGGCTGGCCACCGGAATTGAGGCAAGACGAGGTTCAGCCTGCCGCCCAAGTGTCTGGTGATGACTAACCTGGCGTGGTTGGTGAATCCGGGGTAGACAGACAGCTTGAAAGCTCCATCGATGCAGCAATGCCGGCTACGGGATCCCTCTTTGGAGACTGATGAGTCGGCTGTCGAATGACAAGCCTGCCCATGTAAGAAAAAAACCTGCTTTCTACGTAGTAATGCCGGTCCTTGTGAGGAGACTGAGACAAACCTGTTCAAAGTCTTCCCGATAGGTCGATCATGAGATGGTCATCATGAGCCTGCAAGCCGGAACCCTGAGTGTTTCCCCGAATGGTGAGCACCTGGCTGTAAATATCACGGCTCCCTGGGCTGTTTGTTGACTTTGGGGCTGGGCTCCGTTAGGCTCACGGCTGTTTCATTAGCATCGTTGATCGACAGCTGCTGCGATCGCTTCCGTGGTCTCGCATGAAAAGGCCTGGATCAACGACGATCTTGAACTGCTGACAGCTGATCGAGTAAGGCTAGGATCGACAGGCCATTGCTTGGGACGAGTTGCATGGACGTCAGATTCGCCACATTCGTACAATCCACACCAGCTAGCACAGGCACGGGGTCCTGGTCGCCAACTCAACACTCAAGCGATTGAGGAAAACGAGGCTCGTCTTCGGGGGCGACAATGCGACGCGTCCGGGACTGAATCGCTGGGGATCTGGCAACTGGAGCATGGCACTGATGCCCAAGCCGAACAGAAACCTAGGATTTCTCGCCAAGTCCCCAACGGCGGTCGAGAGCCTAGCCCCAAAGGTGAGACCTCCCCCCTGATATGTCGATCACTAATAAACTGGCGGACAAAAAGTATGAATGTCTCCTTTGGAAAAGCACGCGGTAGATGCCACCGAGGCCCATGGGCATCGACGCCGGACGGAGCCATCGGACGCTAGAGGCCTTTCCCAGGGCTCGAGGCTGGCTCGAGACTCGGTCGACGGACGGCGAGTGGGGCTTACGGGGCGTCCCATCGGGAAGCTCCCTTGGCTGCGTTGTTCTCCACACCTGTCAGTGGATGTTTGCTACTACGCACTGCTCAAGGTACCAGACGCAGTACATATGTAGTACGTTCCGAGGCTGGGAGAGGAACACCGAGGAAGTGAAAACGCTTTGTTGACCAAGGAGCCCGGGTGGCGGGTAGCCCGAGTGTTGGGAACGTGCGGCATTGCTAGGGGGCCGCCACCACGGGGAGCGAGCGACATGAGAGGCATTTTGATACTGGAATTGGGACCCCCCTTTTCACTTTGAGGGACTACGCGAGAAACGAAAACTCTGCGTAAACAGGATGTGACAGGAAGCGAAGAAGAGCAACGCGTAGTTGGTTGCCGGAGTGAGAAGACCGCAACGGCGCTGAAGCTACTGCACCTCACCACATACACTCACGCACAATCATGCATAGTCAGGCACATCCAGGCACATCCAGGCACAGACATGCTGTAACTTAAGCGGGCAGAGCCGGTCTCAAATTCTCCGACCCGCGAGCCGGCAAGTCTTGAGAAGAAGAGAATAAGGACACACTGCACAGAGAACGACTGCCCTCTTGGCGCCCTCACCCCCGCCACTCATCAGATCGTACATACTATGTATGTAGTATCCCGCAGCGGCATGCTGCAGGTGTGGAGGTGTCTTAATCATACCGTACAGGACCCCTCCAGCCACCACGGGCTGGGAGTAGCGTGAACGGGCCTCAACGAGGATCCTTTGCGTACCTGTGCGCACGGAAGACAATGTCGCGCAGGGAGCTCCTGGGCGCGATTCCGGGGACGGCGACGACGCTGCTGCCACAGGGTGACGTGAGAGCCTGGCTCCAGCACGCCGTTGTGAGATTGGAAGAAGGGGACGGGCAGACCATTCGCATAAACGTCAGGCCCCTCATCAGACCCCCGCCTGCTCCCATCCTGCCGCTGCTCTATTTCTGACCTGATGGTTCCTGGGCCAAGGGTCCAAGGAAGACGGCCGCACCCATTCATCCACCTCGCACAGGCGCGGGCGCGTCAGCAAAATAGCTTTGGCCAGACCCCATTGCGGCGGTTCCTCGCGGGCTGCCGCGTTTCAAGACTGGAGATCGGCCTGCTTGCCGGCCGGCGACAAGAAGCGCAACATGGGAATTGGAGGGGAGGCATCCAATGCGCCCCCAACCGCGTTACAAAGCAACGAGAGACGCACGGAGAACAGCTGGAGGGGGCAAACTTTTGAGAGCTGTGTGGCGGCATGGCATAAGAGAGGGATCGACGACCAGGGCGTCCGGTCTGTTGGGGGGAGTGACTGATCGCGGCCGGGGTTGCACTTCTTCGAGAACGCGCTTCCCAACCCGTCTCGTATGTAACACGACCTTCCATCCTGGAAAACATGGTCGAAGCCCGTCTCCCCGGCCCATGACAGGGTAATCTCCGTGCCCCGGGGCCAATGTTTCCTTTGTATTGGGGCCAATTCCCGGCACTATGACTGAGAAGCCCAATCCCGAGTATCAACTGTACGAAGTCGCCGGGTCACGTCTTTCATGGATGGGCTGCAGGGCGGGAGGAAGCATACGGACCCATGGTTATTTCGAGATGCCTGTCGGGGGGAGCGGCCGGGCATCTGCTACCCTATGGACTGTACCAATGCAGGCACGCATTCCAGGCGCATGGGTAGGCGTTTGCGAGCTCTCCCAGCTCGCGCTGGTGGTGGTTGGCTTCTGGCTGATTGATCCGTCGTGCCCCTGGGCGGGCGGCCCCACACTCCGGAGGTTGGCTCGAGGCCCGATGCCTTTACAGAGGCTGGCGCCGTCTCAAAAAGCACCCACGACTTCGCGGTCCAGGTTCCAGAGAGGATGGAATTGAGGATTTGGGATGAACGAATGGATGGGGATGAAAAATCGGGAAGAACAAGCCCCTGAGGAGAAAGTGTCCTCAAACAATTCCCGTGCCGCGCCTTATGCAAGCACTTGAGTGTTGTTGGGGTTCGACCATCGACTGCAGTAGCCGACAGGTCGGGGGCACGTACCTTAGTACCTAAGTGAGATGCTGCTGTGTGAGGTACCGTACCTGAGGCAATACAGTGCGGGAGCTGAGCTGTTTTGGCCTCAGGAACAGGATTGCGTTGCATGGTGGAAGGTCTTGGGCATTGATCCGAGGCAGCGGGGACCCGCGGTCTGGTTCCTGCAGATCCCTGTCGAGGCCCAGATGTGGAATGCTGGAACAAAGGCCGGCCACGGGACGGCCGTTGATGCCCTGTCAAACTCTGTAGAATCCACGGTTCCGAAGTGTTAGTGCGTAGTAGTAGTCATCCGGAATTTATGTCCGGAATTATGCCCTGGACCGGAACTGGATAAAACTCGCACTGCCAGGGCCCGTACACGTGTGTGACGGGGGACGCTGCGTTTCGGATTGCTGCCATGAGGGCCATGATTCATCACAGCACCCAAAACCGCAAGACTGCCTCCTTGTGCCAGGTTAGGTACTCCCCGTGGCCCAGCCCCAACGCCTCCCGCAGCTCCCGCACCATTCCGCACTGTAAATGCGACAGACGGCAGGCGGGCACTCGATTGAATTGGACGCTGGGAGCTGTGCTTCCGCCATTGAGTTGTGACGCTTTCGAGAGGCATTTCATTCACATTCCATTCCCCCTCTGCCCATCCATTGCCGTCTCTCTCTCCCCCTTTCCCCCCCCAGGTCCCTGGACTCTCCACCGTTACAGAAGCACGGCCTGGGCGAGAGGGCCGTTTCGAGACTAAACAGGCTGTTTGATTACAGTCCCCCGACGCCCGGCCGCTGGATTTGCAGAGGGCACGCACCACCATAGAGGGCGGCCAACAAGGAGGAGCTGGCGCCCTCCCCAAAGAAATAGATTTCCCATACAAGGTACTTCGTGCTCCGTACCAAGGGACGACCAGAACAAAGGGTTATGGAGGGGCGGCCCCGGGAGCCAATTCATGCGACCCTAGACGCCGAAGAAGGGCCCCGCCTTGTCCGGCCGTCCACCCTATCCACCAAAGCAATCCACCAAAGGGACTTTCCAGCAGAGCCAACGATTCAAGGCTGTGAAGTAAGGCCATGGAGTCGAGGCCGTGAGAGGTCATCGGCAGACGCCAGGCGCTGTTGGGGTTGGCCTGTCTGGCGGCCCGCTTGGAATTGCCGTTGGATTGGAGAGCACCGCTTTACGTACGCTACGCGCGAATGGGAACCGCGGTGACGGGGCCGCGGAAGCGGAACTGAGGAGTCGCCTTGCGGGCTGGTAGCCTTGTGAAGACGGTGACGGGTGAGAGCGTGGCCTTGTGCGCGGGTGAGAGCAAGGCTTCTCATCCATCCTCGTCTCATTGTCTTCTGACGGCAGTGCCTCTGGATCGCGTACAGTACCGGCCGACGCGATCGGAACGGGACGAGGACGAGAGAACCGATGGAGTAGCAATGGAAGCAAGCAAGCATCCTGGGATCGATAGATTGGCCCTCCTACTCTCATCTCTTTCATCCCCCAGCGCGCCGCGGCGACGCCCTCACTGTCCGCTAAATTGCCTCCAGGCGCGCCTCCGTCTCCCCCGGACATCCCAAATTGTGCTAAATTGCATGGGGTCCCAGCCCGGCCTAAACGAAAAGAAGCAACGAAGGAGAACAAAGAGAAGAGCATCCGGGAGCTGGACCCCGCTAGCGAGATTAGCCTTTATGGGTGACCAAATCTCTCATCTTATCCCGTGGTTGTTCGTCTGAGGGCGCCCGTCCCGTCACTTTGGCCGTGTAACTCAACCGCCGCTGGCTGACACTGTGACGATCCTCACGATGAAAAGGACTTGCCGGGGTCCAACTAGAGGCTTGGGGCAGTTGTGACGTCTCCGGTTTCCCATTCACGCCTCCAATCGTCCGCTCATCCATTCATCCAGTGGCTTATTCATGCTAGTGAATGCCCTGGGGCCTGGGTTTGACCTGTCGAAAACCCTGGATTCCCAGCCCGGCAAAGCACCAGTCCGAGCCCTCAGCCAACGCCAAAGCCCAAGCCAAAGCCTAAGCCAGAGCTCGCCCAACAGGAGACCAACCCCCGTGATCCATCCCCCAATCCCATGCCAACCCAGAAATCCGTCCCATCCATACCGACGCGTCCGCGTCGTCGCAGTTAGCCATACGGAGCGAGAGGAGGCCATCCATCTTGTTATCCAGGGCTGATCCTCTGACCTTTCAACTGGGCCCTTCTGACCCCCCTCTTCCTCTTCTAGTCAAGTTTTTGAATCCAGATACAGACCGACATCCAGTGTAGATGTTTGGGCACTGTACGAATACATCGTAACGTAATCGGTGTTGATTCCCTCCCGTCCTGGGTAATTCCTTGTCCTCATCTGCGACACGCTGGGTCTTTGAGCACCCATGGACCATCGCTGGAATTCCCCTCGTACGTGATTGACATGCTCTCTCCCAAACCGATCTGAACCTCTACTCCCGTCCTTGTGCATACACAGTCGCATCGCACGCGCCTTGTGGCTGGATCATAAATGTGGCACGTCGCTGTTCAGATTAGCTGGGCCTAGAGGAGAGGTGAGAATACAGCCCGAGTCTGTACCTCTTCTAAGGCCTTTGTTCTTTGCTGCGTGATACGGGTCTTTCATTCTTACTCTGTACTGCTGGTGCGAAGACTGCTCGGTGCTGTGCAGGGACAGCCTCGGAGGGCTGCTGGATTTGGCTGATTACTGTGCGCATCATGATTTGAGCACTGTTCTGGGTCACACACTGCTCGCTCAACTGGGCCTTGCCCGTAGCCCAGTCGCCCAGCTAGCGACCACTGGAAGTGGGGATGGACACCCGCTGGACGCTGGCCCATGCCTTCTTGGGCCCTTGGTCCCTCGTCACCTCTCCACCTCTCGCACCCTGGGCCATCACAGACAGCCCCAGCCTGAGGGCACAGACAGGGCTTGGTCAGGCTAGGTACGTACCCGACTTTTTCAGAGTGGACGGGACCCAGAGTCAGGCTCACCTGGAGGGCTGTACCTTGGGTAAAGTACCGCTGTACGAGAGGTACTTCAGCTCTCAGCCTTAGCTCAGTAGGTTCCTGGGTTTCCAGGAAGGCCGAGGTACGTGCCGTCGACCTGGCTCGCAGTCTCATGGGTTGCTTCTTCCATTCGCCTGAGCTGTCGCCTTGTCCGCTGCACTCCACTATACCATCGCCGCCCATACCCGCGTCCCATCGTCCCCCGGGTGGAAAGAAAGAAGCCCCCCTCCCCTGTCTCACGTCGCCTGGACAGTGGACGCACCACTGCGCGCCGCTGCCACTACGCACCGCGCATTTGCCCTCTGGCGCTTCTTTCGCTCTCTGTGCGCACACTGGCAACCGCACTGAGCTGCGCACCTTGTAGCCTGTCCTCCATCTCTCACCTCACCTCATCCATCCTCTTCTCACCTCTCTTTCTCTTCTGCCTTTCCCTCCTCCTCCCTTCTCTCCCTCCTTCCACGCCCCTTCTCCCGCTGCGCAGACTTCTATAACACAGCCTCGCTCTTGCCGCCGCCGGTACTTGGCTCCCTGCCCTGAGCATCCTCTCTCAGCACGGATTCCCGCTCAAAAGCCTCCCCCATCCCAATAGCGACAGTGCCCATTCCCACGAGCCGGGGGCCCATCGAAGCACTAGTGGCCTGAGGATCCCTCCCCGATCGGCAGGTTCAAGCCACTCCCCCTGGACCTGGGCAAGAGCTTTCCCTCTCCTTTTCGTTAATATCGACTCTATCCACTCTGCAATCACCCTCACTTCAGTCACTCCTTTCGCCTTTCTGGTCCTTCTAGCGAGCACCCCCCCCTATCGTCGCCTCGTCTCCGTCTAGATCTCAACTTCTCTCTTCTACTCTCGTTCTCGTACTTCACCCCATTCATCATTTCTCTGCCCCTCGACCCGAATTCGCTCACTTCCGTCCACGATAACACCGCCATCCTGTCTCAACGGCCAACGTAAAGAAGTTTGACACCACTTCGGCTTTCAACTCAGCTCCACGATTCGCAATCACTCTCTCACCCGTTACTCGTCCGCATATCGTTCACATCAACTTCCATAATCTGAATGCCCCGATAAATCCTTCGGCAGCTCTTCGACAGAGCTGGTTTCAGCTCTGATTAGGTACTTGCCATTGCTAGTCGATTTCTGGACCCAAAGGCCAATCCTAACATCGCCGTGCAGGACCTCTGCTCACCCACGAGTCACCTACCGTTTCGAGCCAGAGTACTTGATCGCAGCTTAGCAATAATGACTGTAGTCAATGACCTCACCCACCGCGGGGCTTCCGGCAACCCGCTAACCCTCGAGGACCGATTTGAAGTATTGAAAGAGATTGGCGATGGTAGCTTTGGTAGCGTTGTCCTGGGTAGGGTCAGGACGGCGGGTGCCAACGTTGCCCGCCGAGGTACTGTGGTAAGTACTAGGCCTGCAGTCTGTCACCCAACACCATTGGTAACCATCCTTCTAGGTGGCCATCAAGACAATGAAGAAGACCTTCGAGTCTTTCCAGCCCTGCCTCGAGCTCCGCGAAGTCGTCTTCCTACGCACTCTGCCGCAACATCCTCACCTTGTGCCCGCCCTCGACATCTTTCTGGACCCATACAGCAAGAAGCTGCACATTTGCATGGAGTACATGGAGGGCAACCTCTACCAGCTGATGAAGGCCCGAGATCACAAATGCCTTGACAACGCCAGCGTCAAGAGCATCCTTTTCCAGATTATGCAAGGCCTCGAACACATCCATTCACACCACTTCTTCCATCGCGACATCAAGCCCGAAAACATCCTCGTATCGACCTCATCCCACAGTGAATCCAACAACTCATTTCGACGATACTCGTCTCTCGTTACTCCTCCTTCAACGCCTCCCACATATACCGTCAAGATCGCCGATTTTGGTCTCGCTCGAGAGACGCACTCAAGGCTTCCATACACCACGTACGTGTCAACAAGGTGGTATCGAGCCCCGGAAGTTCTTCTGCGAGCCGGAGAGTACTCTGCTCCCGTTGACATCTGGGCTGTGGGCGCCATGGCCGTCGAAATTGCAACATTAAAGCCACTGTTCCCTGGCGGAAACGAGGTGGATCAAGTATGGAGGGTTTGTGAGATCATGGGCAGCCCCGGGAACTGGTATAACAAGGCCGGTATCCGCGTCGGCGGAGGAGAGTGGCGCGAAGGCACCAGGCTAGCTGGGAAGCTCGGCTTTTCGTTCCCCAAGATGGCTCCTCACTCCATGGATACCATCTTGCAAACACCTCAATGGCCTGCATCCCTGAGCCAGTTCGTGACCTGGTGTCTGATGTGGGACCCTAAGACGAGACCAACTTCATCACAGGCCATCGCCCACGAATACTTCCAGGACGCCGTCGATCCTATGAGGCCGAAGTCTTCCGCCTCAAGAATCCTCGGACGAAAACAGTCAGATCTCAACCGCAGCACCAAGGACTCAATCAGCACTACCCCGACGTCATCATCCAAGCAATCCTGGTTCCGCAAGTCTCTCATCGGTCGTTCTGAAAGCACCGAAAACGCCACAGTCCAGACACAGGCGAAGGATGCTACTTCTCCTCGACCCGTACCAGTCCATGCGACGACCAGCGCCGAGGTACAAGCTCAGACGAATGCTAAACAGCGCGCCGGTGCTGGAAAAAGGACCACCTGGACCAATGGTCCCTCAAATGTGGCCCCAATGGCTATCCTGCCCACGATCAGGCCAATTTCACCGATGTCCGACGCTGTAAATGCCCGCGCCAATAACGGTTACAACGACTCGTACGCTAACGGACATGGCCAGGGGAAGTCCAAGAAACTTGGCCGACAGCTGTCTGTTGCGTCGAGCACGAACAACTACACCGAAATGCACCGCCAGCAAGCCGAGCGCGCCCTTAATGGAAACTCTGGACTGGCATCGCCTCCTAGCGGCCAAAAAGAGAGCTTCTTCTCCCACCTCCGCAAGCGCGCCAGACGATTTTCCGGGCGACACCAGACCCCAGTCTCACCATCATATGATGACCTGGAGGCCCAGGTTGGATGCGGTCCTTGGGCCAGCAACCGATCTTCGATGGTCATCGACCAACAGCAGCAACAACAACAACAGCCAGTTCCAGCAGTTAAGTCCGAGGTTTATGAGTCCTTGGACAAGGCTCTCCGGGACGTCCAGAACAACCTGGAACCCCGTCCTCCCGTTCCTCCCGTCCATCAACTCTCACCCACGAGCAACCTCAAGCGACATCACTCACTTCCTCACACCCAAGCGCGATCTGTGGATAACCTTATCGGCGCTGCGCGCACTGGACCCATCTCTAGCCGGACGCGACGAGCCCACGCTACCCATGGCGTTCACCAATATGAGGCCCCTGATGAGGAGGATGAGCTGCTGGACGAGGCCATGTCCTCACCCCGACGCCCTGTGAAGCAGAATCCAGCCAAGCCTCTGCGACAGTCGGCTAGTAACCTTGGCCTCGCAAACCCCTATCCCACACCCTCACCATCAGCGAGCGGAAACCAGGCGCTTTTTAGAGACGGCCACGAAGCTGTAACACCCAAACCACTCGATCTCAGCAAGAAAGCCGAGGGCCAGTACAAGTGGCCTACACCCCCATATGAAGAGAGCGAGTGGGCAGCGTCAGCATCTGCCAGCATCTGGGCAGCCAGTAATCGATTCTAAACGTCTACGCATATGGGAGACGGCCCCAGTACGATCACGTTCAATGGATTGGGAAAAGTCTTTGGTGTATTGCCTCGCATGTTTACGGTGTTTGGTGTTGGTTTGAAATGCACAGCTCTCCTTTTATCTTCGTCTTGCTGGCGGCCCGTTTTGATTTGGCATCCGGATTTGCCCTACAACCTATTTATTCCGCTTCGATTCAGCAACTCCTCGACTCTTTCAACAAAATACCCCGGCCCAACCGGCGCCGTCTACTGCTCATTATTACCTGCTACTTCGTTATCCTATTTTTTCCTTTTCATTTCAGACGCCTCGAGTACCAAATACCCCCTATAGACCGAGACTGGCAAGCTCAGCCGCAATTTGTTTGAAGCAAATACTACATCACCGGACCAATTTCTTTCCTTTGTTTATTATATAAGAGGACGGATTGGAGTATGGGGTGACTTAGCTGGAAATGGACCAATCAAGTCCTTTTCATTTTCGTCTTTCTCTTTTGGCGATTACAGAAAAGGGACAAACAGGACACCTCCATTGTGTAGAGGTGGCGGGGTGCCCTATTGCTTTGATTATTGAAGACTGTTGTACAAAAAAACCCCAAGGCTAGAGAGCAAAGTACTATTTATTATTCTCATCCTTATTTGTTCTTCGTCACAGTGTTGGAAGAGGTACCCATGGTGCCATTGGTTCCAAGGGGATATCTAAAGGCCAGGATGCCGGATTGCATACTATGCAATATAACGGCCGACAATTACGGTACATAATACTCTGGGATGTTCGTTTGGTGTGGTTTGGGCGGGTAACGGGTCTGTACCTAGCACGATTGCAATGGAGGCTTGGTTAATGCATTGGGACTGGACAATAATTCACTCTACTCGTACTCGCGTCATGATTCAGATTGCTTTCTCGTGCTGTCATGATCCGGACCCACAAGAGTTGACGTGCCATGTAGGCATAGACAAAGGGGGAGATGGATGCAACGCAAGATGGTTATGTTGGATGCCTGACGAGGTAGGGATAGGTCGCTGATGACGTCGGAAAGAGGATAAGGCCTAATCTAGGTTCTGGTGGTGGGTTTGCATAAGCAGGGAGGGTTCGACAAGGCGAGACTACAATGTGCCCGGAAGATAGACAAATGACACATGGCGAGGCGAGTGAAGGCGGCAGAGTTAGAGCTTACCTGCTATCTGTTTTAGCTCACGCTGCAAGGCTTACTATGGTGGCGGTAGGCAGTCGTTCCGTCACGTGTTGGCAACAACCTTTTGGCGGGCAGGGCGACATGGGGAGGCTTAGGCAGCACTTGTTGGCCTGGGGGCTAAGCTGAGCTGAGCAGAAGCCACGAGGGAGAAACGGGCCTTAACGACGACGGCCGGAGCAGAGGCTTGGAAGCTGCACCATCCCTTTCTCTCCTTTGACTCACTGTAGCGGACTTTGTTACTTTTATTCCACTTCCCAGGCCCTCGTCTCGCTGCTGGTGTCGGTGCTGCAGGATTGGCGATTGGACGAGGGGTCATCATTGACATCAACTCGACGACGGATGGAGTGGCTATGCGCTGAACTCAAGTGAGACGACGTGGTCCTCTTCCTCTTGATTGATTCGCCTCCGCGTCTACAACCGAGCCTCATCGCCTCGGCTTTCGACTCTCAACTCTCAACTCCACGAGGAATCATCCCCCGAGTCCATCTGGGCCCACCGACGGCACCATCCCGCCAACCCGCGCGCCACCCATCCAGCGGCTGGAGTTCCAATTCGCGGGGGAGGGGTAGAGCGCGAATGCCACAGTAAAGCAAACAGCCCATGCGGCCGGACAGGAAAAGGCATCGAGAAACAACACGCAACGTGTCACGAGTCGCGACAGCCGACGACTTGCAAGGGGGACCAGCACAGCGAGACCACAGTTGCCATTCATTGCGCTGAGCCGTCACCGTCACCATGAATCTCAACCTGCCCCTCCACCCCTCCAACAGGCGCAACCAGGAGAGCCGCAATAATTACTTCACCAGCTACACGCCCCCGAGCTCCACCGAGGCTATCAATGGGCCGGTTCGCGAGCCCTCCAGAGAGCAGCCGCCCCTGACCGATCGCTTGATCGTGGGTGTTGATTTTGGCACCACATTCTCGGGGTGAGTTTTTCCAAGATTGGCCGTCGTCCCTGTCGCGAAGAGGACAGGCCACAGAGGCTAACCCAACTGCAGTGTCGCGGCGGTCTACACCTCCACGCCGGATGACATCGAAATAATCAAGACCTGGCCAGGCGGCAATGGCATCACTTCGGACAAGGTTCCGACAGAAATTGCTTATGACTTCCCCGCCAACGCGCCCCAGGGCTCAGAGCCCACGGCCAAATGGGGCTTCCAGTTCAAGCCCGAGGAGTCGCGCCTGCGCTGCATCAAGCTCTTCCTGGACCGCTCTCAGAAGCTGCCGTTTTACGTGAGCCCGCTCGATACTGCTGCGCAGCTCAAGCGCTTCAACAAGAATGTCGTCGACGCCGTGAGCGATTATCTAACGCAGATTTATAAACATACCATGGACACGTTGACCCGTCGGTACGGCGAGTCGTTCATGGCATCCACCAAGGTGGAGTTCGTCCTGACGTGCCCGGCCGTGTGGAGCGATGCGGCAAAGAATACGACGCTTCAGGCTGCCGAGAGAGCTGGCATGGGGAGTAGGTCTGAGATCCAGATGATCAGCGAGCCAGAGGCGGCGGCGGTATACACGCTCAAGGCAATCCAGCCGAATCACCTCAACATGGATGACAACTTTATTGTCTGCGATGCTGGAGGCGGCACAGTTGAGTGGGTTGTTTACCCTTTGACTGCTGTCGGCAGATACTAATTGCGCGCAGTCTTATTGCTTACAAGGTCATGTCTCTTAAACCCTTGAGAGTGGAGGAATCCGCTGTAGGAACCGGAGGCCTATGTGGCAGCGCATTCTTGAACTACCGCTTCGAAGACCATGTCAGGATCCGTCTGGGTCAGAGCCGCTTCGATGAGATGAAGTTGAAGAAGGGGAAGACTTGGCAGATGGGTCTTCGCTACTTTGAGGAGTTTGTCAAGCGGAACTTCAACGAGGATGAGCACCAGGAGGTTAATGTTCCGTATGTCTGCCTTTACCCGTCCAACATTGAATTTACTGACCGACCACCCCCGCAGATTCCCCGGACTGCCAGATGACGAAGAGGCTGGTCTCGACTCGGGCTTCTTAGTGATGTCGGCGGAACAGATTAAGGATATTTTCGAGCCCGTGGTAAAGGAGGTTTGCGACCTCGTCGCTGGCCAGGTTGGGGGACTGCGGGCTAAGGGCGGCGTCGTCTCGGGCATCGTTTTGGTTGGAGGTTTCGGTCAAAGCGACTACCTGTACCGGCGCCTCAAGGCTCACTTTACCAGCGCAGCACCTCCGCCTTACAGTGAGCGACCAACCCATGCCAACGCCGGCGCTACACAAGAAACGGGGTCCATTGAGGTCATGCAGCCTGTGTATGCCTGGACTGCGGTGGTGCGAGGCGCCGTGCTGCGAGGCTTGGAGGGCAACATGGTCATCTCGCGCAAGTCGCGAATGCACTATGGTACGTCGTATGCTACCGTCTACGACGAGGAGAAGCATTCGGTCAGCGAGAGGTACTGGTCGCCGCTGTGGGAGCGATGGATGGTTTCTGACCGGATGCAATGGCACATTGCCAAGGTATGTTTTGGCTCTGTGATTGTGGTACACGCACACTGTTAACACGATAACAGGGTGAGGCCTTGTCGCCACTTTCTCCAATTGCCTTCCATTACACGCGCAATTTCCGGCCTGGGCAGTCTCTGATAGTTACGGACGATCTCATCGCCTGCGATGCCGACGAACCTCCTGTAGCCTACACTCGTGATCTTATCCACGTGTGCACCCTAACCACAGACCTTAACGCGGTGCCGAGGAGCCTGTTCACTCGACTCACCACTACGAGGGGCGTCGAGTTTGACAACCTCGATTTTACGCTAGAAATGCGCATGGAATCAGCAGGACTCACGTTTGAGCTGAAGGTGGATGGCGTGAGGTACGGCAGAGTGGAGGCCGATTTTCATTCTGCCTCTTAGGAAAATCAGATGTGTACATGGGCGAGTTGCCTGGACCTGTGATGGTAGTCTTCCTTGGATAAACGGTAGAGAGTCACGACTAGCGAAAAGTACAGAGCTGTTTCGAGGGCAGGGGCGAAACGAGGCTGATTCGGCAAAGAGGTGGATTGAGGTGCTGGATTCAGTCATGGTTTATATATAGCTCTTCCAATAGCATTGGGCCAGAGGCCAAGGTACCAGAATTGTTGCTTCAGAGAGGGGACGAGTTGAGGCCAGCATTGATTCAGCCAGTCGGTATGGTGATAAAAACGCCAAGAACCGCACATCCACGAACTGGCAACTACAGCAACGAGCTTACAAAAAGAAACTTACAGCAACAAACTCGTCATTGCAACAATGGACACACCCTCACCCATCGACGGCCCGGTCTGCAACCGTAGGAGGCTCGACTGGGTCTATAGGAACATCGAGTTGAAGCTGAGTATTCCATGGCTGCAGTACCCGGGGGGTAAGGTTTCTCACTCGCCGTCAACCCTCGCACGTGCCTCACCTAATTAATATGCGCCAGATCCCAGCAAGGACGAGGGCGCCAACTGGCGCGACACCAAGGCCAAGGCGCAGCGGGCGGTGGAGGAGTGGTACCTGGACACGAAGATTTTGCTCGAGCACGAGGAGTACACCGAGTACCTGCTGGTGGCGTGCATCGTGCTGCTGATCCAGCACCTGCGGCTGGTTATCGACGACGTCGGCGACGACTCGACGGAGATGCACGTGCGGAGGTTCTACGTCATGGCCGCGGATGAGCTGGCGCAGCTGGTTCCCGTTTGCGGCTTGCAATTGCCGAATGTGTTGGATCGTGACTGTGAGTGAGGATGGAGAGCGTGGTGGATTGAGTGAGTGAGTGAGCGGGAGGACGTTGATGGTATGCTCCATTAGGTGGTTGTGGTTGGGCAGTCACGTGAGACAGCCCGCACGTCACGGCTCAAACAAAACGGACGTCATGTCTATCTGCCATTCGTGCCTGGGTATGAATTGAACCCGTGAAAACTCCAGCTGTCATCGCTTCTTTGCTTGTGACAATATTGCAACTGCCCGAATTCTAGAGTCGAGAGAACCACGTGGGTATCCCGTCCCACTTGGTCGACCCTGCGAGCTTGCTCCTGGAGCAAACCTCATGGTGAACTACATGCAGCCCTGACTGAGCCAAACGCACAACACCGCAACCCTTCTGCAATGGCTGCTTCTCAGCTGGTCGCCTGGGCCACCTCGCACGGCGCCCGCCTCCACCCGTCGGTGCAAGTCTACCAGGACGCCGCCACCGGCCTCTCGTTCCGCGTCAACCCCGATGCCCAAGTTGGCACCCGGCCCTTGGAGCCCATCGTCAGCCTACCCACCGCCCTAACGCTATCGTACCTCAACGCCCTGCCCGGCCGGGACGACCCGCGGCCGTTCCCCGCGCGCTTCCTCGCCCAGACGCCGCCGCACGTCATCGGCCGCTTCGTCCTCGCCAAGCACTTCGTCCTCGGCGCCGACTCCTTCTGGGCGCCGTACCTCGGCGCGCTGCCGCAGCCCGACGACGTTGCCGCCTGGGCCCTCCCGCCGTTCTGGCCTGCCGACGACGCCGAGCTGCTCGACGGCACCAACGTCGAAGTCGGCGTCGCCCAGACCCGCGCCAACCTCAAGCGCGAGTTCAAGGCCGCCCGGGACCTGCTCGCCGCCGACGCCTGGGAGCCCGCCCTGGCAGCCCAGCTCCAGCTGCCCCTGTACCAGTGGGCGTACAGCGTCTTCTCCAGCCGCAGCTTCCGCCCGAGCCTGGTCCTTGCAAGCGAGGCACTGCCCGCCGGCGTGGGCATCGACGACTTCTCCGTGCTGCTCCCGTTGTTCGACGTGGGCAATCACGACATGACCGAGGACGTCCGGTGGGAGCTCGACGAGGATGGGGCGAGCTGCGACCTCAAGGTGGCGAGGGCGTACCAGCCCGGCGAGCAGATCTTCAACAACTACAGCCTCAAGACCAACGCCGAGCTGCTCCTGGGCTACGGCTTCATGCTCCCCGAGACGGAGGCGCTGCACAACGACTACGTCCACGTGCGCAAGCGCCAGACCGCCACCGCCGCCGCCATGGAGGAGTACTACATCTCGCTGCGTCCCGTCCGCCACCCCAGCTCGCTCCTCGCGCGGTCCAAGCAGACCGTCCAGCTGAGCGAGTCGACCGCCGTGCTCGGAGCCTTCCAGCACGTCCAGCACGACATGGTGTGGGACATCTTCTGCACGCTCGCGCCGCCGTCGCAGCACGGGCAGCTCATCCCCATCGACGGCAGTCTGCAGGGCGACGCTGCGGAACAGGCGCGGCGAGACTCCTTCTTCGAGGGCAAGGTCGCCGACGAGGGTCGCGTGTATCTGCAGCAGACGGCGGCCATCATCCAGCACAAGGTCATGCAGGAGCTGGAGCGGCTGGACGAGACAGATGTCGAGGTCGTTGGCGGCGGGGACCTGACGCGGAACCAGCAGCTGGCATTGGACTATCGAGCACGGTGTAGAAAAGTGCTAGAAAACACGCTGGAGGCCATGGACACGGATGGGTTGTTTGGAGGTGAGGAGGACGAGAGCGTATAGATGATCTGAGGGCGAAGGAAGTCATCATGTCAGATGAGCTACTCTATAGTGGCTAGGCTTGCTAGGTAAACTAGCTTACCTGAAGCCCTATACCTCCTTCCCCAAGGTCAGGGGAGGTGACCTGAGGGGCTCAGGTTAGCTTATCTGAGTCCCTCAGAGCTCAGGTCAGACCAGGGAGGGGGGGGGCCTCGGATCATCTGTACCCTCGGAGGAGGAGGATGAGCAATTATTTTGTTTACACCTACGGGGACTACTCCTGTTTCCCGAGGGCGTCGTAAACTGCCAGCTCGAGCTCGTTGTACAGCCTCTTGACGACGGGGTCACCATGCGGTTGGACGTTGAGAACCAAGACACCCGCGACACCTGACTCGCGGTCGATCCACTGCAACGCATCAGTCAAAGATCCTTGTGCGCGAGGAGTTCCGTCTTACCCAGCGACTATTGCACATGCCGCTCCACATGAGACTCCCCTTGCGCCGCTTTCCCGGCACGTCCTCGACATTGAGGACGCCGCCGATGCCGTGGTTGAGTTTGAGGCCGGGAGGGAACTCGGGGGCGAAGCCGTCCTGAATCGCCGGGTTGTAGCAAATCGTCTCGAGCATGGCGGTCTGGGCCTCGTTGAGCTGCGGCGTGAACATCGTCCGAAGCGTCTCCCCCTTGACAAGTTTGCCCTGCAGGAAGCCACGGAAGAAGACGGCATAGTCGTGTGCAGTTGAGAAGATGCCTGCGCCGCCGCTCTCCATCTCGTGCTCCTTGGGCGAAGGCAATGGGCCGGGCTTCAACTTGTCGCCCTCGCGGTACGTACACGCCACAGCGCGATCTGCCGTCTGGGGAAGTTTCTCGGGCCAAAAGCCGGTGTCGTCCATGCCGAGCGGGTCGAAGATGTTTTCCTGCATGTACTCGCCCAGCGTCTTCCCCGTTACCCGTTCAAGGACCTGGCCGGCCCAGTCCACAGCGGCGCCGTAGTACCATCCCTCGCCAGGAGCGAACTTGAGGGGTGTGTTGAAGCCGTCGCGGGTCCAGTCAAGGTTGGTGGCGGTGCGGCCGATGGACTTGGACCACTTGACGAGGTCTGGGTCGGCAATGTCATAGCCTAGGCCGAGAGTGTGTGTAAGGAGGATTCTAGAGAGGTCAGCGGTGGCCTTGATGACTGATGCTTGGCGGGCTGCTTACTGGAGTGTTATGGGCTTGGTATTGTCCTCTAGGATAGGTTTGCTGTCGGAATCAAAACCAGTGAGAATTTGCATTGCAGCTAGCTCGGGGATGAGCGGCCGCACGTCGTCATCAAGCCCAATGAAGCCTCGCTCGACAATCTGCATGATACTGGTAACAGTGATGATCTTGGTCAACGACGCCAGCCAGCTAAAGGAATCGTTCTGGAACGGCTTTGCGCTGGGATCAAAGTCGATGCGACCGGCTGCACCAGAGTAGATGACGCCTGCGCAAGGGCATGTCAGCGTATGGTACCAGGCAAGAGGCTAGACAGACGGGCCTGTTGAGTTGACGGCCATGAAGGAGGCCCCGAGGAGCTTGTTGGCCGTGTCGTCTCCTTGGGCGACGTGCTCTTGGAGGATGGCGTCGAGCTTGTCCATGATGCAGGATGATGTTGTATCATTGGATGCAAGTTGAGATGGCGGTGTATCTATTAAAAGTAGCTGCTCTTGAATATTGATCCTGGACGAGGTGAGTTAATATGTGATGCTTCAAGGACTCTTGGCCAGGTGAGCTTCACTGCACACTGGACCTCGGTGTCTTTTTAAGGTAGAGCTGTAAGACAAAGAAGGGAGCAGCCGGCGAGTCCCTTCCCCTCTCTCACCATCCAATGATGACAAAGCTCACTCAGCTTGATCTCAATAAGGTAACCCTTGCGTTACATACTGTGCTCTTGAGCCGCTGATGCTAATGGTTGGCGGCCCCCATTGCTGCCGATCATCAAATTGATTGGTGCCGTTCTCGCGACTTCATCCCTCAAGCCCCCCCTCCCCCCTTCGCAGCTCGCTCCAAGCAAAAGGCCGGGTGATTCGCGGCTTTTAAGATAGGCAACCTACCTAGGTAAGCATGGAAGCTTGATGGAAGTTGTCTGGACAATCAACGACTTCGACAGTGAAAAGTGACCGAGACTTGTTCATCTCACCAACGACCGTCCCGAACTTGAGTAAGAGTCCAGCCAAGGACCAGCACCGTTGAGTCAATCTTGCCCGAATTTGGCTTCAAGTTGCTTCGTCATCTTTCCATTTCGGCCCCACCATGGCCGCTCCATCACCACCTCGCAAACTGCTCGACCTCATCGCTCTGGTCGACAAGTAAGCCGCCCTCAATGCCCGTTTGTCTTAGCAATCTCATTTTGTCAAACCCGTTAGTGTCCCCCCGAGCTTCGAGACGGACTGCCACCCGTACTACCGCCTGCACATCGCCCCGGACCCCCGGACCTATGGCTACGTCCACCCGGGCACGGTGGCCGCGATGCCGTGGCCGAAGGCCTTCGCCGTCGATGACGAGGGCCGGACCGTGACCTTGGCCGCGCCGCCTGCCGGGGTGAGTCTCACGGCCCATGCCAATGAGGCGTTCCAGCAGGCCGTGGACGTGGCCATCCTCGGCGACGTGTTCCCGGTCCTGCACCAGGAGCACAGCGAGTACTTCCTCGTCGTGGGAACCCGCGAGTTCGTCCAGGTCGAGCGCTATGCGGCGCCGCTCTTCGGCATCGCGACCCGGGGCGCCCACCTGACGGGCTACGTGCGCGGCGCCGACGGCAGCATCCGGATCTGGGTTGCGCGGCGGAGCCGGGCGCTGTTCACGTTCCCGGGCAAGCTCGACAGCACCGTGGCGGGCGGCATCAAGGCCAGCGACACGCCGCTGGACTGCATCCTGGCCGAGGCGGCCGAGGAGGCCTGCCTGCCGGAGCCGCTGGTGCGCGCGAGCATCAAGGCCGTGGGCGTCGTGACGCTGGCGAACCGCAGGGAGCAGACGGGGCTGATGCACTCGGATGTGCTCTACGTGTACGACCTGGAGATGCCGGGCGACTTGGTCCCGACGCCGGGAGACGGCGAGGTGGACGAGTTTGTGCTCATGGCGTGCGACGAGGTGCGGCGGCGCATGCTGGCGGGCGAGTTCAAGCCCAACGTGTGCCCCGTCATCATCGACTTCCTGGTGAGACACGGGGAGGTGACGGCGGAGAACGAGGAGGACTATGTGGCCATCTGCCAGCGACTGAGGCGGAGGATCCCTGTGCCGACGACTTGGGAAGAGTAGAAGCAGCGTCGATGGAATAGAATGCGTAAACCCGGAGTAGCTTGGAGCGAGATGGTTGTGATGGTGTGTGTAAGTAGGTGGCTTACAGTCGATTTGCTTGCACCTTCCCAGCCAGGCAAAAACCCGACCCCTCCCTCTCTAACAACCACACCTAAGAAGAGACACCCCCCTAAAGAAAACACCGTCCACAACCACCCCTCTCCAGATTTTCCGGAACCCACACAGATCATCAGGCCCGTCCCCCCTTTCACCATTTTCTCCTCCCGTTGCAGAGATTGTACACAATCGCATTCATACTGTCTCTGCTCTCTTTCCCCGTCTTTACACAACCACCTTTCTTACTGTTCTCGCATCTCTTCCTCCCCTACAGCGTGTTGCTGGATGGTTAGCCGTCTACCCTACTGGTTTGACCGCCCCCCGCTTCGGTGTCGCCCCGGTTTTGAGCGCTGAAATCTTCGTCTCTAACGGAATCCACAGGCTTAGAAAGATCATGGCGCCCCTGAGCACCCGTCGTCAAGCAGCTCACGAGCGGCTTGTTGCAGTCCACCTGTTCGCGGCAACCATGAGCCTCAGCTCCTGAAAGTTGACTCCAATCTCCCCTGAGAAACTCCAGGACAAGACACACCACTCTTCCCTCGCAGCAAGGACATTCCACTCACTCCTCGACTGAATCACCCACTCGTTCCCTGTCTTCCTCCACTGCACTCAGGCCGTCTCCTCCTATCAGCTATTTGGACGGTTGATTGCCCTGGCGCCACCGTTCATCAAGATTCCCCAGACCTCTGCGTTCCGGCTTGATCAATGCAACCCTCATGGCTTGACTGTCTTGCCACTGTGGTCGATACACCCCACCAGTCGACAGTCTTATGACATTGCTGTTCATCGTCACACTCAGTATCGTTCCAAAGGAATCATCTCGACAAAATCGGCCGACGTTAACACCAACATTTACATCACGCAAGGCACAAACGGTATGCAAGCTAACAGCTTGGTGTACATTTAATTCTACACTGCCTCTGTGTAGTTGCCGAGGCGCCTACTGCAATCCTCCCTTGCCCTCCCTCTGGCAAACAAGACCAAGCAAAGTCCCGATCGTCCTCCCCACGCCTTTCCTTCCTCACCGCGACGCAGCATATGCAGGCTGCTGAGGTCATCCCATTCCCAGCCACCACCAACAACCTCGTCTTCTGCGGTTTGGAGCCTACCGATGCAGGTGTCCCGCATCTGGTCCAAGAAATACTCGTTTCCCAAAATATAATGCCAGCACACTATTAAATCCGCCATGTCGACGCTGGCTGGACCCTCTCAAAGATCATGTGGTGTGCTCGACGAGTCTTTGGTAGCCATTGAGATGGCCAACAGCAAGCAAGATACGAGTAGCCATGTGGCTGGGTATAATGGCGAATCACGCTCCCATCCACGGCCAAGCAACTCCTGGTCCATGCTCAAATTCATACACTCGTTCCATCGACCATATATATGGTGGTTTGCTTTACTCTTCTTCCGAGTCTGAGTCGTCACTTGACTCGGCTGTCGGGGTCGGCGCCTGCGTCACGTTCTGACCATCACCAGACTCCTGTCCTGGCTTGTAAAGGTCACGCAGGCCTCGGAGTTGGGCGATACGAGCTTCCTGTTCGCGAGCGCTCATAGGCTTGTTCTTTTTGGGCTTCGCCGCATTCTTGGGTTGCTTACCCACAACTGGGCGAGTCACCTCAGGGGAAGGGACTGGTCCCGTCAACTCTTTACTGAAGCCTGGAAGCGCCTTCTTGCACAGTTCCCAGAGCCTGAGCAGCGCGTCGTTACTGAGCTGGTCAATATCAAGCTCGAGTTCACCAGCGTTGTTCTCCTGCAGACACGTCAGTCACTGTTCAGATTGGCAGTTGGACAAAAAAAAAACACTTACAGCCTGCCCCGTGTCACGCTTAATGATCTCGATGGCGCGGTCAAGGTGGGGGGGCTCGAGATCGTTGATAGCGTTCGCGATCTGGTCTTTGTCCGCTGCACTCAAGTTCTTCTTAGGAGCTGCCTTCTTGGTGCCGCCGGACTTCTTTGGGGCAGCGTTGCCAGTGGGCTTCCGAGGAGCTGAGCTGCTCGACGGCTTGGACTTGCTCGGCTTGCTAGACTTCTTGTTCGGCTTATCATGTTTCTGGCGGTATTCGCTGAGCGACTGCTTGGCCTTGAGGAGCGCCTCCTGTACCATTCTGAGAATACCTTGCTGGACCATGATAAGGCTCTGGTTGGGAGAATCTGCCGCAAATAGGTCGGTGAGTTTCTCGCTTTCCTCCCGCAACTTGGCCTCCAGTTCCCGAACTTCCTTAGAGGAATCGACAGTGGGTGCGGCCACTTCCCTGCTCTCAAACTCCTCGTCCTCGTCCTCCTCATCGCTGGCGTGAGAGGTGGGAGGAGGGGCATGAGCTTCGGCGTACTTGGTCAACCAGGAGTCCTTGCGCTTCACCTGGGTATTGTAAAAGTCCTCTAGTTGCTTGGCCACAAAAGACACGGCGTTCCCCTGATCGACTGTGCCGTTGAAGGCGTAGCAGTTACTGAAGACAAGCCGGACGTTTTTGTCAAATTCCTTAAAGCTAGTGATATCGCCCGCTGCTAACATGCGATGCACCTTACCCAAGTCCATAGGCTTCTTGATATAAGAGTAGTAGTGGGGGATGCCAAGACCTTCGGCGTCGACCGCCTCCATGAACCAAGAGTTAATGTGCTTGTTCTTGGGGTGCATCATCTCGCCAAGGACCTCCTTTGAGAACTGCAGTTCGGGCTTGAGCTTCTTTTGTGAGGGCTTAGTCGTGTAGTCGATATCCTTGGGTTTGGGGGCACGCACAGTACGCTTGGGTCTGTCACCATCGGTGGCCGTAGATGCCCGTCGCAAATCATTACCCTGGTCTTGAGCAAAAGAACTCTGCTTAGGAGTAGCCTCGAAGACAGGGCTTCGTACCGGGGCGGACGATTGTTTCTTGATGGTTGGGATTGGTTCGACGTGGGCGGTTCGTGACTCGCGAGGGGCCTTTTGCTTAGGAGCAGATTTGGGCTTGGTTGGCTCCTCCTGAGGGATTGTGATGATGTCCTCCCAGATGGCTTCAACAGACCCGTGGGCGGCAGCCGTCACTTCGTGGGACACGCCGTTGAATGCTAATGTGTTGTCATACATGAGGACCAGGTCCTCCTTGAAGTGTGCAATCGTAATGTAGGCGCCGTTGGGGTCACGCAAAGTCCGGTCGATTTCAGACAGATCCGTGGGCTTCTCGATCTTCGCGAGATAACTCTCCGAAAGACCCGGCCAGAGCTTCGGAACAGAGTCCTTGAAGTGGCCACCCTGTTTTGTCTTCTTGATCCGACCGAGCACCTTGCGAATTTCGCGACGCTGGTAGGGCGTAATCTTCTGACTGTTCAAGGCAGGGTCATCCCACTTGGCTAGCTGAGTAAATGGTGAAGGAATCTCTGGCTGCGAAACCGCCTCTGCAGGGGCTGATGAAGCGACGACGACGGCGGGAGCAGGCTTATCATCAGCCGGCTCCGTTTTGGCTCTCTTGGGTGCTGGCTCGTCGATTGCATCGTCCTCTCGCTCACGTGCGACCTTGGTGGAGATGGATACATCGACTGTGATTGGCGCATCCTCCATTGTGACTTCGATAGAAGGCTTAGGGGTAGCAGACTCCGCCTCGTCGGGCTCAATGGCGAGCTGTGAGAGACTGGCGGGTTGCAGATCAGCTTCAGAGGTAGGAAGTGCAGTGTCGTCGGAGGTGGGAACAGCCTCATTGGTGCCGTTGACCTTTTCGGCAGAGACAGGCGTGTCAGAGGGCTTGTCGGACATTTCAGCATCTTTTTCAGGCTCTTCCTCTGTGATCTTAGGTGCTGCATCAGATTCGTCCTTCACGGGTTCGTCCTTTACGGGTTCGCTGTCGCTTGGAGGTGTCGCATCCTTCATTTCCACATCCTCGCTATTGGATTTTGACTCGTCCGCTTTTGTCGACTCGACGGTAGGCTCTACCTTGGTGACAGTACTTGACTCCTCCGTAGCCTCCTCATCCTTGACAGCCTCGTCGGCAGCTTGCTCGGTGGGTTCGGTCGGGACATCGCCGTTTTCCATGTTGGTATCGTAGGTAACTCCGTTGATGACAGCGTGATCCTTGTTTCCATTTACGGTGGGCTTTTCGGATTCGTCCTTGGAATCGACGGGAGTCGCATGACTGAAAACGCGAGCGGGTCAGCATCCGCTGATGGGGAGATGCGAGGGGATACAACGGTCGCGGTCGCGCACACGCAATAAACGCGCGTGCAAACGCAAAACAGAGCTCGGGGGGAACTTACCCGTTGACCTCGGATTTCTGCTCCTTTTCCGACACCGAGTCGCGCGACTTGACATCCACCACGGGAATGTCTGGGGTAGGCGAAGCCATGGTTGCCATTCGCGATGGCAGCGCAAAACTTGGGACGGCTCAGCGGGCGCGGCGCGACATCAAAGAGGCCGGGGACCGAGGCGCGGGCAAGGGACTCGACGGTGCGATGGGTGACGGGCGCGATGCAACGCTATTCGATGGGTTGGATGGATGATAGACGGATGCGCGAAGCGGAGCGACTGCGAGTGGGGAGAGGGCGTCACTTATGTGCACACGTTTTGGTGGCGGTAGTGAATGCGACGGAAGGCGGAAGGCGGAAAGCAGGCGGTTGCGCAGAGCGAGCAAGAAGGTCGAAGGTGGTGTTCTGGATGCGACTGGGCGGGCGCGGATGCGACGCGAGGCTGGCTGACTGAAAGAGAGGCGCGATGCACAGTCAGGTCAATAGAGTTGTGGAATAATGACAACACAGGCGCAAGTCGCGATGCGATGGAAGGTCGCGTGCGACGGAGGCGTGGAGGTCGTCGAGCCGGAGAGGAAAGGGCGAAGGGAAGAAGATTAAAAAGCGGCCAGTGCAGAAGAGAAACGTGACGGAGAATCCGATGCCGCGGGCGTATTATGATTATTGTTGATTACGCCTGGTGCTTGAATCAAGGTGCGCGGAAAGTGGTTTTCCCCCCTTCGTTTCCTTGGGGATTGTTTTGCTGTAAAAAATGTGGTCGACGGATCGCTAAGGACGGTGAATGGTTGGGTTGATTTTGGTTGGTTGGGTTGCTCGGATTGGCAGGTGCAGCCTGCGTTTGCGGATTGCGGATGCGGTTTTTGGCGAACAGAGGTACCTTTTCTTTTTTTTGGGCGACGATTTGGGTGGCGGTGACGGAGGGGTGGGAGGTAGAGAGGGCCTGTGAGGGAAAAGCGCGTGCACGTCAGTGAATTTTGCCCGGTCGGAGGCGCGGTGGTATTTATGAGAGAAGAAGGCAAACTCCGCTGAGCCGTTGATTTGTCTCTATCGGGGCATGGAAGGGGCAGGGGGTAAAAAATTTAGTTGGCCGAACATGCCCCAGAAGGCGAGTGTGGCCCGTGCACCGCCCGCCGCGTGCAACCAGTGGGTTGCATAACTTGCGCGATGTGGTTGGGGCTGGTGCCGCTGGGTGGATGGGGCTGCTGTGTGGGCTGCGGTGGCGGTGATTGGCGGGACGGGCACGGGCTGGCCAGGCTTCGTCCGCTTTTTGTGAGACCTTTGTGGCGGCGGCCAGTTATGCTCATATGCTTTGGATGGAAACGAGTGTAATCCGTGGACTCCGTGCTCCGTGCTCCGTGATCCGTGCCGTGCGTAGAACACAAAACACTTGTCGTTTCTCCTCTTACGTAGGACGCACGGGAGCACGAAGCACAGCAGAGGCTTAATTACTCTCATCCTTCACTCTTGCATCTCTTCCAATTCTTTCATTCATCTGCTGTTCATTTCTCCCAGCAGCCAGGCTGTCTACAGAACAGTTGAGCTCCGTTCATCCAAACCTGCGGCTCAGCTGCTGTGGGACCTCGTCATTATTCCATTTTCGGTCCTGACACGACACTCGTACTCGGAGCTTCTCACTCACACGCAGCACAGAGCCGCCCCCATGAGCCTTCACTCACGCATGCACTCAAGCGTGCGCTAACACGACCGCCACACTGACAAAGTCTCAACGCGTCGCCTTTTCGACATATAAACTATCTGTCTCTTGGGAAATGATGACCCAGCATCTATCCCGACAGCAACAAATCGTCAGGTCATTTCTCTCGTCTTTCCTCCAAAAAAAAAGACCCATCGCAAGGTCAAGGCCCATCGTTTCAATCGCGAGCCGTCGACACATGCCCAACTCCTCTTCCTCTCATGGTGCGCGTCGCGACGCGGTGCACTGCCCAAAAAGGCCAGCGGGTGCCTCACAGGCCACACCCTTCACTAAGGAGTAGATACCGCCTTAACGGGGCGGGCTCTCCAAACGGGGTGCTGGCACCGGTGCCGGGGGTCCGAGGCAGTCGAGGCGATCCACCGCCTTGAGGCGAGTTGGGAGTTGGGACTCGAGAGAGCTCACTCATGCTGGTTAAAGTGGACGGACAAGGAGCTGAGGCAGCACCGGGACAACCAGGCGACCGTGCACGCAAACACCGGCTCTCGCAAACATGAACCCCATAGCGACGACTCATTCATTGCATACTCCGGTGAAAAACAACCCTATTTCGAAACCAAACCCTCCTACGTAGGAGGTGTTCAGACCAAGCTGTGTTTTCCTTTTTTCTTGGTCTCTCCGGAGCTTTGCTCATAGACTGCGTCGAGGCACCAGCAATGTAAAAGATGCTAGTTACAGCCAATGAACTACGCACCGCGGCTCCGCTTAACCCACCGCTCTGCCCAATCAGCACCCATCTCATTTAGAGCTTGCATTGTCGCCAATCAGCGCGCCTTGATGCCCTAATTCCAGGCTGCCCCGTGGTATAAGCCTCAGGCCGTCACAGCTCTTCCAACCCTGGCCAATCACGGCTTGCGGCGGCACAGCCACGCCGCGGGCAAAGGAGGAGATGACTCATCACTCGGTACGTATCACCTTTGCTTATCTCCATGTGACCGTGCACCTGACGGCTTATCTATTTGATTATGTCACCCACCCACGCCCAGCCTCAGCGTTTGATGTGGGGAAAGTACGACCGCCAAGCGTCCGGCCTAAAAAAAAGTTCGCCTACCTCTACGACTGCGACCGTGAAATTTTCCCACCAACTCGGCGCTGATACCGCTGAGGAACCCATCGTCGACGCTCTTTTATCCCACGACTTCGCTGCACAGGAAACGTTCTGTTGTCTTCCCAGGTCTGCGGTGCTCGTGCTTCGGATTGCCTGTCTACTCGATATTTTCCCCAATTTAGCGGATAGAACCAAGAACAGTTCCCAAGTTCCGGACCTCGTTTTTTCCTCTGCTCTTTCACACACGACCCTCCATATCCCTCCCACCCCCCCAACCTCCGAACAAATGGCCATGCCAACCAAGCGAAAAGCCCCAGCCAAGCTGGCGGCGCCCGCTGTCCGAGCTGCGGCGCGAATCCCTAGCAAAGCCACCATTGACGAGACCCGCGCCTCCATCGCCGGCACCGACGCCCTCCAGGGCTCCCAGGTCGAGACCATCGAGATCTCCTCCGACAACGAGAGCGACGAAGACGTCGACGACGTCGACGACAGCGCCGCCGAGGCAGAAGACGCGCTGGCGCTGACCAATGGCACCAAGGACGCCGCTGCGACCGCCCGCCTAAAAGCTCCCCGGAGCAGACTCAATGGTAAGGATGCGCAGTCGCCCGCCAAGAACGACGACGACGCCGAGTCAGACGGCGATGTCACGTCTCCGTCCTTTGGCGAGCTCCTCCGCGGCGAGAACGAAATCATCGACGTCCCAGCGCTTCTACACCCCGTGGCCCCCAGCACCGCCGTGGCCCAGCCCGCCAGGAACGCCATCGTGCCGCCCTCCCACCAGTCCCTCACCACAGTCCTCTCCCAGGCGCTCCGCACCGACGATGTCGACCTCCTCGAGTCCTGCCTGCACACCACCGACCTCCCCACCATCCGCAACACTATCGAGCGCCTCGACAGCAGTCTCGCCGGCCTCCTCCTCACCAAGCTTGCCGCCCGCCTCTACCGCCGCCCTGGCCGCGCCGGCAACCTCATGACCTGGGTCCAGTGGACCCTCGTCGCCCACGGCGGCGCCCTCGCCTCCCAGCCCAAGATCGTCCAGAGCCTCAACGGTCTGCAAAAGGTCCTCGCCGAACGCGCCAAGGGTCTCAACAGCCTCCTCGCCCTCAAGGGCAAGCTCGACATGCTCGAGGGCCAGATGGATCTGCGCCGCAAGATGTCTCGCGGCCCTGGCCTGTCCCACGCCGCCGACTCGGACGACTCCGAGGATGACGACGTCATCTGGGTTGAGGGCGAGGACGACCGCAACCCTACCCGGAGGCGCAACCTGGATGACGATCTGGACGATGACGAAGACGAGGACGACGTGCCCATCACCAACGGCTTCGTCGGCGACTCGGATGACGAGGAGGAGGACTCGGCTGCCGAGGAGGACAGCGCCGCTGAGGAATCCCTTGACGAAGACGAGGTCAACCACGACGACGTGGACGAGTCCATGGGTGAAGACGAGGAGAGCGATGTCGAGGCCCCGCCCGCCAAATTGCAAAAGACGGGGGGCAAGCGAAGGTGAAGGGCAAACGGAACATGAAATCAAGCAGAAAAGAAAAAAGGGGAAGGGACTCGGCTTGTTGCTTTCCTGGCGTTGGTCTCGTAGACTGGGGTTTCTCCATGTACTTTTTGGCAATATAATGAGTTGATACCTCCTGCAAAATGCCCATCATGCGCGTGAAGGGCGTTTATCCCATAATCTTGCAGCTTCGCTCAATACTTTCACAGATAAATAGAAGCGAAGTAGTGAAGCGAAAGTCATTTATACAATATGAAGCGTGGATTTATGTTGGTGATGTGAATTGCATTCCCTTCGTTTCGCTATGTGATGCCCAAGAAATAGTCTAACACTCCCCGGCTAACCCAAGAAGCAATCGCTCGCCTTTCTGATTCTCCCAATTAAACGAAGTAATAAAACAGTATGCTATCAAAAATGTATGTATCCATGTCAACCCAGTTTGATTTCCCAGCGCCGCGCCATGCTAGGGGCCATTGTGAATTTCTTGTAATCCAGAACCCAAAAGACTAAAAGAAGCGCCATCTCACTGACCCCGTTTGTGTGCGCCGTAATTGTATTCTTTGAGCCTTCCCAAGAATAGTACATCATGGTATGCCTCGTGCATTAATCCAACGCGGATCCAATTGGTGTTTGGATGCCATAAGGAGTCCAAGTATGTTTGGGTGACGCCATGAAGTAAGTGGTGATCTCATCATGGCAAAACCCCCTGTCGCCATTGCTCAATTCGGTTTGATGGAGGGCCAGCGCCGTTTACAGGCATCTGCATTCCGCCTCCGTAGGCAGGCAAAACGCCGCCGTAGGGGTTCATGTTGTTGACGCCATTGTAAACGTTCATGTTATTGTTCACCGCGCCGAGGTTGATCATGGAGCCGCCGTACACGGGTTGTTGTTGCACTGGCGGCGCTGCGTAAGGGTTAAAGACGGCGCTCGCCCGGTGCTGTAGAGCAGGCGCGCCACCGTACATCTGAGAGTTACGTGCCGGCGAGGGCATTGCGGCCTGCACTCCAACCCCGCCAGTGCTGTCGTTGAAGACACCGCCTCGGTAGCCGCCAGAACGGCTGACGATGGGATGGTCCAGAGCGGTGGGCATTTGGTTTCTCATCGCCGTCATTTTAGCATCGCGTTCTCGTGCCGCATGATTCTCCATGTCGATGCGATGCCTCTCCTCTTGAGCTCGGAAGTCACCGTCCCTTCTCGGATGCGCACCGAGGACGTTTGCCATGTTCATCCGTACCTTCATGACTGGCACCTGTGCTTCCTCCACAGGTCCAGGCCCGGAGAGCTGATTGAAGCTCATCTCACGCTCACGGGCTTCGCGTTCAGCCTGTAGGCGCCGACGACGTTGGCCTAGAGTCTCGTCCCCAGGCGGTTTGGATGCCGCCTTCTCCTTCAACTTATCCTCGTCGGGATCGCCAAACTGGCCGAGTAGCTCAGCGGTGAAGACGCTGCTAACGGGACGGGCGGAAGGTAGAAGGTTCTCGGCTTCGTCCTTGGCGGCGAGACGCTTCTTCCGGTCGGCCAGCGTCTCTTCGATTTCTTCCTCTTCAGGCTCAGGAGACACGCCCTGCGCGGAATGAGGTGATGGCGGAAGACGGAGACCACTACCGTTGGACTGCAGGTTCATCAAGCTCGGACGGGGCATGAGGGCCCTAGGATCGTGGCCGTGCAGACGAGCTCTGCGGTGGCTGAGAGGTTCGTTGTCCTCGATCTCGCGACGCTCCATCAGTCCAATGGGGCGGTTCAAATCCATAATATTCTGGGCACCTTGGTTTCGAGCCGCAAGAATGGCCAGAGGAACATCTTCATCATCTGAGTTCTCCTCGGCTGCGTGCCCGTCGTTGTCTTCCCATGCCAGATTGACGCGACGGTCGTTCCTTCGCTTTCGTTGCGTCTCCGCGACGGCATCCATCTCTAACAGAGTGGCATGCATTCCACCAGGGAATTGTCGCTGAGTCCGCACTTTCTGCTGCTGCTTGCGGAGCTGCAACTCGGCAAGGAGTGTCGTGGGAGGTCCGTTATAACCGTCGTCATCATCAGATATACCCTCCTCATTCTCCGCACCCTCATCCTGATCATCACCGGATCGAATGCTGCGGCTGCCGTCGCTTCTTCCAGCCAGGGCGTCGTGCTCACTAGCTCGAGTATCAGCATTGATAGGCCCCAAGGCGGAGCCATCATCGCTGATTCGACGGTCCTTATCGTCGCTAGCATGGCTGTGACGCTTGCCGAGCCACATGAAAGAGGCCCGCTTCTTAGTCTGTTGCTCACCAGATCCTGGGCGAAGAATCGTTGATGCCGCCACCGAAGTTCGTTTTCTTTCTTTTCCATAGATCTCGTTGCCGAGCTTGCCAGCATAGTTATGGTCTGTGAAGGCGCTAACGGGTGCATGGGCAGAGGCGTCGAGGATGCTGTCAAGGGTGGCCATGGCTGATCCGTCCTTGACTTCGATGTCAGGGGCGGACGCGGCAGGGATATCAAAGTAAGCGCTCGCCCTCAGTTGTGCAGACATCTTCGACTTTCGTTTGCTGTCCGGATCCATCTTCGATAGTCGCTGAGGGCGCCGCAGTGCATCGGCCTCGGCCTCGGGCTCAATCTCGGCTTGAGCCACGTGGTCATCGTCACGACTAGATCGCACAGAACGCACCTCAGCGCCAACGGCATTGAGCTCCTCTACGGTCAGGGCGCCGGCAAACGACTCTCGGTGACCTGCCAAGGGGTCCGGCAGCCAAGAGTCTCGCTGGCTGTCCTTGACCGTAGACTCAAGGTGGCGGGAGCGTCGATTGTTCTTGGCGGAAGAATCCAGGAATCGAGACTGTCGGTTGCCATCCAAGTCGAATGCACCCGACTGTCGATTCCCGTCCATCATGCCGAGGACCTGAGATCGTCTGCTTTCTCTATCCGCTACCTTGGGCTTGTTGGACAGCTTCGGGGGAAGGTTAAGCATTGCAGGCACTCGCGCAGGATAGTAGAGCATCTGCTGACCCGACTCGGGATCCATATAGGACTGTGGTCGGGTCATGTTTTGAGGAGCGGGTCTTGGGATAGGGGCAACGAACTCGGGCTGTGGAGGTGAATAAGGATCGCCCTCCGCCTCGGGTACCCAATGCACTCCATCAAAGTCGCCGAAAGCATCCTGGGCCTGTTGGAAGGTGGTGTCGGATCGAGAAGTCCCAGGCCTTTGGGCATCTCGTTGGGAGCCAAGCTCCCTCGATAAGTGCCGTGCTGTCTCCACCTTTTCCTTCTGTAGAAAATCCTCATCTCCCATCATATTGTGGAAAACGTCGGTGCTAGGCATGTTGGCATCACGAAGTTCAGCAGGCATGTGAGAGCCGTTGTTGTTGCCTTTGAGGGGAGGAGATGAATCGGCCTTATCGAGGACATCCTGGGTTAGAGCAACGGGCTCCGACTCGGAAATCTCGGCCAAAGACATTTTAGTGGAGCGAACACTTCTGACAGAAGCTTTGCCGGGACCGTGGCGTGAGAGAACAGACTCGACGTCGATTTCTGGTCGACCAGACGAGTTTTTGGATCCGGAACGAAGCCGGCCGGTAAGAGAGTGGTTCGGGGACAGAACGTACCCGCCCGGGGAGTAGCCGCCGTGTCGCGCGGCGATGTTGGTCGAGACGATGGAGGATGAGATGGAGTGGTTGCGTCTAAGGTGTTCAACGACGGAGCCCGAGTTGCTAGCGTAGTCGTCGATGGAGTTGGCTTTGAGGTTGGCAGCAAGCAGGGAGGAGCGGCGGGAGTCGGTTCGCTTCAGTTCGCCGTGGAGATCTCGAATAGCATCGTCAATGGAACTAGTCATAGACAGACGCTCAGCGGTGGCCTCGAGCTGGGCGATGTTGCCAACGTAAGCCCCAAAGCGTGGGTTGATGTCGGGCGTCGGGTGCTGGATGGCGAGGGAGTCGGAGTCGCAGGTAGTGCGGACGATAGGCCTGGCGCGTGGCTGGGCTCGTCGAGTGTGAGGTTGCACGCTGGCGATACGCACAGGAGATGTTGAAATGGAGGCAGAGTCGTCGTGTGATGAGGCTCGATCCTCGGGGATCTGGTCGAGGGCGGCGAGTACAGAGTGTCCAGGGGACGCAGAAGTGGATGTGGGAGGAGTGGATGCGCAGGCGGACGCTGAGGCGGTGTTGTTCCGAGTGGCGGTGCGGGTACTGGAGTGATCAATTGCTGGCACTGGCGCTGGCGCTGGGGCACTTTCGTATTGGTGGCCCCTGACAGCGGGTGCGCCGACGAAGCTGGGGCTATTTCGGAGCGACGACGTGAAGGCCGTTGGCGAGATGAGCACCGGCTGTTGCTGGATGCTGGCAGGGTCGTGGACTTGATATTGATGTTGATTTTGAGGTTGGTTTTGGCTCCCGCGGGCGTACGCATATGTACCGGCGGAGAGAGGCACTGGCACTGAACCAACCTCCGCAACTATCGGCTTGGAATTGGCTGCTGAGGCCGCATCTTGGGGGCTAGGATCGCCAAGCGCAGCGGTCGAGGCCCGCCCTAACCCCGCTGGCAATTGGTGAGCGTCGTCTCCGGGCATGTTGCCACCAGCGCCAGCGCCGGCAGAAGCAGGTGTCGCAGCACCACCACCGCCGCCAATGCCAGCATTCGGCTTCAGACTGATGCCGCTGGAGTCAACTGTCCATGAGTCGTCAATTATGCTGAGCGGTGTCGAGCTCTGGTCGGCCAGCGACTGAAAAGGCATCGGGTCTGGACTTGTCGACAGGGGCGTGGATGCCGGCGACGAGAGCATAGCATCGCTTCGAGGGTCGTAATCGTGGCTTTGCTCGCCGGCACTCGTACTGAAATTCGGTTGCACAGCCATGGCTGCTCTCTGTGGCGGACACAGCTGTGGGTGATGCTGGGCCGGCAGAGGAATGCGAAGAATGCGCCCTCGTATTAAAGCCTTTTGGGTCGTTTGGGTCGTTGGAGCTTGTTCGGGGTCTGGTCCTTCAGCTCGGTGGGTATCCGGGGATGATAGGGCGAGTGAATACCTAGCTCAGCTGGTCTCTCCAGGGCCGAGACATGGAGCTTGCACGGTAGGCGAGGGGTGAGAACCACAAGGGAATGCGCTTGAGGTGTGGACAAACGTCACGGGTCAGCAGCCCATGATATGACGCTGGAGTCGGTGTGTTGATTGCGCAGTGAGGTGTGCGGGCGTGGCGGAGTGGTAGTACCGTAGTTGGTGAGATAGCGTCGTTGGAGGGCGATGGTGGATGGTGGATGGTAAGTGGTGGTCGCGTGTTGGCGTGGAAGCTGGGGAACGTAGATAAGGGAAAGGACAAAGCGAAGCCCGAGCGAGAAGTGAGATGTGAGATTGGAGATTGGAGAGACAGGGACAGAAAGTGCGAGAAAGAACAGAGAGATTGCCGATCCGCGGATAGATGGGTGGGTGAACGAGAAGAGATATCGACGGTCGTCCAGGTTCACAAGTCAAAGACTCAAAGCCGCTTCAAAAGTCAAAGAGGGACCTCGGGAGAAAATAGGCGAGCGGGAACAGGCGGGAAGGATCCCCATAGAAACAAACAAAAGGAACGGCCACAGATGACTGGAGGCAGAGTTAAAAAAAAAAGTTGGCAACCCAAAAATGCCAGCACAGACTGGATGGTTGGATGGACCGACTCGACAAGGTCTGAGAAAGAGTCGATGTGCTCCGAGCGGCCGTTGCACCGGGTATCCTGGTGTTTCGCTTCTGCAGCCCAGTCAGGGTCAGTGTCAGTGTCAGTCCAGGTACAAGTGGTCCCCCCAGACGGTCCCCCCCCCGGTGGTCCTCCCCACCAAACGCCGCAGTGGAGGACTGACTGGACGTCGAGACGACGACGAAGGGGCCGGGGATGCACAACAGCAAACGCAGCGCACATACCTGCGTACGCGGTACGCCGAGCACGAGCAGACGACGTGGTCTCTCGGGCCAGGGCCGTGGATTTCCCCTGAAGCGCCGCAATGCGACCAACGGGAGGTGAAGGAGAGATGCGTTTTGGCCGTGCCACCAGAAGCGCAGGCTTCAGGTGCGGTGCAGGTTCGAGTCGCACGGCGGACGACAGCTGCAAGGTCCCAGGCGGAGAGTGGACGGGGCAGAGGCGGGATTGCGGACGAGGCGTGTTTGTTTTGACAGGCAGACAGATGCGGGATCCGGCGTCGGTTGGGATGCGCCGTGGGTGGGATGTTCTGGTCAAGGTTGTGCTGTACGCGGACCGCACAAGTGGTGTAGTTGGAAAACTTATGCGCCGCTGCTGGTGCAATGACGGTGGAGGGGATGGAATATGTCAGCCCGATTAAAGACGGGACAAGGGCGCGCTTGGGGAACTAAACAAAACGAAACAAGGCAAGTTGCTGGCGGATGTCGCTCAAGCATGTCATGAGCGTCACCCGTCGAAGAGTCCGACTCATAGAAGGCACCCGTCGAAGGATTCCGTCGGTGAATGAATGGCACAGCAGTCCCACAGTACCCAGTGACCGGTGAAGAAAGCGAATCTGCCGGGCCGCATGCAACTGCAAACCTCCATCCTCGATGTTTGTTAGCCCGCAGCACGAGTAATGGCCGCGCCGGATGTGGCTACATCCCTCCTCAGCGCCCAAACTCTGAGCTTGAGCCAAAAGCTTTTCTGGATGTTGTTGCCAACCAAGCATCGAAATCAACAAGGCGCCCTGCCATTGCTACAGTACGAACAAGCCGGTTGAGCACGACGATATGGGCCGAGATCCTTTCCCAGATGGCTTCCCAATTTTTCCATGAATCCTGCCTACCCCGAAGACCCCACTTTCGAAAACAGCACCAAGGCATCGGAGCTTCATGGGTGTTTTTTTCTTTTCTTGGCTAGGTAACTAGACATGGATCCTAGCCCATGAAAACGAAACAGTCTTTGATGGGATTGGGGGGGGGGGGGGGGGGGGCGGAGGCGGCCACAGCCAGACAGACGCCTGGGAAGTGACGCAAGGGGAAAAAATAAAAGAGAGAAGCTCTGACGTTCTGTTTCGAGTGAATTTTCTTCACTTCCTTGCTGCAGGCACTGTATTCTTTGTCTCAGCGGTGAAAGTACCTCTGTACCGGCTGTTGGTGGGCATCCAACTCATCCATGGCCCCATCATCATCAATCACCAGGTGCAATTTCAGGCTTCACTTGATTACCACCTCACTATCTCGCCCACCCTCTTCTTATCTGCTGCAGGTTCCGGCCGTCAAGTCATTTGCCCTCTCACCCCAGATATCAGCCATCCCTCCCCGCGCCGCCTTCTCACCACCGGTGTGTGTGGCTGCGCCCAGCTATTCCCGACTCATCCTAACCCCGCCGCCCCCCGTCTTCCAAGTTTTGGGCCCCGGTCCATCGGCCCAATCGCGGATTTTCATAGGTTTGTTGCTTGCCGTTGCCCGAAGCCCCTTTGGTGTTGTTGTCTCTTCTCCACCAGAAGGAAGAGTCTACGATGACGCCTACATGTCCTTGCAGCTGTACGATTTGCCTTGGTTTCGACTGCGGGATGATGCAAGACAAGAGAGACATTGGCAGCGTTCCCCACTGTAGCAAGTAGCTAGGGGGTGTGATCCCGCGCCGTCCCTTGTAGGGCAGACCAGTTCGTGTGTGCTGGGCTGAACCGGTGTCTCGTGCTACCATGTAGATAGAGCCAGTCTGCTGTAACCATCCGCGCAGCTACTATCTCGCACCCCTTCAGCTTCGGAGAGCGGTATGGCCGAGCGTTGCGTTGAGGTCCTCAACACTCCGGCTCCTCTTTTGCGCTTGGCGTTCTGCTGACCACCTGGCCCGGCGACGATCCCACGTCGATATCTGCAGCCAACATCGCCAGCCCAACACGAACAATCACAAATCACACCCGACCCCCGGTCCGCCACGCTGCACCTCATCTCTCTCCCGCCGCGGTTCAAAACTGCCAGGGCCCTATCTTAATCTCTCCAGGCCGTCGTTACACTGTGGCACGCACCCAGCCGCACCTTCATCTCCCCCCCTAGACAAGAAACTTCTTCCAGCTTGACCCCTGTTCCAGAGCACAATTCCAAGGACAAAAGCAATAATAACAACAACAACAATAATAATAATAATAATAATAATAATAATAATAAAAACAACGGTCGTACTTATAATTTCATGCAGGGGCACGCCCGTCCCCTTCTTTCTTTTTCGTCTCGACTTCGGCGGCCCGACATCGTCATCTCGCCGTCACCGCCACGGTGAATCACAAACTCGTCCTCCAACCTCGTGGCTTTTGTGACTTCGGGCGTTTGGGATCGCGGGCGCGGCGCCATGGGGCTATCTGTATCCCTGTCTAGTTCTGGTCCCTACCAATACCCGTCGATTCGACACACGGCTTCCGTTCCCCGGTGTCTGTGCCCTCGAACTCTGCCCTGAGATGCAATTCCCATTTCTCATCGGACGGCCTGTGCTCTGCTGAGCGATGTAACCTTGTAGCCTCGACGATCCGTTTGGTTTGTCCCGAGTAGACTCCGCGTAAAGTGCCTGCATGCGTTCAGACATTAGTTGGCATTCTATTTCTAGGTACGTACGGAGTGGTGTTGGCTGTTAAGCACTACACGCCATTCAAATCGCTCCAATCCTTGCCCCATGCTTCTCCTTCTATTTCCATAACTTATCCCTTTGCTCCTTGCTAGTGCAGATGCGTGTCCAACTGCTGTGCTCGTCGATCCATCATCGCTTCTCGGCTTCTCGCTGCCGCCCCAACTGTCCCGTCTCTGCAATCTCTGCAGTCTCGGCGGTCCCTGATGTCTCACCAGTGGGCTGTGTCTCAGCCGCAAGCCGCTGCCGCTCCTCCAGCGTGAGGTCGCTCTTGGCGGATCCGATATGGAGGAAGGGCAGCAGCAGCAACGGCACCGCCGCCACTCCCACGGCCAGCCAAAAGGCGACCTTGTAGCTCTTTCTTTGCCCCAGGTAGCTCGTCTCTCCCACGACGATTTCTGCCATGCCCAGCCAGAAGCTGATGCCCAGGAACAGCACGCTGTTGATCATGGCCCCCGCCAGGCCCTGCAGATGGCTGGGTATGTTGGTCGTGATGAAGACGTTGCTCACCGTGTAAGTGATGTCGATGCCCATCGTCGCACACACCATGGACGGGAACACGTACGGCCAGTAACCGACGTCCTCCGGCATGATGGCGAACAGCAGCGTGCACATGAGGTTGGCCACGGCCGATATGACAAGCAGCAACCGCCCCGGCAGGAGATGTAGCGTGAAGCCGCCCACGGTGCCGATGGTGAGGCCGCCCGCGAACATGGGGATGTACCAGATGGCCGTGGTCAGGGGCGACTGCTCCATCACCAGCTCAATGTAGAAGGTCGAGTAGAAGAGGAACAGGCCAAACACGCCGTACCCCATGAACAGCGCCACCATCAGCCGGGTCATGTACCGCGGCGAGAACAGATCCGCCGGTAGCAGAGGGTTGCTGGCCACCCGCGTCTCGACGTACCATGCGCCGACGAGGAAGCCGACGCCCAGGACCAGCGTCACAATGATATACGGCGTCTTCCAGCCGTCCGGCGCGTGCGAGCTGTCCGTGATGGAGTATACAATGAGGAGCAGCCCGGGGACAATGGTTGCGAACCCCCACCAATCCATGTTCACCGCAACCCTTTTGTCGTGGTAGTCGAACGGGATGGCCAGCAGAGACACCACAGATACACAACCAGCCGCGATGGCTCCGATCCAGAAATACCAACGCCAGTTCATATACTCGGACGACAGTCCGCCCACTAGAATGCCGAGGAAGAAACCCAGCGGTGCAAAGGCACCGTACAGCCCAAAGATTAGGTTCTTCCGGGGCCCGGGACGATACATTTTGCCCAGTAGCATGACACCTCCGGGCAGGTAAGCGGCGGGCCCAAAGCCCTGCATGGCGCGGCACATGATGAGCATCATGTAGTTCTTGCTAAAGCCGGCGATGAGGCACCAGGTGAAGAACCACAACAGCCCGGCGTTGAAGAGCAGGTAGCCGCCGTACTTGTCGCCGAGCCGGCCCATGGGCAACAGGAAAGCTCCTGTGATGAGGGAGAAGACACTGGACGGCCATGTTTGTGAGGCTTGCGGGATGTCCAATGCCACGACCAGCGGTGGGAGGATGATGTGGAAGCCACTGACGAAGAATTCCTACGAGTGCAGGTTAGTTTCGGGTCAGTCTTGCGGGCTTATAGACGAACAACTTACTGCTAGCAGCATGGAACCCAAGAGGGCAACGCCGAAGCCAACCTCAGCCCAGAATGAGGCAAAGTTGACTGGTCTCTGACGGCCCAAGGCTTCGACGTCGGGCACGGCATCCGGTCCGGCATCGGCGACGCGTTCTTCATCCTGTGCGGCCATTGCATCCAGGAGACAAGACAATACGACACAACTCGAGGTGACTTGACTTCAGGCTACTCAGCCTCAAGATGAAGCAAGCCCGGGCTCGACGGGAAACAACAGCTCCTATGTAGAATCCGCTGCCGCAGCCTTCAACAACCGCCGCCGGATCGCTACGAACTTGCGGCTGGGCTTCCCGAACGGTCCAAGCGGCAGTGGATCGGGGGCTATGATGCTTGTTTGGGGATAGTGGGATCCTTGCTGACAAACTTCTTGGGGGGGAAGAGAAGACGAGTTGATGGTTTCGTAGCGAGTTTGGGAGCGAAACCAACGAACCAAAGAAGGCGGACCAGCAGTTCCCTATGTATGCGCCTTCATCTGCGGGGAACACTCAACTCTTAGTTGTGATTTCTAAGCCGAGGGCGTCATGAAACGGTCCAGACGGTGAAAAGGACGGTCAGCGTCGTCATTTTCGAACGGTTCTCGCTTAATGGGGGGGAATAGGAAGTGAAATGACGACCGAGTGCGTTTCGGTCGTCACTTTCGCATGTCTCCAGCCAAACTAAGAAAGAGACTTTTGTGTTATGACTGCCGAATGGTCTTTGGTAATTTCGCGAAATGAACAGCAGAAAATTTGACGTTTCAACTTAGAAGTTACTTAATAAAGACACGCAAGTTGATCAGATTGCCCACCTCGCCCCAAGGTCTCTCGGGGTCCCCTTCCGTAACTTCGAATCACTAGGTCCGCACTCCCAAGGATCCGCGCCCTTCCGATGGCATGTTTTCCCCTTTTCCCGTCTTCCGCGTGTAGTCTCCCTATCCGTTTGCCGACCAGCCCACCCGGTCGAGGCACCTGTTCAAGCTTATCTCCCCGCACGAAACTCGTCGCTAAGTCCCGTTGCCAAAGCTGGTCTTTGGGAGTCTTTTGTCACGGGATAAGGATAGTGTGGGTAGAGGTAGTTCGAAGGTGGGCTTGAGGGAACGAGAGACGACGATGCCGTAAGAATTGAAGTACGAGAATATACGTTACTCTAAAGCAACAAAGGAGTGGAAGTGACCTTTGTCGATGTAGCTTTTTTATATCTATCTAACTTGTGAAGTACGGGATGCTGGAGTTCACTGCGTCAACCCCGAACAATCACTCATCACTTAGGAAGGTCAACAATAACGAATCGTAGGCGTCATGGCCTTGTCAGGGCGTTCGTTTAAAGTTATCATCAACCCATGTTATCTCTGTCCATCCAGACACATAAGCTTAAAGCAACTGGTGACATCAGTTGGACTGGTTTTGATCGACGGAAGACAGTGGAGCTCAACCCTAGCGGCAATGACAAAGGGTGTAAGCCCAAGCCAGTAACCTGACTACCAATCACTTATGCTAGAAGACTCTACAAAGTTAAAAGGCTCACTCAACCCATTCTACCATAATGATGGCGATGTGTGTGGGTTCGAGTTGTGCCACCCAGTTGCGCTTGCAAAGTCCAACTACCCTAGAGCCACAATCATTTCAGGATGAGAATGGATGCAACATTTTGGAATTGTCAGTATTTAAATACACAATAGTTACAAGAGCGCGTTAGAAAAAATGTAGTCTTGTGGCTAGTTATTGGCTCTTTACTCGGAACTATTGAGGAGGATGGCCCTGTGCGAGCCAGCTCTCTTCATGATCGAGGTCCACAGTACCCCGATACACCGGTCACAGGCATCTGCCGCATGAAGTTGTCATCCGGTCTGATCGTATTGTGACAGGTAAACAAGAACACAGGCAAGATGTTCTCTCTTTCCTCACGATGCCCAAAGAACACGCGGGTAGCACACGCAAACCCTCAAGGTTCAGCGATGGCAACACAACCGCTCGGGGTTCCATTGCATGGCTCAACGCCACTGGACCTCAAAGTTACCAATGCAGAGACACAGTTGTATGGCTCCTGCGGGCGACAAAGAAGGTTGCGCAGCCCTGCCGCCACAGAGTTACAGGAGCGAGGGTCGCACGGCCAGCTGCAGAACTTGTTGAGCTAGGGGATCAGGCGTCGTAGTGCTACGACGCTCAACGTTGGCTGTGCGCTTGCATGCAAAGTGAACGTTCACTGGGTTCGCACAGGATGACGACGCGCGCGTCCGTCTCACATACATCCGGCAGCTCTGCTCTCCTCCGGTCTCGGCAGCTTCTAGTTCAACGACAGACACCCGTTCTCAAGCGTCCAACGCACGCCTGGGACAACTCGGGGCATGTTTGATTCCCCACACCGCAACGCAAGGCCGATGATGGGGAGGGGGCACATGGCGAGTGGAGCTTTTGGCGACGGATGGGACGCGGGCGATCTTCCCTCGGTGGGTTGGGTTGGGATGGGTTGTCAGTGTGGTTGAGTTTTGGGGCGTGTGCTAATTTTACTACGGCTACGGAGGAATTAGCCGTCGATCGACAGGAGGGCTCGGGGGTGCGACCTCTTGAGATCTCCGGATTTTCGAGCCAAGATTTGAGACAGGCTGGCTCTTTTCATCATTCAATCGACCTGTTGCTACAGCATGGTCGTCACCCTGACTGTCCAGTGGGCAGAATGAACTGTCTAGGCCCGAGCGAGGATCAGACCACCCAGGAACGGACAGATGCAAAGTCCCGATCCCAAGAACCAAAGACAGTCTCAGCTCAGCACTTCGTGGCCGGGTAGCAACGACTTCCGAGACGGCGAACTGAGCCTGAGCGGTGTGTAGCAAGATCCCGCCGGAGGATGAAAGAAAGTTGACTTCTCCGGCCTCCGACCTAGCAGGGGTCCATGTCAGCCCATGGCTCCATGCAATTTGGTATCCCTTCTGCGTGCGTGCATCCGGGGGACGTCGACTGAAGAAACGGACTGAGCGCGCAGGGAGCAAGGTCCACGTGTGCAAAATATGGGTTGAGCTTTGCGAGAGGCAAACACGGGGGGGAGAATAGAGGTGAAAGAGAAAAAGGGTGATGAAGGCTGGGGTGATGCAGGCATCACCTGAGGAGGCTACGGGCACGCGTCGTAGAGGCTTCACCGATTCGACAGGCGGCTGAATTGACCAGGACCTTATCCAAGGGCTCATATGGGTTTCCCTTGGAGTCAGGAGAGACGCCCCATGGGATGGCCTCAGTCAGCTAGAAGCCTCAAGACGGTGGTGGTGGCATCTGCAAGGAGGCGATTGCCGACGTCGTGAGAATACGCAGCGTGGCACCATACGTGATCGGGGAGGACAAGGACCGCCGCAGACGAGAGAGCCGCTGGAGATCTCCTGTTTAAGCGTACCCATGCTATGTAGATGCGCCATCTGCGATTTCACAGCCGGCTCGGCAATTAGAGCTGGCGTGCAGGCATCGTGGGAGGCACGGAGGGAAGGGAGAGTGCGTGAGTGAGGGGCACCGGGAGACAGGGGGTTGACGGATGCATCTGGGACATGGAGATGCGGTGTGTGTGGGGGGAGCAGAGGATCATGGACGTGGAAGACCGTTCGCGTGGGAGGTAAGAAAGACTCAAGAGAGAGAGGCGAGGAAACGTGGGATGCTTTGGCCGGTTTCCGTGCTTTGTGTCCGGAGTTACGGCTGTAACTTGTTTTTTCTTTGCTCGTGAGATGAGGTGAGGTGTCGAGACGAGTTGTCCTGCAGGTGCGCGGGTGTTGGAGGGTTTTCGGGGCGATAAAGACGCAGCTGCACTTGCATGGAAGATGGGAATATGGTATTGGGCAACGGAGCAAGCCGAGCAGATGGTTTTGTTGGACCGGTGGTGTTGTTGTCTCGTCCTGTCTGAGGAAGGCCGGCGGCGGAAGACAGAGACGGTACTGTAGCCTACTTGGTCTGTGTGTATCCGTCCTTGTAGTCTGGGATGCGTGCGGGATGTGGAATGCACCGTGGTTTGCTTCTGTGGGAGTGGGGGATATGGAAATTTTGGTCTTGGTTGGTGGTCGCGTGGGGGACCGTTGCTTCGCCCCAAACTCTGGCAAAGCCTGTGCCGTCAGTCCAAAGCGTGCATATGTAGGTGTATGGATGTATGGACTCTGGAGGCATGCGAAGGCAGGCATGTGAAGGCAGGCAAGTGTAGGTATGTGTGCCTGTATGTGTAAGATTACTCGGGACGCTGGTTGGAACCTCCCCGTCGAGTGTGAGTCGGTGTGTAGCAGGCGGCAGTGTGTTTTGATGTTGGTCGACATTCCGAGGTATCATCAGCATCAGAGCCCAAGGACCCAAGATTCCGACAACCGGACTCGCAATAGTGAAGGAGCTGCTGCGTTCGGTGCTGTGTAACCCGAGACAGCCGATTTCCAAGGTAACCTGGTTGCGGCAGGGAGGCATCACTGCATCGGCAGCAGCACCAGCAGCAGCCAACCCCTGCGGATCCGGGCCCTTCATAGTCAGAAGAGGCAAGATGTGACCGAGACGATAAGCACGACTGCATTGGCTGGTGGAGGTTCCCCAGGCTGGCGGCGCTGGACCATGTCCATTCGCCACAGTGATCACGACCCAAGGCTGGGCGAATCCTCGGCCGTTTCCCAGTGCATCGGTCCACCAGTCGAGTGTCGAGACTTGAGAGCCGCCTTGGCCGCGCGAGGGCCTCGCCGCGCTCCACGAGTTCCACGACCTGGGCTCTCCCGTCGTCTCGAAAGCCCAAGTGTCGGTGAGAGGGGCTGCAGGAACAGCGGAAACACCCTAGGAGCAGTATCAGCAGCAAGCATGCGGGTCCAAGGCATCCCGGGCAGCGCGGGTTCGGGACCCGGGTGGGTTCTGGCGGGCTGCAGCAGAAACGGGTTTGCTGAGGCTGGAAGAAGCAGCTGAGAGAGAGAAGTAGGTAGACGAGACGAGGCGAGACGTGATGCTGAGGAGACTCTCTGGTGTCGTGCGTGCTGCGTGCTGCGTGCGGGTGATGATGCATTCGTTGAGCCTGCCGCAGCGTCACATACATACATACACAGACCTACATGGCCGTTGCTGAAGACGGGGCAGTTTCCAGGCTAATGTCAATGCCAGTGTTATTAATGCCAGTGTCACTGCTGTACCCAGCGCTCTCTTTCCGGGTCCCCTGAATGGCTTGGAATTCCCCTAGAGCTGGGGGTTGGACCTGGGGAAACTGAGACAAGCTCGACACCCTCGTGCTGGCACCTGTCGCTGACGTTGCTCGGTTTGCAATCCTTGACGAGAATCCTGGAATTAGGACAGTCAAGCCATCCGCGGAGAGAATGTCACTGAACATGTGCGAGCTGGAAGCAACGGACTGTGGGCTCTGAGTCACATCACTGAAAGCTGGCAGGTCGGTGCGCTACAGGACAGTGCAAATGACGAAATGCTGAAACACTGCACTGTAAACGCTACACCACCTGAGTCGACCCCCCATGTGTAACCGAAACCAAAACCCCCACCAGTCTCGCGACATGGACAGAAATAACCCACCGCCAGTCTCTCGACGCAACCAGCCAGCTTCTTGAGCTCGCTGGCCTTTGGCCGCTACCGGGGAACCAGTTCCAGTCCTAGGGTACTAGGTTAGCGTACCACACATCGATAGTCCGTCTTTTGAATGGCTTCGTAGTTATCGTTGCATGCAGAGTACGTCGACGGTGGTAACGGTACTTGTCCGAACTCTTGGGTTCCAGCTGTCTCGAATCGTTAGTGTCGACGCACCGTATCGGAGCAGCCCCATTCCTCGCGGCGGATTTGCACGACTCCCTGAACTCTCCAGAAACTCCCACGACGGGGGCTCTGGACCCTTGAGATCTGCAGTCCATTGTGACCTCAGAAGTTCTGTCTGCTCACAGCTCCGTGTGCTCGCAGTGACAGTCCCGTGCTGCGTGACTGGCGCTGCTCTTGTGCTCGCCCGGTAACTAATGTCCGCCGTCCGCGGCGCTGGTGTCCCACGACATGCGGAACGACACACCCACCGCACGCAGAACACATGGCAGAAACCACACCGGTCTGCCTGCCAGTTTGCCCTGATGTTCCCTGGCGCGCCCCCGGCCGTGGGTGCTCTTGTCTGTCTGGCGCCCCGGTTCGGTAGTGGCCGGCGTCCCGGGGGAGCAGCTGGACGGTTGACCTAAGCCGGCGATGGGTGATGATGGGTGGCGATTGTACCTCGTCATAGGCCCCTCGCAGACACTGTACCTGGCCCGTCGCCCATTGGGGTGTGAGACCTGTCCCTACTTTTTCCCAGGTGGTGGATGCCCCCGGCGATGCGCTTGTGACCGCCGCCCGCCTCCAGCAATACGACGGACGAGTCGACCGAGTCGACGACGTAGCAGGTACCTGGACAGCGCGGACGCACCAGGCGGTACCTCGTTGCAGTCCGTCGTCCGTCGTCGGTGACCGTCCTCATCCGCCCCGCCCAAGTTACTCCCCCGGCAGCCTGTCTTCAACGTCCTGGCCGCTCTCTTCAGTCTTCAGAGCCCGTTCCTTTCCTCTCTTCTTCTTCCACATCATCCTGCCAATCACCCAATTTCTCCTTTCGCGAGTCCTGACGACGTCTGCGAGAGAGCCACACTGTTTCTATAAACCACCCATCCGCCTGCCTGTGATTGTTCCTTGACGCCTGCTGCAAGCCCTTCTTTGAACCCACTGTCCAACTGTTACCCAGCTGAAAGAAAGCACTGACCCGTCGCTACAATTTTGTCCACCCCTGCCCCTCTCCCTTCCCTACCTCGGAGAGTCAGCGCCAGCCCAGCAAGCCCATTCTACCAGGACCAGCACCACACAGAACCGCACGCACCGCACCGCGGACGCCGCACGCAGAGCACGGAGTCGGTCAGTCACGAGTCATCCCGCCGTCGCCCGTCGCTCTTTTCGCCCTCTCTTCCATCATGGCCAAGCCAGAGCAACCACGTCGACGGTTTGCTCCCGTTCCAATTGAAACCACCTTCGAATCCTTCCGCCAGGCGGGCAAGCAGAAGCACGTCATCCATCACAACCAGCCCCAAGAACTACACTGCGACACCCAGAATACTGCCCGCATGGGGCCCAACCCCGAACCTACCCCCGACCCGTCCCCGCGGTCACCGTCTCCGGTGCCGCGGGAGTTGCAACCACGTCGCCGCTTTGCGCCCCAGCTGATCGAGACGTCGAGGAGGAGCCGCCGCGTGGGCGATGTTGGACCGGCCACGAAACCCACCGACAAGACCGACATCTCTCCCTACACAAGGAACATCTACAACCCCAAGCAGCATCGCGCGAGGAGACACGATGGGCGGGGACACGGCGACAACTCGAGCCCCTTGCATCGCCCCGCGGAGCCCACGCGCCGTGAGTCCGAAGATGAGAACGTCACCAAGTATCTGCTGGAGTTGGCTGCGAAGGAGGCGGAACGGCAGATGCAGGAAACGGCTCTGCAAGCCTTCCCCAACAGCCATGCCCGCGAAGGCGGTATCGACCATTTTTACTTCCGCGAGAGTTCCGGGAGTGACAACTCTACCGAGAGTACCTCACCGGCCCGCAATGATGGCGGCCGTGGGCGGCGGCGCCGTTCCTCGTCGGGCCAAGACATGAGTTGGTGGCAGAAGCACATGCAGGAGCATGTCGAACACATAGCCCACGACCAAGACGAGATGGTGGTGGATGAGCCCGAGCCTCAGCACGACTTCAAGTACGACTTCAAGCATGCAGAGATGGATGCTGTGCTCGAGGCGGAGACGGAGTCAGACTCGGACGGCCACGGCGACTCGGTGGTGCGAACAGACTCGGCTCTCGACAGGATGGACCTCTCCGTACCCCCAGATCCGATGTGGACCACGTCCAAGAAGGTGTCGACGCCTGACACTCACGGCCCCATCGGTGAGACCCTCATGCCGCTCATCCAGCCCGACCCGTACGTCACGAATCAGGCTAGAGATAAGGCCTTCCAGCTTGCCCCTGCACCGCCTCAGCCGATTGGAGAATCTCCGATGCCATATGTGCCGTACGTGCCATCGGTGTCTACCGGCACGCCTGCAGACTTCACCTACGCCAAACCTTCTCAAATACCCCCGGACACCAGCTTTCGAAACCAGGCCGGGCCCTTTGGACGTCCATTCGGAGGCCTGGGTTATAAGCCACCAACTCCCCAGTTCCAGAAGAGGCGCCCAGTCGTATCCCCCCCCATGCTCGGCAAGGATCTCGTCTTCCGGAGGTGTCCGTCGCCTAAGCAGACCAAGCTTGAGCCCGATCACCCATTCGCCGACCGCCATGCCGAGGAAAGGTGCCGGGATGTTTCGGATCAGAAGGGTCTCTGGCGAGGCTATTGCTACAGATCAGAATCGAACGAGGAGTACTTGGTGCCAGCAGACCTGCATGCCCCACACATGTTGGGCACTCTGCAGCCACCGGCTACTCCCGGCTACCCGGGCGTGGCTCACTTTGCCCACTTCGACATGGGCATGCGAGATGAGCCTGCATTCCTAGACTCAACTACCACCGATGATGACATGGACACAGCCGAGCTCCGGGGCCGAAGCCGTGAGTCCCAGGGGCTCCACGTGCTCCACGGCTTCCGCGGCATCGATAGGCGTCTGCAGGATCAGAACAACCTTGTCGAGCTCGACGACAAGATCTCCCAGGAGTTTGATGATACCTTCGTTACTCAGGTCTACAACTACCTGTCCCTGGGATACCCGGCCATGGCTCGATTCTATGACGAGGAGCTATCTCAGATCAGTCTCATGAGCATCAGCGAGCTGGAGAAGGACGACGCAAAGCAGCTGGCCCAAGGCCATCTGGTAGAGGCGGAACACATTGGGCCCCGCGAGCAGCGATGTCCGCGGTGGAAGGCCCTCCGGTCTTACATCACGGAGTGGGCCAGGCAACACCCTGATCTTGATAACCTGGACCCGATGGCGTGGGGCGTCCGAGAACGACGAGGCAGTTGGGCCATCTGATTTTTTGTTCCATTATATCGCGCAATTATTACTCGACGTTCTCGACTGGCTAGTGCCAGTACCAAGGGGAGAGTCGCAGAGGCATTGCTGGATTGGAGTTGTTTCTTTTTCATGATCATTTTCATCTCATGGACTGGGCGTTTGTCGTCGTCTCGTTAAAGATGGGGTGCCGGGAGATGCGACCCATTGTTTACGTGCACATATTTTGGAGGGGAGTCTCCGTTGGAAGCCTCTTATACATTTTGGAGCGAATGAGTGCCGGCTGGGCTCAGGGTTCTCGTTAACCCGGAACGTAAAAAGAAACACGATAGATGAGAGATGATAACTGCGAAGAACGAGAGGCGTCTAGACAAGATGACGAGAGAGGGCAGGAAAACGGCATTGCGAGAGATGATCGGCGTCTAGATCAAAGAGTTTGCGATAGAGAGGACAAAGATGAGAGAGCCAACGATAGTAGGGAATGTATGATCGGTTGACACTAGATACACTAAAACACTGCTCCAAATCCGAGTTGGAACTTGATATCACACCAAGATTTCTTCTGAACCAATAACTATGGCTGCGAATAGATTCCTCCCAGCAATTTGCCTCGAGTCTCATCAAAAGGGCTCGAAAAAGTTGGGTTGCCTGCTCCTGGAGGTCCTCATCGTCCTCGGAGCTGGATGTAGACTTGTCTGTTGTGTTCTCTGGATTCTTCGATGCCCTTCGTAATATTTAAGCTTGGGTCCAGATCCTCCAGTATAATACGTTTGTCTTCGTCCGTACCATGAGTCTGGCAAGCTAAGTAGTATTTCAACGCTCCATTAAGGTCATGGCCGTCCACACCTTCACCCATAAGCTCTTCATCAGCCAGCGTATCCTCATCTACATCTTCGCCATTCCAACCATCATTATCGAAATCTTTATAATTGATGGACACCTTATGCAGATCCTGACCATATCTAGTGACTCAAAATGCAGTTTCTCTAGCCGGGCATCAAAGGCCTTGGGTTAATGATCTTCTTCGCCCTATGGAGAGAGACATTGATGTTGAGAAGATGGCTTTTCATCCTCATCAAAACGCACCCAAGCAACTATTTAAAGCACAATTTTGCTGAGTCATTCTATCCAGAAATGTTGTTATCAGCGCCGAGGCGGTCGTGAAGTGTTGTTGGATAACGTAGCCTCCCTGTACGCACTTGGCGCCCACGTATCTTGGGAGCAATAGCAAAGGTGAGAGTGTTGAAGAACTCTATAGTCAGTGGCAGACTTGGGACTTAGTATACTCTGGATTCATATCCCGTTTTAAGGTGAAGTCTTTGTCTCCATCCACGATGACTATCTTGCCAATATAAGCCTGGAAGATGCATTTTAGGAGGATGGTAATAGAATTGTCCACCGTTGGCTAAGTTTTATTGCAAGAGTATCTCATTCGTATAAGTCTGCTCTGTACAAGACGAAAACAGCTCGCTCAGTTCCCGTCTTGCAGCAAATATCGAGACGGACGAAATAGGGGCAGCTGGCGACGGGGGAGGCGAACGTGAGTTCACAGATCAATCTCCTGGATGGTCTGACTGATAGAACCTCCAACTAGGAGTAAACTGCTATAATACTGGTCTCGCAAGAGAGCCGGCAGCTACTAAGTACTGCTTCCGTCAAAAACCTGTCTACTGAACACGGCTCTTACAGGAGTACAGACGACAGGAAGAGAGAAGGTAGAGGGCGACAGTTCACTCGGTACAATCTTCGTGTTCTCTTAAACCTAGAGTAAAATTGGCGTAGAAAGTTTGTAGTATGAGCAAAAGGGCTGTGTTAAAACCAAAAGTCTTTGTAAAGTCTGGCGAAAAAGGTACTCCTCTTCTTGTTTAAACCAAATGCATAAGGTGACAAAAAGAAAATCGTTAGCTAAGGAGTGGTGCCGTCAAGAGTGAGACAAGACGCACAGAAGTCACAAAGCTACCAGGCGAAGGTGGAGTTGGTAAATGATTCATTTTCATCTGTTCGCAATAAGGGCAACCGTTCTATTCGAGCTCTCCAAGCCATGAAGTGGTGAGATGTGCCTTCAATATACTAATACATCCGATGCTAGGATGATTCGGCAACGTTGTGTCTTATTAATGTTTTGGCTTACATGGACTTTTAGAGAAATTTGTGTCCTGCGGTTTCGAGCCGCTATACGATCCCGTTAGCCGATGCCAACTATTTACTGAAGCGGCGCTATCTGTCCAGCTCGATGGGCGGCGAAACATTAACTGGTGAAACCAAAGTGTGGACTAACGAGGCCAGCGGGTGCAAGCCAGCGATAGAGCGCCTCTGCAAGCCAGAGCTGACTTGAAGAACGACTCAACCATCTCCTTCGTCGACCACCTCGCTGCTTTCGTGAGGAGATTGGCCTCGATGGCGTATAGGATCTGCTTTCCGTACCTGACTGTGTACCGCAACTTAACGTGATGGTACACTGTCCCTGGCTCGACAGCAAGTTTTCATCGTACGTTTCATGACCATTTCGTATTCCATGCCGTTTGTTTTAGCTCAAGAGTCGGGGATCCTGTGTTACAAGTGGAGTTTCAACACCGGCCATCTAGACCCATGCTCAATATTGCCCCGTTGTGTTGAAACAGGTGAACTGGTTGAGCAATAAGTGGGAACAGTGCTGTCAAGTTGCACACCAGCAACTCGCCTGTGGCATGAAAGGCTATATTTCAAGCCCAGAGGGCGCCCGAGAACTTCGAGGGTAAGGCTAATGCCAAGTGAGACTTCGACACCCTATTCGTGGTGCTCGAAATTTGGGGTTGACTCTCTTGGCAGGATAAGTACACCTTCAGTTGTCTGGACCATGTATAATGTAGCTCGCGACTTCCGGCTGGGGGTGGGTAGGCAACTTACCGTTTGGGAAGGCGAGCTGATTGCAAAATTACATATTCCTCTGCGAGCCTTGATTTAAATACGTTTAGGTTCCATCTGCTGCCCTGGTCTCAAATACCCCAGTTCCTACTAGATGCGGAAATGTGTTGGCACCCGCTTCTCTCTGGATGGAGAGAGTCATTGCCCCCCTGCTCCGGAAATGGCTTTTTGAAAAGCAAGTTTGTCTGAAGTCGGTGTTCAAGGATAAGTCGGGAGCATAAATGGGAGAAACCCCCATCAGGCATAAGCCTAGAAGTCTCATGATAAGCCTCTCATGAGCGCGCGGGAATAACACTCAAGCTTGCATACATGTAGTCAACCGATTATGACAAGGAAAATTGTATTAACGGATGTGCTCCACGCTTAACTATGAGAACTCGGACAACAACTCAGGCACACTGATAGCAGTCTCTATCATAAAACCTGGCTCGGACCGTCGGGCTATAAGTCAAGCCAAGGCCGGCGGTCCCGACGCGGTAGAGATAGCAGACTTTGCTATCGGTCGTGTACTGGAACCCGAGACAACCGGAATGATCGAGACAAGCCTGGGCGCAAGCGCTCAGGTTGGCAACGGGCTTGATCACGTAACCGCTCAAAGTGTTGGATTGAGCTTGGTTGCCTGCAGAGCCGGGGAGACCACAGGTAAGGTCGTCGCCGAGGGACGCAGTGGCAACGCAGGATGTCGATGTAGGTGCTGCACTGGTGGCTGAGACGGTATTCGTAGCCGTGATCGACGACTGCGCTGGGATAGAGGTAATGTCGCCAAGGTCGATGGACGACTCTGTTGTAGTCGAGGTTGCCTGACTCTCAGTGGAGGATTCATCGACAGTGGAAGTCGTCTCCTCACTGGTTGTAGACAGTACCTCGTCACCACCTGTTGTCGTCGTTCGGGTTGACGTCTCAAAGGTTGTGAAGGACGAAGACGTAGACGGAATCGCAGTGGCCGTGACAGTTGAAGCCGCAGCCGAACAGGTCGGACAATCCCAGCATGCCTGATCACTCCATCGAACAGTGCCACCCGAAGCTGAGAAACCCGCAGCCTGGAGAGAGTTGCCGATGAAAGAACACTGGTACGAAGTCCGAGAAGAGTCGTAAGCCGACGCCTTACAATTCTTCTGTTGGGCACAGATAGCTGCGCATTGCCCCACAGATCCTTGGAACGGATAGTCTTGCATGTTGTATCCCCATGCGTCCTCTTGGGGGGAGCCTGCTTGTTTGCAGGTATACTGGGCTGCGACGTCCTCCTTTAACGTGCATCCTTGGCCATTTGTCAGGGCGCAAGTTGACGTGGTGGTAGGTGCTGAGGAGGTAGTTGACACCGTCGTGGATGAAGTCGTAGTGAAGGAAGCTGTTCCGCCACATAGAATGCAGGTCACGCAGCCGAGGTCGGACCAGGTCACGGTGGACGTCGAGTCCTGAACCAAGCCAGAGTTCGCCAGGCTCTCGGGCGAGAAACGACAAGGCGTCGTCCCGCCCTGGCTGTCAAACCCGTAGGACTTGCACTGAGAATCCAGCTTACAGTAGAGAGCGCAGTCCTCGGCCCGAGATTGCTGCCATGCGTTGGGCGATACGGACCACGCATCGACCAGCTGGAGGCTGCCCTTTTCCTCGCAGGTTGAGCCCGAAGTAGTCGGAGTTGCTCCGTAGCAGGCGCCGGGAGAGCTGATGCCGGCTGGGCAGTTGTTGACCGTGGACGAAGACGAGGAGGAGATGGTAGTCGAGGGAGAGGTGGTGCTGCCTGGCTGGGTGGTGGTGTCAATGCTGGTACTGCTGGTGCTGATGGTGCTTGAAGTCGAGGCCGATGAATCCGCCGAACATTGATTGGAAGGGATATTGTCACCACTGTCAACCTGGGTGAAGTAGTCGAAGTAGCCCATGTCGGCCGAGCCGCATTCACTGCAGCTCATGTCGTTGAACATCTGTCCCCCGCTGCCTACCTGTACAATCTCCGAGATGGTTCCCGGGTACAGCGAACAGCTTCCTGCAAAGTTGATCGAGTAAGACTTGCACCCGGGGTACTTGGCACACACGTCTCGGCATTCCTTGCTACTGTCACAGACAGCCCCGACGTTGGTCACCAGGAAGGCTGCTCCGCAGGACTTGGCTGTGCCAAACACCTGCGTCCTGCACCCACTCCCGGGACTGTCTCCGAGGCCGTTCACGCAGACAGAGCCCGTAGGCTGCGCGGTGCACTCAGTCCGCTTGATGCAGGAGCGGTCATATGCGTAGTAGGATATGCCGTTGTTCGCTGCGTTGGAGGCGAGGTTCGACTCGATGAGAATGCAAGTGTTGAGGCAGGCGTAGCTGGAGCTGTAGGCCGACCATTGGAACTGCTGACACCTGGAGTCGGCAAGACACACGGCTCCGCATTGATCTCGCGTCATGCGGCTGTTGCTGATGGTCTTGTAGCCCGAGCTGGGGTTGTAGGGTCTCAGGCCGCAGCCTCTTCCAGCATCGCCTGTACCGAGGGTGACGCAGAACTTGTTGCCAGTGGGGGTAGAGCCTGAAGAGGTGCTTGTGGAGGTTGTAGTTTGAGCTGCAGTTGTTGATGTTGCCGTGGTAGTCGTAGATGCGATCGACGTCGTAGACTCCTCGGTGGTCGTGGTGGAAGCATCTGCAGTGCTCGTAGTTGGCTGTTGGGCGGTCGAGGTAGCCGAAGAATCCCAGGTGTAAATCACCGAGATGTTGTCCATGTTGTCGGGGCTGACTTGGTTGGAGACGAAGACCTGGTCAACCCAGATCTGGGCATACCCGCCGTTGACGCAGTCCAGCACGAACCGCAGCAGCCCGCTCGACGTCTTGACCGCAGCCTGCTCGACAACCATATCCCATCCTCGGTACGGGTCTGTGGGCTGTGCTAAGGGGAAATATGGACTCGACGTGAAGAGATCGTCGCCGTAGTAGACGTCGAACTTGCAGGTGTTTTCGATGTCGTTCTGCAGGACATAGTACCAGAACCGAACCGTGTAGAGCGACGTCGTGTCCATGTCCTCCAGCTGCTGCTCAATAGCAGCAAAGTCGCTCACATCTCGCTTTTTGGCCAAGCTCCGCGCCGACATCTCGACGCAGTTGCTCTCTGTGCTGCCGTCGTCCTGGTAGCCATGGCCCTGTATGAGACGGGCGTCATGCTCAACCTGGAAGCCGAAGATGCCACCCGGGGAGCTTGGATCGTAGCCCGCAAAGTTGCCGTTGGCGATGGCATTGGTCACAACAACAGGTGCCTGGGTGGTGGTGGCGGAGGGGGCAGTTGTCCCAGTTCCTGTCTCGGTGCCATCCGTGTCGCCCCTGACCGAGATCGATGCGGTCAACGTGTCTGAGGGCTTGCAAAGGCTCGCTGAAACAACATCGAAAGAGGCGGCGAGGGCCAGAGCCGCAAGCGTTGCTGCAGAACGCATCGTGAGGAGAAAAGCAAGCGACAGAATCGACCGAAACGAATGACGGCTGGGGATTCAGCATCAAGCGTCGCGTTGGCGGACAACGTCCCATATAAGCACCCATCTAACCTCCACCACAACAGCCACTAGCGTGGTCAAGACGGCGGGGCTCATGCTCGTCTGCTTTATCCCATTGTGGCTTGAGCGGATCCAATAGAGCGGTTCAGCTTGCGGGCTGTTTCTTGGTGTTTCCAGATGAGATTGGCGCCAAGGCAAGATCCGTCTGGCCCTACGCGCTATCGAACGTCCTGGGACCCTGAACAGGAAAGGCAGCGAGGCGCTAAGATTAGGTTAATAGATATAGCCAAATTTCACTGCCAACGGGTCCTAGTAGCTGGGAAAGCTGGGCTGCAGCTTCAACCGCTGACCAGTCACAGCTAGTCAGATCTCAACTCAAGTCCAATAGCATGAGGAAGACTAGATCCTGTCTATATTTCACGTACACAAGAGGGTAGTCTGATGTTTTATTTGGGATACTTGGGCTGGGAATGAGGGATAACGGTCCATTCTAGAACACCATGGCTGGGGCTGGAATCGATAGCGCCACACGCTATCTAAATTTGGCCAGCCGAAGCCAGATACCCCTGACTACGGAAGCCCCGTAGCGCTGCATAATCTATGAAGAAACCATTCCAATACCCGCGAGGTTCCGATGGCGTTGAGAGGCGGTCGGCGGTGTGCACAATATGTGCTGGAAGGCTCTCCACTATCGGCCGGTGCTGTCTTCCAAGTCTTTTCCCGAGAAGTGACGCCGTGGAGGCGGAGGCATGGCGGAGGCGAGATGCCCATCGACGGAGCAGATGCTTCCCCTGTAATGTCGACAATGTGTCAGGTCAGGGACTACTAACTCGGCATTGGAATACTTTACCACGTACATCAACTTCTGCAGTAAGTAGAGGATCATAAGATCCCTACTCTTCTTTGACCTTTGCTCGGAGCCCTCACAGCCGGCTCACTTCAAGTCTCCACACTGACAACATCGGACTGAAGTCCCAACTCCACCTCAAATAGAATAGTGAAACAATCGAACGTTAGTAGGCTTGGGTTGCCTGGGTAGTTGGTGTTGAGCCTACCCCTAGTATGCATCTATACATGTTCAGTTGGGCATAACAGTGCAAATTAGGGTGGAGGCTCTCGCTGGAGTAGTCGCGGTGCTCAGAGGTCTCATTATTCAGGAACACTTTATGAACAAGGGCTAGAATCTGTCACTCGAATTAACTTCGCCGTCATTCGGCCCGAAACACTCGCCGCCTCTCCCGAGATGAACATCTTCTGAGAGGATGGTGACGTGGATTGTCTGCGGACTGCTATTGACATTCTTTGTTGCAAACTTCTCTCGTCTATTTGGGCCTGATCTATGCAAGTTGAAACAGCTACTCCTTGGACTCAAAGTCTTGGCTGGTCCTCAGAAACCTCAACAATCTTCCAACTTCTCTCCCCAACTTCCACCGCCTCGCCCTTCTTAGCTGCGAACCCATCATCCAGCGCCTTGTCACAGGGCAGAGCTCCATCCCCCATCCTGATTGTTCTCTTCCACCCGTTCTCCTTCTTCCACTCCCAACGCTCCGCCGTAATAAGGTCGCCCTCACGCAAAATCCCTTGACAGTACTGGCCCAGTCGGACTACTGACCCACGACCCCCGTTCTCCGTTTCCAGCTGTAGAACAACGACTCTGACATTCGAAGTGGACGTGGCTGTTGGATCAACGTCGAGCCAAAGCTCCTCGTATGCTGTCTCTCTCCCGGTAGCCGGGTTCACCATGCTACCAGTCTCGAGCGTCGTCCCGTCCGGCTGCGGGAACATATCGCCCTCGTCTGTTGCATTCTCCGGCTCTGTGGTGCGCGAGTCGATCCAGTGGTTCCACTGCGAGTGCCGGATCTGTCCTCCCTTGCCGTCATCTCGCAGCCACGATGACGAGGTTCCCGCAATGCCCCATTCCAGGCGGTTCACAGGAAGTGCATCTACTTTCGTAAGCCTCGCGTGATGCCTACTTTTGAATAGGACCACCCACCTTCTTGTCCAGTCCAGGACTTCTGGCTGCCCTCGGGGCGGTAGATTCGCAGGTCCACGTAGCGGCGCTGCGGGGATGTGACGACAATGGTGGACGTCGGCTCGCTAGCCTCGTCCGGGAGCCACCGGATGTGTCGTCTCAACGAAATGCTGCCCATGTCTATAATTTGAGGGGGAGGTTAGATATATGAGAGACGTAAGAACGATATTTCCCGTGGTGAAGAGTTGAACAGCAGCAGACTCACAGTTCCGGATATCGGAGTGAGGGGTCAAGATGGGGCGTGATTTGATAGTCCAGCCACAGAGCACTAAAAGTCTAAGACAGGACTAACGTGACAGCTTCACAGGGGACCTCAAGATAATGCCAAGTGCTACATGTTATTGCGTCATAAAAGTGAAACCTTTTATGTCATGATAGACAAAAGAGATTCCTCTTAGTTTCATCTTATTGTGGGACAAAATTTAGGTCTTATTTTGGGTTAGAGGAGACGAATCTCAATGCCTGCATCCTGGACCCCGTACGTAAGCCACTTCTTACCCTGACCAGTCACCAGGGAAGTAGGCTTAGCTTGATTGAAGGTGATCATACCTTGGCATGCCATCCGCTTAGGGTTGTTTCCATCTTCTTCCCCGTCGCGATCCAACAGGATTGCATGGTAAAGTCAAGGCCGGGAGAGTCTCAGTGTCGCTGGTTGATCATGCTAGTGCAATATGCAATCATCGCGTGCTGCGCTGACGTCGACCTGAGACTCTCTAAATTCCTAATATCCCGGTCATGATTCCATTCTTTCCTCTTCCCCCGCCGTGTTATCTTCAAGCAGCAGATGTTTCTGGTGCCCTTACGTGTGGGTGACCTTGATTACTACATATGCATCCCAGTGCAATTCCACAAATACACAAGATCGCCATGCTGTTTTAATCTCTGCATCTTACTTCCATACCCTCACACACTATTCCTCCAAAGCTCCAAGGGACTACAGCACTCACAAAGTTACGACCGTGTTATCGCCCTAGCCGATCATCTTAAGCGTTGGCATCAGGAAAGATGCGACCCCCCCCCCCCCCCAATGCAAATATGGCCAGTCTGTGAGCTTCCTTCTGAGATTTCGTTAAAGATCCTACCCCGATGAATTATGCCAGCGACATATCATGCGAACGAGGAGTTAGAGGTTCTTTCCTCACTGTGTCAAGGTTGTGGCGCATAGCTTCTTCTCCTCCCTGACCTCTAAATAAGTCTCGCGCATGGGTGATTGCTAGGATATTGCCTCACAGCACGCCGCTAGCAAGGCATCAGTATTTCTGGACTTATCGTTTGGTATAGTTTTGTTACGACTTGCCACAGATAATATCTCCCCTGGGACATAGTCAACTGGAACAATCAGGAAGTAATGTTCCACAGCTTACCAGTATTGTTTGCTTACAGTAATAAGCGGGCATCTACGCTCTGTCTCAATATATTTGAAGCACCATGACACAACAAGGTGGTAGTGATGCTCACAAGATAGCTCTTTGTGTACTATGGTTAGCCCGCGGGCGCAATGCCCATCGGAACACTGACGTAGATATAATTACACATGGCAGAGTCCAGCAAGGAAGAGTAAGATTGCGAAAATTTGACCGCCAGGGATTGTCGCCTTTATTTGTAAAGGTTTTAGGCCTGCTCAATATCATCAGGTAGATAAAGGGAACACAGTCAAGAGTACAGTAAGTAAGACAGTAAGATGCTATGCCTGACACTAGATATCATAATAACCTAAAGACGCTGAACTTTCCGAGTTATCGAGTTCATGTTAGTATTGAGCTTCCAGCCTTTTCTTACTGCTTGTCTGGTTCCTCTCCCTGACCTTTGAGCCTAATGTAAGCTTATCCTAAACAGTACTTGTAAGAGACCCAGCTGTCTCTCCTTGAGCTAGCTTGCTTCCTCTTCCTCAACACAGCACGATACAGCCCCAGCCCCAGCCGCACAAGCACCATAACACAACGCAAAAAAACACACAACAAAGTCCAAGGCCACCGTTGCCCGATTCAAGCTACAACGAAGAGGCAATGGACCAAGTCGCAAGACGTACGCCAACGTGTATCGCCACAAGCTCGATACGGAGATGAAGGCTGTTCGCTACCAGCAGCGGATTCGTCGAGCTAGCCTTTATCGGCTAAACGGATTTAAGTCCAGCCAGACGCCCGTCACCACGATCGAGAAGGTGCTAATGCGAACACATCTTGCCGTGATACATACTACGTAGTAGAGGGCTACAGCGATAGGCGGTCCAATAAGGTGCCAAGGACAGAGGGGCCGACATGCACGTCTGGTAATACCGACGAGGTAGCACCGAATGTGCCTCAAGCCGAGTCCGCGTCGACAAGGAGACCACGCGACAACATGGGATCAACCAGGGGATCTAGCAACGGGTTTCAGCCTGTAGCGACGGGGCTATAGCCTAAAGAAGGGTGGCGGCTGTAGCCTGACCTATAGCGAGCAGCGTACTGGATGATGCGAGGGCATTTACGAGTAGGATTTCGGATCGCCGGTGCCGTGTTGCCACGCTGCCATGCCCGGGGCTCCTGTAGCGTATGGCGAGCAGCGGACTGGACCTCAGCCTGGCTAGCCAGCCCCTGTTGGGCCCCTGTTAGCCCCCATGTGAGCCCTTGCAACCCCGCATGGGGTACTGTTAGTGTGTAGGTGCAATGCGGGTTAGCTTGTTCCTGTTCTTCTGCTCGGAATAATTTCCTTCTGGCGTTGAGCTAGGCTAGGCCTCGAGACGGTCCCCCTATTCGGCCGGGTATCACAGGCCAGGCCTTCGCTATTCGGCCGGGTATCGCAGCCCTTCATTCGGTCGGATATAGTGTAGCAAGCAGCCTAGGCCTATCTATTCGGCCGGGTATAGCAGCCCCCGTCTCCCTGTTCGGGCGGGTATCGCAGCGCTGCTGACCCCAGCTTTTGAGCCCCCCCCCCCGCAAGCATTGCAATCAAAGTCCGGGGCCCCTCGGAGTCATCTAACCCGCTGGGTGCTCTCGGCGAGCTCTACCCCGCAAGCGTCCATAGGCCTATACCCCAGGCGGATCTTCTCCAGAATGGACAGTGAGAGAGGACGAAAAGTATGAAAGCCGGCAGCCTTCCCCGCCGCTGTCGATTCTGTTTCTCCTTCCTTGCACTCATCTCCCAGACTGTCCGTTATCCATCCAGGCAAACACCGGTCAACATGAGCAACCCTGCCGATTCCAAGTCATACGGCGACGCCACAGCGGTCGAGGCTGAGGCGGCCGTCTCCAAGTTGGAACATGGCTACAACCTTGACGAAAAAGCAGACGTCGCCGACTACAAGGCGGACGCAGTCGAGGCAGAGAACGCCGAGCACAACATGGGCGTGCTCGAGGCCGTTCGAGCGTACCCTATGGCTTCCTTTTGGGCCTTTGTCATGTCTTGCACTATTGTAAGCTGCCTCTCCCCCCTCCCCTCCAACCTTTCTGATCAGCCAACACCGTCTTCAGATTATGGAGTCGTACGATGTCTTCCTCATTGGCAACTTCATCGCCCTGCCTGCCTTCGCGAACAAATACGGTGTCTACCACGCCGCAAGCGACAAATACGTCATCGAGACCAAGTGGCAGTCTGCGCTTCAAGTGTCTGGGCAGCTCGGTGCCCTCATCGGCGTCTTCCTCGCCGGTCCCCTCACCAGCCGCATCGGATACCGCTACGCCACCCTGACCGGCCTGATGCTCCTGAACGCCTTCATCTTCACCTTTTACTTTGCCGACTCGCTTCCGGTCATCTTCGTGGCCCAGCTCCTCGAGGGCTTGCCGTGGGGCATCTTCATTGCCAACGCCCCGGCTTACTGCAGCGAGATCGTGCCGATAGCCCTGCGAGCCCCTGCTACCCAGATGCTGCAGATGTTCTGGGCGATTGGCAGTATCATCGTCGGTGCCGTCACCTACCACTACAACACTAGCCTTGGCTCAGACGCCTACAAGTACGTGATCATCCGCATGACAAGCAAGTCCTTCGCTGATGAAAGGAAACCAGGATTCCCATTGCGCTTCAATGGATGTTCCCTACCCCGCTCGCTATCCTCATCTTTTGTGCACCCGAGTCGCCCTGGTGGCTGGTTCGAAAGGGACGTCTCGAAGAAGCGGCACATTCCATCGGGCGCCTTGGACGCAAGTCGACGATGAAGCCTAAGGAGACTGTCGCCATGATGCGCCGTGTCGTCGATCTCGAGAAGTCCACCAAGGAGCCCAACCACCTGGAAATGTTCAAAGGCACTGACCTTTACCGCACTCTCATTGTGTGCTGTGTGTACTTGGCACAAAACCTCACGGGTAACCTTATCGCCAACCAGGCCGTCTACTTCTTCGAGCGTGAGTTGTCATCCTCGTTGTTTTAGGTGAATGTATGTGCTAATCCAAGCGCAGAGGCCGGCGTGTCGACGGATACTGCCTTCGCCCTAGGTCTCATCACCTCGGCTCTACAGATGATCTTCGTTATGCTCTCTTGGATCCTCACCACGTATCTTGGCCGACGTACTATCTACCTCTGGGGCTCGGCCTTCAACGTCGTCCTACTTGTCGCTCTCGGTATTGCAGGCTCTGTTGGCAAGTCGACCGCAGCCTCTCTGGCGATGGCGTCCTTGGGCCTCATCGTCTCCGTCCTGTTCACCTTGGGGCCTGCGCCCGCCTCTTGGGTCATTATCGGAGAAACGTCGTCCATCCGCCTTAGGCCACTAACAACTGGAGCGGGACGTGCCACGTACTACATCGTCGAGATTCCTTGCATCTTCCTGGGAAGCTACATGCTCAACCCGACGGTATGACCTTTCTCCTCCCGAGTCTTGCGATGATGGTTGCTGACACAGTGTAGGGTGGAAACCTCGGCGGCAAGTGCGGCTATGTCTGGGGTGCCACCGGTTTGGTTTGTTTGATCACGGCATACTTCTACTTGCCTGAGATGAAGGGTCGATCCTACCGCGAGATTGACATCTTGTTCAACCGTCGTGTCCCGGCTCGCCAGTGGAAGAAAACCGTCGTCGGTGTGCAAGATGACGAGTAGGTGGAGATGTGACTAGGAAGGCAGTGGGGGGATGTGGCTAGGAGCGACGCGTCCGTGGGTGGGCAACGAAGCACACGACGCAGTCACTGTACTTTAAAGGTAGCAGTGAGAATACCTTACATTCTGTTGAAATGGACAAGCTGGGCCCACAGATCAGGGCCTAGGAGGGCTGGGGGGAATTGGCACATTGTATCTATATGGGGTCATTCCCTTATTAGGCCCTTCTAGAGAAAACACTAATTCTTTGAGAAAGCCAGCGATGACGAGTCAATCAATCTTCTATACATTCGCTCGAACCTTATCTAGCTGTGCTTGGACTCCAGTATCTCGGTTGTCCGGACAGCATCGTTGATGCACTGGGTCAAGAGACGAGTGGCAGAGCTGTCTGGTGGCAAAAGGACTAAGCATCCTCTCCTCTTGCATGATAGAAGGCAGAATAAGCAAAACTTTATATTTCATCTATGTACAGGCTAACTTGAGCCACGAAACAGTCAAGTTATGAAGTGTTGATGATAAGTAGTAAAATACAGGTAAGGACAGAAGCCTAGACTAGCGAGGTTGACAACTAAGGTTTAAAATTTTGCTTTTTTGGGTACCCATGGGTAGTCCTGGTACTTATTAGCGTCATATGTTATATACCAAAAGTTGAGGTTTCCAAGACTACTCACGGGTACCCAAAAAAGCAAAATTTTAAACCCCATAATGACAACGGTTGAGCCGACTTTTACAACTCATACAAACAAAGTCCACTGTGCGTTAACGAGAACCCGCTAGGAGACGAAAACTGTCACCTCTACCAAGGTCGACTCAACCGAAGGCTTCGCTAGTCCTAGATCTCTAGTTATTGAAGGAAAAGTAGAAGAAAGCATGCACTTAGGCATTGTGGGTGATGGAAAGCATGCTTGAGAACTGACGAGCCAGTAGCTGTAGACCGTACTTATTCCAAAGCTCTTCTTTTTGACGGTCGTCCTCTCTTCCGACGCTCACACCGTTCATAATGTTCCAGAATATCATTTTTGGTTGAGAATTCAACTCGGTGCCCAGATTCAGGTCGCCAGCAGACGTACGGGTGATCTCCCTGGTTACAAGAGGCCGTGTGTTTCTTGAACCTATCCTCGCGGTAGGACTTTCCACAGCGGCATTGTATCTGTCGACGTGCAGAGCTTCTGAGATGTGCCTGGAATTTGTCTTTTTGCATGCTGCTAACGCCGCAGCGGCACCGATAAGGAGCTTTGCAGGTTACTTGCAGGCGAGAGCAAGAGCCGCAGCAACACTGACAACCTGGGAGAGGATGAAGTGATGCTATGTGCAGACTAGGTACACATCGTGAGCGTTTAGTCAGAATTGGGGACGAGGGCCTTGTACGTAAGTTTGTCGATGCATGTAAATTTCTTTGGGCATCCTGGGCAATATAAGAAGTCTGAAATGGGCGGCGCTGGCACGTCCGGAAGGAATTCGGAGGAAGAGGAGTGATTGTCCGTATGGGCCACAGAGAACAACGTATCTGATGGGGCGGGTGATGCTGATTGGAAGTCGAAGACGGAGATGTTATCGGCGTATTCAGCGGGGCCAGATCTGTCAGGTGGTAAAGAAGGAGAGCTGAGAAAAGTAGGTGAAAGTTGCTGGTGAGGCAAATCTTGGTCATGGCGGTGGTGGCTAAATGTTTTATCGGATTGGCATTCATGACTCGAATTCCCGTCATCAGCAGCAAAACACCATGTTTGGTCTAAGCCAATGTCGTCTGTAGCAGTAAGCTGTTGTTGCGGCCAATTGCCAACTTCTTCTGGCACACAATGCCAAGAATTAAGTAGAGGTGTCGTAAGATTGGGATAGTATCCAATTTCACGAAGCCAGTTTTCGTCTCCGAGCGGGTCCAATTCGTTAATCGCACAGTGGTCATGGTAGTCTTGGTCTCTTTGAATGGTCGTGTGAAGATGGAAACTTCGCCAACGAACCACGTCGGGGAGAGAAAGAGACGAGCTCCCACGGAGTCAAGAACAGAAGGCTCCGTGATCAGCACTCGTCAAGTCGAGGAGGAGTCGCGGCTGCACTGAAGAACACCGACAAAGCTGGTCAGCCAGTGCCTGTTGACAGTAGGATGGCAGTGACAGTTGCCCGCGGGGGTGTAAGCGCAGCTAAACCCCGGCACGAGGAGGCTGCGGTGTAGGGTCGGGGATGGGGACGCAGGCTAGAGAGCTTGAGGTTTCGTGGTTCCAGCAACCGAGCCGAAAATTGGCATGTAGTCGAGTTGATAGTAAAGGTTGGCGCGGCTGAAGGTGGTAGTGCCAACACCACCACTATGGGTGCCATCAAACTACACGATGGACTTTGGTGGAAATCATCAAGACGTAGGGGACCGATCCTTACTTTTATCCTCGACCTGTCCATGCCACAATTCGCTATGGGTCTGTTTATACGCACTATGATTCGTCCCGGGGGGATGACGTTTCGACTTGCAGCAGGGAGAACGAAGGCCAGTTGGTTCATTGGCCAAAGTCATGGTGGTGGCGGGGAGAGATGGCAGCCAGTTTTCTGATTCGTTGATCCGGGAGAGACCTGAAAACAGAGCCAATTCCCTTATTTGACCAAACGCAGAGATTCAGCTTTGGCCCATTTGTCCAATCAGCAGTGATAATTTACTGGACCCGAATACGGAACCGAAACTGATCCTACTCTATTGATGAGATGCTACGCTATTTCCGAACATCGAACCATCACACGCGGGATGCTACGTAGTCGGAGGAGGCCAAGAGAGACAAGAATTCTATATAAAACTACATCATCTCGAACCTGATAGAGTCTTCATGAATTATTTGGCACTCTCGACAGAAAAACATCCACAACGATTAGGACCAGGAACACGACCAGCAACTCCAGAACCGCACACGCAATAATGTCGAATCTTCAAGCTCTCAGTAGCTTGCTTCTAGACCTCATACCGCACACAATCAATGGCAGTTTGACGCCATCTAGGTATGATGAGACCCTTGTAGTGACCTTGTTCAATCAAGAAGAGAGCGCCATTGGCTCACAACCAACAGTTCGCGTTAACCCAACCATTTCTCAGGAGGTTCGGGAAGCTTCGGACTTGGAGATACCTACTGGACAAGACTATGGAGGTCATATATGCTTCAGTGGCTTACGGAAGCCCAAACCAAGTTCAACGACAAAACCAGCAAAAGCTTGGCCAAGATCCAGCTTAGTAAGATGTTGGAAATGCCAATTGTAGACACTCATCTGGAAGACTCGCTGAACAAACATCATTGAGGGTCGTCAGTAAATATATTGAAGCGGCCTCAGATTGAATGTTAGCACGCTCATTTATATATTTATAGAATCCTGAGTATATTTACTACCTTATACTTGAAGCTCTTCTTACTTCTCATAATCTTCCTGTCACATTCACTTTGAAGAAGATAACCCTCGAGTTCCTGATCATGAGCTTTTACGGAAAGTAATGAGGGCTTGCGAATAGTTTTGTACATGGCCACTGTTAGTCACTTGACTTTATCGCCATCAGGCCATGATTTAATAACTGAACATACATGTTAAGGAGCAATGAAAAGATACAACGCCATCCGGTGATTCAATCATTGAGTTCTCGCGACCTCCGACCTCGACTTGCGTTTGAATGGCGTAGTAAAGATTCGGAGCCATTGGTCAAGGCTGGGTAACATCCCAGGCCTTCCAATATCGCCCAGTTCCTTTGCATTGGCCTGCTGAAAAATGGCTGCAAAAACCTCTTGCACCTCTTCCTTCAAGCTCTGTCCGTCTGGTGCGCCACAATCGCTCTCACGCGTTCCTTTCTGCGACTTTGACTTGAAAAGGTCCCCAGCCCATGTCCAAACGTCGCTCAAGGACTTCCTCCCAGGTTTCCGCCTTGATTTTGCTGATTCAGATATTGGCGGGGAGCTATGGTTACTAGGGTCCGATGGAAAGAGCGTGTGTGAAGCTGGCTTTGTTGTCTCTTCAATAGCCATGGAGTCAAGATTGTCCGTCGCGAGTCCATTGTCCTCTTCGCGGAGCGACTGCTGTATCATGTCTTCGGGACTTGACAACCCAGTACCCTTCATTTCCTCCGCAGTGATCGGGACACTGCTGGATTCCTCTGCCTGAGACTTACCAAGACCATTCTCTGGCGAGGGCTGAATCGCTGGATCTTGGGACTTGTCCAAGACTTGAACAACTCCTTGTGGCCGGAGATCAACTAGAAGATCTGCCATTGTATGGCCAATGTCGCTCAATTTTCCATCCAAGTACGCTGGGGATGTGACAAAAGCCGTCCAAGCCTTGACGGCCGCGATAATATCAGCTTCGGTGACCGGAACCACTCAATGTGTGTTGTGCCGCAACACGCACAATCCAGCACTGCATGTTGGTTTTGCCTCATGGATTCGGTCACAAGGGACTCCACTTTAGACGCCCCGGGGAATTTCTCCTTGCTTTGAAATACAATTTCACAATCTTTTGCGTAACAGTTTCCACTCTGTTTGATTTGCTTGAGTCGGTCCTCAGCAGTTCTCCTGGTGGAACCAACCTTGACGAAGCCGCTGATTTTGGAATGTCTTAGTACATATATCATCCCTGGTTTCGTATCGTATTGGTTGAACCGTGTGTTGATGTGATGCACAAGCTTGCTCTTGGACGGGTTTACTGTGTACCGACGCTTGCAGCGTACGACGGTTTCCGGACTGTTCCCCTCCGCCTCAAGCTCGGCTTCCATGCGGCGAATCGATTCATCAGAAGGCCTAGTGTCGTCTTCGAGCTGACCACTCAAGTTGGGTTCCCTTAGAGAAGTCGAATTTTGATTGGGAGTTTCATTGTTCTCATCTGACGCCGATTCGGGAGCTGTCGTGACAGCGTCAAGGCGACTGCTCTCTACTACAGAGACGTGAGGCTCTTGGGTTGGTGTGAGCGCCAGATCTTCAAAATCGTTTTCAAGAAAAGTGAAATCGTCGATTGGAGACACGGCCTCAGGCTGGGATTTGTCGAGTTGATCGACGGGGAATAAGTCCGAGGGCGGTGCGACGTCGTGACCGAGTGAGATGGTATCAACAGCCAATACTGTTCCGCTTTCGAGGTCTACTCCTGCTTCTGCTGGCTCTCTGAAAGGCAGCTCGTTTCCGTGGCGCTTCCATTCGTTGAACTTTGATTCCACTTTGTGAAAGTGATGGTTGCAGTGAGTGTACATCAAAAATTTTGTGACGTCTGCATAGAGTTCGTCGTCGTATGGAGACTGGTGCAATTTGCTGAATTGTTCCACCAGCTTGGTGGCTTCTTCGCTATTTTCCTGCGACCGATGTATAAAGCACTTTCGCTTTCCATTTGAGAGAGTTCCGAGACAATGCTTAAAGTCCGACTTTAGAGGATCTGTATACCTCGTGTCGAGCACTGAGGCAGACACCAGCTCGACGAGGATTCGTGGGACTGAAACTTGGTCGGCGTTCATGGTTGCAAGAAGGTTTGGCCTGCGTGTGGGTGAGATCAAGACACAAAATGAGAATGGAAATGAAGTGGGGGAAAAGAAAATCACTCAGGTTTTCAGGTCATTCCTTTCTTCCGGCTTAGAGATACCTACTGTGATGAAGAAGATGGTGTGCTCATGCAACATTGATATGCAGTTGGTTCGACGCGCATGAGAAAAGCTGAAAACTCTAGAGCGAATCAAGGGACTGATCTACAAGTAAGCTGCAGCTTCATGGATGATTTGCTTATTAGACTACGTCATACATAATCCTTCTTGCATGGCTATTTGTGATCACCCAATTAACTAATGTCTAAGCCATAGCTCAGTAGAGCTGTGAGGAGGGAGATATTTGCGTGTAAGGGGGGATCTGGTATTGGCGAATGATGATGCCGAGAAATTTGGGCACCATTTAACTATTCAGAGTATGATTTGAATAAAGAATCAAGGATAAAAATACCCTTACTGGGCTGAGATAGACGTGCATCATCATGGCCGCCTAAGGTACAGTCCACCGCAACCTTTCAGAGGGACTTAACTCTTTTCATCCCTCAACCCTTTTATATTTCTGAATATAGATCCCTTTATCCCTATTTGCCGGTCTTAACCTCATCGAGGCTGCTGTGGCATATCACGTATAGCTCTAAAACCCTCTACGGCGATGGCTCAGTCTATGATAACCGACACCCTCACCGCGGGCTTTCGCCCCGAACGCCTGATATATCGAGCGACAGAGAACGGCCCTAGCTATAACACATGCTTGTGTCTTTGTAGGTTTCAATGATAATTTCTACATTATGACGATATACGGGAAACTATTCACGAACTGTTTGCCTTTCCTCAATTGCGAGTCTAATATCGGTCCAGATCTCGACGGTTTGACATTGGGGGTACGTCCTCCATGAGGAAACCATCCAGCTTTAGGCTCTCATGCATTCTTGGAATATCATTCCCTGGCAATTGATCCACGCCAGCAAAGAATTTACTGACACCTCCCTCGTAATACTTGGTCTCGCAATTAGGCTCTCGTGGGTTCTCCCAATGCCGAGCGACGGCCTTGAGACTCACATCACGAACAGCGTGACCAAACCCCCCAAAGTCACCAGGAAATGATAGCTTGGACAGCTCCTCAATGTTGATTTCATCGAAAACAATGCATAGATGAAGACGTGATGGGCCCGGCGGGCGATTTTGGTAGTACCCATCCCACCCTCCCTATGTTCCACGCCATGCCCTGCCTTCCGCTTCCATAATCACCAGCCCATTCCTCCTCGTACTCTTCCCCCTAATCCCAAAAATGCAGAGATCTGGCAAAGGTATTGGACTCTTCGCTGACGCGATCATACGAAGCATCTTCAAGCAAGTCCTTGTCCTATATATCGTCGTATTTCTTAAATGCTAGATTCGTGTTTTGAAGGAGGCAGCGACATACTGTCTATACCACTTTCAACACAGCTGTGTGGATGGTTGCATGAGCATTTTCCGAGTATGCTGAGACAAAACTGTAAAGGCCCCAAGTTGGGTCTGGCAGGAATCGCTCTTCTTTGCGCAAGTTTAAATGGTTGTAATATTTCACATGTTGAAGGAAATCGCGTGAGCCGGTAAATCATCCATTCCCCAGGTCGACGAGTTCTAGAGCAGGCCTCAGCACCACGGTGTCCGAGTTCACATTCTAGTTATTTAACAGACCGGGTGGTTCTATTGATTTCAGGAGCGGCGCCTGTCCCAAATGAGCGTGCATGAATTTGTCGTTTCTGAGGTACAAGACCGATATCAAGTGTGGAGTCTCGGGGAGGAAGTAAGGGAACCGGGTTTCCCTTTATTCGCGCCCAGTCATCTTATCAATAGTAATTAGCTGGGCTCCAGCCTACAGGTAATAGAATAATAATGTAGGAGTAAAGAAAGTAGGGGAGGGAAAACGGATGATGCAACGGCCCATTTGCATATGGATTAGTGTTGGTGGTGTTGAGTCATTCCTTGCTGTGCCCAAAAGCCAGAATCAACAGTGTTCGTACCAAGAATCAACTCCAAGAGACCTCAGTAGCGACAATCTCAACAACTCTTAATACGGAATAAGTTAGCGGGAGGTCCAGGTCCATTTTGGTGATACATGTCTCTACGCTGAGTGATACAAGCTTAGTTTCCGGCCATTGGCCACCTGGTTGCCGTCGCAGAGGCGGCAACAGAGATGCTACCAAACACTACGCTTAAGCCACCTCCAGCTTCACATATTTCTGTAGATCGTGATGATTCTAGTGGCATCACCAGCCCTTCATAAATGGCAAGTTACGATGCAGGCACGGAAAACGTCAAGCGTTAGTTTTTCTACGAAGATCCTATCCACATCTTATACTGCCCAAATTCTTGAATTATTTTGAGTGCGTCGTACTAGCCTGCTGTCTTATTCAGTCAACCCAACTAAATGTAGACTGAACGGGCGGTACCCCTCTGAGCTAAAACAGATGCTTTGAGGGGTCTTTATCTTCTAGGAAATCATGTTCCAACTATTGAAGTAGGCGCGGCGAGTGTATACGTGATCGTCAAAATGTATTTCATCATCTTCATCACTAATTGAAGATAACAAGCGTGTTGGCGAAAGGGAATTCACGTTAGGGCGGGATTAATTAGCTCGACGGCAGACCAGTTGCCTCTTGTACTGAGATGCAGCCGGTCTCTACTGCACTATGGGTAACAATTGACACCAGACAAGCTCTTTCTCTGTTTGCTGTCAGGCTCGTGACAAGTAGCCTGAAGAGGTTCAGACTCATTTGAGAGCAACAGACGAACGGCAAGTACCCAAGGATCAAGTCAACGTGGGCTCGCGCTAAAAATCCAGAAGTGTAGGGTAGTCGTCGGTCTCATGATCTGTGAGGAGCTTCACAGCAGCTAAGCCCCCTCTTCCAAGGTAGCCTCGGTTTTAAGAGCTGACGTGCTTGGGTTATCGCCAAGTCCCCAAGTTTTCCCCCAGTCGAAACTGATCTTCCCGAGGCCAAGAACGTCCCCGTCTAGCCGTCCCAGCAGCTCGGCAAGACGCTGAAATCCTTGCTCATGGCAGGACTTTTCAGCAAGGATGGGCCTCAGCTTCGCACGCCCCCACGTCCATTTGAGTCATGAGCTACCCCACTGTCCGTCCTGCACCACTTTTTTCCTGTTCTCAACATCCACTTTACTCATTCCGCGTGTTGGCTTTGTTCATGGACAAAGTGAGAATCGCACCGGACCTACCCATTGGATCGAGAAAGTCCACCAAGCAGCGAAATCCTGATTTGGAAAAAGAGGAACCAACGGAACGTCGGTGGCTGAGCTACTCTAAATGGATTATCCACCACTCTCCACTCATTAGTTGCTGCGTCAGCTTCGACTCGGAGCTGGGGCATGTAGGTTCCTGCAACTCTCGGTTTTTAGCCTGATTGAGGAAAGACACCCAGACGCGAAGCAAATGCTGGTGACGCTGTAGGGGTTCCCGTCTCCATCCAGCCGGCGGCCAGGCGGGTCATGTTGTTTTGTGCATACTCGGTACGTGGGAAAGAGGTCGAGGTGCTCGCTGTTGAGTCGTTGAAGTATTGCTGATAGTTCGGTCTGGCTTCCCCGACAGAGGAGGAGTCCCAGTTCGTCCACAGTCAGATGCAGTGGCTGGATTCGAAACACGAGGCTTCTGGGTTTGGGACTTGGGCTCCGTCTCCAGCCGATGTCGGAGAAGAGTCTTTCCTCGCCAGAGGCTCTCGAGGCTTCTGAGACGGGGTGCTTGGAGCGAGTGGTGATGTTGCTGGCAGGTGGCCTGTTGGCCCACACCATCAACGCCAATGCCGCCCGAACCGGCCCAAGGCAAAACCGGACGTGTGAAGGAAGTTCCCAAGAAGCAGAGCTTCGGAGGCCCCCCACATGCACGGGCGCTCTCTCGTGTGCCTCAGTTCGCTTCCAGTTAGCTCTTGGCATTAATCCCAGTCTCGAACCACTAAACCTCGCTTAACGCGCCAGCTATTGCGTAACAGCCAATCCGGAGCCTCGGTGGCTTCGGTGGCCTCGGTAGCTTGCCCTTTCTTTTTCGCGTCGGTCCATGCTTAATCAGTCTTGATCATATCAATCGAATCAGATAATGTCATGTGAGACTCGCTACTGTAGAGCAGCAGCCTTCACGACCCCACCCCGTACCCAATCTTCATTCATCCCGTCACCTCCCGCCCTGTTCGTCCTTTCCATCTTCGCGGCCTGCAACGCATCGCTTTTGCGGAGCATTCGTCACCAAGTCGCTTGCATCCGTCACTGCTGGTTTCGGCGGCCGCGTTGTTCCCTAGACCTAGATGCTCTCCGGTTGACACTTGCCAAGCGACGTAATTGCCACATTCAGACCCATCGTCCGCCCGGTTTGCCGTTTCTCCACTGCCCTGCCGCGTCTGCCGATTTCGATGCCAGGTTCGCCACCATCGGAGCCAACGTGGAAAAAATCTAATCTTATCTGATGCGCCTTTTTCACAACCACCATCTGGCTGGACCCAGAGCTACCAGGGGGGCCGCCTACCAATACGGCTTGGCCCCCGAGGGGTACCTGGCGAACGGGGGGGGGGGGGGGCGCCTTTGGAGACCCAGCAGTACTATATACAGGGGGACGCTAGCCCAACAATACGAACCCTTCCTTTGCTCCTCCCCTCAAGCTTTCCTCGTCTTCTCCAACGGCATCTTTTCCTTGCTACTTGTCGATCCAAGATCAGCACCAGTAACAACTGACGACAATGGGACTCCTCAACAGGCTTCGCCCTGGCCTCGGCCACACCGAAAACACACCCGCTGACTCGTCTGATGCTGAGATGCCCGTGGCCATCAGCACCTATCCCAACGACAGCAAGGACCCCGAGAGCAGGTCGCCCGAGGATGGACTCCACGGAGACATCAAGCCCGAGCAGGAAGTGCCCACCGAGGGTCTGCAGACCGGTGTCAAGAACATCGAGGCCATCACTCTAGCCTGGGACAGGAAGTCGCTGATTGGCGTCTTCATTGCTATTTGGTTCGTCTACCTGCTCAATGCCTTCCAGAGCTCGACAGTTGGCGGCTTTTTGCCCTATGTCACCAGTGACTGGTCATCGCACTCGCTTCTGACTGTTGTCGATGTCATATCGGCCTCGATGACTGCCGCCGTCTTCATTCCCCTCGCCAAGTTTCTGGATCTCGTTGGCCGAGCCGAGGGCTTCCTTCTCATGGTGTTTTTCTCTGAGATTGGTTTGATCATGATGGCCGCCAGCTCGAATCTTGCTACCTACTGTGCTGCCAATGTAAGTCAAGAAAGGGCTGTTCCAAGCCAACAGACCGATGCGAGATACTGACGACGGGAAAACACAGGTCTTTTACTCGGTTGGCTTCACTGGTCTCATCTACACCATCGACGTGATCACTGCCGATACCACCAATCTAAAGAACCGAGCCCTCGCCTATGCCTTCACATCGTCTCCCTACATGATCTCGGCTTTTGCTGGATCGTACGCCGCCGACAAGATGCTCGCGGACATCGGCTGGCCCTGGGGCTTCGGCATCTTCGCCATCCTCATGCCCTTCGTCTGTGCTCCCCTATACCTGATCCTGGTGCTCAACCTACGCAAGGCCAAGAAGGCAGGCGTATTGAAGAGGGAGTCCAGTGGCCGAACTCTCAAGCAGAACATCTGGCACTACACCCTTGAGTTCGACGGTTAGTCTTAGTAATACCCCATGCTGTCCGTTCAAGTGATGCTAATTGCGCTTTTTAGTCCTCGGCATTTTCCTGTTTGCAGCTGGCCTCGTCATCTTCCTTCTCCCATTCAACCTCGCCGCTTCGGCCCCTCACGGATGGTCCACGGACTACATCATCGCCATGATTGTCGTTGGTTTCATCCTGCTGGTCATCTTCGTCTTCAATGAGCTCTACTTAGCCTCCGTGCCCTTCTTGAAGTTTAGCTTCTTGACCGATCGCACCATCGTTGGTGCATGCCTGTTGGATCTGACTTATCAGATTTCCTACTACTGCTGGAACAGCTACTTCACCTCCTTCTTGCAGGTTGTCAACTACCTCTCCGTTGCTGAGGCTGGATACGTCAACAACACTTTCAGCGTTGTTTCAGGCTTCCTTCTATTCGCCATTGGCTGGAGTATCCGCAAGACGGGGTACTTCAAGTGGCTTCTATGGGTTGGCCTTCCCGTTTACGTCTTCTTCCAGGGCCTGATGATCTACTTCCGATCTCCCACCGGATATGTCGGCTACATCGTCATGACCCAGATCTTCATCTCTTTCGGCGGTAGCGTGTTCATCATCTGCATGCAGCTCTCTGTCCTCGCGGCCGTTGATCATCAGTATGTTGCTGCCGCCCTCGCTCTGCTCAACGTTACGGGTACTGCCGGTGGCGCTATTGGCTATGCCATTTCTGGTGCTATCTGGACCAACACCTTCGAGAAGTCTTTGGCGAGATACCTTCCGGAATCCGCTCTGGCAAGTATTGCCGATATCTATGGTGATATTGAAGTCCAGCTTAGCTACGAAAAGGGTAGCTTGGAGCGAATCGCCATCCAGAAGGCGTATAGTTATTCACAGACTCGTATGCTTGCTGCCGGAACTGGTATCATGGCCTTGGGTTTCTTCTGGGTTGCCATGATTAGGAACCTCAAGGTTTCTGAGATGAAGCAGACCAAGGGTAACGTCTTCTAAGGAGGGGAGCTCTATGTCTGATAGCTTAGTCTGTTCTAAACGTAGCTATCTATCATATACGTACGGTATAATGAAGAAGGAGATGGTTTCAAGTTTCAAGATATACTGCAACGTTACCTCGCATGTTGCCAACTGTGACCTGCTAAGTTGCCAACTGATGTGGCCTTTGTTGTGTACCTTATCTGGTCTTTCTTGTCCCTACACCATCCGTCCCGTGACCTCATAGATTTAAGGCCAGCGGGTTGGACTTTTGTGAGTTAGGCACAAGATACGTTGGGTTTCAAGGTGATGTCTGTTGAATAATTGCTGTTGCAGCGACTATTCCTCCTCCGAGTCGTCACATCTCTGACAGTGAAGCGTGTGTTGTTTAAAGGCCCCAACCAACAGTGAGGAGTCCATGGCCACCGTGAATTTCTTGACGTTAATTTGAACTCCTTTAGTCGTTGGCATTTGTTCGATCCAGCCTAAGGCTGATGTAGTAGGACAATTCACGAGGCAGCTCGACGCCCTCTGTCCCATACGATGGCTTCGTCACATATTAACTCCAAACAACAGGACATGAATGGAGTACGCATTTGATGTAAAGCTTCAGATATTCTAGACTAAATCCGAGCCAAAACCAGTAACCAGAAGTAGTTACTCTTCCTCCAACGACATGAAGCCAGTCATCAACTGCCCTTCCGCATAATCATAATAGGTTTCTTGCAGTTTGCTGACCTGAAGCCCGTGCTCATTGGAGTAGTGTTCGATAGTCTCTCCCATAGATGCAAAGTCCTTGATTTTCCCAAAATACATGAGGTGTGTAGACTCGTCGCCAGCCACCCCAGGAAGCGGTTCCGGCACATCGAGCATGACAGCCATGGCCACAATGGGCGCGGCTTCTTCTGGACCCCTGGAAGCGAGATCGCGGATGTAGATTACCATTATATCTGTGGGCAACGAACTAAATGGGAGATACAGACTGACATCTGAAAGCCAGAGTATCCCAGTGGAAAGGAAATAAAGGGAGCCTGAACGTAGTCGTGAGTTAAAACGGTATTGCTTAGTAGTGAAGGGCCATGATCTTACCCTCAACCTTTTTCTTCACCCGAGTGCCCGGCATTGGTGAAAGCTTCGCTGAACAACTGAGCTTGGGCGACTGGGCTGTGGCTGGGGTATCTTCGGTGTATACAATGACTTTCTTGTCGTATGGAGCCAGCTGCTCGTCCAAGGCTACTCGGAGAACGGAAAGATAGGTTGCAGTCTCCCTATTGGATATATTTTCTGCAGCGCTTCCCTTCAGACATTCGTCGACATCTCGGCCAGGCCATTCAAAATGAATAATCTGAGGCCGTTTATTGAGCAAGGCGGAGGTACCCGTGGCCGCAGTAGGGACGATAACCACTTGCAACATGTCGTCTGAGTTTGAACTCGTCCCGGGAACAACAATGACTTGCGCTGTTGTGTGTGAGCTACAGACGTCCAATCTCGTTCATCTGAATATCCACTTACCTATGTTCTGTAGGGGTACCATGAACGTATCCGGAAGTCCACGTCCAGAATATACAGGATCATAGCTAGGTCCCTTCACCAGCCGAAGACCCCTGGTTCCGAGACCATCAACCCCAGTCATGATTTCCAGGCTGCCCTCACCGGCAAATGGAGACATGAAGGTGATTTGAGGCGATGAAAGTGAACAACTGCCACAGCTCAAGTCATGAAGGTCCCCGACACTCGCCTTGATAGTACTGATTTGTCCATTCGCGGTTGGCTTCGTTGTCCTGGGTCTTCGCCGCTAGAGTTTTCCGGTCGGTTCGGCCATGATCGGTTTTGTGTTGGGGGCTTTTCTTAACTGTAGTTTGTCTTTTCTTCACGCGCGAAGCTTGGGAAGAATGCTTCGTCGAGCGAGACTTGGACGTTGTAGTTGATTTGATAGGCTCGTCCTGAGACCTGGTGGTCACCATGATACTGCTCGGGGAAACGATTGCCACCCTAGAATGAAATATAGAGAATTTGATTGAGTAGTTATTCTTCGATGCAAAGGGACGAACGCGAAGAAATCCCAATGGATTTTGACGCGCTTGGATGTTCCTGTTTGTTTGTGACGTGAGCCTTCGCCTAAAATGACGTAACTAGGTGTCTGTCGACGTCATCAGGACGATCAACCTCAGAAGGGGAACAGGTGTGCCCAAGAATTGAGATGATCGCGATTTGTGTTTATTGAAGTCAAATAATACCCACCATCTCAATTATCACTTCATCGTTAGGAATCCCGTTTCCCTGTGTTTCCATTTTCTGAATCATAATGACCCAATGGCGTCGTCTTCCCAGAACAAAACTTCATCTAGCTACGCGTATGATGAGCTGGACGATGACAAGGATGAAATCCGCCTTATTCGGTTCGTCTCTCGCGATAACGACCTTCAGCAGGGATGTTTCAACCCGCCGCTCCAGCTTGACCTCATTCCTGTCTCACTGACGACCTGTCCCCAATACCACGCGCTATCTTATGTCTGGGGATCTGGAAGAAAGCCTGACGTTGTCCTCATCAACGGGAAGACAATCAACGTCACACGAAGCTTGTACGAAGCCCTGCTTCGCTTCCACGTCGACCCTAGCGTGCAGTACCTGTGGGCCGATGCCTTGTGCATCAACCAGGCGGATGATGATGAGAAGAGCGTTCAAGTCAAGAAGATGCGGCAAATATTCACCTCGGCGACCCGGGTTCTAGCCTACTTGGGAACTCCAGCCGTTGGTCGTGACGAAATAGTCGAGAGCATCGCTGTTCGTGGAAAAGAGTTGATCTTAGATCATGGGTGGGATCTCTTCGCATCTGACAGGCGTGGTTACCAGGATCCGGATCAGATGCCAACAAGTCGGTTCTGGCAGATATTTCACCATATTGGCCAGCGATCTCACAACGACCGGGAGTTTCTGGAGTTGATTGCGAAAAGTTGGGGTCTAGGATCTGAGGATGGTGGCGTCTTCCCGCATCCAGATATGCTGTCCTTTCTCCGCCGTCCGATTTGGACCAGGGTATGGATCCTCCAGGAGTTCACATGCGCTAAGGACCTGGTCTTGATGTGTGGTCTTTCTAATCTTAAATTCATCTATTTCGTCATCGTTTATTGGATCTACCTCGAGTTCTACGAGTGGAAGCATCACTCTATAGATCTGGGTCCTCGAACCGCCGAGTACATCGGTGTGCTGGCCACGTTGCAACCGTACATATCGCAAACTATCCTCACCATGAAGTCAATGCATCGGTGGAATCACATGGAAGCTCTTAGAAATAATTCCTTTGTTGGACTTCAGGAGTTGCTCCGGAGCAGCTTTCGGTTGGGAGCAACGGACCCCAGGGATAAGATCTTTGCCTTACTAGCCATCACGAAGGACGGGCCACGACTGGGAATAACACCCAATTATTCGAAGAGCTATACTGAAGTTCTGATCGAGACAGCTCGGAGACTCGTCGCTCGGGGCTATTTTATCCTTGATGACAGTCGAGGATTCCGGGAGTCCAAACTCGCACCAGATGTCCCATCTTGGGTCCCCGAGTGGTCCTTGAGGAACTCTCGAACGTTGAACTCATGTAGGACGGCAGCTCGTCGGAGATTCCTTGCCAGTGGACACACAGAAATGTCCATAATACCCCCGGTCCAAGAATTGAATTATTCCTGGAAGCATCTACGGATTTCTGGCATACATGTAGCTGACGTCGTAAAAGTCGGAGACATAGCAGACTTTTCAGCACCACGGGAAACTCCACAGAACCTACGCACAGCTCGGGGTTTCCTCGATAATCTCCATCGGTTCGCTGAAAGTCCTGCGGCTGTCTGGCCTTCTGGTTATAGCAGCTATGTTCAAGAAGCCTTGTGGAAGATACCTATAGCATACCGAAAGCTGGTGAGCGACGAAGAAATTAGACTTGATGATCGCATTCGAATGGCATCACAATCGCATAACTCACTTCCCGAGCTATCAGAAGAGCGAACTCTTGAAGATTTTCAGTTGGAGACTGAATTCAACGAACTGAACGGAAACCAAAGCCCCTCATCTGAGTTATCTGACGATCAAAGGTTTTCCTGGCTTCTCCAGCAATGCAAGAGGTACTTCGAGGCTTTGCACCGTTATTCGGACGACAAAAGACCGATGATGTGCAGTAGTAAACATGGGTTTGAGTTTCTTGGTATGGGACCACGGGAGATGGAAGCTGGTGATCGTATCTTCATCTTTCAAGGAGCACACGTTCCCTTTGTGGTTCGTGGTGGGAGCAGAGGACTGTCCCAGGTTGTTGGCGAGGCATATGTTTTCGGAATGATGTATGGAGAGATGGTTAACAGTTCGACTCGGTTTCAGATTGTCACAATTTGCTAAGGCATTCGATTGGTTAGGGCAATCGTTTATAAATCGGTAGCCCTCCGCAGCACACACGAAATTCATAGGGCTTCTAAGCGTCATGTGCGTTTCAGCTTTCAGCCGTTGGTAGGGGTGTACATGAATGTAAGCAATGACTTTCAGCAGGCCTGACTTAAAAATGCATATACAGCTCAGCTCCACGACAGCCCATCAGTTCCGGGTCTTGGTTTCAAGTCAAGTTCCTCCATAAGTGCCACCAAACCCGCCTCCGCTCACTGTTTTATCACGAGGATTATAGATAGTCCTTTCACCGCCGCCTCCCGCTGTACCAGGCATACCTAGAGGTGGCGATACCAGGGGAGAAAATGCCCAGGGAGACAGGGCAGTTGGAGTTAGTGCGATAGGGGAGAATACTCGCCGCGGGTCCCCGGGATGCCTTCATGGCGGTGATGACAGCAAGTTATGTGGGAAGGAGAGCTTCAAGATTTACTTTAGTAAGTGTACTGAGGCTGTAGCTTCGTTCATGAGTTGAAGCGGTGGCGGCTTAGGATGTTGCACGGGAGAGGAAATAATGCAAGTTAGAATTCGGATCGTGTATTGAGCTGTTTCATGACTTCGACGACGTGGAGGGGACACGCAAAATGTACTGAGTCTCAGATTTGCATTGTCGGGGAAAAGAGATGTCAATCTTTATTTTACAAGCCTCGGACTTGGTTTGGTTGCAACTAGCATTCTGAAATCAATGCGTTGTAGTAGAACAAAGCTTGTTCGGTTTAGACCGACTTCTGTTTGGCTACGAGGGCTTGCTAATGGTAGTAATCATTAATGTACTAATTCTGGATCGAAGGCTCTCTACTCGGAGTGTGCCAAAGCCCAAGCTGCATCCGTGTTAGTGATCCAAACGTTGAACCTCGCCAGTAACCTAGTCTCAAGACTCTTCTTCCGGTTTTCTGGTCTCTTGGATATCTGGTGCGTTGAGAGTTTCTTGTATCCGATGGCTGGGCAACCATTTCTCGGCGGGAGTGAACCACCAAGACACGATTGCGAAGATTGTGACGATTACCATTATGACTGGGGCATAGTTCAGGGTATCTGCCGTGACTGGGAAGATGTACGGCGAATATAGTACTGCCACAACCCATCCGTTCCACAGAACTGCGATGGCTTGGAACGGTTTGCTCAGGCGACCAAGGCTCCATGCGGGTTTGGGAAATGTGTTGGGTGTTAGGAAAAGTCGCCCAAGACAGATAAGCCCATACGCCGCCGCTGAAGGAACACCTGCGGCAGATACCAGAGACGTGAATGCAACCGCAGACGGTAAAATGGTGCAAGTGATGATTGAAGAGACAACCCAGACCACGATGACAGCGTTACGGGGCTGCCCATCCACGACTTGAGAGACCCATGATGAGTAAGGGAGAACTCCGTCGCGAGCGACCGCGAACACGAGTCGAGAAGCAGCTAGCACAGCAATGGCGGTATTCTGCTCCAAAATTAGCGACGCACACCATCATGGTGACTAGATAGACAAGACAGAGTCCATCAAGTATACAGAGGGGGTGACGTACAAACCAGAGTGCAATGATGCAGATGACGTTCATAAAAATGTGCCCTCCATCTCCCAGTATGGCTGCGTAAAGTGGGACAAACGGCTGCGCGCCGCCGAAAGAAAAGAATGTCTCGGCGTCAGGCTAAGGTTTGACGCGGTTAGATTCATGGAATAGATCCAACGTCGAGGTTTTTGCACTTACCACACAGAACAAGAAGAGGATCACGACGGCAAAGCCTCCAATCCCACTTGTAACCGTGCTCCAGAAGATTCCTCTAGCTGCGGCAACACTTGCATTCTTTGTCTCCTCGGCGACGTGACCCGATGCATCGAAGCCAATGAGAATTCCGGCAGTAGCCAGATAGGACAGGCACCAGTTCCAACCTGCAGGTGCGCCAGTGCCGTTGTATGTCGTCATGAATGCATCGTGAGTCGAACGGAACCCATATGTCTTGCTTGTCGCCACAGGAAGCCAGATCAAATTCAGGACAAAGTCCAGCAAGACGGAGCCTGTAGATAGGTAGAAAATCCATTTGAAGTAACGCGCTTGCAGATGTTAGATGTGGGCCAAGTTATATGCCGGAAATGCTGGGCTTACGGGGGAGGAGATTCCAGATGGCTGCGAAGGCGAGCATGACCTCGGTGCAAATCCATTGGACTGCACGGAACTTGACACTGGAACTGTCGGACGGAAAGTCAATGTCGAAAACTACGATTTCCTGCCTCACAGTCAGTGTCTGTATGCAACGTCGTGCGGTACCCCTGATTGCGCGTACCGAAAGCATGTAGTTGACGGCTGCCTGCGTATTGCCTGGTCGGCATCAGCATGCGATTCTACCCTTTTGGTCAAGTAAAGGCTTCTCTCACTTGCACAGAATGTCGTCCATGCCGTCGTACTCCACCACGCAACCACAAAGCCGAAAAACCGCCCAAACCGCGGACCGCCGGACTCAGCAGCCCACAGATAGATGGAGCCAGCCAGGGGCAGAGAGGAGCATATTTCGGCAATGACTGCTGCGGTGATGAAGGTGAAGACGCACGTCACCACAAAGCTCGTCCTGTCCCATCTGTCAGCGCACGCTATCCACGCTTGAGACGGTTGCTCCAAACCAGTAAGCCAAGTTGCCCCCAGCTGCGATGCCGGTCGAGAAAGTCACGCGAACGCCACCAACAAAGTAGAGGGCCGCTGTCAAAGGTTACCATCGAACGGATCCGTGGGATGCATCGCCGTGAGCACTTACCGAATGTCGTCGCGAAGTTATGGAAACCATTGAAAGTCCGGTGAAGGACCTACCAATGTCATTTAGCCAGGCTGACCAGCTTGCCTCGAAACTAGCCACCCACTTACAGGTTTGTACCCAAGGTTTTTCTAGAATCAACGTTAGCCCTGGACGTGAGGTTCCTGCTTGAAACAGGGTGCTCTACCAAAATCTGCGCGTCGGTTGTGTTGCCCTCGGTTTCTGTTCCAGACCCAGTTCCTTCATTGTTCTCGGGAACCACCGTCTTGATACCGGGCTGCGGGTCGGACATGTTGGCTCGGTTATCCCGTCGGGGAACTTCAGCGCTTTGTTTTATTTACTTTTTGAGGGATGCGACCGGTCCTTGTAGCTTTATAGTGGCTGCAGGTAAATGCGTGGGCTAGAACTACGAGTGCCCCTCGGTCAACGGCACCCGATTGGTACGTTCTATCGAAATGGCGCAATACGAGGGTCGGCATCACGGCATCAATCTCCGGGCGCGTCGAAGGATTCTGACAGCTGATGCGGATGGTCCGGCCAGGCCTCGACCCTCGTCAGCAATAACACTGGATCTTCGAATTCTTAGCGTAGGAGTTGACTGCCGGTTCAGGTAAGCTTGGCGCACGCAACTGGGATTGACACATGACGCAATAAACCGCCAAACTCGCATGCTGAGCCGTATCTAAGATATTAACAACCCTCGACTCGGACGTCGTCTTTGGTCCTTCGTACTGCCTCGGATTGTTTGGATTTCCTGCTTTTACCATGGCCTTAATTTTCATTGCCAGTGCGGCGTTGCTTTTTGTCTTCGTCCTGCAAATTGCCAAGGTGAGTAACGTAAGAAAGCCATCAATCGGATCCGGTGCTGACACTCTAAAAGAAATTCGTGCAGGCACACAGGTCACCGCTATCCCGCATTCCCAGTGCGGGCTTGGCTGCTCCCTACTCTCGGCTTCTATGGGTGTTTCATCGAGAATACAGAGGGACCATCACCCTGGACCTTCCTATTCTTCACAAGAAACTCGGTGGGCTACTGCGATGTTTCGAGGACAACACACGTAGCTGACGTTCAATCAGGACCGCTAGTTCGCATAGGCCCAAATGAGATCTCGTTCTACTCCATGGAAGTGTATGATACTGTGCACAGAGTGAACAGCGGGTACAAAAAGGACCCCAGAGTATACGGCAACTTTGTACAGGATGGCCACCCCGCCCTCTTTTCGATCACGTAGGTAGAGTTAACCGAACACCAACTAACTCAGCTAATACTGTTCCTGAACAAAGCCAACCGGAGGAGCACTCGAAGCGTCGAAGATTAATGGGTCAATTGTTTAATCGAAGCAAAATGCCCAACTTGGAGTCTTTAATGGTTCATCACATCAGCGACTTCGTCAGTGCACTGAGCTCAAAGGACGGGGCTATCGAACTCATGTCGGCCTGTCGTGCGCTGGAAGCTGACATTATCTGTAAGTCTTTTCCATCACTGCTGGTTAACCATCTGACAAGCTTCACTACGAAAATTAGCAACTTTCTCGTTTGGGAAATCTATAAATGCAGTTGATTCTTGGGCGAGGGGAGAAAATTTGAACATGGTGGCCAAGAATGACGAAAAAGCAACTTGGATGCCCTTGGTACGTCTGTCAAGGTCATTGTGGTATGTTTATTTCTAACAGCGCTGGCGTTATCATAGCTCACAAGCTTCCCTGTTATTTGTGAGATGTGGGAACAATTTGAGCATCTCTTCTATCAGAAAACTGGACTCCGGACGTCTTATAGCCACGGACTGAATGATTTTGACAAGGTACGTAGTAGTTGTGTATGCTACGACGTATACTGATTGGACAATCAGTGGTCTGAACAAGCTTGGCGGGCAGCAATGGGCTTCGAGAAACCTATTCAGCCCTTGTTCCCAAACCTCATTCACGTCATGGCGAACTCTGGCTTGCCTCCAGAAACCGCTCTCTCTGAAGCCAAGGAGAACCTGGGACCCGGTACCGACACAACGTCAGGTTCTCTAGCGCATATTCTGTATGCTTTGGGATGTAACAGCTCGTATCAGGATGCTTTGTATGAAGACTTGCAACAAGTCGCATTCTCCACCGAGATGTCAACTCTAGAGAATATTCCTAGACTCCGAGCATGCGTTAAGGAAGGTATTCGATGGGCAGGCACGGCGGCTGCAATGTTGCCTCGGATTGCTCCTATCGGTGGGGTCGAGTTGCTTGGAAAGCACATTCCGCAAGGGGCAAGAACTCATTTTATTGCAGACGTCAAACTTGGAAGACATTTGCTAACTACTTTACCAGACTGTTCTGACTTCATCCCCGATTTGGTACCTACGGGATGAAGGTGCTTTCCCTGGACCTGGACTTTTTGACCCCTATCGATGGATAAACGACGATGGTTTGACCTTCAAAGAAGATTCTGTGAGAGACCAATACTACGTTCCGTTTTCCAAGGGAGCCAACGTTTGTATCGGAATTCAGTAAGTTCTCTGTACTCACACTCGAACAATTTCGTCACATTGCTGACCCAATCTAAAGCTTCTCCTATTATGAACTGTACCTCGGCGTCTCACAGTTGATCCAAGCGTTTCGAATTCGTACGCGTAGTGGGGAGCTCGGGGCTACTTCAGGCGCTCCTCACAATGACTGGCATCCCGTGTTGTTGCCAGCCAGAAAGGAATGGGTTGCTGCGGTACTGACTGAAAACCTAAATGTCCAACTAGAAGCAAGGCCGTAGTATACCGCGATTGAAACAAAGCAGACATCTCATACAGCAATAGTAAGGGAGGGGGGGAGTAGAGCATGTAGAGTCAATAGTTCTTGAAAATGAGTGAACTGCACTCACAGCCTATGATTCCCCAATACGCATATGAAAATCACCATTATGGAATTGCGAGAAGGCTAGCATGAAAACGGCAATTATTCCTATGGTCCTTTTGTCCTCTTGGAGCGCAAGTAGCTCGCATGTGCTGCTGAGAGTGCGACAACACCCAAGCCTTGTTCTCTAACTTTTATCTGGTTGTCCGCTCTATCAAGGGCGTGTTGCTGCTACTACAAGGCTAAAACACGTAGTTATCCAAGTCTTGTTCGATACAGTAAATTCTTAATTATCCTTGCCCGCGCTAAGGCTGAGTGTAGAGACGTCTTTCGGAGGGTCTTGAAGTTCACTCATGACCGTCAGGAGATCTTTAGAGGTATACATTGTATGCCTCTCGGTAATACTAGGTCTTAATCCCTAGACCGAGTAGTTTGCCTGTCTAAACAATGAAATTCATGCAGCAACAGGAATTAAGTCGCCCCATTTCATGGAAATTTATGATATTGAAGGCTTAGTAGTTACCCTGGTCATTAAAACAATGTCACAAGTCATTTTGATCTAACAGCATACAATCGCAGACACTCCTTGTGGATAATGAGTCGGGCTAGCTCTCCCTGAAGTAATCGTTCCTCCTACTCCGTGGATATTGGGTTCAAGATTGGGTTATGGAAAGATGTCGACCCTTAGCACCCTAGGCGAGAAATACGTCTCACCTCGAGTCAAAAATAGTTCCCGCATCTCCCGCATCTCCCGCATGTGAGACGAAAAGTAGATTGAACCTTGTTCCTCAACGGAAAGCCATGCTTGCTTGCTGTGTGTAACTATGAAGCCAACTCTGAGGAATATGGCATGGAAATTCCCTTCGGTCCCTTCGGTTGCACTAGAAGCAAGGTGCCACTAGATTTAGAAGCGCGTTTGAGCATAAGTCATTCTTACCAGTTTCGTCGCGGACCTTTCTTTGCCGCCCCAGCCTTTAACATCCTCCGTCGTCGCGATGGTGCACAATACCGCCGTGATTTCCAATTTGGGAAACACTGGTAGGCTTTGGTCTGAGCTGTTCCAATATTTTGTAGCTACTGAACTTCCAGGAATAGATCCCAGAGTCTTTCGTGACAAAGACAAGGTGACATGGAACGACTTCGTCAAAATAGGCAAGCTAGCCCATTAAAGCAACCAAGTTGAAGAAACGAATGCTATAAATACACATTAAAGTAACTAGCTTGCCGCTGACCGCCGAAAACCTATTCATGGAGGCGTTGATGAGTACTAATACTACCTTAGCACTGTCACTCCCACTTCACTAAGGTAGGCTCCCAACGTTCCCGCAGGCGTTAGATGCGCCTCGCGATCGCCCAACAAGTCACAGCACAAAGTTGTTTTCAGCTGGCCGGGGTGAGCTGCTGCCAAGCCTTCCGGAGCTCTGCCATTCGCGCAGGCAGATTGAAGGGATTCTGTGGCTGAAGGCTTGTTTAGCCGCCCGCCCCGAGATCGATAAAACCAAGGCTTTCTACTGGACGCTGGGGCCGATATGCAAGGGCTCGCTTCCTGGCGGCGGCTACGATAACCCTAGATAACACCTACTTTGGTCAGCCCAGGTATGAATAGACTAATAACGAAGCAGTCCTTGTTCTGAGGCCGCATGATGGGTTTGTTAGGACAAAGTTCCATTTTTGACGATACAAATAGGAGGGCTACCTGCTGCTGCATGTTGCGCACGGAGGTTTGCATTGGTGACCGTGCTTATCATTGTTTTCTACGCAAGACGCCAACGGACAACCGCCATGATTTGTCTATCCTACCTCGCGTTCTGGAACTTCTGTATTTACTTTGCCCTCTCTCGCCGGTGTTGAGCTGCCTAATGGACCTTTTATGCTGATGTGGAGGGTCATGAACAGGCCTCTTCGCTCTCTCTATTTGCGTCCTCTCTGGTTGCCGAACCAGCACGGAGAGTAACTACAGCCTCGTCAACTGGCCTCGGGCAACGATTGGGCTCGCTTGGGGTCAAGAGTGCATGAATGCCACTGCCGAAGTCATTCCTGATGTGTACAAGCTAGGCGCATCTGGTGAGCAGTTACTTCCACTATGAATATTTTGATGACAAGAGGATCGACTAACCGAGACAAACCGTAGGCACGTGTAGAGTGTTAGACGGGAAAACCACTTGCAAGAGGCACTTCCCCCCGACACTCAACTTGGCCAAAGCGGTCCTAGAAGACCTTGCAGAAGCAAACTCAACCGATTTCTCAGGCGCTGTCGATATTTTGGAAGCCTGCCGGGAGGCCATCAACAAGCCTATCAAACACTCCGCGGCAGAGAAGCTGGGCATTGCCTTGGTCTCCTTCATCATTGCCTCAATATTCCTGAATATCATCTCGCTCGTCGTGGCCGTGGCGACTGATGAAGCCTTTGGCCTTCTCACCTCCAGCGTCCTTGCCGTAGACGCACTATTCATCTTCACCTCACTCGTCTTGTGCATTGCCATGATGAACTATGAGGGCGGCGGATACCTGAAAGGCATAAACGGAGCGGATTACTCGGATAGAGAGATGATAGGAATCGCAATTTGGATGTTGCTTGGCATGCTGATCGGGCGCGTCCTTTCTAATCCCTGGCTTTTCGGAGCTGCCCTTGCCATTTTGCTTCCGATAGCTCTTGTCTTTGTGTTGGTTCTTGTGCGCATGCGCGGCTTTTTTTCGATAGTTAGGGCATATGCTGCTGAAAATTGATGTATGAACGTGGATACGGAGGGTCGTTTCCCATGGCGGCCAAACATGGCGGATGTCAGCGACATAGCTGAGAGCTCAGAAAGCGTTGTGTAAATAAATGATGTACGACAGATGGGTTGTCACCTGGGCAAAATCCGTCTGCGAAATAATGTTGAACCTCTACCACTTATCTTCATATTTCTCTTGCAGCAATCAAACTGGCACAAAGGAAATAGGTGATGGATTTCTGTTCAGCCTCAATCACGCACTAGTGACCTATCTCTATACATCGAACTCGTATTAACATTACATGGTACTTCATTCATCGCTCAAACGTCCTTCGTATCTTCAAAACCGCAGGAGTCAAGTACATCCCTTTCAATCTGTCTCTCAGGTGATTGTTGAACCCATATGTCAAGGCATTTGCGAATCCAACAAACTGAGTCGAAACCTGCAACGCAGCCATGACGGTTGGCGATGGGGTGTTGCCGGATGCTTCCATGAGCCTGTTGATAAGTCCTGGAAGCCACAGCAAGACATACATCAGAGGGTATCCATTCAGCAGCATCATACGTTTGATCTCGCGCTCGATCCGGGTCGTGTCTCGGCGCGTTGGAAACTCGCTACTGTTGGTTTGCAGCGGGTTATACTGCGACTTGTTGCGTTGGTGTGGTGTTGGAAGATATGCAGGCGATGGCGGAGCAATTACTTGTCCTGTCATATCTTTGTCGTCCATGTCGTATCTCTGCGGTCGCGTCTCCATATCGGAGCCACCAACGTCGTTCAAGGTGTTGTCAGTCTCTTCACCCAGCTCGACATCGTCAGGATGGTGTCTTGGTGTAATACAACTCCTTGATTGTGTCGAAGCAGCTTTCGGAGATGTCCGTTCCAAGTCGTCCAATTCGATTTCTTCACCCCCCATAGCGTTGAATCTTGCCCTACTCCCAAAACATGAGCATACAGAGTTGGTTGTGCATTCTGTAGACCCAAAGGATGAAGGATGATGCCTGCCCCGCTTCGACCACAAATGTTGCCGCAAGTAAATCCAGATGTAGCCGTAAATAACAATCGTTGAAAAAATGACCAAGAAACGCCAGCCATGCGACAGGGCATATCGTAGATCCACGCGATTAGCAGAGATCCAGCACCAGTTCCCACCAACTGGTCTGATTTCTCCCATCGCAGTTGGAACAATACTCGTTATGACAGGTATGACCCAAATGGCAAGGCAAATCATGAACTTTCTAGTTGTCGACAGGTCCGGCATGTACATTACTCGTGTTACGGTGAGAAGGGTAACAAGAGCAATGGCGAGAATGGAGAAGTCGGCTGCTTGCACAGAAAGCTGCCCTATCAGTCCATTGGCTATACAGGCAGCGCCCGGTCGTAATTCGTGTGTGCCAACAAAGATGACGCCAGAAATAGAGTTATTAAGCGTGTTGCTGAACTCTGGTTGTGGGGGACACAATCAGCTAGCTCTTCTCGAAGGTGAACGGAGCGCTTACCAGCCACTGTAAGATTTAGAACGAGGACATGACGGAAGCTTTGCATCTGTCGACGATATATGAAGAACGAAAGTAGGACAAAGGTAGTCGCAAGGCACGAAAGAAGACTGCCCGCTAGCGTAACGGACGCAACTACTCGGTCAACGTCCACTGCCATCGTGTCCCCATTTCGAAGTCTATGACTTCGGTTGGCAACGTGCGGTGGACTGTGGTTAGGGGGAAACATGAATGAAGACGCACTACATACTTTTTGTTGCTTTCAAAGGGGTCTACACTCATGTAACGTCCCAGGGTTTGGAATCTACTAGGAGTCTAAGACCCTGTCAGACGGAATATAACTCAGATGACCAAGGCAGTGTGCAACTAGGCCTAAAGCTTTGCCAAATGGTGTAATGGTCAATCTAACAGACCCTGTCTTCATTCACACCGTATCCACATCTAAATTACCTGAGTGGATGAACTGCAGGGTCCAGGCACGAATATCCGAATGCCAGATTTCAGGCACTAGATTGCTGTTTGGTGTTTGTTGCAAACAGAAGCCAATGGCGCAGATAAATTCTCGTTTATTCTTAACAGTACAAAGGATAGTTATACATAGGTGACGATGTGTTCTCATGGACGAGAGACAGATGAATGGCTTCAGATTAAGGGGTTGGAAGTACGAGTCCTGGTTTCAGAGCACTGGAGAATCGTAGAATGAAGCCTAGCTCAAAGATTAGAGTTTTATACCTAGAGCCTCGTCACTTAGCGAGTTTGATGTTGACAAGGGCGCATCACAGGAATAGATCATTGATGGGACTTCCCCGGAGCTGCTAGCCCTTTCTGTCCGTCAAGCGAGCCTGATGCTTGCATTTCAAGGAGAGGCTCGGCATCCCCGTTGACCGCTTGCAGATTGGCGCATCACCCTATGCCTTATGACAAGTTACAGGGTCCAGAAAAGGATGCTTGTACAACTAGTGCTGGTGGTCTCTGTACCCACACGAAGTTTAGAAAATAATTGGAGGATAAACCTCTGGCCGCACAGAATCCAAGTGGTGACATTCACTCTGTACTGCGTAGTACGCCAAGAGTGATTGGAAGAGTCTGCTTGTCAAGACGGAAGTGTCGGCATCGTTAACTCCTATTCGTCCCTTCCAATTGGTGTCTACGTCGGGGACCCTACTTTCGTTCGGACTAATATAGAAGCAATTGATCATTCGCGAGGTTTGGATATGAAGTCCTTGGCACACACTACTCCAATGAAGGACCCGCGAGAGAATCGGAAGGCCTATGTGCGAGAGCTATGACGCGAGAAGGGTTCTGAATACTCGAAAGATACCTAATGATAATACCGCGCCACGTCATAGGGGAGGCGTCATTGTGGTAGCAGCAACACGCCCTTGATGGGGCGGACAGCCGGACAGAAGAAGCAATAAGGATGGCACGGATGAGAGAGGGGCCTACCCGAGATCATGCTCGTAAAAGGTCGCCACGTCTAAAACGGATACAAGCTAATGCAGCGGATGTTACTCACTGCGACCCGGGGCTCCGGACTCCTGATGGAGGAAACCAAAGCAACCGGAAGCGCTTCATTATGCTGGATCCTCATGCCCGTATTTTTATCGCCGACAGGCATATCAAAGTCGTCGAAATCAAGCGTAGGGCTGAGCTGTCATCTGCGTGGTGAGGCGGTACGGAAGCCTTCGATTTCCCTCTTACAACCGGGGCACGACACGATCGCGAAGTCCGTGGTCTTGTCCGCCACCTTGCCCGATTCGGTAACATGTAGCGCTCACCCACACCCTGCGCCCTCTTCGTCATACGTCATGCTTACTAGCTGCGCGGTCTTGTCCCTGTTACCTAGTCGCCATCACCAAACATCGTGCAGATCATACAGCCCTGCACCGCCGCATAGAACCGTAAATGGTCAAGACTGTAGCTCAGCTAACATCAAATGGCATAGAGTCCGGTAGGTTGATGATGATGACGGCTCATCGTGACCACATCAACAAACATTATATAAGAAATCAATATACCTCCGCTTCTTGGTTGTAGATCAACAAAGCAATCCAGCACAAGTCTCATTCAGACCACCCCGCTAGATAACCTCTTACAACGTGTCAATACCTGTTTCTTCCAGAAACTTTCAACATGTTTTCTCACACGGCATTAATCGCCCCCCTCCTGTCTCTAGTGGTGGGCTCGGCTGGGAGGATCATCATGTCTGATGCCGTACCCCTCCTAGGCCCATCGTTCGCGTCGAATTTCAACATATCCGGTTCCAAGGCGATTTGTGATGCGAAAGCAGCATTTCCCGATCTGATTGAGAACCTGTTTTCGACCGATATCCTCAACAGCACTGACACCGTCTTTGCCATTGACGTGTTCTCGGCCTCAACCAATGACTCCATCTACAGCTACTTCCACGTCGGGGAGGGTCAGAACGAGACTCTAACTTCCGGAGAGCTCAACGATGGGACGATGGGACGTCTCGGGAGTGTGACCAAGCTCTTTACCGCCTACGCGATTCTAGCAAAGGCAGGAATCGAAATCTTCAGTCACCCCGTGACAAGGTACCTGCCCGAGCTTGCAGGAAACTCGCCGGGTGATGCGCTGGAGAAAATCCATTGGGAAGATATCACTGTTGGGGCACTTGCGTCCCACCAAGCTGGTACTGGAGGGGAAGGTGGTTTGTTTTCCTCTGCTCTACCTTGGGTGGTCATTACTGACTTATACCTCAGATCTAATTGCTGAATATGAGAAAAAGCCGGACGAGCTGACCCCCGAAGGCAAGTAAAACGCCTTCTTTTTCTGTTCTCCGGTTCTAATCTCTGTTCTTAGTACTTTTAAAGTACATGCGCGATAACAAACACCCCGTCATTTCCCCGTTCCGGGTTGCTGCCTATTCCGACGCAGGATTCGCGGTGTTGGGTGTCATTCTTGAACGCCTGACTGGACGAACCTATGAAGCCGCAATAAAAGACATCCTGTTTTCACCGCTAGGACTAGATAGCATGACAATAAGAACACCATCGGGCCCTGATGTCAACGCCATCAATCGCACAGCTATTGACAATAATTCGGCATGGGCAACTGTTATTGAACAGTTCGCGTCGTACGTCTCTTTCTCTTTTTGCCGCCATGTCTTGATCCCTTGAACTCAAACTAATCATCTCATCCGTAGATCAGGTGGTCTTTATGGCAACAGCGCAGATCTGCGCACCGCTGGCCTTTCCATCCTGAATTCCGAGCTACTTTCCCCGGCTACTACGCGAGAATGGATGAAGCCTCGCAGCGGCACGGGCTCCTTAGTCGAGCTTGTCGGAGCACCTTGGGAAATCTCGCGCCTCGCCATACCAGCTACGCCGGGTTCAAACCGCACTCGTGTATCTGACCTTTACACCAAGGCAGGTGGCAGCGGGGATTACACTTGCATCTTCGCCCTCTCTCCCGACCATGGGATCGGGTACTCCATCTTGGTAGCCGGTTTGACTGCCTCGTCAGCCCGCTGGCTCCTGCGGGACCTCGTCGGTGAAGCCTTTATACCTGCCGCCGAGCACGCGGCTGCGGAGAATGCGGAGCACAATCTTGCCGGTGTTTTCGTGGATGAGACCGTGGATGGAACCAATCTTACCCTGACCGTGGACAAGGGCCTTCCAGGGCTGGGCTTACAGTCTTTTTTCAACCAGGGTGTCGACAGTCGCATTGAACTTATTGGAGGATCCGAACCGGTGCCTCTCTCCACGCGCCTCTACTCAACTGGCGTCACCTCACGCCCTGGATCCTTGGCGTCCCTGTATTCGAGCAAGGGGACCGTCCGCATGTCATATCGCGTAATTGGCACGGCGCTCCCGCTCGCTGACCGGACTGAGGTTGAAGGGGGCAAGGGGGGCCTATTCGACAATTCCTTAGCTTGGAGTGATTTGGGGTTTAACGGCGCGGATGACGAGTTTGTGTTCGAAATAGTGGATGGGGAATTGGTAAGCGTGACGAGCTCTCTCACGGGGATGGCTCTGAAGCGAGTTAATTAAGGGCCCGTTTGGATGAACGTGCCATAAGCGAAGTAGTCGCAAGCACGAGTAATCAGAATTGTATAACATGCAAGAGGCTGCAGTGGATTGCCATCGATATTTAAATATACCTCAGTACCAGTTGCTGAATAACACTATCAGGCGATCCTACTTTCATTGGAGAATGGCCATGATAGAGTCGAAAGATAGCCCGGAACCTCATGCTATGACAACAAATAAGATCAAACAAATGGAGCAGTCAAGGAGAGTTTGATAACCATCGCCTACAGAGCATCGTTTGAAACCCCTCTTACTTGTTGCGCTCTTTCTATTCAGTAAGATTACGGACGCCGCCATTTTTTGGAAAGACGCCCCGGATCCTTCTGATGACGGCCTGGAACCTAGGCAGTCCTCGTAGGCCACGTCTAGAGCCCACCTCCTCAACAGCTCCTGCAGAAGATAGAGCTATCCTTCTTAAAAAGCCATGCATCTCTTACTAATGAATTCTAATAAATACCCCAAAGTCATCTCATGACTGATTATACATCGTCTTCTCGACTGGCTTACCAAGTCAATCGGGAAGCTTTTCGGTACGGAACGGACCCCACTTACCAGAGAAAAGGAAGTCTTTAATAAGTTATGAAATTTCACACTTGTTTCTTTCTTCATTGTAACTACCGAATGTAAGCCAGAGCCTCTCTCATATTACATTACTCTCAGGTTACATTTGCATAGTATAGACAGCAAAGGTGTGACAAAATTCTTGTGATGAGTGGCTGTGTTATGAAAACTACCCTAAAGATCCTAGTGTTGTCAAACAGGTTTGTTGCGTTAACACGTCCCATTTCGATGATGTGTAGCCTTAACAGCCATACGCCCTTGATAGAGCGGACAGACAAATAGAAGAAATGCAGCCTTAGAACGTGGTCGAGAGACGTAGTAATACAAACGAACCCAGTCATAGCAGACATGGTCAGGTCAACGCTGCACCTCAAAACTGCAGTATTCTACATCAGCGGTTCGGATATCCGCCTCGGCTTTTATTTCACAACCGTCCCGTTCCTATTATGCAGGAATTTCAGGAGACATGGTTGAGTCCCATGCCTCTTTGCCTGGTTTCGCATGCACAACCCCAATCCAAGGCAGCGACTGTAAGGATGCCTTTGCGTCCTCCCAGCTTTCTAAGCTCAGCTCGCCCGCAAGTGTTCTAAATTGAGAGCGAAGACGCATTTCCAACTGATCCGATGCCAGCAACTCACACATCATTACGAGCCAGAACCGAAGGCGACTATAATCAGCACCCGAAGAGGACAGTACGTCGCGCTCGACTCGGTCTCGCAGCATCTCGTGTAGCAAGCTGGAGTGAATGTCCCGCAAGCACTGTACCGGATGAGAAACGGTCGCTAGGAACGCCAGTAAACCTAGATGCCATATGTCGTCCAGGGGACTCTGTGGCCTCTCCCCACAAAGGGGCGCAAAGTCCAAGAGCTTTTGCCACAACCAGATGAGAAGGTCTTGATACTCTAGTGCCGATATTTTAGTCCTTCCCGGACGCCGGCAGAACGCCATGATTTCTTGAGTGACTTCGCGTAAAGGAATACATGTCTGATTCAGGGGATAGGCAAGAGACCGCATGGTCTTTCCCACCAACGTGCTTGTAGCTACCCCTAGGGACCCGAACCGTGTTGCGGTGCCCCGACTCAATGCAATATCATTGTCTGTACGGCAGATCTTCTGCATGAGGAAGTGGTTGCTATCACATAAGGATGCCAATCCACCTGGCCGGAGGCCTAAAAGACGCTGGAGGCCGTCGAAATGTATGAGGCTCCGAGAAACATCGCGACTGAGGTTCCCGTGAATAGTGAGCGAGACAACGACGGCGATGGTTGAGTCGCATGGGATGGAAGGTTTGGATAGTTTGTGGTTGATAAGACGGAGAGTTTGGGAGAAGTGTCGTGTTGCCTCGAGGGTCTCACTGCCTGGTTTATGGAAGAGGGTCAAGTATGTTGCTGTCATGGCGAGTAGACAGTGAAGAACTGGCGATGTTAGCAACTGACTGATATGAAAACCGTAGTGTCTTACAGGCTTGGTCGGTGATCATGTATTCGAACCAAGGGGGGCTCATCCCCTTGGACGGACGGCAGAATGGGTATGGATAGATTGCATCGCATATGGCCGAGTGGACTGTAACGCCGTCAATGACGCCCAACCCGCGACGCAGAGACAAACTTACACTGATACACCAGATACCTCATCGACGGGGTGAACTGAACAGGAAACGAAAAGTAGCCAAACTCGCCACCCGCAAAGGCATTCGAAGAAGCCGGTATGTCTACCGCAGCAATCTCTGGGAACAGCAGCTGGCTCCTATCCTGCCGGGCAAGAGCACCCTGGGCAGCCTCGATGATCTCACGATCCTCCTCGCGCGGCCGATGCACGTCGCCGAAGAATTCGTCCACCGGCGGCGGCGCGTTCTTCCGGCCTCGACCCTGTATCCTCTTGCCTAGGTTCTTGCCCTTCATCACGTGGCGGCGAATAGCCCGGCGGGCACCGGGTGTGCTGGCCGCACTGCTGTCGACGAAGTGGAAGCTCATGGCTTACGGGGGAGCCGGTGTGGTGGTCGTTGTGGTGTGATGAGAGGAGGGAGATCTGCTTTGGCAACGGTGGTGCGTGATGAAATCATCAGTCGTGGTAAACTCCGTAAACGCCGAGGGTGGAACCGGCCGTGTGAATGCATACTGTCGTCAACTCTTCCGCCAGCGCTATGTCTAGAAGCAGCAGGTTTGGTTCCAAATAGCATGAAGCCTTTGTGGCGATGGGGAAATGGATGTTGTGAACATAACGGGTTGATAGGTGTCCCGGTATATGCGATCTCCGCTGGGTAGCCAATATATACTGACCCTGGTTGATTATTGCTGTACCATATGAGACGCAATGCACTGAATGAAGCATGACCTACCACGCAAGCTAATAAATCAGCCTCTTTTTCTCAATAATGTGTTGACGTTAGCAAGAATAGGCCGGAATCTAGTGGGTCATCAAAAGAATCACGCCGAACATGGGAGAACACCTGAGAAGAAGAGACACAACAACAGGTATGGTTTTCGAATAGGTGGAAAGATAAATTATCGAGAAAGAGAGAGGTCTTGGTGGCAGACCTCACCAGTCTTCGTGGGCCTCCTTGAAGCATTGCCTCGGTCCAACAGCGGAAGATACGGGCCATGACACAGCGAATTTCAAAGCCTTGGCACAAGAACTGGAAATTGAACAGGCCAGACTCGTCACAGATAGTCGAGAATGGTCCAAAGGGCATGGCCGGTTTCGCCATCGAGGCAAAACACCACTCTGTGTCTATCAGGTCAAATGTGGTGTCATGCCCAGCTCGCCGAGGCTGGCTTGCGCGAAAAACTTGCTCGGTCGCACTGGAGCGATCTCTAGTAAACCCACGTGGTGAAGCTGCAACACTTGCGAGATTCTCATTGGCTTTTGCAGGCATCATCATCGAAAGCCACGAGGCGGGACCTGTCCGAGTCGGGGGGGTTATGCGTCAAGGTGTGGACGCCTCTGGTTTGCTCGCCAGACGTGTGCGATACTTGGAACCGGTGCAGCATCAGGCCATGTGGCTTCATATGCGTGTGCATCGCCGAGGGCGTCGTCTATCCCAGCTTATTATTCCCTTGCTGAAGTATACTCAAGGTGATGGATGAGATATGATGTTCGCATCTCACTCGTGCTGCCGGTCTAGACTCCGCCAAGGTATCTAGAACTGTTGAGGTGGACTGGCCAGATTAGGCGCACTTGAGGGCGCTTCGGGCTCTGTGAATGGTTAGCAGCCGAGGATATCTTTGGTAGATGTCTTGGTTTCGGTACTCAACAGAGCCTTTTCCTAGCATGTTGGCGGGTAATCTGCACGGGCAAGGAATGGACCGAGATCTGGGTTGACGAAACATCACTCAAAGGGCATAAAGGTAAGGGTTTAGAGGCGAGTGAGGGGAATTTCTCCATGTTTCCGTTCGTTTGAACCATTGTTGGGGAGGAGTCGAGGCAACAGCCGAGCATAACCTAGGTTCAGCGTACCAGTCCATGAAACAGGGCGGCTACGTATAGCGTCGGGAGCGAAGCTGGGGGCAACTGGGAACTTGGAGAGTCATAGCAGCGTCTGGGGCTTAGGGGGCGTTTCTGGAGGATGGTCACTCTGCGAGCTGAAAACTGTGCTTATCTCAAGGGTTGGTCGCTAGTGTGGTCTGGAGTTTTGGGAGGGGAAAATGCCAGGGAGTGGTTTAGGTCCTGGGTTGGAGTGTGGAGGAAGAGAATGAGGAGAAACAGTGAGGAGGTGTGAGAAACTAGGCTGTTATCACAACTAGGGTGTAAGCCACGGTGAGGGATGAGTGAGGGACAAGGGAGGCTATGAATACGTGCGTAGTAACGATGCAGTAATTCAATAGAAAAATACCCGGTATGGACCTGGTGGATCTTCCCCGCAATCTAGATTCCTCCCCAAGAGACCAGAACGCCTGAGATTCTGGACCCTGGTTTGGAGTTCCTGGTCCGGGCCGTCCATCTGGAAGTCGAATGCCGGAGGCGCAGGTGGCAGGATCACATGGCGTACGAAGCGGTCGCGAAGTGGTTCGACATGTCCGTTGGGGCCATGCAAACGCAGCCAAAGAAAGGGAAAAGTACTGGGAAAGGTGATGGAAATGAAGAGGATCCGCTCACACACCGAAGACGGATGGCTTGCACTGGCGGGACGGCATAGCTAATCGGGTCTGATTCGTACGTATTCGTAGTCAGGCAGATGGACGGATTGGCGGGCGCATGCAAACTTGCGGAGTGGCAGCGTGAATAGACTTGAACGTAGAGATAAAGAGAAGGGTGGTGTGCGTGAGTATCGCGTGGCATGGCGACTCTGGTGTGTGTCCGAGTTGACATGATCTCGCATCCATTCCACTCCTTGCCACACCCAGGCCACGTTGTGGACAACATCCGAGGCACGTCACCACTCACAGAACCAGGTCAGTGTGGTGGCGCCATCCCATCTGTCCGGCAGCCAGGCAATTTGCGTGGATGCGAAAAGGAAGCCCCCTAGAAGCAATGCAAAAACAGCCCACCCCCATGAGTCAGACGGACGGCGCCGAGTTGGAGGGACAGGATTGGACGGGAGGATGAGAGGTGAGAATCCTTCAGCGCGTGGTGTGCTCGCAAGAGGGAGGGAAGGAGTGGCTATGAAACGTGGTGGTGCAGCCCTTGAGAATGCGTTAGTTCAAGCAAGCCAAGAAAAAGCTTTCTTGTTGTCTCGCGAGAGGGGAAGAGTCAGGGAGGGAGCAGGAGTCGGCCAGTCAGGAGTCAGGGAGCCGGGGTTGACGGAGAGAGGAGAAGTGTTGATAATGCCAAGCGAGAGGGGGAGAGGCGAGGGACCAACATAAGACAATCCCTGCTAGTGCTTGAGCCGGGGTGAGTCCTAGTCAGCTGGGGTAAAAGTGCGGAGTAGTGGAGATGGGCCCTGCGAGATAGGCCACATGGGTTAGATTGGGTACAAAGCACAGCGCGTCTGCTGGCCCCCCCTCCACTTGATCATGGGCCAAGGCAGGCGGCAGAACAGCGGTGGACAGTGGGCTCGTGGAGACTGGAGAGCATTAACCTTATCTGCCACCTTTAATACCACCTTGAAGGCTGAAGGGCTGCCTCCTTTGAAGGAACTAGAGATAAACCAACCCCCCGCTTTGCTCTCCCAGGACGGCAGGTACTTCCGACACCGCCAGCCCTGGCACAGAATGCTAGGTACCCTCACCCCCCTCCAGTCCATACCTAGGTACTTACTTACCCCCAAAGCCGCTACGTAAAGGACCACCCCCAACGCTCGCTCATGGCGGTAGCTGTCCCTCCCCCGCTGGGGGGTAAGCAGGAGGGCGTCTTTGGTTGGTGGAGGGCCGCATCGCTGAGGATGGCGACTTATCGTGGCGAATATAGCAGCACCTAGTGGGAGACAGGAAGAAGAAAACGCATCAACCACCCAGCGGCAATCTGGATCACCCAACGCTTCGTCCTCTTTTTTCCCCAGAATTCCGCCTGCCAATCTGGCGTCTCCCGGGTGGGACTCTGGGGAGGAGAGATTTCCGGGACTCGCGGGGCCCAAAGTGTGGACGCGGGTGGGCTCATGCGTGCAGTTGGGCCAGTTCGAAAACCGGCTGATGTTTTGGCTTGTTGGTCGATGCGCCGCGCTGCCAGTGGTCAGCAGGGTCCGCTGGGCCGCTGGAATCAGCCCGGCACGGCGAGACGGGCTCCCCTAAAACGAGAAAGTTGCAGCGGGACTACCCCCCGAGGTCCAGTGTTTTCCCCCGCAGAGGGGGGCCGTGCTGCCCAATCTCATCTTGCGCGCGCTGCCCGCCAAGCCTGGGGTCAACAGATGGCATCCAGATTGTGCCAGATCCCCAACCGCATCTCTCCATCTCCATCTCCATCTCCATCTCCGTCCTCCATTCCAACTCTTCCCCCCTCCGCACCGTTAGTCCAGTTCTAGCCCCCCCCCCCCTCTTCCCTTCCTTCAAGCGGAATTCGCGCTTCCTCCTCACGCACCCTGCATCAAGCACTCGCCGCGTGTTTCCCTCGTGGAGGCGCTCACAGCACGCACTGCATGCCTTGCCTTGCAAGCCCCGACGCGGGAGGCAGGGCACCCGGCAGCCCTAGATCCAAAACAGAGACCTTCCGCTGGGCCGGTGTGAGGCTCGGCCGTCACGATAGCCGATGCCGTTGATGCGCCGCGAATCAACGGTCGTCGACCACACCGGTGGTAGGCTTGGATAGCACGCCAGCCCGCGTGTCCACCACATGAACCCGCCATCGCCACGGTGTTTCTCGAGAACCTGGGCTTCAATCTGGAATGCGGAGAGGGCAGTCCAATTGGCCCAAACTTTTGCACGCCGGTCCGCTTCTGGCAGGATTGGAGGTAGGCTCATTTTGATAGATTTACTTGTCCAGCCGTGGGAGCCTCGTTGGCCAATATGCCCTCATGTTGCGCCAGGGGTTTGATTTCGAGGTGCATCGCCAAGAGTGGCATGGAATATGCGACTCGGTCGTCCTGTCATGTAGATGCCACGCCAGATACCACGAGTTATGAACCCGTCGGGCACACGGCATTGCATGCATTTCATGGGCTGGGGGTGGTGTCGTGGTGGTGAGCCCTCGTGGGAGTTGCAGGACATGGATACCCGAGATGGTGCGCCGCAAGATGGAGGTGAGATGGCATCTCGTACCAGATGGAGTGACCTTGCTGGCGCTAGCATGAGGTCATTACTTCGGCTTCCGTGCAAGCCATGATACGAGGGTCTACCACGAGGGTGGTTTCGTCCCCCCCCCCCCCCCCTCGGGTTGGACCAAAGGATGGATGGAAAGGATTTTCGCATGCATTGCGTCAGCCGCCGTATCATTCCCAGCCAGGGTCCATGGACTGAGCCCGAAGGCGGCAATATTGTCCATGACTGCACCACGGGCGTAACTGATGGCCTTACCTCCACTAGGCAATAACGTAGGCACTGGTTAAGCAACCGGCAGCAGAAGCTGCTCTGGTTAGCTGCCGGGAGTTTCTTTTACCTCTTTGCCATCGCGGCTAAGGACTCGGACTAGCGCCAATGTCGAGGCTAGCCAGCTGCGCGTGGACAAATCTTGATAACGAGAGGCGGCCCGAAAGATAGGTAGAGAGCCGGTCCGAGGGCTCAAAGAGGCGGTCCAAAACTGGCAATACGCCATGGCATGTTGGCAGCCAAGTTCTGACGCGACACAGCAAGGCAGGCGTCAATCAATACCTTGGCGCGCATGGCTTTCCATTGCCCGTCTATCTCGCATCCCTGCAAGCAGAAAGTCTAGAGAGAGAGTCGGTATGCATGGCACGAAACAGGGCAACGCCACCCATCCTTGCAGCGCCGAGTGCTGAGGGCAACAAAGTCTAGGCCCTTTCTTGACGACGATCTTGGCGACATGGGCGACGCTCGCCGACGCCAGTGCAGCGCAAGACATTGGCGACCGGGGCTCGGGGCTTGGCACTTGGGCATGTTCCCTTTGGGGCTTCGGGGGGGGGGAGGGGGGGCGAGAATTTCCCCGGACGCACGTCGATTTGTCTGTTGAAAGAGAGAGGTAGAGGTGTCTGTGTGTCCTGGGGCTGGAAGTGGGCAGGGTGTGTGGGTGGAGCTGACTAGCAGCAAGGCAAGCCTGGGCTAGTTCGTGTTAGTGTTGAGCATGGATGGGCTGTTTAAGCGGAGAGTGTGTTAGGGAGACAGAGAGAGAGAGAGAGTGGGTGTGTGAGGAAGAGAGTGAGGGCGTGGGGAGAGAGACAGAGACGGACAGAGAGAGAGACCAACACCACCCGGCCAAGCCAAGCAAGCCCATGACTCCAACTCGGCAGGTAACGACAGAAAGAGGAGGCTCCTCGACGAGAACGATGCGACGCCCGGCGGCCACCCCGGCCTGGGTCCGGTCCCGACGAGCATCTGGGGAAAGGGAACGAGTTTCCTTCAAATAGCTCCCCTCTTCCCCAGACTTCTGCCAGTGAAACCGCAGATCAAAGCATCCGCTTCCTTCTCTCTCATCCCCTTCACTCTCTCTCTCCCTCTTCCCTCTTGGTCATCCTCATAACCAACCCCCTCTCCCTCCTCCTTCTTCCTCCCGCTCCTCACCAAGCGAGAGCTTCTCACATAGAAGTTTTCCCCCAAATCCACACTGCGCCGCACAGCCATGCTGCACCACGACTCCAAGACGGAGCACGTCAACCACGACTCGTCCTCGGTGGACAAGGTCGACTACGACCGGGCCGTCTCACTGCACGAGGATGCCTCCGACGACGGCTATGACAAAAAGGCCACCAGCCGCCTCCTGCGCAAGATGGACTCGAAGCTGCTGCCCTTCCTCGCCCTGCTGTACCTGCTGTCCTTTCTCGACCGTGCCAACATCGGCAACGCCAAGCTCGCCGGTCTCGAGGAAGATCTCAACATGACGGGCAAGTGGGACTACAACGTAAGCCCTTTTTTGTGTGCCATCTCTGCCATCCAGGACTCTGCCAACCGTAGCATGAACCGTCCGCTAAACTCGTTCCCTCAGATTGCCGTCTCCATCTTCTTCCCCTTCTACGTCCTCGCTGAGATCCCGTCCAACATCGCCATGAAGCGTTGGCGCCCATCGCTCTGGATCCCCTCCATCATGATCGCCTGGGCCGCCATGACCATGACCATGGGCGCCGTCCACGACTTCAAGGGCCTCCTCGGCGTGCGCATGGCCCTGGGTCTCTCCGAGGGCGGTCTTTTCCCCGGCATCACCTACTAGTGAGTTCTCCCCCAACCCTCACCCTCAAACAGAAAGCCAACCTGGGCAGCATCACCATGTGGTACAAGCGCCACGAGTGCGGTCTCCGCATGGCCATCTTCTTCTCGGCCGCCACCGCCGCCGGTGCCTTCGGCGGTCTCCTCGCCCGCGGCATCATGGAGATGGACGGCATCGGTGGCCTCAACGGCTGGGCCTGGATCTTCATCATCGAGGGTCTCCTCACCTTCATCTTCGCCGTCGCCGCCTTCTTCGTCATGTACGACTACCCGGACACTGCCAAGTTCCTCAACGACAACGAGCGCAGGGAGGTGGTCCGCCGCCTCGAGGAGGACCGGTCCGTCCTGTCCGACGCCTTCAAGAAGCAGTTCATGAAGGACGCCTTCCTCGACTGGAAGATCTACCTCCACATGATGATCACCATCGGCATCTACACCCCCCTGTACTCCATCTCCATCTTCCTGCCCAGCATCGTCGCCGGCCTCGGCTACACCAACGAGATGGCCCAGCTCATGACCGTTCCCCCCTACGTCGTCGCCTGCCTGTTCACCGTCGGCGGTGGCTTCGCGGCCGACAAGCACGGCCAGCGCGGCATCTACATGATCGGGTTCTGCCTCGTCGCGTGAGTAGCCCATTCTCCTCGTTCCACAACGGCCCCAACACTAACACGTTGCAACTAGCATGACCGGCTTCGCCATCCTGCTCGGCACCGAGAGCAACGCAGCCAAGTACGTCGCCTGCTTCCTCGTCACGTCGGGCATCTACCCCAACGTGCCCCAGGGCGTCGCCTGGAACGGCAACAACATCGGCGGCTCGCTGAAGCGCGGCGTCGGCATCGCCATGCACGTCGGCTTCGGCAACCTCGGCGGCGCCGTCGCCGGCTTCGTCTACCGCAAGGACGACCTCCCCCACTACAGGTCCGGCCACGCCACGCTCCTGGCCTCGACGTCCATGAGCTGCATCCTCAGCATCATCATGACCCTCTACCTGCGCCGCGAGAACGCCCGCCGCGACCGGACCCACAAGGCGCCCAGCGAGTACACCCGCGCCGAGAAGGTGGCCGAGCAGGACAACGGCGACAACGCCACCTTCTTCCGATACACCTACTAAGCGAGCAGCGTCTTGCAACAGATGGGGGGGAAACCGTGGTACGGAAACTTGTTGTGTGTACATATGGAGAGCTGAGCGGTCTGCTTTTTTGGATAATGCCGCCATGGGAAATGAGGGTATACGAGCCCTTCTCTTATTGTCATGTATTTTGACGAGGGAACGGGAAAAGACTGGATACAGGGCCTTTAAATTAAAGTTTCTACCGGATTTATACATGAAATTGAATCCCCAAGTCTTGAGCAAAAGTCGAGCGTTTCCCAATGCTTCGTGTCGCCATCGCCAACAAAGTCCTCGCACACCCGTCCTACGGCGAACCCGTCACACACACCACCGCCCCTCGAGACAACCGCCGTCGCACGCACGCCCCGACAGCTCGGGAGACGGACAGACAGGCACCTACAGCCGCATGCAGCTCCGTCCACCTCCCCATTCGGGGCCACCGGTCAGCGCACAGGTCGTCGCACAGGGGCTCAGCTCTACGGTGAAAGGCCGCCGCCGACGCGGCATGTGGTGCGAAAAGACGCACGAGCCGGGATGTCGAGAGTCGTAGGGGGGGGCGGAGGAATGGCATGCCGCCTGGTCAAGCTACGGCTATCACGGCACGGAGGAGCGTTCCGATCTGCAGGCCGAGCGGCCGTGGGCTGCGCGTTGGTTCGCGTGGCGTCGGTAAGCATCTCGGCCTTCTTTGATCCTCTACAAAGCATGCGGCAGCAGCAAGAAATTACATAAACGAGGGCCGCATATCCTCTGAAACATTGCGCACGTCACCCAGCCCGTTTTCTTTGTCCGTAGAAACCGCCCCTCCTCCCCGTGTCTCTCATTTTGGAACCGAAGGCCACATGCTTCGGCTGTGATACACCGCGAGAGTCAGATTGCTGACGCATGCATGGGCCCTTTTCCCGAACGAATACGGAGCGGTGGCGCCATCTGCATCGCTGTATAACGCAGCTGCGAATTGCGATGCAGACGCCCGCGACGAGTTGGACAGGTCCCAGACAGAGGTCGCTTTTAGCTCACGGCAGCGAATCTGATCATCGGCACTAAGATGCTGGGGGGACATTTAAGCTTATTCCCGAAGTCTGTTGCTTGCCTCGGCGCTAAAAGCTTGCTTCCCGTCAGAATGACCTATCTCCGCGGGCGCGGCACCGCGGGCAAACAAAGTTGCGAGCGTGGAGATGCGACTTATTCAAATCCCGAGAGTCCGAATATAAGAAAACCATGCCGTGATTGTCCTCGCCAACAATCCCGCACAGACTGGAGGGGCTTTTTTGTTGACTTCTTCCCTGCATCCAACTAACCCGACAATCCTTCCGCCCCCAGACTAATGCCGTGGCACTTCCTGAGAGGCCAATTACTGCTATGCGGACAGCGTCGCATTTGGTGCGGCCATGCATGGCGTCAGCCAAGCGGTTTCGCGATGGCGTCGGACGGAACAAAGAGCCCCCGAGAAGGATGAGCATGCCATGACGACCTCCATGCCGTCAGCCCGCAAGGCCTCGACGCCCGAGCAGAGCATTCCCCCGCCCGCTAAGCCTGCAGTTGTCGTCAATAGGTCTGATACTCGGTCAGCCGATGCCATCTGCCGACCGCAGACACGGCGCTGCTAAAGAGCTGATCTCGGCGCTTATCTTCCCCTCAACTTCCCAGCCCGGCAAGGCTTAACAAGCTACTCAACGCGGCCCAGCAAGTGTTCCTTGTGCGCTTCCCCAGACTAACGCCCTTTCCGGCACGCTTGGCCGGACAATCCTGCCGTTTCTAGTGCCCTCCCCCCGCGGGGTAGCCCTGTCGCGTACGAAAACCCCTCCCCGGGGGTGGCCGTTGGTGCTGGCGATCCGACGGAACTACGGCAGTTCGGCTGTTTAACCAGAAGGCGTTACATGCGAGATGCATCGAGCTTTCCAGAAGGAGCATAATCCCCGCGGCTTGGGGGGTCATCCCTTGCTTACCACTAGACTAGTAGACTATTAGTACATTTGGGGGGGGTTGGGAGGGACTGGACTAAGGACAATAGGAGATTAGCCGCTTTGGCCGAGTAGGAGAAGCTTTTTAAGAGGACTTTTGTTGGCGACGATCAGCCTACTAACGCACCCGCACGAGCAATAAGATGACATTTATTTCTTGCCAAACGGCTACGAGATTGGTTGTTCTCAGTCACACGCGCGCACGCACTCTCACTCTGTGCGTTGCAAACTTACAAAGTAGCATAAACTCCAATTCCGCCTTCTCCAATTCCAAGTTACCCCCCAGAACCAGGTGCGCCGTATGTACTCCAACTCCCCAAGCCCTGTCGACAAAGGGAAATGATGTTCGCGCCCCAGTGGCCAGCGTGAGGCCACATCGCAAATCGGAGAATTCCTAGCCAACGGCAAACCGCAACTGCGGCCTTCCGATTGCCCTGTCCGGGAAGTCTTCGCCGGGCCCCCCACTTATCGCCGGGTCCGTCGTTGAAACGGAGCCGGGAAGGTCTCCATGGCGTTCCGAAGCTCGGTCCCAGACGCGTGAAGGGCTTCGCTCCCACATTAAACAAGTCTTGATTCAAAACTTGGGTGCCCAGTCTGTCGCCGCTGGCTCGACCAGATCCACCGAGAGCTGGTACTCCAGCGGACACGGCTCCACGAGCGTAACTTCGCTCCCGCCCACCTTGGAGCCCGCCGCCCTGGAAACCACCCAGGGCGGCGGACGGATCAGCCGCCTCATGGTCCACCGCGGCGGCGCACCGGTGCACCGCGCCCGCGTCACCGGCCTGCGAGGCTCCGGCCCCGGCCCCAGCCCCAGCCCCCGCCGCGCGCTCAGCCTCCGGCGCAGGCTCGGCCGTCGGCCCGGCGCCTGCGACATGAGCTGCCGGATGGCCTCGCCCAGCGTCTCCTCGCTCTCGCGCATCAGCCGCGCCCGCGCCGCCACCACCGGCCGCACGGCGTCCTCCACCAGCGCCGCGAAGCCCCGGCCGTCCTTGGCCGAGCACGCGACGAAGCTGCCGCCCAGCCGCCGCGCCAGCCGCCAGCCGTCGTCGACCTGCCCCGGGCGCGGGAGGTCCGCCTTGGTGCCGACGACGAGGCACGGCAGCGTGGTCCCCGGCCCGACGCCGACGCCCGCCAGCTCGCACCGCGCGCAGAACTCGCAGAGCAGCCGGAAGCTGCGCGGGTCCGACAGGTCGAAGGCCAGGATGAGGGCGTCGCTGTCCCGGATGCCGCGCGCGAGCCGCGCAAAGTGCTCCTGCTCGCTGAGCGGGTAGCCGTCGCCGCACGACGCCAGCGAGACGGGCGTGTCGAACCACACGTCGCAAGGCTGGCCGCGGATTTCAGTCCGCCTGCACCCGCTGGCCGCATCGCAACGTTCCGTGAATTGGTCTTGGCACAGCTGCGGAATCGTCAGCTTTGGTTCTTCTTGGTGCCGGTGCTGGCGAGGCCGACTTACTCGGTTGAGCAGGCTGTGCCGCCCGCAGCCCTCCACGCCGAGGATCTGGACTTGGATCCCCCGCGGCCATGGCTTTACCGACCCATCTTGGAGGTAGCGGCTGTTGCGGATCCGGTTTGCTTGCCAGTTGTCGACGTCCATCTTGGTGATGCTGGAGAAAGGCCGGGAGGGGGCGCGGGCCGTTCTTAATTGACGATGCCGCTGAGTGAACCGCACCCAAGACATACCTAGGGCGGCCTGCGACATGTTCCCTGGTCCTGTTCATCTAAATCTCGCCCTGGGTTGATGCCCTGGAGCCCCGCAGATAGTGTAAGTCGCCCTTGTTATTAACGACGGCGTCCTCATCCCTCGAATGAGCTGCCAGGTATTACTCAGTCGTGTCAATGTTGCTACACGGGACAAATGTACGGCGGAAAACGCGGTCTCCATTCTAGACAATCTGGCATCGACTGTTGAGCTACAAACACGGCAACGCCCTTGCGATATTCCTCGCAGCTCTTGCAACCACCTCACTCTTTAATAGGACGAACGCCCTGCGGGTTCCAGAAAACCTCGTCCGGATCCAAGACGGCCTTGGCCCGCTTCAGCCTCGCGAGATTCTCTCCCCAGTACAGCTCCTGCGCCGTCTCAGCATCCAATTCGGCGTCGACGTAGTTGGCGTACATGCCCCACTCCCCGTCGGCCATGGACCTGGTGACGCTCTCCCTGAACCCCTTGAGAAGGGCGAACCCTTCTTCAGGGTACTCGCCGCCGGCCCCACGGTCGGAGAACTGGTACAGCAGCAGCTTGTCGCGGTGGACGTAGGCCGTCTCGGACGGCGACACGGACGCGACGGCCGAGTTGTCGCCGCCGTGCAGGTCCAGCAGCACGTACCAGGAGTGGCGCGCCGAGGCGTTGTTGCTGTTGGCGAAGAGGGCTGTCGTGAAGGAGTCGATCTGCGAGTGGCTGAGAGCGTGCGTCATCAGACTCGTCTTGTAGAACGTGCTGTGCTGGTTGTATGGGAACGTCTGGTCAAGAGCCGTGCCGTCGGCGAAGTGCTCCAGCCCCTGGATCCAGCCCCCGGTGCTCGCCGCGGTGATGCCCGTGCCGAGGTCGTCCAGCAAAGGCTTGAGCGCTGCGTTCAGCCCGTTGCGGTCCCCGTAGTAGATGCCCTGGATGGTCTGTCCCGTGGCGCTGATGTAGATCTGCATGTTCAGCTCCTTGGGAGCCGCGAGGGCCAGGTCCTGCAGCGCTTTGATGCCCGCGACGGCCTCGTTCTTGTCCCAGTCGAGCTCGATGCTGAAGGGCGTGACTTGGCCGGGCGCCTCGAACGTGTTGAACTCGAGCTCGGCGACGATGCCAAACGACGAGCCCGCGCCGCGAAGCGCCCAGAACAGGTCCTGGTGCTCGGCCGCGGAGCAGTGCACGAGCGACCCGTCGGCGAGGACGACGGAGGCGCCGACCAGCCAGTCCAGCGTGAGGCCGTGGGTGCGCGAGGCGAAGCCGTAGCCGCCGTGCAAGACGTGGCCAGAGACGCCAACACTGTACGATCGGTCAGCCTGTGAAACCTGCGTCTCCAACAAAGAATCGACTTGCCCTGGGCACGATCCGTGAGCGATGGCTCTGTGTCCCTGGTTGTACAGCTCCACGGCGACATGGCCGAGTCGCGCGCCGGGCTGCACCGTCGCCGTCCCGTCTCCCTTGAGCGTGACGTTGTCCATGCGATCCAGCACAACCACGAGATGGCCGTCTTCGCCGCCGAACGCAAACGACGCGTACCCGTGGCCGCCGCCCTTGGCACTCACCCGCACGTCGCTCTTGACTCCGCACGACACGGCGGCCTCGATGTGCGACACGCGGGTCGGGATGGCGACGGCAGCCGGCGTGTAGGGCAGCCGGAGGTTGTAGGGCGTGGTCTCGCGCGTCCACTCGGTCGAGTTCTTGAGCGAGAAGGGCACGCCGGCATCGGCGAGACACGCCGTCAGGGAGTCGCGCCGGGTGAGGACGACGCTGGCGAGGGACAGCGCCGAGAAGAGGCAGAGGACGAGACACGCCGCCCGCTGCAGGAGAAGAGTGTCGATCATGGTAGGCGGTCTTGAGTCGTATCGAGGCCGGCGTCTAGTTGCGGTGCTTTGTCCCAGACACGGGTTCTCGCCATCGACTCGAGGCGTTGCCCTCCCGCCATCAGTTTATATACATCTATTTGCAGCCTGCTTTCTTCCAGTGCGGCTGAACCCCATGCTTTCGCAGACGCTGCTCGATGCAGGCGAACCCGAAGTGGCGCGGCGACAGCCCTGGGACCAAGACCCATGACGCTGCAGATACGATGCGCCGCGCAGCAGAGGCCAAGGAATAGACACGACCTAGACAGCGTCCCAGAGAACCGTCACGGTGGAAGCGAAAGGTGGATGCACCGGTCGAGAGCTTCAAATGCCGCGCGTGGCAACCATGTCCCGCGTTTCATCAGGCCCGCCGCATCGCCGTCCCCGAGACCTTGGAGTCGGCGTCTCGGAGTTCGGGCGTGGATCGCCATGAGCTTCCGTTTCAATGGATGATCCCGGGGCCCATGGCCAGAGTGGAACTGCGGGAGTGCTCCAAGGGCCAGAAATAGAACCACGGCAGTCGAGGCTCCGATCTCCGTCAAGAGTTCTCGGAAAGTCATCCCGGCCCGCAGCATGCACGTCGCCTTTGCCTCACGCCACGAACACGAGCACCGTAACCCCCGCGTTTCACTACATGTAGGTCGGGGCTCAGCTTTGCTGACCTTGCGTCCAGGCACTCTGCGCTGTCTGGCTCGGCTGGCCCAGGTCGCACACCGCGCCGCCGCGTCTCCTGCAGCGGGTGGTAACCTGCTTATGTGCTGGCTGCTACTGTGGCTGCCTCTAGGTCCAGGAGTCAGGAGGGGGGAGGGCCTCAAGATGTGCTTTCTTGGGTGCGAGCTCGTGATTTGGAGATGCCCCGATGTCGGGTTCGCCTGGACACGGGAGCGAGAGACAGCTGCATCGCAGACGAAACGTCTCCTTTGACAGTGCATTCCAGATGCCACCCAGTCCTCCCGACACGTGGAGTAAGAAACTCCAGATGAATTAGATTACCTCACATGAAGACTGTTGGTCAGTGTGTTGCATTTCACTACAGGAGATGCAGGTTCTTCTCCACGGCATGCTACCCAAAGACATGCAAGCTCTCGGCATGTCTGTTGCAGAGTGTAGCACTGCCCCAACAAATGCCATTCCGGCCGTCTTACGACTTCTTCGCCGGTCATTGCAGCTAGTCTATACTACTAGCACAAAACCTTCAGTCACAAATTGGTTGAACTCAAACTGCAGCAGCTTGCTCCGTCTTCTGGCTCCCAACTAGCACCAACCTCAACACAGATTACAGCTTCGCGCCCTTCCCTCTCGGCCCTGCACCCATAGCGTCCAAGACCCAACAGAATCACCAAGCACGCGTCATTCCCTCGTTGGATCAAAGGCGCTCCGGTGACATCCCCTCCGCCATCGAACCCACTCCGGTTGTCGGGAATCAGCCATTGTATCAGACTCAGCCACAGACGCCCTGCGTCAAGACAATTCAGACGTCCAACAACAGCAGAGCACACACCCACGAGGCCGGCCTTACCAAGAGGAAAAAGAAAGCACGACCGCACATCCCGTCCCTCTGCCAGTCGGAATCGGCCCAGCCCGCTGCCGTGCGATGCCCGCGCTCAGGCGAATCTCCTCCCCGGTGTGTTAACCCCAGACACGCCAATTCCACATGCTTCGAGTCTGGCATTTCTTCTCACTCTTGGATGTTCTCCTTTGATTGGTTGCTGGTGCCTGGCCTGACAGTCCTTGACATATGTACGTGAAACGGGCGGGGATGTATTATGTGAGTAAGTCGTTGGCTGCGAGATATGCAGAGTCTCTGGCCATCGGCGTCGACATCGGCACGTCGTTGGTGAGGCCCCAGACGGGACTTGTCATGCAGTGAATCACTCCAAACTCACCGAGTAATGCCTCCCGGCTTCATCTCCGAGGGACCAACCACCCCATCAAGATCCATCCCGTCTCCAACGTGCAACCCTCCCCCCCATCACTCAACCCCAAACCGCCCCGGACGCTGAGCCTCCACACCCACCACATCCTCCAGCTCGCCAGCACCAGCCGCGCATCACGAACCTTCATATTCGGGCTCGAGTAGAGAGAGAAGGCCCTGCCGTGCCATTCGTGCGTTGGCTCGCCTCGCTTTGTGCAACCGGGGATTGGCTGCGGGGGAGCGAGCCGTGTGGGTGAATCCCACGACTGCTTTTGGTATGGTGATGGATGGGCTTGTTCGAGTATAAATACAGCGACGTCTCGCGATAGACGCGTTTGATCCTATTCTTTTTCGCCATCAGCTTTCAAACACTCCTTAAAGACAGCCTCCTAACTCCTCACCTGCTCTCAAGTCACTCTTGCAATCACTTACACCCGAGTGTCATAAGTACACAACCCACTTACATACATTCACCACTTACACCAACCTTCACATACAAGCCACCATGTCCGTCCTCATCACCACCATCATCCTCGCCCTCACGCTGCCTCTGACTCACGCGGCCCCCTCTTCGCTGCACTCCCGCAACGCCGGCAAGATGACCTGGTACAAGCCGGGCCTCGGTGCGTGCGGCCTGACCCATGGCGACGGCGACTTCATCGTCGCCGTGGCCGCTCCCCTATACGACGTCTCAAACCCTTGCGGCAAAAAGATCCGCATCGCCGGGTCCGCCGGCCCCGTTGAGGTTATTGTCGTCGACCGCTGCGGAGGTTGCGAGTACAACGACCTCGACCTGTCACCCGTCGCATTCCAACAGGCTGTCGGCGATCTAGGCATTGGCAGAAAGGAGGCGGCCTGGGAGTGGGCGTAGGCCCAGGATCCGTACTTATGATTCACGTTGGAGAGACCGGCTGGACTGGTCGACTAGGAAGAACTGATTACAAACAATCACATCTGGCTGCTTTCTTGCCTCACGACTCAATCCCAAGTATTATTGTCAATGTGAATTGATTATGCCAATCTATGCTATTAGCACCAAAGCCCCAGGCCGTGTCCCTATGCCGATATCCCAATCAACCCATTTTCTCCGCCTCCGCCAGGCTTCCTGTTCTGGCCGGCACTGAACGAAATGTTTCTCCTGGGTATAATACAATCCGATGCCTGTAGTTCTCCGTCCCTGTTCCTCCCTCGCTGTGTTATGATACAATCTGTAACTGCAATTCACTGATTTGACTTGCAATGTAATCAATCCAGGTTCCCTATCCGTTTCTGGCCTTGAAGCTCGCAGCCCTGAATCCGGGCAGCCACTTTCTTCTGTTGCCCGTCGCCGAAGGAACTCTCGGGCTGCCTGCCGGGTGGTGCTCTGGCGTCGAAGAGTCTCCGTAAAAGCCAGGCATCGTTGGTGTGGCTGGCATCGACGGGTCTTGAGGTGCTGGTCCAACGTGCACGTTCAAGTCAACCGAGACATGGCGCGATTGGCGTGGCTTCCGCATGATGGGTGGAGGCGTGGCGCTCTCTCGATCAACCTCTACTGCACCACTTCGACCGACCCAAGATGGAGCGCCCATGCCGGCATTCGTCTTCAGGGTCTCAGGAGCCGCCTCGATCGTGATGGGCTCTGGCGCGGCGCTAGGCGTTCCTCCACCTATGGATCGACGGAAGAGCTTGGTGAGGGGGTTCCGGGCAGCCTGGTGCCCAGTGATGGGTGGGTAGTTCTTCCTGTGGTCGTCGGTCGGCTGTGGCGGCGGTTGCTGAAGTTGCTGGACTGGGGTCTGCATCTCAGCTCGCATCTGCATGTCATCGCTGTTCCTCCGGTAGTAGAGGTTGCGACGACCCGAAGACTTGGACACGTCTCGTTTCGTTGACGGCCTGGAGCTCACCGGGCTTGTACCGGTCTGAGCGTGTAAACTTGACCGCCGGTTAGGGGGTGGAGGAGGCAGAGACGACGTGAACAGTTCCTGCTGGGCTGGAAACAGGTCGATGATTCGCTCAGGTTCCATACCAGTGCTCACTCCACCAGACTTTGGATTCCTGGGCGCAAACATGGCATCCACAGCCCAATTGCCCTTGGATGCAGCAGTAGGAAAACTAAACAGGTCCGGAGAGGCACGCCCAGTCGTGTCCGGCTTAGAGCTCTCGCGCATCCAGATGTCGAGGCTCGATTGAAGGGATCGGGTATCCGAATCATCGCTGTCGCTGTCCCACTCATTTGGTCTGCGGTTGGACACAGTGGTTTCGTCAGCAGAACGAGGACGCTGGATAGCTCGGGCCCGAGCCTCGAAATATGCGCTGTTGTTCAAGTCTCTTGCCTTCTCCAATGGCTTTGCAGCCGACTCTATAACGCCCAAGGGGGCGCCTTCCGAGTATTTCTCGTCGCCAGACGCATCAGACAAGTCATCGTAGCTGCGCTGACCATTCAAGGCAGACTGCTTTGATAGAGTATCGTTGGAGTTTTGGAAACGTCTGAGTGTCGACGTGGAAATGGTGTCCGGGGTGGGTGGGAGGTCATGTAGACGAGCTCCACCTGGGGCATCAGTCAGAACCCTTCGCAGCGACTCCCGCTTCTCATCTCTAGCGCGTCTGCGTGCTGGTGACTTGCTTGGTGACTGGTTCGGCGGTTTCGCAGCGCGGCCGCCAAATCCAGATCCAGCATCCCTATTCCGGCTCTCAGGGCGGTTCTCGGCCGCCTTCTTCTGAGAGTAGGTAGGATCAAGACGCTCAATTTTCTGAAGCGGAGATCCTACATCGATGACGTGTGTGATGGATTGATAGTCCTTGCGTCGGTTGTTACCCGTCAGCGAGTTCGATCGTGCCGGCCGGTTAGACTGAGGCATCGTTCTAGCCATCGACGTATTGGGTCTCTTAATGACGCTCGCCTTTTCCGGCAAGCTGTCCACGCCGTCGAGCGAAAGCGGCTCATCCACCTCGGAAGGGACCACTTTTCCGTATCCCTTCTGTCCATACACGCTCACGAAAGAGCTCTCACTCAAGACGCTCAGGCTCGGACTACCCAGGCCGTTAGCAGGGCTGTTATCCCCGTAGGTGCCTTCTGGGACGTGGGGCAGGCTGAGAACACTGCCTCTGACTCCAAGATACACATTGCGCAGGTTCTCGGTGTTTTCGCTGCGGTCGGAGAGGAAGCTCGGCATACGGGTGATGGCTTTGACATCATCCTCGAGCTTGGCGACATCCGGGCCTTGCAACTGAGGGGCGGGGTGTTCGAAAGTTGACTCAAAGTCACCCAGACCGTAGAGCCCTTCAGCCTCTACGCGTTGGACCATGCCACGCTCCTGAGCATACTGCTCAAGCTTTGCTTCCAGGGTGACGATCATAGCCACAGCCTCCTCCACCGCCTTGTCCCGTTTCTCCATCTCGAGCAACAGCTGTTCGTTCATTTCTTCGGCTTGTTTCTTTTCAGACTCGAGTCCTTCGATTCGATCTTCCAGCATGGTCTGTCGTTCTCTTCGATGAAACAGCTCCAGCTTCAAATCGAAGTTTTGCTTATGCAGACTTGAGATGACCTAAATTGTCAGTTGCGTCACTTGGAAGAGATGGCCACCTTACCTGCTCCATGTCCTTGACACCAAGTCCCTGCTTCTTGTCCGGCTCGGTGTTATTTGTCGACCTCGACTGCGGCCGGCGGTCAGGCTCCGTACTCTTAGTTGGCGAGCCATGGCTGCTCCGTCCGAGATCCACAGAAACGCTCAAGTCCGAGTTGCCACGAGACCATGCCACCACCTTGTCGCTCTCTACCTGACGTTCTTTCTGAAGCTTCTCTTGTAGAAAAGATGAGACAGCCATCTGTCGAGTTGACTCATTGCTTGCCTCTCTAGATAAGCGGGGTGTCACTCGCGGTGTGGTTCGCAGAGTTGACGTCCCCTTGCACTGAGCGTGGTGGAATCGGTGAGCTGGGTGAGGGGCCGAAGGATCATTCTGCGAGCCTGAACTGTTGGTGCTCTGAGACGTCACTCGGGTGTTTGTGGTGCTCGTGGAGGATCGGGGGGCGGTGCGAGGATAGGAAGGCCGCAACCTATCATACGGGTGCGTCTGGGATGAATCCATTGCGAAACTGCTCGTTGGCTATCGATAATTGCGGCGTGTAAAAGTCTAGATGTGCAAGGGATGCGTGTGGTTTGGACGTGCTGCAAGCGGACCAGCCAGCCAGGAGAGAATGCGGATGCAGACCGATAATGCACAGTCCAAGCTGTTGACGGATCCGGGAAATTACCTACACAATTGGATGCGATGTAGTCTGAAGAAGCAAAGTGTAAATCAGTGGAGATTGTGGGCGAATGCAATGGTTTGCCCAAGAGACAAGGAAGTGCGTGCGTGCAGTTCGAAACGAATCAGGCGATCACGTCAACGTGCAAGGTATTAAGCTTGGCCGCGCTCCGGTAGATGTACTCTCAAGGTGTTGTCCCGTCGGGCCGTTAGACACGCTGGTGGGCGTAGCTAGACAGCATGTCGGATTGTCGCGTCAAGTCTGAAAAGACGGCGATGGACCGGTGGAGCAAGAATGTCCTCTACCTCATCGCGGTATGCGCCCAACCAGAATTATACGTCCGCGATTGAGTTGGTTGATAAATCGATTGGCCTCGAGAAAGTCGGGATCGGTAGAAGGCGAGCCACTGGAGAGATGGTCCGTTGTGCAAGGACCAGAAACACAATAGCTGTTGCAGCCAGAAGCACAAGTCGCAGGGGATGCTTTTTTCTGTCTCAGCTCTTCCACAGCCACTGACCAGGGCCAGGGGATGACGTGCAATGCGGGAGTGCTTGGTGGTGCGTCGGTTCAAAGGCAGATCTGCAGCAGAGAGCAAACACGCAATAAGGAACGGCTTGCGAGAGAAAACGGGCGGAAGAGATATTGACGGGATTGGATAGTTGGTGGTGACGGCGGCGGAAGCGGTGGGAGCTGGAGAAGAGGCGACCGGGAGGGTTCGATGCGCGACGGGAGAAGTGGACAGGGCAGAGGTTTGATGAAGTGGATGCACGCCGGGTACGAAGTACTTTGAGAGCGCGACGAGGGTGAGACGGTGACACAGGCAGAGACACAGGCAGAGACACAGACACAACCGTCAATCTTTGGGTCTCGTGCTTGTGGTGTCTCGGTGTCTGAGGGAGAGACAGGAGGAAACGCGAAGAGGGAGCGAGGCGAGAGGAAGTGATCAAGGCCAAGAATGGATGAGAGTTGGTGGAGGCGGACATGGCAATCTGACACACAGACCAGGCCACTAAGACTGGAACCTAAGGAACCAGGGCCACCCGTGGTAGGTACCTAGGTATGGATGGTACGCGGTGACAGGTACAAGGTGCTCCGTACGAAGCGTCGTGCTGTGCGAAGTATACCACCACTTAAGTATGCTTTCTTCTGGAAAAAGGAAACCCAGCGTTTGCGGTCTCTGAGCTGGAAACTAAAATGGCTGCTAGTGCTGCAGTCCAGCCCACGGGGTCCATCCATCCATCATCTCTGTCTACGCAGCACGAGAAGAGAAGTGGTCGGCCGTTCGCCCTTGGGAACTTTTAGCCTTTTAGGGGGGGAAGTGGACCCCAGGAAGTCCCCCCGGCAGGATGTGTGCGCAGCCGCATTAGCGCTGCAGCGGGCCAGGCCAGCAAGCCAGGTACCGCAAGATTAGTGGGTGCGGGTCGCTGCTGAGCCTGCCCGCCCTGCCATTAGGTGGTGGGCTGGTGGGTGCCGATCCCTACTTTAGTGCATTGGCGGGCTCGGTTTGGGCTGCCGCTGGGCACCTGCCGGGTGGTGATAGGCCTGGCCGTGCGTGCACTGGCCGCGGGGAGGTGCTGAGCTGCTGCACAATCTCCAGGCCCGCGATGGAATTGGCTTGGATTCCAGCCAGACAATCACGGCTCTCGACGTCTGAAGCCGGTCTCTGTCTCTATCTGGCCTGTGCCTGTCGACTTGCTTGGTTGCATTTGTTTGGGCACATACAGCTTGACGCGCTCTGACCGGCCAGTGAGGCAGCTCGGCTTCCTACAGACCGGTCCTCCGTCATGGCCACTCTCGCCCGCATTCCATCATCCGTCATCACATCCAATCCATCACACTCGCATCCAATCCGCCCCTCGGTGATATCACAACTCGGGCACCAACAAACCCCCGAAGAGCAAGGGCAATCACCACACCAAACGGTAAACCCTCTCCTCCGCCGCCAATCACGCCCGCTCCCACCGTCCTGGGGAGCATGGCCCCCCGGCTGCCGGCCACGGACCCCGTCCCGGAGGAGGAGCCCATCCCCCATGTCGTCACACGGGCCTGGCCAACGAGAGGCCGTCATCTCCCGGTCGATGGCCTATTTTTGCTTCTGTTCGTGCTTTTGCTTTTTGGGCTGCTACTTCTTCATCCACGGTTTCTGTCGTCGTGGCTGTGTGAAGTGGATGCTCACTGCTCGGCTGGACGCGAGAAAAGCTGGAAGAGGCGATGCGAGACGCAATACTCGTACGAATCGGCTGAACTTTATACGTAGTACACACGATAGAGATACGAGCCGACGTCAGCGTGGTCCCGGAATGCAGTCATGCAATTGCTCGCAGAACTGGCACGACTCCATGTTTCATGTTTCCATTTGATCGGCGGCACTGTCGCTTTACAGCTGTGGTGGGTCTGTCTGATGCCTGTTCGTCATTCATTACCGACCGTTGTAAATGGTTGGTTTCGCATGTGTCACCCGTAATGGACGGTGTCGTGCTCTTCTGGTTCGACACCCCCGCATTGGCCTCGCCGCCTCGATAACCCAACTGTGATATCCCCCTCAACACCATGGAGCCCTCTCAGCCAAAGCTACCTCTCGAGATCATTCTCCTCATCGTCGAGTCCCTAGCTCCCAGTAATTCAGATACCATCCTGCCGCCATCCCATAAGGCTACTGAATGCCTTCTCGCCTTGACTCAAGTCTCCAGGGCCATCTCTCAATTTGCCTCAAAACTCCTGTGGCAATCCTGCCCATACATAAACTCCCTGAGGAAGCTTCGAGACTTCGGCACGGCGCTACAGCGCCTCGCTCCCGATGACGTTCGCCGCCCAACAAACCTCTTCCTAGGCCTGTACCATGGCGATGACAGCCCGCTAACCGAGGCCTGGCCCTGGTTAACCCGTGTCGGCCATGCATACCACGGGGCCCAACTTCTACTCTCCGACCTCGATCTTAGTTCCTCCGGCTCCATCATTGGCGCCCTCGTGCAGAGCATCCTCCTCGAGGTGGCGCCAACCCTCCGACGCCTCGTCATCAACATGCCGTTCTCGGCCGTCGACTCACAGCACGACGGCGACGCGCTGCTGGGTCTTCTGAGGCCTGGATTCGACGCTCTCGTCAACCTCGAGGAATTCACCAGCATCGGGGACAACTTCTCCTTCAGGCCTCTCGACAGAGATGCGCCTGAGGTCTGGGCCTCGAGCTGGCCGAAGCTGCGTCGGTTATCACTGGGAAACGCGAGCACGAACTTCAACCCCCACATTGGCGTGCAGAGCCTAGAGATGTTGGTGACGTCGAGCCGCAATGCATTCCACTTGTTGATGACCGGAATCAAGGGTAACCTGATGAACGCATTGAGAAGGGACAGAGAGGCGAGAAACCAGGCGGCACGAAAGCCCTTTACCTTAGTATATGTGGATTCGTTCAGTGCCTCGTGGACTGATCTTCGGCCCGAGCGTTCTGCTCGTGTTTTGCTCGTGGACGTGGGTACGGAGATAAAAGAGTCTCTCGGAGATCATGACGGAGAAGAGGTCTATGTCACTCTTCGCTGGATGCAGCAAAAGGCGTTGTTGGGCACTCTCTGGGATTCAGCCAGTGCTGGATCAGGCGACTGGGAGGCCTGCACACCCTGGAGGGAGTCTTATTAGACTTGCTCATCAAAGCAATAGATACATGAGTCGTCCACCATATTCCTGACGATTCCGTTTTACCCCACCGTTTGTACAAATCAGTATAAACCCCCCAACGCACCGCAACGCTTAAACCAGCGCTGGCACTAAGCCCAATCCGCACGCACGTCGTTCTCCTCGCAGTATCACCAGCAACGCCGACGAAGCTTCACCAGGGATCCCGTAAGCACCAGACGATGGCAGACAGCAGCCCTTGCATTGTCAAGAGCAACACGAGGAACCCCCCGCATCCGTCGACACGTTTCTTCGCAAGCCCAGACCAGAATCGACACCCCCCCACCCGCGCCGGGTGAAACGAGTCCGGCTCAGAATCCGCCTTCCGCACACTTTGACACCCGCTTTGACGTCGCCTCGGTCCGTCCGGTCTGTGGCTTTCGAAGGTTTCCCGGCCAGACCCGCGACCGAGAAGGAAAAGAAAAAAAAAAACCATTTGGGCGAGTAGTGTGTAGGTTCCCGTCTCAGCCTTTCCCGTCGAATTGCCACTTTGAGCCAAGTTTCAACAGGGAAATCCGCCCCTGCATTGTGCGTAGTGCTCGTACCGCTTTTCTCGTGAGCGGGCTTGGGAAGAAACAGAAGCTTCTGACCGCATCATGTTGGCAACTTCACTTACACCGCCATCAACAAATGTCCAGCTCGCAATTTCCATCTGACGGTGGTTTTTTTTTTTCGGTCCCGACAATTCCTCTGCAGATGCGTCCAAGTGGATCGAACGGCTGCGGCTCAGGGGCCGTTGCATACCGCCTTTCAAGCTTCGCAGCAGCTTCATGCAAACCGGAAAGCTTTCGGGATCGAGCAGATCCACTCATGGGATGCTTGCAACATGCGACTTTTTTATTGATTTTTCCTCTAATACTGCGGAAGGCGTCAAGTGACTTTTTGTTGATGCGTGAGAATGCGTGGCGTTGGTGAGCTGGCGAAATCTGTCTTTATCGGGGGCTCCCAAAGAGAACCATGTGTGAGATCGACTCCACACCGATCTAGACCATACCTCAGATAAGCCTGGACAGCTACACCAAGTATGAACTCTTCACGGCACTTTTAGCTAGGCCGTTGCTCCTAAGAGAGCCGCCGCGGGCTATTGTCGCAATATATGTGCAACTGAATTATGTACTTAATTACTTCATTAAGTCTTGACATATTATAGTAGCTTCGGTATTAAGACCTCGAGCAATGCTACAACTTTCTGAGCACTCGTCGCCTATTGGTCCTTTGGGTACGGGTGTACTTGATACGCGTTCTTATATTCTCACACTAGGATGCTGCAAACCTTGTCTCTTCCACCAAACTTGAACCAGGATATTGACTACTTAGTCAAGCAGATGACAACTCTAGCTACGGCGATATCGTCACCATACCGGACGACTAAGGCAGCATGCCGCTACCAAAGCGTTATTCCTAGATGTATAAGCTCCCTGAAGACCTCAAGGTCGATTAAATACTTAGTCAAAAGACATAAACTAGCTTTCGGGTACAAGAAGGCTATGTTTTATCCTTCAGCTCCAGCTTACCTTGTCATCAAGACCTCAGACAACCCAGGGCATATATTTAAGGTATGAGCCCAGCAGATATGTGATGTTCTGAATGAGATTTTGATCATGTTCCAGCACCATGTGCTACATTTGAGTAAAGGAAAATACGAGGTTGTGCTGATTGCAACACCCTTCTCTTACCAGCATGGAAGAAGACAAAGTCCGAGGTACTAGATGACGATACAGACGTTGCCCAATAAGTTTTATCTAGCCTTTTGCATTACATAAGTGGCTGTGGCTTTACAGGAAAGTCTGCTCGGATCACAAGGGACTATAAGTTCAATGAGGACAAGTGTGTGCTCAGGACTACCTAGCTGGCAGTGTGCTAGCAGTATTATAAGGGGACTATCTGAAGAACTTCAGTAGACTTCCGAGGCCATCTATAATCAGAAGAGTATACCAATTATGCTCCCACGTCACACTATTGGCTGTCTTAATTTTATTCTCGACGTATTTGTCAAAAGAAAAATCTACACGGACCGCTACATCTATAAGATATGCCGGCGTCCGTCCCATGAAAATTGAAAACGACCCTCATCTTGCCCCGTCTTGACCGAACAGTTAAGCAATGTTCTTTGCATACCGCATCCAGCATACAACTAATGCTGGGTCTCTGCACACTTTTGCCATGTCGCTTTTTCCCAGTCGCTACTACTTACCCTAGACGGCGCCGAAAATCCGCGACATGCCGTACTTCAGACTAGTGATAATCAGCTCAGCAGCATCAAAACCAAACATGAGAGAGTTACATATATTCGCATCATCCATTGGCTTCACCGCTAAAATCTACTACATTTACCTACAACTCATCCTTCTTCTTGAAAAACTTTTCCTCACTACCCGCCTCATCTTGCTTGCCCTGTTTCTCTTTCGCATTAGCGTCAGCTTCGGCCGGCTTCTTATCGTCGTCCACTTCGTCAATGTAGCCCCGAAGCTCTCTAACGCCACCGGGTAGCTCCACCAGCTCGAGTTTCCAGCCCTGGTCACCCGCGAGCTTGCGCATCTCCAGCATCATGTCCTCGACGACATCCACTTTGAGGTCCAGAGCGATCAACTCTTTGTCCGAGATGGACTCCCACTCTCCGCCTTCCTCCTTGCTCTTGCCCTGCGCCACCACCTCGATGAATCGCTCGCCGTCCGTCGTCTCCGATTGGGAGAAGTAGCTCTTTGGCGGTGCGAGCTTCGCCGGCGGCTTGCCGGCCTCATCGGCACCCGAGAGGACGTTGCGAGCGCCTACGATGACGCCGCCAACGTTGACCACTTTCTTCTCTGGGAGCGGTGGTTCAGCGGCCTCGCCTACTGGCTTTTGCGACTCCTGAGCGAAAGGCTCCTCGGGCGATTCGTCCTGTTCTAGTAGCGGGGGAATAGCGTTCTCGTCGACGATGAGCTGGCAGTTGATGGGGTTGGCTCTCGTCTCTTCGGGCGGCAGAAAGGCGACGTCATTGCATAGACGAGGCGTGTTAACGACCATGAGGTATGCGCAAATTGTGACCTCCTTGATCCACCCAATCCGGTCATTCTTCAGGCCCGGCACGCAGTGGTACTGTACCTCGATAGTACGGTCCCTGCCGGTCAGATCGCATTCCGTGCCCCCCTCCAGCCGCTGTACCAAGTACCGCTGGTCGCCCTTGACCTGCAATTCTGCGGGTGGCGGCGACTCTTGACCATTCTGCTTGGCATTGTACGCAGTGGCGGCGGGGATCGTGGGTGTCATACCAAGCACGTAGGCGGCAGTCTTGGGGTCACGCTTCGGCGGCTGACCGTTGGGGATGGACGGCTCGGCGTGGAACTGGACAATCTCGCGGTTCTTGCAGAAGCTGTAGCTCCACCAGCCGGACATGAAGTAGAGGCACGAGTCCTCGATCTCCGCGACGAGTTCCCATCCGCTTGCCGTCGCGCGGCTCAGCTCGCGTGCTTCCTCGGCCTTGGCGAGCTCGTTGGCAGTTTTGTTATCGGGGGAAGGGGGTTGTAAGACGGGAATTGAGCAGAGATACTGGTTGGGAGGCATGCTCATGAGCTCGTATGTGTATGCCAGGTTTGGCTTCTCCTCACTGGCGGCATCATTATCGCGATCATCGGCCTCGCGGGCCTGATCGAGGGTGGACTGCGCAAAGTCGGCGGAATAGGTGGAATGTTGGCTATGACTCTCTAGGATGGCATTCGCATCTTTCTCTGAGATGTATTCATCGGCAAAGACAACCTCGAACTGGATTGCATTAGCACCAGGCGGAGCGGAGGGGAACCGGAGGAGCGGAGGCAAACCTGAGGGAACGTCAGCAGGTCCTCGTGGATGCTGAAGCCGGGCGAACGAGCTCCGGCGAGCTGAACCGCGGCCAGCAGGAGAAGATTCAGACGGCGCATTGTGCCGTAGTGCGGAGATTTTGCTCACATAGAGCTAAGCAGAGGGAATCGTCGGCAGGTCGGCCAGTGGCAAGTCGTGATCCGTGTTGCGATGAGGTGTCATGATAGACCGAGCTGTGGAGAAGCCGGAGATTTACCGCCGATTATGCAGGGGCGCTCCAAAGCTCCAGGCTTGCCGCTGGGCGAAACAGCTCCAAGCGCGAGCATTGAAAACGCCCACCGTCGTCAAAGCATCAAGTCCTTCGGCATTTCCACTGACGATCTAAGTAAAGATGTTATCCGCATGGGCTCCAAGACAGTTCCCCTGAATCATTCCCAAGAAACTTCTCCCCCTCAGTAAACTTGATCTAACAACCGTCCAACTAACTTGTGCCTTGCGGTTTTCGGCTGTCACAGACACTCTCCGGACTACTAGGAACATCCTCGTCCAGAACTAGCCCAGACAGACGTCAAATCTCGGCATCAGGAAATTTGGTTCCGAACTAGACACGTGTCGGGCGGGCGGTTTGGTAGGAGTTCGCACGGCCGTCCGATGGCATTCTCGGTGCTTTTCTCACAAGCCTCATCCCGGAAAGTTTGCAGCCTGGTAGATCCGAGAGCGATGCTATTCCGATCTCATCGCCGGTCCACCAGCCTAGAGCCCCCGGACGGGCCATTGCATTGCACCAGCGAGTCGCCAACCCAGTTGGCACTGGTGTTACTTGGGCGTAGGTAATGTGACCGTGAAGGTTATGTCCTTATGTCCTACCGTAGTCAACTAGTCTTAGAGCCGTCGCGCTAAGTAGCCATTGTGGTGTGATGTTCAAAGCGCCGGAAGATATCAAGGACATCCGGCGTCGCTGATTGATTGCCCGTTTGGCTACTCGATCGAGATGGCTGCGGCAGCTAGATAGCATTCCTGCGCGCTGATGCGGGATAGTAAGATGATAGTAATGGCTTGCAACGCCATGGAGCACGAACCCTAGAGATTTGTTTGAGTGAGAACTCCGTTTGATGCCGGCGAAGTGGCTCGGACCCCAGCAGCCACGCGATACCACAGCAGTCGGATGGACGAATCATTGCTCTCTAAAGAGGCCGCTCGGATTCGGTCTCACTTTCAGCTATCTGGCAGCAAATACAGGCCAGTGACTTGGCGCCTTACACGCTGGGCCATACGGGTGATGCGGCGACCATAACCAGGCAGGCTGGTTGGCTGTATTCCCCCAAGACGCCGTACGCATCTCCCAGAGGCTTGGAACCAGATTGAGCGAATCGGAAGTCTCGGACAAGACACACAAAGCACACTGCCTGGTTATGTAGGAAGCACAACGTAAAGCGGTGTGCGAAAGTACGCCATCAGACCTTTGCTCAGAGAGGCTCTCGCAGTTGACGCTCTCTGGGGACGAGGCTCTGCGTGTCCATAGCCAAGCTGCCTGTGATGGGCTCAATCAGACTTCGGAGGCGTTTGGTCTAGACCGACCTTGAGAGATGCAGTCGAAGATCAACATATTACAGCGGAACAGAGAAGAGTCATCCAACTAGCGTTAGTGGCGGGCCACCACGTCGTGGCTTACACGTTTTGCCTCGAAGATGGTGGAGAGAACAGAGTGCGCAGATGATTGGAGCAAAGTTGGAGATCGGCACGCAAAACAGTTGAAACTGTCTGGAGCATGATCAACGCAGGGAGCGAACGAGGCAACGGGGCAGTAAGTGGGAACTTGATGGACCAAGCGGATCGATGCGAGGGATGAGGGCTGAGGGCTAGAGGCTGAAGCGAGGAGAATCAAGAAGCATCGGCAGGTGACAATGGTATGTTTGACTGCGGCCTGCATCGGGGGCCGGTTTGGCCTTGGGTTTGTTTAGGGTCTCGTTGGTCGTCAGCTTGGTCAGGTCTGGTCTGCCGTGGTCTCCTGGGCCCTGGCTCGGGTTGCAACAGAAGCGTTGTTGTGTTGGGGAAGTCGGCTGGTGGTGCCCGGCATGCACCAGCGCTTATCGGCCATTAGTGTCGAGTAGCCCAGCGAGTGCCCGGTGCCAAATGGAGACGGGAATGCGAAGACGTGGCCAGCCCAGCGGCGACGAGAGGGTTAGATGCGTGCTGCGGACCAGCAGAACTGGGAAGGGATTGCGACGATCGTCGACCCACCGCCGCAGCAGACGATGGGACACGGGATAGGGCCGGACAGGGGTTTCTCGTTCAACTGCAGGCCGTATATTTGGAACGGAATACAGTTTGCGCTTGGGTGGACGGGTACGGGTTAGCCCAGCAGACGGAAAAACCGTTGACCACAGTCCACTGCATCTGGAGGTGTGAGTAATGAGAGAGTGTGTGTGCCAGTGCGGGAGCGTGTCGTGTGTGTGTCTAGTCTCTCTCTTCCATTGTGCGATTTGTGCGATGGATGCGAGAATGGGGCCGCCCGCCTCACTCTGGGCGACACTGGCAGCCAATCGTGACGGCGGGCGGTGGGTCTAGTTAGAGCCGCGCCGCCTCGAGGGCCAGTCGTTGGATGGCCGTCTGGGTGCTTGCCTCGTTTTCCCTCCGACTGCTTCTTCTGGACTAAGAAGGCGCTGCAGGGGGGGGGGTCTGGCCTGGCGTATTAGTTGATGCGGCGGATGAGATGGCATGGCATAATGTAAGGAGGGCATTCGTAGACGGGGCAAATGAAGCCGCGAGCTGATCCTCCATCTCACGCCAAGGATGGATGTGATGGATGGATGGTGACTCGCTCGGTTGGTTCCCCAGGTGCAGGTGTAGCCCGTCTGTGCAGTGGTTGCGACGCCGCGTCCAGGAGGGTGTCAGTGCCAAAGTGCTTCGTTCGTTGGCAGTTCCATTGCTACCGTAGTAGTAAAGTCGCTGGCCGTAGTGGGAATGCATGCTTGGGAACGCGAATCAACGATACACTGAGGAAAATGGGATCATCGCCCGCCTCTTGTCCCATCGAGATATCCATCGCCCGAGGTGGGCCCAGCGCCCCGGTGCATGACATGATGATGAAGCCGGTCGCTAGGTTTTGGTCTGGAAGTTATGCTATTTGAAGAGTCAAGACTCAAGCAAAAACTCGACACCCAAGAGTCCTAGACCTAGACCAGGTCCCCTAGCAGTTGATGGACAACGGCAATTGCCCAGTCCGGCTGTGGGGACGCCTGTGGGCGTCCCTGGTGTCCGCCTTGAGGCGCTCTAATAAGCTCTTTGGTGTCCGCTTCCACGTCCCAGTGGTGGGCGCCATGATGACATTCCCCTGGTCCCCCAACCCAGATGCCCACCGCTACCCACCGTTTCCGACTCACCCAACGATCCACGACATCCCGAAACACGGCCCTTGTCAAGAGTCTCTGGGTTGCTATTTTTTGCTATTTTTGCTTTTGGCTCTTAGTTAAGCAATAACCTTCGTGTTTCCCTGCATCTGGGATTGGATGATGCCAGCGGCGCACACCAGGCCGTAATGCACGACGAAAGCCCAAGGTTCTGGCCAGGTTGATTATCAGCTGTAGTCCATGGGATTGCTGTATATTGCTTTTGCGACCGGTGTGTCCAAATTGTTGCCCGGTTTGCTGGGCAGGCCGCCCCGTTAGAAATGACTATGATGATGCCCGTTGACGTCGACGAGACTGATTACGTAGGTATCCACGAGCGGGTTTGAGAAAAAGGAATGAAGAAAGCCTCAGCGTTGGATCGCGGGGGTATCTGTGTCTCAGGGTCAGTTGGTTCGTACCACCACATGTTCGACATGTCTGTAGTGAGAGTCGGTGACGAAGTCGGTGTTGATGCCAGCCTAGCAGGCGTGGGACGAAACAGGGCCGTGGTCAGCACTGCACGACATGCACGGATTGATCAGAGGACTGCGATGGATGCGCGCACGGAATTCAAGGACGAGCCCGAGCACGAGCACGAGCGGGAGAGCAAGAGCAAGAGCAAGAGCAAGAGCAAGTCCAAGCGAACAGAGCAGCGCCATCGCTCCCGTCGCACAACACAGCACAGCCCGGGCGAGCCGAGCGAGGCCCGTCTTGGGTTGTTGTTCCCTTGGCGCTGTCTGCGAAGGCGTCGTGGGATTGGGTTATATCTGCACCAACGAGCAGGCTTCCGCCGTCACAGCCAGCCGTCCGCAGCGCCACACCCAGGCCCGGCTGGCAGCCCGAACGCCCAGCGCCCAGCGGGCACCCATCACAGCAAGCCGTCTTCCACCGTGGCCGGGCGTCTCTGGACGGGCAGTGTGGGCGCCTGCAGCCGCACGGGATGGGGGTGGAATGGCAAGAATGGGACGTGTTCAGTGGAGGTGGGTGGTTTTTTTTCTTTTCTTTTCAGTGGGTTCACGGCGTGGCTCAGTGACGCCCAGTGGGTGGTGTCAGTGTTGTCAATGGTGTCAGCGGTGTCGGTGTCGGTAGTGTTTTAGTGGGTGCAGCCCGCGCCCACACGTCGTCGTCAGTCGTCAGTCGTCAGTCGTCACGGGAGTCAGCAAGTCCGGCTCCACCCCACCCGGCCGTGCCAGCTCAACTTGAAGCCAGCCCTCTTGGGCCTTGGCCGTCTCTCACAGTCTCGCCGTCTTTCGCATCGTCATTCTCGCAGCGGCAGCAAGCAGTAGTGGCGCGGGAGCATGAGCATGAGCATCGGCTTTCAAGCACCCACTTTCAAGCCTCCCATCGCACGCCCCCCTGCCAAGTTCCCACACCCTCTTCTCTCACGTCCTCAACTCTTTCAATCTGCCATCCTCCTCGTCTCCGTCTAAACGTTCCAACATAAGGTACGAGCAAGTCCACCACGGAGACAAGTTAAGACAAGACAAGACAACCCAAGACACACAGACGGGCACGCAGACTGGCATCCAACTCACCGCATCGCCCTACCCTAACAAATCCATCCCATCTCATCCCTACTACACACCACCTCTTTTTCTATCCACACACACTCTCTCACCCACATCCTGGACTTCCATCACACATTACTTCACACCCCATGCCTCTAAGCCCTTATCCACTCTTCTCCATTCAAACAACACCCCCTTGCTCTCTTCCTCCCCTGCTCCCCTGTTCCCCTGCTCTCTTGGTGGAGAATCCCGAAGCCTCGTTCTAAACCACTGGCCGCCTGTTGTTCGCTGTATCCTGGCTCCTACTTTTAATCCACGCCTATCGCCAACTCATTCCTACTTTGCCTCTCCCTTCTTCTCTTTCTTCCCCTCATCTCTGTCAATCCAGAATAATCCTCCACCTACGAAAAGGCGCCTTGCTTTGATATTCGGGATTTGCCACCAGTTCCCGCCTCAGATCTTCACCCTTGGTTCTGCTTCACGAACCGGTCGATCTGCTTCCACCTTGCCGCCCACTGTGTCTTCCATCCGAATTGTCTCGCTTGCCTTGCCCGTTTTTGGGAACTCTGTCCCGCTCGCGCCTAGGCTACCCCGTCTTAGCCCCTCCTCTCTCCTCCTATCCTCGCTTTTGCCCTGTTCATCCGGTCCTTCATCACTTCAAAACGACCGTCGCAACATGAGTTTACATAGCGACGCCAATACAGTTGAGGAGCTCCATCGTCAGCTACAAGAGGCAAACGCTCGAACTGCCCGTCTCGAGAAGCTTCTCCAAGCCAAGCTCAGCACCGACGTCTCCCCATCAAATCGCGTCGCCGGCGACGTTCCTCTAGCACACGGTGGCTTCCAGCTCCCTCACTATGTTATCCCAAGTGCCAAGGGCAATGCCCTCGCGCGTAGCAAGTCTACCATCAGCTACCCCACTCAGATGCCCTCACCGTTAATGGTAAAGCCTCCCGCATCGCTCTCGCCCGTTGTGCCGACTAACATACAATTCCTAGGATCGAGATGTCAGGTTCCATGCCCATAAGCGTCAAAGGCGGGCCTTTTCCCAGCAATCGGGTTCAGCTCCGCTCATGAGCCGCAGCATCTCAAATCGCTCCGAGTCCAATATGCCCTTCGTTCAGACCGGTCCCATCGCTCCCCTTGCTCCCGCCGTCAACCCGGCCTTGGACCGATTCTGTTCGTCTCACGATGAGCCTGCAAACCAGTCCCTTCAGGGCGGTCCTTCGCAGCGTCTGCCCAGTGTCCAAGAGAGTACCCCTCTCTCCGGCTTCGGCTTGGATCCCGAAGTTTTCCTGGCTCGTTGGGATGAGTCGCAGCAAGGACTGGAGTCTTATCTACCATCAAGACCTAACGATTCTTGTAACGACCTGTTTCAATACACCATCCCCTCAGGCTGCCCTTCGATGATATCCGGTTCGTCTGCTGCTGAGACGACGAGTCCTCTGACCCGCCAAAACAGCTCCTTCGACAGCATTGGTGCTGTCGATATGGGCCGCCTAGCCTCATCTCAATCCCTGGGCAACGACGCGTTCCTGTCACAGGACTCGTTCTTCTCCCCCAACACAGCCAACGGCGTGTATCCCGGCACCAAGCGTCCCGCCCATGATCAGGCCTTGCTCGGTCTCGGTGCCAGTCTTCCTCCTACGGCGCCTCATCAGTATGCTTCGTCGGCTCCCAACGGCAACTCTTTCTTGTCTTCCCCTGACTCGAGCAACATGGAGCGCTCCGTCTCAAACACCAGCATGGCCAGCACAAAGTCAACTGCTTCCACTCTGGAGCTCCGGGCTAAGGTGGCTCGGGAGCGTATTATCCAGCAGGCAGCGTCTACATCCCTCGCCCCTAGACCTCAGGAGCAAGCGACGAAGACCAACGCCAGCAGTGCTGCGCACAGGAAGGACGCCAAGGTGCTCATGAACAAGAGCAACTACCAGCGACCTAAACACCCCAAGGTCTTTTGCGATCAGTGTACTGAGCATCCTGAAGGTTTTAGGGGAGATCATGAGCTTCGACGACACGTCAACGCCAAGCACGAGGGCGTAGTCAAAAAGTTCATCTGTCGCGACCCCGCCACCGTTGGCCTCGAATCCAAGGTTCAGGCAATTAACCCTCTGTCCAAATGCAAGGCCTGCGTCGGCGGCAAGCAGTACGGAGCCTACTACAATGCGGCTGCTCATCTTCGCCGCACACACTTCAAGCCCAAGACTCCGCGTGGAAAGAACAAGGGTGTCGATGAGAGGCGCGGTGGTAAGGGAGGAGGCGACTGGCCTCCTATGGCCGATCTCAAGCTGTGGTTTGAGGAGAAGCTCGTCAAGATTGACCAGCAAGATGATTTCAGTCCTGACGAAGACGATCTCGATGCGGAGATGGCAGATTCTGAAGCCCCAGACGTCACTGTGAATACCCAGATGGAGATGTTCTCGGGGATCGGCAGCAACATGAGTCCCTTTGAGATGGAAAACTACGATCTCACTGTGGACGGTGCTACTGATGCACATGCCATCTTGGGCGTGGCTACCGATATGGGTCCCATCTCCTCTGCATCTGGCGGATTCGGATTCTCGCCATACTCCGATAGCTCCCCCCTCACCGGCTTGGACACCGAGTATGCCTATTCGGAGCAAGGCGCATCGGTTTACGGCACTAACCTGTCGTCTTCCAACACCATCACACCCTCAACTTTCCAAGACATGTCTCAGCTCAACGTCTCGGGTGCGATGTGGGTTTAAATGGGGTCCCTGTCGGCCGTCAACTTGGACGGCGATTTCTTCTTCTTGGCTCGTCTTGCATATCTCCCAACACCGGTTTCCATCAGTTTTGTGTGCCAGGACCATGCTCGTCACAGTGTCGGGGTCATGACAGGCACTCCACATCCCAAGGGACAAGTGAAAGGAACAAGAAAAAGAAAAACAACAAAAACAATTTCGACATTTATGATTTACGATCTCACCCACCACATGCCTCGGGCACTAGTCCAGCACCCAGATGAGCTAGCAGCTCTTTTCAGTGTGCAGGATAGTTCGCTCAGTCTTTTTTCTTCTCCTTCTTCTCTAATGGCTACTTGCAAGAGCCGTTTTTTCCTTATGATTTTCATCTCTTACCCTGTTCGGTGTCATTTTCTAAGGCTGCTGATTGATTTGACCTGCTATTAATCCTCCCTTGGGAACTGGTGGGAATACGTTACATTCTTCTGCCCCATCAAGGGATGCCAGATTCATGGCCGACCGCTACTGCGGAATCGGTCCTCAACGTTCATGTCGCGAATCGAAAGTGCTTCGTTCGTGCGGATTTTATACATTGGGACATGGAGGTTGTCAGGGTTATTAGGAAGGGAAGAAAAGAACAGTCTCTGGGTTTACTTGTACATGACACCAGCTTTCGCGAGGAGCTGGGAGGAGAGAAGGGAAGAGAAAGGCGTTTTGATAACGGACCGGTGGCAAAGCCCGGGCCAGGCTCGGGTCGCACACGGCGGGCGTGTGCTGGACATGTGTCGTATGTTGGGAGGGGAACGAACACCAAACCAAAGGAATAGGAAAGGAATACGGGGTTGCTTGGAGGCACTTGGGAAATGTTGGGCATGTCGTTCGGTTGGAAAATACCTGAACGGATGTATGAGTACCTAGCCTGGTTGGCTCGAGACGTAGGAGTCGGGAGCCGACAACGTGCTGAAAGATGCACGCTTTGAACCCCTTGCGACGTGTGTCAGAGAATTGAAGTTGAATGATTATTGCATTATCGTGGTCACATTATCTCTCGTCATCCCCCACGTGCATGGTGGTGAACCCCCACAGTCACACGCGCAATGCATGGCCGCCTGCGCCCGTGTCTGCATCCGGCACGACTCACGTCTTCTTCACCTTGTCGGTCCACTCCCTGGCGCCCTTGACGCCCTCGTGGCAGCGGCGAAACAGGCCGCGCTCCCACTCGTCCAGGCCGCGCAGGAACTCCTCGCCGCGACCCCCCACGCCCTCGTCGGCCTTGCGCGCGTGCAGGCCCACGTCGGCGGCGCGCACGACAAAGGTGCGGCGCAGCACGTCGGCGATGGCCTTCTCGTCAAACAGGTCCAGCATGCGCACGCCGACACCGTAGAAGTGCGGCGACTGGTCGCGCAGGGCGACGGCGCGCGGGTCGGCGGCCAGCGCGGCGAGCACGGCGGGCGAGAGGCACGGCGGTAGGTTGAGCGTGAGCGGGGCGCCGGCGTCGTCGGGCAGCGTGGAGATGGCGAGCATCTCGGCGAGCCACAGCGGCAGGGACAGCGGCGTGCCGGACTTGAGGCCCGAGGCCGAGTTGTCGAGGTGGCCGAGGTAGGCGACGTCGATTTCGAACTGGCAGGGGACTTTCTGTACACGGGGGAAGGGGGGCACGGAGAGGTCAGGGCGGTTTTCGTGGGAGAACAAAAAGAAAAGGAGGGGGGGTGGTTTGTTATACCTCGGCATCCGTGAGGATGGAGTCGATGTCGTAGTACGACATGTTGAGAGAGAGGCCTTTTCTTTTTTTTTTGTGCTTTGGGCTTCGGGGATAGGTAGGTGATGCGGGCGGTGATGGTGGTGGTGGTGGTGGAGGGGCACTTTTAGGCGGTAAGACGCGTTGATGGGTTGGAGACGCGACTGGGCGATGACATAATCCGGGAGACTTTGCTTCTCGGTTCCAAGTGGCTTACCCTACACCTTTTTAGGAGGTTGTTGTCTGACGGTAGATGTGTAGTAGCCTACTAATAGGTCTAATTGAGCTCATCGGACGCAGTTGGCAATGGTGGAGAGTCTATTGGTCCACGATGAGATTCGGTTGCCCATTTCCACCTACTACTTTTCTCTCAACGCCATTTCTCTCAGATGGCCCTCTCCACGCTGAAAGACACAACTCTCCTACCCCGAACAGGCACCAACCACAAAGACAAGACCGATCCACCGTCATTTGCAACATCCGGCATGACATGAAGTTTACGTTACTGCGTCAGCGTTTCGGCTTCTTCGGACGCAGCATCTCCACTCCTCGGCAGTCCGAGATCGGACAACCTCCGGATATAGCCCCTAGCAGTCTCTTCCGTTACGGAGCATGCCCCCGCCCCCCGCGGAGTTTTCTTCGGCTCCGAGCTGTAACTGCGATAAAACTTTGCTGTGAATGTTGTTTGTTCCTCGCGGCTCCGGCAGCGAGCAGGGCGTGATGTGATGATGATGATGATGATGTACAGATGTAAAGGCTGATGTCATTCGACGCCCTTTGAGATGAATCCTGATTTATATCAGATATTTAAGTCTGTCGATTGAAGATAAATACGCAAATATATCAATTGAAAGACCATCTTTTAAAACAACACCAATCTCGTCTCTTTGATATCAGATCAGGCGGTCGACAACCTCCAGCCACACTAGCCACAAAACATCGTCATTTTCAGCCCCTCTGGCCCAAGCTCCCAGCGAATGACGAAACGCTGAACTCATCGCACCCACGCAGCTCGGCAATCCATCCAAAGTTGCTCTACCGCAGCCCCGAATTCCAATTCTTGCATCTTTTTGACATCATCATCACACCCCCAAATCCCGTAAGTTGCGCCCTGGTCCCTCGATTCCAAACCCCTCAATCCTCGATTCCAAACCCAGAAAAGCCTCCAGCGTGGAAAAGGGCATCCATCAATTGGTCTCTCTCTCATCGACTTTTCTTGTTCCACCTCGCGTCGATAGCCGGAACCTGACTGACAAAAACCCCACCTCTGGATAGCTTCCCAACTCCCCGTCATCCGTCACAATGGCCTCCGCCCTCCTGCGAACCCCCGCCCTGCGCGCCGGCCTCCGCGCCCGCGCCGCCAAGCCCATTGCTGCCATGGCGTCGACCAGCTTCGTCCGCGGCAAGGCTACTCTGCCCGACCTGTCCTGTGAGCATCCCCCCCCCCCAAACCACCCCGCAAAAGGCGACGAGCTCGGCTTGCTGACCGTGGCTAGACGACTACGGCGCCCTCGAGCCCTACATCTCCGGCCAGATCATGGAGCTCCACCACTCCAAGCACCACCAGACCTACGTCAACGGCTTCAACGCCGCTGTCGAGGCCGTTGCTGAGGCCGATGCCAAGGGCGATGCCAAGGCGGCTGCTGCCCAAGCTCCCCTCATCAACTTCCACGGCGGCGGCCACGTCAACCATACTCTCTTCTGGGAGAACCTCGCCCCCAACGGCAAGGGTGGCGGTGGTGAGCCTGAGGGCAAGCTCCTGGTGCGTCTCTCCAGCATCCATTTGACACCGTTTTACTCCGTCTTGGACAAGCAGCGAACAAACAGTTGACTAACATACACCACAGACTGCCATCACCGAGGACTTTGGCTCGTTCGAGACCCTCCAGAAGCAGACCAACGCCGCGCTCGCCGGCATCCAGGGCTCTGGCTGGGCCTGGCTCGTCAAGGACAAGACTTCCGGTACCCTCAGCGTCGTCACCCGCCCCAACCAGGACCCCATCACCGGCAACCTCGAGCCCCTTCTCGGCATCGACGCTTGGGAGCATGCATACTACCTCCAATACCAGAACCGCAAGGCCGAGTACTTTGGTGCTATCTGGGACGTCATCAACTGGGGCACCGTCTCCAAGCGTTTTGAGAATTAGAACAGCTTGAGCTAGTGGAATTGAAGCGGCCCGGGTGTGTGAACCATGTAGGCGTTTTGTGCCGGGTGTATCTCGTGTATAGTACGCCAAGCACCTGCAATACAAGATATGGACCAAACCTAGCCCGAACCTGATGAACCCTCCCCGTAATCGACTATGACGCCCTAGGCAGCACTCGATGTGCTCATGCCCTCAAGCATGCCCACCAACTCATGGTTGCTGGCATCTCGCTAACCCCTGATAAGCTGCCAGTTGGGTAGGATACTCCGCGCTGAATATCACACCCGCATATTCATACCAGTCTTGGTTTTCCTCACGAGTTGTGGCCTCAAAGAACTTGACGTATTCCCACCAAGTAGGGTAGTAACCAGCACAGTCCCAGCCCAGAATCCATGCAATCTCCCCCCCGTTCACAATGATGTTCTTGGGGCAAAGGTTGGAATGCGACAGTAAATACTTGCCTTTGGTTCCGAACGTGGCGGCCAGCGACTGAGTGACTCTGGCCGGGACGCTCTGGTGAAACGTGGATACGAGGAAGGCAATGAATTGCTTCGGAGAGGTGTTGCGACGAACAGCGTAGTACGTGTGATTCGCATGCTTATCAAGGAGGAGCACATGGTTTCCGGACTGCACAGAACCCTGCCTTTTTCCCCCTCCACCGTGGCTTCGCAATTTTTCGACGATCTTGCGAAGCTGCTGGGTGTACTCGTATTTCATTTGCGACGACAGACCAGCCCACACATCCTCTAATAATTCGCCTTCCACGTAGCGGTGTATCTCCCCAGTAGCCACGGAGCTGTGTGGGTCACTGGAGGGGTTGCTAACGGGGAGGGAAAGAGCGCGGGTCCATTGCAAAGGGGATAGTGTCTGATGGTGAAGTAAGCCCACATCTGAAATCTGGATTTTGTAGGTTTTCCTGCGATCATTTCCGTCTTGATCGAGAGACCTGAGAGACAGCTGGAGCTCGCGGTGTTTTAAAAGAGACGAAAGGTAGTCGGTTTCGTCGCTCGGCTTGGGCACTTGCAAACGTTAGCTATGGCGTGTTGTTGCTGGTTGCTGCAACTGACCAGGACCGAGAGAGGGAACATTCGGCAAGTTCTTCAATCGAGGGAGGGGAGGCACCGTATTCTTGTCTTTGCTGAACTCGGCATACGAGCGCTTCGACGATACGGGATGCTTGCTGGCGGTTGCTGGGGGGAGCGCCTTGGCAGGGCTGGCATCTGGTCGCAAGACCCCACGAAGGCTCGTCTGCTCCGTGGGCAAAAGCTGCTTCTAGAAGCTGATGACCATGTCAGAGTTCCTCCCTCCCGAAGGCGTCTGGTTTGGTTCGCCAGGTGCTTGTCTGACTCCCAGCCACGCCTCGCCCACCGGAGCACGATTCGCTCCGGTGACCAACGGCAGTGGCATATGCTCGTCCTTCTCCTGAGCCACCGCCGATGGCCGGGCAGAAGCTTCCGTGGCCGCATCCGCCAGCATTCTCGCACGCTCGGGGTTCATCGTCTCCACGAAGGGCGTGGGTGGAATGACCGAGGCGGGAGTCACTGGGTACGAATGGAAGGGCGGGCAGCCTCAAGTAGAGGGGAGAGGTGGAGGAGAAGAGAGACAAATGGTGAAGAGATTCAGATGGTGGGGGAGGTGGAATATATGCGTCCCAGAATGGAAGGGGAGGAAGAAGGTTCTCCGCCCCACCGTGTTGAGAGGGGAGACGTGGAGTGGACAAACGGGCAACGGCTGTTTACATCTACCTATAGCACCTTCTCTACTAGTTACCTAGTGGTTGGCGCAGGGTTCACAAACATCTCTTTCCGCATTATACAGGCAAGTATGAGTTTAGATGGTACCGCTTCTTTTGAGAAAGCTCGTGCGGTACAATTAGTCCCTTGGAGTTGGAGCAATCTGACAAACACTCACTCGACGCTTTCTCCTATTTCTGGCCAAGTTTAGAGACCTTCTTGTACCTAGGTAGACTTTGATAGATTCTACAAGCGGACCGCTGAAGTGACGAAGAAGCCGCCAAGTCTCAGGGGTAAAGAAAAGTGCCCAGCGTTAGCTCCCTAGACGCCCTGTTGAGTCTCTATAACCAACCCAAAAACGACATAGTCAAATGTTGTTCTATCAACAACCTCGTCGTTGCCTGGTACGGGAGCAAACGCTCGTTTGCCGCAAGTATATTCGCCAGTTTCTCTCTTGTCAATCGCGCACTCTCGAGGGGCACGTGCTTCTTCGCAATGCATCACAGTACGTGGCGAATGCCTTGGCTCCCCACGAGGAACAGCTTGCCGCGAGCAGAGGTCTCATCTTCGACATGATGATTCACGGCGTGATTTGGTCGGGACATCATCTCCTCAGCTTTCGTGTCCGAGTTGATGACCAGTGGCTCTAAAACTCAGCGATTGCCACGTTACAAAACATTCAGTCCGATGTTCTCAACTAAACAAAATCAATTGAATCTAAATCATCAAACCACTCAAACCCGTGGTGTCTCATAATCGTAGCTATAAATGTGATGTTGAGTGGAATTCGTCCCGACCACAGCCCGTGGCGTCCCGATCATGATCATGAACCATCCATCCCAATTCTACCGAACCTTAAGTCCCAAAACTCTTCTATCCGTCTCTACCGTATCTAAACGGATGTGTGAAAGATAATACGAGATCTACTCGTCCTCGCCATCCACCTTGGCGTCCTCGACCGGCTTCTTCTGGGTGTAGTGACGCGGGAGGCGGTTCTCACCCTCGGTGTAGGGGATGCCGGCCTCGTCGCGGGCCATGTCGTTGACCCACTTCTCGTTCCCGGGCAGACCGGGCTTGACGCCATTCTCGGCGAACTTGGCCGCGAGGTAGAACCATCCAAGGGCGTTGCCGACGGTGCCGACCTCGTCGCTGACGCCGGTGCGGGCCTCGTGGGCCATCTTGGCGTGGAGCTCCTCGTTGGTGAACAGGTCCATGAGGTGGCCGGCGACGGCCTTGTAGTCACCGGGGGTGACAAGGAAGCCGTTGACGTTCTCCTTGACCTGTGTGGGGATACCGCCCTCGTTGGAGCAGATGACGGGCACGCCGGCGTGGAGGGCCTCAGACACCTTGATCTCGAAGCCCTCGCGGGTGGAGAGCTGCAGAATGACGTGGGCGTTGGCAATGACCATGTTGAGAAGCTGGTCGTTGGGCTCGAGGCGAATTACACTGCAGTCAGGAATGAGCTCGGGGTAGTGAGTCTCGAGCTGGTTCATGGTCTGGTCAAAGATGATGGTGGCATCCGGGTCGTCGATGGAGCCGTTGCCGCAGCTATTCAAAGTCAGGCAAATGACCAAAGAAGTGCAGAGTTGTACTTACACGACGAGCTGGGGAACATCGGTGATACCGGCCTCGGTGCACTGGCGTCGGAACTCGGCGTACGAGTCGATGACGGTCGGGATACCCTTGGCGGGATCGAATCGAGCGACCTGGGCGATGTACTTGCCTAAGATTTTGGTTAGCGACAGATAGATATACAAAGCCAAGATAGTTTCATACGGTTGGGCCAGAGAAGGGGGGTCCTATCAGAAGGTTAGCTTTGATTGATACCATGGATTGATGGTGAAACTGACATTCGCTGAGAGCGGCACTGTTGGTTGTAGATGTGGCCGTAGTAGCCGGTGTCCCACTTGTTCATGGGCTTGTTCAGGCCATCGAGCCAGTCAGTGGTGGCGGGAAGGTAGACAACCTTCTCGCGGGGAACGTTGAGTGGCACAAATTTGGGGATGGGGTGGCTGATGAACATGTCGGCATGTTGGATGTTGCCCCAGAGGAAGGCCCAGATGTCGGCCTGAGGAGAGCCCTCGATGGCGACGAGGTCGCTTCGGATCTGGATGTGGGATCGGTAGAGAACAGGACGGTTGGGAGTAATCTTCTTGATCAATGGAATGAGGCCGGGCATTTGAGGGTCATCAATCTAGTCTAAAGTTAGCCATGATCACCCATGTGGTGGACAAGGGTAAAGTGGTATTTGCGGGGGCGCTACCCCAGATTCCTGGTGGGGGTTCTCGGAATCTGGGGTTGAAGTAACTCACGATGATGACATCAGCACCGCCCTCCTCTGGGGGACGCAGAGGACCGCCCTCAGAAAGCCAGTATCGGTTGGCGTTCTCCTCAATCCAGTCGGTGATGGAGGCCTTTTCCTCGGTCGAGATGCGCTGGTCGGGGTGGCTGACGCCCTGGAGAATGTTGTGCACATTCTTGGTGATTCGGAAGACACCAGGTCGCGGCTTGGGGACTGCAGGCTGTCAGAAACGAGTTTTGTTTTGCTGGGGATTATTGCGACTACATACCGTACCAGACCAGGTCGACACCTAACAGACGAGAGAGACGGACAAGAGCGTGGCGCATGAGCGCGACACCTCCACCCTGGGGGGTGCTGCTGAAGAAGGCGACCTTGGTCTTCTTGGCCTTGAGCTTGTTGGCAAACAGCTGCATGGTGTTCCATGTGGAAAGGCCGCATGTGTTCTTGTGGTCCTGCACGGTGGTGAGGTGGACTCGGAAGCCAGCATCAGTCTGGACGATGCCCCTCCAGCCGACCTGCAGTAGAGGAACTAGGGAGGGACCAAAGTTGCTGGGGGTTGTTAGCAAGGAAAGGATATTTCTAAAGGGGAAGAACTTACAGGATACACTTTCGGACCATGGAATCGGCCTGTTCGTCCACACGCTTGACGTCCCAGAAGCTCTTTTCCTTGATTTCACCATCTGGTCGTAGGACAACGGGGATAATGTCGAGCTCGAGCCAAAGACGCGAGCAAAGGGTTGGGCTCATGTACTTGAGCGAAGTCGGGAGACCAGCGCCAATGAACTTGACAAAGTTCTCATGCTCGTACGATTGGACTTCGTTGATGATATGGTCGGCAATGAGATCATTGCCCTCGCGCAGATCCTCTTCGAGGACGACGTGCTTGACGGAAAAGTCGAGGAGGTAGGTAGTATCGTGGATGGCTAGGGCAACAACGGCGGTATGGTCATCGGAGAAGACGCACGAGATACCGAGGTACAGGGTCTGGAGCTGTGTTAGTCCTTTGGAGTGAACAGACTGGCAGACAGCGAGGACTTACGGTGAGAGCAGCACCGAGTTGGCCTTCCTTCTCGACAATAAGGCTCATCTGCCTCTTGCGGTGGGAGGAAGCCCCCGTGGAGAACTTGCGGGCTGGGTTGTGAGGCATGGTTGCGGTTTGACTCGGCGGGAGTGGTGTAGGGAGAAGGTGACGAGTGAGAGGAGACTGTAGAAGTCCTTGGGTATACTCAGGAAGTCGGATTCAAAAGTGAAGGCGGGCGAGGCGAATGAAATAGTCTTCAGTCCCTGGTCAGACAACTCAGAGAAGCAAAAGGCGGTGGTGGGAAGGAGGCCGGTATCGAAAGAGTTGTGGAGCTTGGAGAGAGGTCTACTGAGGCACCCCTGTGGCGATGGCTACACCAAGAGATTGGGGGTTGCGAGGGCCAGGTCAGGGGATGTAGTAATGGGCAAGGCGTTGCCGGGAGAATATGCAGATGGAAAAGGCACTGGACCCAAGATGGCGACCCTGGTCAGCCCGTCAGCGTGGGTCGCCGAGGAAGGGGGCGAGGGATAGCTGGAGTGTGGTGGCGGCATGGTCCATAGGGCGGTAAAGGGTAGCAGTTGGAGGGGTAAGGGGGAAGCACTTACAGGACAGGGTAGTAAGGCAGGGTTACGGCGAGGCTAGGACGAGTGGGCGGCGTGGGGTTTGAGACGAGGTGACGAGGTGAGCAGACGATGATGCCGCAAGGTGAGGAGACGGGTGGCGTGCCGGAGACGGGCGGTGGTGGTAGAAGATGGTCACGTTGAGCGGTGTTTGGACGACAAGCCCGTGTTGCAAGGTCTTGGTCGGGGGGCGTTGTTCGGGGGCCGAGAGATTGGGTCCCCGGAGAGGAGGAGGCGGGAAGGCGGAGAGACGGTAGGGTGTTTTGGCAACCACCTGATGATGCCGGGATGGTGTTTTGGCAGTCGGTGCTTTTCTTGTTTAGTTTCCGGGTCAATGGGGATTATCCGGACCAGGCGAGTATGTAAACGTTGGGTAAAGATGATAGATGACGAAAGCCAAAGGGGCGGTTTAAAAGGGGAGGGGAAACAAGATGAGAGAAGACGAGAGACGGGTGAGGCGGGAGAAGTGGTCTGATATTGAATATGCACGGTGAGATCACAAGGCGGAGCGCGAAGTTGCAAGCGTAAGTTAAATGCAAAAGTCGTGGAGGGGACGGTCGATTATCGATCTCGAACCGAAGCCAGAGATGCGCATGTGCGTGTCAACGAGTTTCCCGGCGCCGCGGGCGTACCTGACAGTGACACGACGAAGCTCCCTGGCTGCATATGCTGCTTCGCATTGGAAGCCGGAGGAGTGGGAGATGGAACAACTTTGAGGCCCGCCACGGTTCTGCAGTGCGCGCCTCAGGTTGACAGCTGCCAGCCACGGCATCATCGGATGGTGATCCAGCCGCTAGCCCCTGGGCCACGGGCGACTGTTCAGCACCCAGAAGGTTTCTCTAAAACGCCGAATGACGCCTATTACCTTGCTCCTCGTCCAATCCAATACGCAATTCCCTACATACATACTCTGTCACCAGCTACCAGGTGAGCTGCCCGTCCAGTTCATCCATCATGGTCCACGCCGCCTGCTGCCCCGCTCGCAGCCGTAGCGCACCCGAACCCCGCGCTGCAACTGCAACTGAGCCGCCCGGGGGCCCGGGGGAGGTTCCACGAGGCGTTCCACAGTGGGTTCTAGGTACATTTCATCCCACCTTCGCCGGCGGGGGGAGGGACCTCCACTGTCCGGTGTGAGGTGCGTTGGCCGGCTTGGGCTGCGTTGGGCTGTAGTTATTACTGGGCCGTTGGAGCCAAAGCCGTATAATTATAGGCCAATGCAGGATGCAGGTGGTTTTTGTGTTTGTGTTTGTGTTTGTGCTCGTGTAGGTGGGTGATGCGGTAAATGTACGTCAGCTTTCTTAAGCCGGGCTGTCCGTCCACGCTATCGCTGTCCACAACTTACTCGTCTTCTCTGCCAACTTCTCGATTCAGCCGCACTAGAGCCTCGCTTCAAGCAGGCCATGGACGGGGCAGAAAGAGACGACGGCCGTGGCCTGCGCAAGAGGGGTCGCTTCCTCGAGCTCATCCTTCAGCCTGGATGGAGCTTGTTGCACATGGAGAACCCAACCGTCCAACACAAGGTAACAAGACACCTCGCTTTGTCCTCGTTGCATTGCCTCGAGCAGAGCAAATCAGCCATCCGAAGCCCCCTGGCACGCACAGCGATTCGTACGACCCAGTGGCTTTTCATCTACCTGGTTGCTGGTCAGCTGCCCGCCAACCCGTGGCTCCGGACCATCCATCGTATGATGCATGGATGCGGCCTCCAGCGCATGCAAACTCACCGAGTCACCGCTGCCGGGTTGCGGGTTGCTAGCTGCTGAGCTGTCTACCGATCTGCCCGTCTTGCTCGCGCCGACAATGCGAGGCAGTGCCATGGCCTCAGTTGCATTGCGTTGCATTGCTCCTTGACCTTTGACCGAGAGCTGGGGGCATCGCCCGGCGGTGTGCCGCGCCCAATCATCCCACTGTCCCGTCCACCGTCGTCGTACCGTGACAAGACGGTCGGGTCGTTTGCCGTGCCCAAAACCCCACGGACCAGGAGAGGCCACTTCTCTCATCGGACGTTGGAGTTTAATCAACATCGACCGTGACAGCCGAGAACATCAAATCGCACTAGGGAGCCCATCCGCGGGCCGCGACTGCTGAGGTGCAAACGGTGGAACCCACGATCGACGACCCCACGCCAATCCGTCGCCCACGCACGCACGCTCTTAATAATTAGCAGTCCATGGCAGCCGGCTGGGCACGTGGCGATAAACCATTATCGATTCGCTCTGTCTTTGCACCTTGGCTTGTGCACTCTTGCTTGGCCTTGTTCCGAGGCCATCCGCCTTCGCAAATCCTCCTCGATTCCTGTCGCACGTGTCGGCCACGCGACGCCACGATGCATCGCCCGAGATGCATCGCGTTCGCAACTAGTCGGAAAGCCCACGAACGATAACTTGAACTCAATTCCAGGTTTGCTCTCGCAGTTCCCTCATTTTCTCCCTGCGCCTTGATGCGGCGCCGACAACATTATTTCCCGGTCAAGTCAGCTTGTCTTTCTTTGGCTCTTTGGCCATGCTATTTAAAGTCCGCGCTTATTCATCTTCAGTGCCTGGACCGTATCGCTCGGTTGTGAGCGAGCGGGCTGGACGCGCGGCTGACTACGACAACCATTTTTGGAAGTAATCACGGTCAGAACATCAGCCACGGATTTCCCAATCTTGAGGGCATTTGCTCCATTATCAAACTCTCTTGGTCCGTCAGCCTTGATTTTTGTTTTCGTCCCGTTGGTCTTGGTTGGCGATAACGATGATTCCATCAACTCTGTTGCTAGCCCTCGGCGTCGCTCTCAGTGGCGCCAGCGGCTTCCCAACTGATAAGCCCATCAAGCCCAACCACGAGAGTTCCAAGGAGAACGCAAACCGCATCTTCAACGCCATCCACTCGGCTGGCAGGCAATGGGGGTCATCGCTCTATCACAACGGTTTCAGCTTCTTCCCGGCCGTGATGCCCATGGGCACCCTGCTCTTTCACGGAGACTGGAAGAACACCGTACCGGCGGGGCCCGAGTGGCTGGCTTTCGAGATCGAGCACGCTGAGGGATTTGCACAGTCACATAAAAAAGGAGCCAGGAGAACCCCCGGTGCCCCAGGGGGCCGGAAGCCAGAGGACCCGAGTCGTTCTCCGCCACTAGATGGAGACTCAAATGGCCAGGAGCCTTTATCCGGAAGTGAAAAGACTCGTCAGGAGTTACGACGTCGCGATGGCCACGGCCCCGACGACCACGGTGATCTAAACAAGAACGTCCGTGGGTACCTTCACACATACCAGGCCAAACGCGATCTGAACCTGCTCTACATCGATGGCATGAGTGCTGGAAAGACCACCATGGGCACGCTCGACTCTCAAGACCTTCTCCTCCGCGGGAACACGACCAATCATGATCAGCCGGGCTTCGACGAGTTCCCCCGAGCGCTCGATCTCTGCGACTTGGCTAGCGAATGGGGGTACGACGGCTTGGTTCGCACGGAGGCTGGCTTTGAGATTATCTACTGCGACTTCACCAATGGCCTAAACGTCATCAGCATGACGCGGACTATGATGCCGGACGATAAGATTGGCGATGACCACTTGGGCCAGTTCCAGTGGGCGAGGGCTATTGCAGAGCGCTACGATGGCCTCGGCGCCGATCGACTTCGAATCGACTTTTCGTCTATGGTGTCGGGGCTGTTCTTCCCCATCAACATCACGAGCAATGAAATCGACCGACCTGATCTCGTGCGACTCCAATCAGCAGGTCTACCTGCCTTGAAGGATATCAAGAGCTACCTCGCCGACGTAGCAACACAACCACGCAGGTTCACCGTCAACTGGCAAGGAGTCGTCGACCTTATCGTGGGACGATTCGCCAAGAGGATGGATTCGATGGCATCCAACTCGCTTTCGTGGCAGAACTTTGTAGATGAGGTTGAGTCAATCACCTCGACCTGGTTCGACGCAGCACCCTTGCCCGAAGACATTACCCTCACGACGGAAGACGAGGAGGTCAACAGGACTGCCGACGCCATCTTCAAATGCCGAAAACACTTCCTGCGGCCGGCAACGATAAACTGGGAGAAGTGGAGTTTCGAAGATGAACTCATCTTCACGTCAATCGACACCGTCATGGAGAACGTCTGCAACAGGCTCTTCTCCGTCCGAGACCTCCTCTTCGACGCCTCTTCCCGCGAAGACACAGCAAACGACTCAAGGCTACAGAAGGCAGCCAAGGCCGGCCAAGCATTGGTACGGGGGCTGATGGAGGAACTCGCGTGGACGGTCTGGGCGCAGGAGCAGCCTTGCTCGCCAGTCGAGGTTCTCTTCATCGCCATGTGGCCGTTTGGCGGCGCCAACGACCACTGGCACCCGGGATGCCGGTCGATAGATGGGCTGATGCCGCCGGGAGAGGAGCCTTATTGGATGCCGTACTGGAATATGGGCTCTGGGTCGCCTAAAGGAAAATCAAGAGCTGGCGACAAGTCTTGAGTAATGTAATGACGGGGTAATGTACAATGACTAGATACCAAGAAATACTTCATGTTTCAGTTCCAGCGGTCGTATACCAAAGGGTCATGCACTTCGTAGCTGTCTCGTCATTGATGTCTCCCCTCTGTTTTGTAGATGGCGATTTGTGGCCGGGGCCCATTTTGGTGCAATAAAGGTACCTTTGTTTTGGTGTGATATTGGTGGCAGAACATGTACACACCTGGGTGGCGTGTTAGTTGTTCTTAGGTGGGAGAACGAGAACGCCGTTTTGGTGTGTTTGCCGGGGGTTTGTTTTATGTAAAGCTCCTTGTCACTGAATGCTGTTCTCTGGTCCCCAGAGCAACCTCTTGGGTTACTGCTCCTAACTTGTTATTACCTCAGTCTCAAGGCACACTTTTCGTAAACGCCCCAAAGCCACCCTCTCCTCTCTCGCTCTTCTCCCTCTTCTCACAACCAACTTCAATCAACTCCAATATCACTGCACACGCACACCAAACCTGAAACTCGAGGACAAACTATCATCCCGTCGCTCCATTTAGGGCAAGCACTACGAGGTGAGATTGCTTCCTACGATCTACCCCTTCCTACCTCAGAGCCCAAGTCCTCATCCTCTCAACAACCTCTACTGACCTAAAATTGCAGCATCGCCAACACACCTGAAGATCCCCAGGGCAAGTCGTGTTTATCGTTCCATCTTCAGGCCGGCACTGAATACCGACTCTTATGATTTACGGCTGTCTGGTTCAAAACCTGCCCCTCCTTTTCCGGCATCAATCCGTTACCTCCGACTTCAACGCCATCCACTCCAACGCCATCCACTCCAACGCCATCCACTCCAACGCCATCCACACACCCAAGGAACCCCACAACTCCTCCTCCATATCCCCTCAGGAAAACTTTGAGTACCATCTCTTGCGATTATCATCCTCTTTCGGAACCATGGCGTCTCTGAGACAACAGAAGGTAGGAACTGATGGCGGCGCTTCCGACCCGAAGATCGGCACCAAACGAAAGAATGAGGTAGCCCAACCTCAGTCGGCCAAAAGACCTCAATTGGCTCAGATCATGGGACTTGGCGGGGAGACTGAAAAGCCATCTCGGGTTCTCCAGCGCTGCCCATTGAGCGAAATCCTTGCCCTGGAGGTTCGCTCAGAGATTGCTCAAAAGAACACAAAACTCCTTCGCGACGCTCTCGAACTTAACAACGAACCTAAAGATCTGTTTTTCGATACCGACACACTGACTCTCAACTGGGTCGGCATGAAGAGTGCTGTCAACCCCGCGGAGGGACGGTTGATCTAGCACATTGCTAGGTCGCTTCCCATTTGGATCTCAGACTACGCAGCCTACACCCAGGCGTCCAGAACCCTCATGAGTGACAAACTCTGGACCTGAGATACTCTCAAATCGCAGGAATTTGAAGCTCTTCAGGTAAAGGGGATGCTGGATCTAGTTCCGTTGCCCAAGCCTTACGAGTGGACAGCCCCTGCCGCAGAGTTGATCAACCGGGATATTCTTAACGCTAGTTTTCTACAGGCTCTGAAACGGTTGAAGGACATGATCATCAGTCCCATGAGAAAACGGTTGGCCCGGAGCCAGGACACTACCTGGGTTCCTGTAGGGAATGAAGAGTTGGAATTTACGAGCACGGTTCCATTCACACTCCTACTAGCGACGGCTGAGGTACCCAGCAGTTTTACCACCGCCGACATAGAGTACTTTTGGGAGCTCATGATCGAGCCGGGAATGCGTACCCGCAAATCACCACACCGAGCGCAAATCAGCATCGCATCTCAACTGCGTAAACTCGAGGGGGCCTGGAAGGCCATGCGGCCAGGAGTTGTCGAGATACTTGAGGATCCTGGTGTGGCGGACCAGCTGTTCATTTACGAACAGATTCGGAAGGCTGTCGACGCTGCTAAGCGCTACAGGGAATTCGGAATCCTCTGATCGAACCGGTCTTTTGATCTAGAGTTGAGGATCGGAGTTTCGAGGTTCTTCCTTGGGCCGGGGTGGGACCACTTTGGAGCTGGCTTTGAGGAACTCTGCAACACCGAATCTGGTAGCTTGTAACGGATGAACCCAGACTTGAACTTGAGGTATCTGGGCTGCGGAATGTGGTAAACGGGGAGCTTGGAAGTTTGCTATAGGACACTCGAGCTAGGAAACGGCGGTATTGCTTGTGCAAATTGGGAACTTCAAGGAAATCAAACTAAGAGGAACATGAAAGATGACTCTAGTAGACATGGAATCAATGATTGTACTAGATTGAGGTTCCCAAGTTTAAGCTGTGACCTACTAGCTCCGGTCAACTTTCCCTCTTAACATGACCGATCTCTTAAGCTGTCTCGGTACTCAAGTACTACATTGACTCCATTCATCAAACAAGATAAGGTAATAAATTTATTCAAATAGTGCTAGCTTTCCTAAATACGCCTTTCTCATCATTCACGGCTTTCGGCTTGCTGACTCGGCTTTTACTTCCATCCAATCCCTGGTCATCAAGTCATGCTTAGACCACAGTGCTTCTAACCCTCTCTCCTATCCCATGTTTAATACCAAAATACACAATTGCTCTTGCCTCTGAAGGAGACATCATCCTGGTGGAAGGCTTTTTGGTTGAGTATATACCATGTAGACGTGAGTAGTTATGAGGGACCGCTCCCGGGTAAGCAGCCGGCGGGTCATTCTCCACCGGCTTTTCGGAAACTCGGTTTCTTGGGCGCTTCCGCATGAGTAAATTCTCCTCACGATGAGCAACCCCCCCTGGACCAGAATCAAGCATTTCCGGCAGTCTTTCGCTTATGAATTGGCTCAGGGCGATTCGCTTCCTGCTCTCCGCTTCGCCCCTCCTCTGTCTGTTGTTCCATGTTGCCAGGAAGAAAAAACGTCCCCCAGGCTCCGAATGATCCTCTGTCCCCGGCTTGATCCGAGCCTCGTTGCGACGGCGTCAGGCCACTCTTTGTCAAGGAAACCCCGGTTGCTGGCCCGTGGCCGATTGTAAATAGCCCGCGCTGCTGGCATTTCCGCTTCTCCGCATCCTCTTGTTTAATTGCCTGTTTGGGCGAATGGTTCGCGGGACCCCGGGAAACCGACTTTTTGTCTTTCCCAGCTCCCAAGTCTGCTGCTTCAACTGCAAACGGCTTCAGACAACGCGCCAACGGACGGGGCAAAGGGGCAATTGAGACCTGCAAGGCCCGACAGGTAAAACTTGCATTGCGATTTACTCGCTGCAGTTTGACAAAGCAGTTGCCAGACGATGAGTCGCCGCTGACAAAGGCTGCGGCCCATATTCACCTCGCCCGCGGAGATGCGTCGCCCAGACGTCAGACCACGCCCTTGAAGTCTTACACAACGACGTGTTCCGGGAGAGGTCCGGCCGCGATGCGCAGAGCCACGAACTAGGGCGTCGCCGCCGAGGTGCAATGGCATGATGATTCTGGGCGTCGTGCGTGATGGTCTTTCGCCGCGTCTTGAGTGGCTTCTCCGACGACGTATATAAGGGCCTGGGGCTGCACGCCGTTCAAGGGAAGAGGAGAGCTCGACATCATCACCGCAAGAGACTCACTCCGTCTTAGTCTTACATGCCAGATCGTCCCAGCATGTCTCTAACGCAAGCCCAAATCGCCCTTGTCAAGGCCACCGTGCCCATCCTCAAGGAGCACGGCAAGACCATCACGTCCACCTTCTACGCCAACATGATCCGCGCCCACCCGGAGCTCAAGAACTACTTCTCGCTGCGCGCACAGCACACGGGCGAGCAGCCGGCGGCCCTGGCGCGGTCGGTGCTGGCGTACGCGCAGCACATCGACGACCTGCCGCGGCTGCAGCACGCCGTGGAGCGCATCGCGCAGAAGCACGTCTCGCTGTTCATCAAGCCCGAGCAGTACGACATCGTCGGCGAGTACCTGGTCGCCGCCTTTGGCGAGATCCTCGGCCCGGCCCTGACCCCGGACATCAAGGACGCCTGGGTCGCCGCCTACGGCCAGCTGGCCGCCATCTTCATCAACCGCGAGAAGGACCTCTACAAGGCCGCCGGCGACTGGCAGAGCTGGCGCCGGTTCCGCATCGCCCGGAAGGAGGCCGAGAACGAGCGCGTCACCAGCTACTACCTCGAGCCCGTCGACGGCCGGCCGCTGCCCAAGTTCCTCCCCGGCCAGTACATCAGCGTCCAGGTCCCCGTCCCGGAGCTGGACGGCCTGCTGCAGAGCCGCCAGTTCAGCCTGAGCGAGGCGCCCCAGGACGGCGCGAGCCACTACCGCATCAGCGTCAAGCTCGAGGACACCGTCGAGGACGCGCCGGCGTCGGACATGGCCGAGGGGAAGGTGCCCGGGCTCATCTCGAACCTGCTGTACCGGCGGTTCAACGCCGGCGACGTTGTCGAGGTCAGCCCGCCGGCCGGCGAGTTCTTCGTCGACCCGGCCGACACGGACGCGGCCGCCAAGCCCCTGGTGCTGCTCTCGGCCGGCGTCGGCGCCACGCCGCTCGTGTCCATCCAGGACGCCGTGCTCGACTCGGCGACGGGCTCGCGGCCCATCACGTGGATCCACGGCGCGCAGCACTCCGGGTCGTCGTGCTTCGCGCCGCACGTGCGCGAGACGGCCGCGAAGCACAGCAACGTGCGGGCCAGCATCTTCCTGTCGCGGCTGCGCGACGGCGACGTCGCCGGCAGGGACTACGACTTCACCGGCCGCATCAGCCTGGAGAAGTTGGAGCAGGAGGACCTGCTGCACCTGGGCGACGCCTCGGCCGAGTACTACGTCTGCGGGCCCGAGGACTGGATGGTCGACGTGCGATCCTGGCTCGAGGGCCGCGGCGTGCCGTGGGATCGCCAGCACCTGGAGCTGTTCAAGACGGGCGATGTCTAAGAGGAGAGACGAGGGTCTGAGTGCCCAAGGCGAGCAATTTCGCTTGTGTACACAGCTATATTCATCCTGCCGTCGGTTTGCATCTGGGGGCGTTTGGCTTCACTAGAATCCCTGCTTGAGAGGTCGTTGTATGAATGCATACAAACTTATTAGAATCAAGCGCACCATCTTAGATACCACCCTGCTCCAATAGAGAGTTCTTCCCCAAGGCAAATCGTATGCATTTCCAAAACGAGCTGGCCTTGTTCGCTAATGAGTCAATCAATAATGGAGGCCCTGTGCGATGTTGGACAGGGCAGAGTCAGAACAGGCTCTAATTGACCAAGTTGCGAGCATTTAGAAATAGGATAGACGCCACATCAATGTCTCACCTCCCTCTCGCTTACTCCCCGCCACTGGCACATGAGATCGATGGCTTAGACATAGTTCATTATCGCGGCCATTAGAATCGCGACTGGTTATCACTGGGGTATACAGCAGCCAGGCGTCGTCTGCGGGACTTTCCTTCTGGTGGAAGCTGCCCATGGACTAACCGAGAAAGCTGGGCATGCCATGGTTACCATGTGAAGGCGTTGAGATTGGTTGGGACACGCATACAAGATAGCGGGAGGGCGTCAGCATCCAGCTCACGTACGTTCGTCACAGGACAACGCGCACATGCCGACACCATTTGGACAATCGCCCGCCTACCACCACGCCAGTCAGTCGCCTTCCGTCAATGTATGTGACGATGACGAGTACGCCACCAGCTTCTGGCAAAATACCCGAGATGGTAACCGCTCGATTGGCCAATACCCAAGCTTCATTCGCGCTGCGGTGAGGGCAGTGGACGGGTAACCATGTGCTCGAGCCCTGTCTCAGCCTCCACGGTATATTTCACGCCGTGGGTTCTGGTTTATACACGGCGCGCTCCAAGGTGGCCCCTACGGTGGTACAGCATCTCTTCTCAACTCCGTCTCCTCGCACACGGCGTAAAGGGCGGGTAACTCCAGCAAAGGACCAAGCGCCACCGCTTTTTTGTCAAGTTTCCACGTCATACGGGGAGGAGCTGTGTGAGAATTTCCTTCTCTGAGGTATCTGGTTACTAGCCCCTCCCCCTCCAACCTGAAGACTCTGGAAACACCAGCATCCAGGTTTGTGTCAATCCGGAAAGGGACATGGGAGCTCCAGACGGAAAGGAAGCAGTCTCCAAGAAAAGCCCGGCTTGAACACGTGCCTCATCGGCGCCGATCCCTCGGACTGGGTCTGCGCCCACGTAGGTCTCACCGTCTGGATACCGACAGCATCGGAACAGCCTCGTTGCAAGGATACGTGCAGGACGAAGACGACTTAGGCGAGGCCTTGCAGGACGACGCTCGCCCCAAGAGACAAGAGAGCCTATAGCTGATGTCTTGCGCAATGCAAGATCCCCCCCTCGCCGCGTGATGGACTGCAGAATCGGGACACGCCTTGCCCAGGGTCCCCTCCTCTCCCCTCTCCCCCTTGGATATAGGACCATGCCCCTTCGCCTACCCAGGTTCTTTTTTTTTTGGTTTTGTCTCAAGGACATCCATCCAAACCCGCGAGCCCGTCAGGAATAGCAACTCGTTCAGCCACGCAGCAGCGAGGCGAGAAACCTGTCCGCGCCCGTTCGGCGTCCCTTCTTTCTTAAACCTTCTCTCATGTCTCCCCTCCCTTGGCTTCCCCGGGATCCATGGCCATGACCATGGCCGAGCCGGTGATTCGGAGCGCCTGCGATCGCTGCCACGCGCAGAAACTCTTGTGCAAGCGCGACAGCAACAACCGGGACGAGCCGTGCGAGCGCTGTGCGCGGCTCAAGACGGAGTGCAAGTTGAGTCCCTCTCTTCGAAACCGGAAGCAACAGCAGCAGCAGCAGCAGCAGCAGCAAGAGCAACAACAGCTCCCCAAGCATCATCACCACCACCACCATCACCAGCAGCAACAACAGCTTCCCGTCTCCGAGTCATCGCCGAGCGACTACCGCTCCCCGAAGCGACGGCGGACGGACAGTGATCCTAGCCTTGTCACACCCGACGCGGGTAGGTGCCCCCCTTGGAGCTGAGCCCGAACGAGCCCATGTCTCGAGTGTGTTGACCACCGACTCACCGTGTTGCCGAAAGCACTGCCAATAGTGCCCCATCCCGGTGGCCTGACGTCTGAGAGTCATCTCGCCGTCACACCCGATCCTGTGCTGGAAATCGGCGACTTCAACTTCACCTTTGACCAGCTGGGTCTGTTGGCCGCGGGCCAGGCCGAGTATTTATCTCATCCGGAGCTCCCAGGCGGCGGCCACCCACTCAGTCATCATCACCATCCTCTTCCTCTTCCTCAACAGCAACAACAGCTTCATCATCATCATCATCCCCATCATCAGCCTCACCCTCTTCCGCATCCTCTTCCACCTCCACCTCCTCCTCGGCCGCTAGACTCCGGAGTCTTCGCCGACTCCTGGGACCCGCCAGACGCCGCCGCCGCCGACGCATATCCGCCGGTGGCACCGTCAGACGCCGCCCTTCTACCACCACCACCACCACCACCACCAGGCGCTCCCCCTCCCGTGGCGCCCCAAGGACCCTCAAGCAGGACAATAAGCTGTGCACCTGCGCACAGCAGCCCTGACAAGCGCCCGCGCCCGAGGCCGAGGCAGATCCACCTCGCCGACTCCGGCGGTCCAGACACGGCGCCGCTGCATCTCACCAGGGAGCCGCCCTCGATCCCCTGGATGGCGCACTTGTCCGACCTCAACGCCCGCCTGCTGGACCTCTCGTCCGCCCTGCCGGTGCCACACGACACGGCGCGCAACGGCCCGTCGCTCGGCCGGCCCACCGACGAGAGGTTCAAGACCAGCGGCTTCCCCATCGACGACATGTTCAAGCTGACGCGCCGCGTGGCCGACGTCCTGGAGCAGCCGGCGTCGGACACGTCCGCGGCCATCGACAGCTCGGACCTGGGCAACTCCATGTTCATCCTGTCGACTTACATGCGGCTGCTGGACATGTACCAGAAGGTCTTCGGCCTGATCCAGGCGGAGCTGTCCCATACCTACGCCGGCGCCCAGTTCCGCTTCTGGAAGCTGCCCGACGTGACGGTCGGGTCCTTCGCCGTCGAGTCGTCTCCGTTCCTGCAGATGTCGCTGACCATCCAAGTCGCCGAGGAGTTCCTCTCGCGCCTGCGCAGCTCGACCGCGCGGTGGTCCGACGCCGGCGCCGCGAGCGCATCCATGTTTGCCGGCGTCGTCGACATTTCCTTCCAGGCCTTCCGGGACCGCGAGGCCGCGCTGGCGAAGCACTTGGCGGAGTTGCGCTGCGATATTGAAGCCTTGCTGGACTCGTAGGGGAGCAGGGGAACTAGCCAACATGGCTGGCTGGCCGAGGCAACGGTGGTTTTCTGCCAAGGCCCCTGTCCTGAGAGCTGGAGCGCTCGTGCCGGATCCCCAGCTAGCGTTGGTAGCGGCGTGATCTACGCCAGGGCCATACTGCGTCCGCAAGGTGACGTTCAAGACCTGGCTTAGGTTTATGCTAGATGATGCCGGCTTTCTATCAAGTCTTAATTAACCTTAGCTGTTCGTATTCCTTTCCCGAGCGCTTCTGCCGCCGACTTCGTATACATGCCTCCACATCTGGATCCCAAAATACCTTCGGGCAAAAGGATCGTCGAAATCATCAAATTACGAGGGTGCCATACGAAGTGGAAGAAGAAAAAAAGAGGGTCGAAGCCCAGACTAGGTTCCACGACTTACACGACAGGGTCGAAAGAGTCGATACGTTACGCCGGCTGGCACCCAACGACATAATCGCGCTATTCCACATGAGAGAGAAAGAGTCGTATTCAACAACTGATTAGAGGCAATAAACAAACGTACCCGGTCGTCTTTCCTGCGAGTAGTGCCGCGAGATCCGCGTCTTTACATCGTCCTGGTGGACTTCCACTGCAGGTCGGCCAATCACGACTTGGCTGTTGAGGCGGCCCAGCCCGACCGACAGCAGAAAGCTGCAAGCAACCTGGTCTTAGAAGTTATATTAATTCAAGAGGGTCCGCTGTTGGTCGTATAGATACCATCCATATGCCAAATGAAGACATCTAATCTAACTCGAACATTTGATGCGATGCAGGGGCTACTAGTGAAAGAACTGAAGACACGCCAACGCATAGAACATGTATATAGACCTAGGCAAAGACACTGGGGGAAAAACCACAGTCCAGAGTCAGGAAATATCGCCGTATTGCACGAAGTCATCCCGTACCTTAGGAGCATCATGAGATTCCCGTTGTTCACCACGGCCCTTGCGGTCCTCTCCACCACGTCGGTGCTGGCCGCAAACCCCAAGAGGACCTATTTCTTCGCCTTGTGCGTAGCCCAATCAGCATTCTCACTGTATTTGACGGTACTAACACTGAAACAGTGGCGACTCCTACAGCAAGACGCTCTGGGATCCCGCAGGCGCGCCGCCGTCAGACGCCAACCCTATCGGAAACCCAGCCCTTCCCGGACACACGTCGTCCGGCGGCTTGAACTGGGTCGGCTTCATGGTGACCAAGTTCAACGCCTCGTCCGTGTACCTGTACAACCTTGCCCGCGGCGGCGCCGTCGTCGACACCACCCTGATACCGACGGGGACGGTGGTGTATCCCGCCGAGATGCTGGACCTCGTGCAGCAGGTCCAGCTGTTCAACGACACGCTCTCCCCGGCGCCGAGCTTCGCTCCGTGGACGGCGCGGAACTCGGTCGCCGCGATATGGATGGGCGGCAACGACATCAAGAACACCTACACTACCACCAACCTGCCGCAGAGACATGCCAAGTTCGTGAAGCGGTACATGGAGCAGGTCGAGAAGCTGTACGTTCTGGGGGTTCGGAACTTTATCTTCCTGACCACTGCTCGTGAGTCGCATCATTCCGCTCCGAAGTGGAAAAAGAAACATGTGCTAATAACCAAGTTAGCAACCTACTTGACTCCAATTCAGCAAAAGCTGAGCACCACCAAGTACAACAGACTCGTCTTCGCCGTTGACCAATTCAACTCGGTTCTTCTCGACAGCGTCGCAGCATTCAAGGCGGCCAAGTCGGACGTCAAAGTCAAGACCGTCGACACGCTGGCCCCCTTCGCGTCGGCGTTTCAAAACCCCAAGGACTTTGGTTCACCAAATTCATCTTGCTACAACAGCGATGGAACTAGTTGCGTAAGTTCTCTCATCTTCTTGGCACGACACCTCTTGTAAGAAGTTGTTGAAACTGACACGCAGACAGTTGTGGTATAATGACTACCACCCGGGCTACTTCATCGAAGAGCTCGTTGCCGTCGACGTGGCGAAGGCCTGGGGCTCGGGAGTCTTTAAATGCACGCAGGATATCTGTACAAACACAGTGGCTCCGACTCCCATACCCACAAGGACGCCGTCGACCACATCGACCACCTCGAAGACTACGACTTAGTGTAGTACTACAGCAAGCCCAGATTCCAGTTCGGATAGTGGCACGGCCGACAGCGCCAGCCTCCAAACCACCACAACCTCGAGCATCACTAGCACAACTTTAATTACTAGCACCCTCACGAGCACTACAAACACAACATCGAGTTCCACCAGCACGACACCAAGTTCTACCACCACCATATTGAGTACCAGCACTCAGGACTACCAGCACGACATCAAGTTCTACCAGCACAAAGCCAACTACTACATCTACGACTCCAACAACTATAACTTCTTCTACCACCACCAAACCGATCACCACTTCTTCCACCACCACAAAGTCACCGCCACGAAGCCGACTACAACCACTTCTATTAAGCCAACTACCACTATTACCAAATCGGCAACTTCTACTAAGCCAGCTGCCACCACTAATACTAAGCCAACTACCACTACTACCAAACCGACAACTACAATCAAGCCAACTACCACAGCCAAGCCAACTACCACAGCCAAGCCAACTACCACAGCCAAGCCAACTACCACAGCCAAGCCAACCACCACAGCCAAGCCAACTACTACCACCACTAAGCTCACAAGCAGCACCAAGACAACTGCCACGGCCAAGTCAACGAGCATCACCACCACCACTACCAAGAGGGGCACAACCACGTCGCAGAAGCTCACCACTACATCAAAGAAGCTCACCACTGCGTCGAAGAAACCCACGACATCGGCAAAAAGGTCACTAGCACCGGCAAAAAGGCCACGACAACGGCCAAGAAATGAAGCCGAAACCAACCCAACTGATACCCCTCCCCAGCATATACATATAACTCCTAATCTACTCCTAGTACCTGACTCACATCCCTCATATCTCCCTTCTCACCTCCGAGACCCGATTCCCATCGCCGACAGCTCACCTCCAAACCCGGAGCCGACAACCAGTGCGGCGGACCTCGGGTAAACTAGGCAGGGGGTGGTTGTCTGTACATAGTAGAGACGCAGACCCCGATTCCCCGAAGTGCCGGGCGTGTGGTGTTGAAACACAACAATAGATGGACTTTAGGTTGACCCAGCACCTCCCCGGGCCTGGTCACGCCTACAAGGTCTTCACTTCCCCGGTGGAGTGATCCATTCGGTCGGAACGCCGTCGACGATCGAGTCAGCGCGCTTGGCCGGGGGACTAGCTCATCCGTCATCTCCGAGGCTGTACACAATTTTGCCATCCATACGTAGTACTCAGGCCAGCAGCCGCAGATACACACATAGCAGTACGCATAGACGATGAATCAAACTCAAAATTCACCCAGCGCATACTCTTTGGTTTTTGTTGGTTGCACAGGGCACAGAGCAGCGCCCCCGAAACTTGCAAGCGAAACGGTTGGACCTTTTCGCGATTCCCGCAAGGTACCGCCTCACGCCGAGTTGACTGGGTTTTGCCACCTTAGCCAGGGCCAGGTTCTCTCCTGCTCCCTGGTAAACGAGATCCCCTTGGATGGCAGTCGTGGCTACTGATACGCTGTGGCAGACCAGCCAGGCCGACAAGGCAAGACGAGATACGTAGTATCCTTACGAGGTTCGCTCCCCCTGGAAACCTAGAACCTAAACCCTTGGCAAACTACCCTCATCTATGCAGTAGCGATATCTCGCCATTTCCCAGCTGGACGGTTCGGCGATCCTCGGTGGCCGGTAGCGTCAGTGCACGGGGAGCGGTTTGCCGATGGTGAGAGTCAAACTCAGCCTCGACAAGCAAAGCTACGCTTTCGCTCAGCCTGTCAAGATCGGCGCATCGAAAGTATCTCTAGCTTGGGCCTTGATTCGTGAAGGAAAAAAAAAGACCCTTCGGATTGATGCCTATGCTGATCCCTCGTCGTTGGGCACCTGGCACTTCCCCCAAGTCAAGTCAAGTCTAGCTTGCTTCCTTCAGACCCGGGTGAAACGCAGCCCCTATTCGACAGCAGAAATAGCCCGTTGCAAACCCGACGCGTCACTCGGCTTCTGTTGGTCGTTTCGTCCACGTAGTACTGCATAGGTCGTCTACGTAGTAGGAGGCTTTGCTCGCGACGTGTTTTGCCGAGCGGCGAGAGGAGAGAGGAGAGAGGAGACAAGGGCGCTTTGCCCGGGGCTATGGCGGGCGATGATCATCATCAGGGCCCATAGCCCACGAATGCCGGACAGTGGACACGGAGGAAGCTGCTGGATCGACAACATCTCGAACGCTCTACCATGTACATGGCATACATAGTAGCTACTTCGTATGTAAGGCGACTCCAGAGTCCAAAGGGACTCCAACTTTGCAAGACGACGGCCCGGGTTGTTTGCCCGAGGCTTAACCCAACGCCCAAATCGGGACCCTCGCCCAGTCTAGAACTCCCAGATGACCGTCATCGCCGAGGGCCGCGCGAGCTGTCGTCTCCCGTTTCTGCGGTGCGACTAGCGAATGGCCGACGGCGGACAGCGAATAGGTAGCGAATGTGCCACACCATCAGCCCGGCGCTGGCTTCTCGCTCTGGATCAAACCACCGCGGGCTCCAGGGGAACTTGTTGCTCCCTTCATGCTCTTATCCCCACGCCTTGTCCCCTCATATCGCAGGGCTGTCCTCTTTCGGCCGAACTATCGAGAAGTTGAGCCCTCCCCCCCCCCCGTTCCCGTTCCCGTTCCACGTTTCGTTACCGGAACCCCGGCATTGCGTGTGGGAAGAAAGCCTTATTTTTCCAACTGCCCATTTACCCTGCAAGCTCTGCGTGGGATGATGCGAACCCGAGGAAGGTGGGTGGTGACGCCGGACGCTTGCGCTAGGTGCCGGCTGGCGGCTGGCGGCGCAAAGCCAGGGCTGAAGTTGGAGTTGCAATTGGATCACTTGTATCCGTAGTGTGTACAACGAGGCCAGAAACCTGTGTGTACAACACGGCACCGCAGGCGAATGCAAACAGCCGGCATCGAGCGAGAGAGAGAACAAGACCATCACGGCAGTCCCGCCATCCACGCCTCCCCTAATGCAATATCCTCGCCAAGCCGGGGGGGTCGTCCGTCAGGCGGGCCTGTGGAGAGCAAAGATCGCGAACCCGAGCTGGCGGATCTCAGGCCATCTTGGCCGAGCGGAAATCCGAACGCCTGCCCTGCGCTTTTTGCTCTCCCTCCCTCCCTCCCAACCTGAGCCGCGCTTGGAGCGGCACTTGGAGGATGGGAGGGATGCGCTGTACAGTCTCTAGAAGCACGAGGGATGAGGAAAGAAAACTCTGAAGTCTGGGGTATGTCAGTAGGCGGCATACGGCCTCCGGGTCCTCACAAGAAGCGTCCTGCGTGGGTTGCTCGCCTGCAGCCCTCCCATCTACTGCGGTACTGCGGCTGCGCATAGTTGCATATTCCAAGTGCTGTCTTGGTTCGACTAGACTGGCTGTCAAAGAGCGGTCTGCATCAACTAGCTTGGTGCCCGTCTGCTGTCAAACCTTCGCCAAGAAATCGATACGAATAGATAGAAATGTTGGAGGCCTACCAGGCACTCACTATCTTTGCCACTTGGGGGTAGGTTCTTCCTACTCCAATGGAGGTGTTCTCTTGCATAGTACTCCAAAGGGAGTCCCCCCACGGAGATCCCGCCTTCTCTAAACACTGCAGGGTAGCACAACGACGATGGCGTCCTCATGAAACCAGACCCCGGTTCATCGTCAACATCGTCGCCTACGCCTGCTTTCCATTCATCTTCTCTCACTTGTTGTCTCCTTCTCCCTGGGTCCGTCCACCCCAGCCAGCCAGCGACTAAGTTTCCGACACGGCGGGTTGGGGCCCTAGGGCCGACCCGTACGTCCTTGTCCCCGGTCGGAGCGGCTTCAAGTTGCGGCTAGAATTTGTGTTGATCTCCCATGGCGGAGCAGGATCGGAATGACCTCCTCATGGGGTTCTCTTGCCTTTTGGAAGCGGTGTCCAAAAAGCAACGTTTCTAATGAGTTCCCACGACCCCCTGGTCCGTGGGGACGGGTGGGTTTTTGGCTGCAAGTGGTTCCCCTGCGTAGCGAGATAAAGCCGACGATTCAGCTCGGATTGGAAGCTGACAGACAGACAGCGCTGAGCGGCTTGTTTGAAGGATGGGGAATAATTCCGAATCAAGGCCACTGAAACCGAAGCTTACGGCGTACGAAGTACAACTGGTGCTATGCGCTCGTATGCAACTATCCATGCCCTTTGCCAGCCTCTGTAAGAATGCAAAGCCACCGCAAGCCCCCAAGCCCTGCCGACCGCTGCGGCGTCGCCATGCCGCCACGCCCCCCACAGGGCGCTGTGCACAATCAATTGGAAGCTGGGGGACCCAGACCTTGATCTGAAGCCCTTCTCTCCAGGCAAGGTGTAGGTCCGGATAAGGGCAGGGCCGGAGCCATGCACAATGCCGATCCCTAGAGTCATCAGACGCTGCCTGCGGGAAGCGAACGTTTTGAGTCCGTCGTCTAGGGACCACCCGCCTGGGAAGAACGGCCCCCGCTCTGATAGGTGATAGACAGTTAGACACAGCATGGCTTTTTTCTTCTTCCACGACAAGGCAAGGGCTGAAAACCACGGTTGCAAAGGGTCCTAAGGCAGTGGAAGGGATCCAAGAGCAAATCGGTCAGGGCCATGATGCCAGAAGCAGAACATCCCGGGGCCCGAGCCCTCGTCCTGGGAACGCCAGGCCACGAAACTGGGACACCGGTGATTGGTTGCGAGAGCGCCAAGAGCGGGGTGGTGCCGGCCTGGGCTGGGAGGTGTGACCCTTGGTGCCCTTGGTGACCCTTGATAAACCCTGGAGTCGATGATTGTGATACTCCGAAGTGGGTGGGCAAGGTATCAAGGTGCCTGCCAAGGTATCAAGGTGTCAAGGTGTCAAGGTGTCAAGGCTGCCAAGGCGTCAAGGTGGGCAACTAAAGGTAGACGAGGTCGACCAGGTGGACAAGGATCCGGGCTCATCGGGGCCATTGCTCGTTAGCACCGACAAGACGTAATGAAAAGGTCTTGAATTGCGACGCCGGCATCAACACCACAATTACAGGTGTTTGATGAAGGAGCACTTCAAACCGCCTTGACATCATCGGCGAGCCAGCGCTAGAGGAGGAGGTGTTGAATGAAGCGCCACAGACACAAAACCAAGTCAGCCTCTGGTCGGCATCACTTCCCTTTCCCTCCCTGGGCTCAACCCTAGGCGTCTAGGGCTCAGCCGGCGCCGATGGCTTCTCGCGGGGAGGCTGGAGGAAGATGCCGTACCGGGACTACTAGTATGTAGTCTATTCGTAAGTCGAGGGCTTCCAATCTCATTCCAGAGCGCCCGCCCTCCAATCGGCCGGGCGAAGCTGGTAGGCTCTATGGCGTCCCACAACGCGCCCCCGAAACACCATGAGCAAAGACGGTAACTGTCCCCAGTTAGTCCCCAGTTGGACGTGGTCCCCTTCCGCGTCAATTTGCCTCTGCTCTCTGAGCCAGTGGCTTTCGGGATTTGCAGGGCTGATTGGGTAGCGGTGTGGTAGGGGTGCGATGACGGCGCAAAGTGAGTGTGGGGATGGGGTGGAGGCGGAAATTATTCCAGAACACGCCCTCGGCGGCAGGTTAAGCCTCTAGCTTCTTTCTAGCCTCTGGTTCGGTGCTTCCTCTCGCTGGGGCCCTGGGATTGACTATGGTAATGACGGGTTCTGAACTTCTGACGCTCCTTGGGGCTGTCTGGTGGAGGCGGACAGGGGTCCGAATGAAATCAACGATGTGCCCTAATACGTGATGGTTTACGCACCTTACAATTTGGAAGGTTGACGGTTGCGGAATATCGCAGCAACGGGGAGGCTCAGGACCCCCGGCCAACGTACAGTGAAGATGCACTGAAAAGAGAGGTGTATGTCGGGGCAGATGCCGCCGCTCATTGGTGGAACAGCCCATCCTCGCCTAGCAAGGCCCGCAGACGGACCCGGGACAAAGTCGTTGGCCTTGTTGATGCATCTTCACCGGTTCCTGCATCGGGAAAGCGACGTGGCTGTGGTTGACGGCTGAAATCGAAAATGGGGACACTTTTCCTCTCTCCCCAGTCCAGAATTGTGCTCCGTCCGGTTCTTGCTGGCCAGCGATTCAAGGGTATTCAGCGTGCGTGACCTGCGAGTGAGCGTCCGAGGTGCAGCCTGTGTGCCCACTGCCCACCGATGCGGACAACGGCCCCGTTGGAGTGTTTGCTCTCGTCCATTCAGTTCATGGCGTTCAACCCAGAAAGCCGTTCAGCGGGCGGGCTAGGACAGCCAGCCAGCCATCCAGCTATGAGGCCGGGGAGCAAACAGCAGCGAAAGCACGGATGACGGACAGGTCATCGCCGACCAGGGGTTGTCTTTGGCTGCGCTCCCCGCTGGTCTCCAGTATTCGTACATACGGGACCTCTCAATGCCACGCTAAGGTCGGGCTAAGAATCAGCCTGGCAAGTGACCAAAGTCGCTGAGAGCCGTCGGCAGTTTCACCCACGTGTGCAGTGGAGCTGGGCACCGAAGCTTTCTCCAGTCCTGTCCAGCTCGCGTGGATGGGGTGATGGCCTGCAGAGTCAGTCAGTCAGTCAGTCAATGATGCATTTGCCTGGCCGACCTAGCCCAGTTTCTGTTCTGCTCCGTAAACTTTACGAATACAGCGGCATCGCAGACAGAGTTGGATGGATAACATGCCCCCTCCACCGATTGCTGTTGCTTACGGTACTTGGCGCCCCGGAGACTGGCTGGGGCCGGGCAGATTACGAGGATGGCGTCACCGCTGCAGCGGCCATGGCCCATGGATCGAATCCCAGGTCCGCGCAGGGCTTCGAGCTGTCTCCTCTCAACGTCCTGAACAGAACCGTCTCCAGTCTCCAGTCTCCATCGACTTGACTGATCCCGGGCCGTCTACGGCCTGCAGTGGGTCAGACGTGTCTGTGGCTGTCCCCAGGTCCAACCTGGCGGTGATGGGGTCCATTGGACACAGGAAAACGGTTGCTCCAACGGGATGTGCGCGTTTATTGCACATATCCAGTTAGCCTGTAGGCCGAGGGCAGAGAGGGATCCGAGAGCGATTTGCCTTTACCTCTGCCTCTGGATTGCTTGCATCGCCATGCGCTGCAGTGCATTGATGCAGGACAGAGGCCTGTCATCACGTACGTCAGGTCCGGGTTTGTCCCTCCCTATTAGCAACAGCCAACAGAGAGCCAAGCGGCGGCCATACCCGTCTGTTCAAGGAATTCCGGAGACGGACGCCAGGGCACGGAACATAATTTTGTCATGTGCCTGGCGTGCTGGGTACGGTGCAACGAGAGACCGGACATCCATCTACCCAAAGGTCCTAGACAATGGGGAAACAATTTGGCCAAGCGAGGAGCTCAGGGTCGGGCGAAAAGGTGCCGGGCATTGGGCAAACTACGGCCGAGGTCCCGGATCTGGATGTTGGACTTGAACGAAGAGGGGATCCATCCTCAGGAGGATCTTCTCCAGGCTCCAAGCTCAGGGCCTTCCATAATCAATCTCATGCGTCCGGGCGTGCCACGGCCGTGGGTGAAGGGGGAAAATTGCGCGGTGTATGTACAGTGTAGTCTTTGGATGGCGGATGATGGTTGTACCCCGTTCTGGGATGGGTGACATGTCGATCCAAAGAGGGGCTCGGTGAAGCAGAGACTCCTCCTGCGGTCCCACGTGCCCGACGGCCCGTCAGTCGGGTGATGTTGGCCGCCCCCAATCACCGGAGGAGTCGAAGACCAGACCAGAGAGAGGGTGACTCGGTTGGAGGAGCCATTGGGAGACGGCAGTGGCTTCTGGGAAGGTGGTGTTGTGCTCTGGGGTGACGTGCTGATGGTTGCTACTTGGTACTTGCTTGGATGACCGATCCCCGAATACCGATGGTGGGGATGGCAAACCGCCCGAGGCCCGTCAAGGTTCTCACTGTGAGAGGGATGAAAGCTGCATTGGCCTGGATTCATGGTCAAGGCCAGGACCGAGTCGTCGCCGGTGACTGTGACTGTGACAAGGCAGGCGGACGGACCAAAAAGCAAGGCCTCAGACCTCTGGGCTTTCGCGCAGTACCTGATACACCGGGGTCGCCATCATTTCGTCACTGTCACTTATCACTGAGCGAGGAAACAGACGCCAATGCGAGCCGTGGCACACCACCACAAGCGACAACTTCCCGTCCATCAAATGGAGGGGAGAAGGCCCGTCATCCAACTGTGACGGGCCGTGGCGGGAACGCAACGCTACGCTACCCATCCATTTCCTACCTCATCCACTCACCAACTCGTTTTGCGTGTGCAAGGCTAGGCCTCAGGCGCCGTTTTCTTCCTGCGTCGGTGGCTTGGCGTAAAAAGTCATCGGTTGCATCCTCAATATCAAATAAGGGCCGGAGTGGTCGGGCGGACGGAATGGTTTGGTTCTGATTTGGTCCAAGTGCGAGTCATGGACGTAGCGACAACCAGCCCTTCGTCATTTTGAATTTTTCTTGTTATTTTTCGTTTTCATTCTTCCCGACTAATAATGGATCAATCCTGCTCCGTCCCTTTCTTCGCCGACGCCGAAGGTTGCGAGGCTCGCTGGATGGCCTGTGTCCTCCAAGCGTTGCCGCTGGGGGTCGGGGGGGGGGGCGGTCTTGGGCCATTTTTTGGCCAAATTGCAAGCAAGTCCGACCTTCGTAGCGAGTGGATTCGGGCAAGTTGCATACTCGGCCAGCTGCATGCCACTGCCGTATTCTTGTACTCTGTATTCACGTATTGTCGTACCTATTGCTGTACCGGGCTGCACACCTCAGGTCTCAACCCCAGATCCCTGTCTCTCTGGGCTCGCCGTCGCAAAAAGTTTCGACACGCCTTTTTGGACGAATGGACACACCTTTTCGCACGCAACCTTCTGGATACGCCTATTTAGACACGCCCCCCCTGTCGGTCCCCGTTCAACGCCGTCGCCGCCGGGGCGTCTGGCACACGCACGTCCAGTACCCGTCCTGGTTGCTTGTATCGCCCTCTGCGCTTTAGGCCCTGGTCGGGCCCTGGGAGAAAGTCTGGCAGAGTGGACTGTCGACAGGGGTCGTGCGAGGGCGTGCGAGGGGCCTCGCCGCTCTTCGACGCCTTTGGACCTTATTATAAACAACCTGGGGCCCGGGAAAAACCACGCCGCGGCCCCTCTCACACCCGTCTCTTGGGATTCAACGACTACCATTGCTCTGTATTCACTATTCACCTCTTGGCCCTGCTCTCTTTTCAGATACGCTTCGACCTCCCCGGCCCTGCCGTCGTTAACACCGCCTTGTCGTTACCGTTGCTGTGGTTCTGACAGCATCTCCCTGCTCTGAGGCTCACTCCGTCTACACCTACTCCTTCTCCCGCTTGACAACATCCCCCCCCCCCCCCTCCTCGCTCCGGACCTATATATCTACAGGCACCCACCCTCCTGGTTTCGTCAGCTTCACGTCCTACATCGGTCATACTACCACCTCTCCTCCTTCCTCAACTCAACCCTTCCGTTTTCCACCATGTGCAACTACATCTATGTAAGTTGGAACGCCTCACCGGAGCCATCCCCATCGCCTTTGGACACAACGTCTCTCGGAAACCAGATACCGTGACTAACACGCCGACCGTCATATAGAAGGAGCTCAGCTGCCAGCACCACTACCATTTGGTAGAGTCATGGTGCCCAAAGTACATTGAGACTGAGCGAAGGTGCCCCCCCACCATCGTGAGTAAGCAATACTGGTGAGTCAGAATCCCATGCCCATCTTCACTCACTCTCATCCACAATAAAACAATCAGACGTGCCTGTGTTACTCGATGCTAACTTCTTCTCAGGGGCGATGATATCTGTGGTATGTCCTAAATTCTCTTCAGGGCTCAATCCGCCGCCGGATGTTAGCGATGCACCATACTGACTAGTCACAGCCGCTTGCCGCGAACGCCAGCAGCCAAGCAACCACCCTTGGGCCAAGCTCATCCAGCGCCCCGAAGCAGCACGCATGCCATACACTCCTCAGCTCTCAGCACAATAAAAAGCCCTTCCGCTCGCAGGTCGGCATCCTCTCGACTCGATACCCCGCCGCCGCCTAACCTGCGCTCTGATACCCGACGATGCGGCGAACACTCTTTCCGATGCGGAGACCCAGACCCCGAACGGAACATGAAAAGAAGAAATCTACCCTTCAGAGTGATTTGAAAACTGAGACAAACGACAAAATCTTTCTTCCCACTCTCCACCTTACACACCCTCATTTAGCGACGCCGGCTCGCACAGGGAGGGTCATCTCACTGGCTGGCCCCACCACCCTTGGGCTGATGAGATGGAGGGTGGGATTTGCGACGGACAAAGGACGGACTACTACCTACATTTCGACAACAGACAGTACCCCCGAAACCGAAAAGACCGAAAAAAAAAACCCTTCAGGGGACACAACAAATTCTAAGGCATTGAAGAAAGGCGCGTGGGGAGCAATTTCTTTTTTAAAATTCCTTTTGGTTTGGAACGGATAAGAACTCTTCGGCTCTGGGTGCAAACCTGCCCTTACGTACCCTGGCTTCTCTTCTCTTGTCTCCCATCAAAGTTCAGTTGACAGAGGGAGGCTTGTAGAGAGTCGGGCGTTGATCAACTGCGGCGTCACCGGGGTTTGAGGGTCATGGGCGTTGATTTTTGGCTTAGAGTGAGCTGGGGTACATCAGGAACTGTGCACCAGGGATCGATGACGATCAAGCTTGGAGGCTCAAATGCAGTGCCCATGACACAACACTCATTCAACGGCCCAATCTGGCATCTCAGTGTGCGGCATCGGACGCCACATCGGCCCCCGATGGCAAAGAGGCTCCGAAAGGTCCACTGGGATGACGGTCACTGTACTGTAGGCAGTAGTCTACCGGGCATGGCGTGTCCCAGTTTGGCCAGATGACAGACGGACCAGCCCCAGATCAAGCAATGGGACGTGGGGGGATGAGACGGAGAACGGTATTGGTATGGGGACTCTAGCGCGTGTATTTATTTCTTTACGTTTCTTGGTGCATGGATTTGGAAATGGGCATTTGGGATCAAAGGTACTCATTGATGGTTTGGGAGATTGTTTGGATTATTTTCTTTGTTTTTGTCTTTCCCATCTCTGTACTCTGGCATGGCGTTCGTTATTGCCACACCTCATGGCTACATACTGGGATGGATGGGACGAGGACGGGGTTTGGGTCATTCTATGTTTAAACTGTGTTCTCTTTTTTCCCTTCTCTTTCCATCACTATTGTTTACACCATCTACTGGAAACCATAGGCATGGCAGCTCTACAGGCATACTGTTCGGCGTAGGAAAATTACACGTGATTAAGAATTGCAACCGTTTGTTTGCTTCGGCTTTGAACCTTGACGCCAATCTGCGGTTTCGCCCCCGTGCATCGCGACCCGCTGCACTCGCGGTGAAGACTGGGAGACAACACCAGGCGACGAGAAAACACCCCCCACCCCCCTCCCCCCTTGTAGGCCATCCGGGTTGCGTTCAAAAACTAAGTGCAATATGATTATGTGCCATGAGGGCGCCGCTCACAATACAAACCCACGCCGCCACCGCCGCGTAGCTTGCTGCCGGCTCACGAAGGGGCGGCTGGACTAGACGCTCGGCCCGAGACGCACTCCCGCTCCCGGCGGCGCGTAGCGGGTTTATCTGATCTGATTGATGACGGGGCGCGGGGGGGATTCAGCCCACCTGCAGAAACAGGGAAAAGCAGCTGGCGATCGCGCGGAGAGACTGCGACGCTGCGACGCTGCGCCGGCGGACTGGTATCGCCGTAGCGGCAGAAGGGGGGGGGAGAGAGTCCCTGCCCTGCTGAATGGCCGGCGGAGTTCCCTGCCGGGCAGGGACTGCTCCAGGTGAGCAAATCTCCATTGCGTGTTTTTCGTTTGTTTGTTATTATCTGCCGTGATGATGTGGGCGCTGGTGCAGTAGCTGTTGCTCTCCCGGTGGAGGGTGGGTTTCTCAGGTGGCTGGGATGGAGGGTTTACAGCTTGTCCATTTTTGTTTCGTTTCGCTGCAGATGCAGGCGCAGGCACAGACGCAGACGCAGGTGCACGTTTCTCGCAAGTCCGCGTAAACGAGCCCCTCTTTGCCTCGGAGCTGTCTGTCTGCGCCTCTGCCGGGACTCGAGGGTGGTCTGTGTCTGCGGCAGAGCCCATGGTAGATCTGTTTCGAGCGCTGGAAATTGCCCATCGACGACAGCCCGGGGCCTTCCTTTCGTATGTGGCGTGTGTAGTATTCGGACTCTGGAACACAGCATGACCACGGGCGTGGCTACCGCGCGTGCACTAAGCTCCTTTTCGCGATCCCGACGGCCAGCTCGCTCGTGTCCATGGCTGTTCGGAGTTAGCCTGCCTGTGTCGCGCTCCCAGTCTCGCGGCTGTCATTCCCCACGTTGCGCCGACCCGAAACTCAAAAGACGGCCACGCGCCGTGCCTTTCCCCCAATGCCGGCCGTCCATCGTCTCGTCGGCCCCCCTGCTCGCTTCCTTTTTGCTCGCCCGCGCTACTGCATCGCGTCGCCCACTTCCCCATCGTGGCTTGCACGCTTGTGAGACACGAGATTCCGCCGTTGTATCCCCCCCCTTCTCTTGTTTGTCTTTGCTTTTTCTCTGGTGGTGAGAATAGTAGTTTTGACCTGTTCTCTACGGTAGTTGTCTCTTCCCCCTCCCCCCATGTCCTGTTGCGGTCTGGCTTGGGCCGGTGATGCCGGGCTTACCACTGCCTGCCGCGCCAAGAGCGCAACTCTCCGTCCGTTTGACCTTATTCGAGATGCCGTTTATGTCCTTCTACGCTATCCAGTCGGAGATAGTTGCGAACAGACCTCGACCATGTATACAAACGGGGTCCAACGGGCGTTGGCGGCCAGACGACGATACTTTACCAAACCCGTTTCATGCCGGGCCGTCCTGGAGACTCGGACTTAACTCCTGCGGCCTACTCTTCTTCCTTGAGTGGCTGGCACGCAACCCTTTGACGCCATGGATGAGGCCTAGTTAGGGGAAGGGGGGGGCCTCACAACAGCTGCCGGACGAACGGGCGAGAAGAGAGACAACAACGCTTGTTTCGATGCCTCATCAGAGGGTAACTTGGTCACCCAAAAGAAGGGTTGGCTTGCGAAACGCGGCTAAGAGCACAACGGCTGCAACCACGACGGCGGCAGCAGTAAACGGAGTACTGCGTAGTCAGCAGCGAGAGTGACGGTGGCTCATCTGGGAAACTGAGACAACTGCACGTGCGCGCCGGGACATCGGAGTATTACGACAGTCCGTCGACCCGTTCCGCGCCCGCGCAACCATCGTTTAGACCAGAGACTTGTGCTCACCGGCCGGTAGATGGTTTTGCGATTGCCATGTGCGATTGCGTGCGCGAGCCAGAACAGATGGGGGAAAACACGTACGTATGAGGTGACCCCCGCCATGGACCATTTGTTACGTGGGGTTTCGGTATGCGTGCGACTGTGGGTGGGAGATGGCGTAATAACGGAAGCTGGAGAGACGGAGAGGCATGGGGGTCTCTTCATCTCTGGTTTTGGTTGCGTTGCAATCGAGACAGCCTTGCCCCAGTTAGGAATTCTTTCTTCCCACCCTCCATCTTCCTCCCCCCCCTTTCAGCCTCGTCTGGGTGCTGATAAGAAACCAATAACCTGGAGATGCTTCATTCGCGTTTACCTTCCCCCTTCTCCCTCATCCTCAATTTCTGTTATCAACAGCCGCGCTTATCGGTATCTCTCACCTCTCGCTCTCTTTTCCAGGCCGCTAGGACAGGCCGCTAGAACAGACCGCAGTGCCCCAAGATAGCAAAGAAGAGATTATGAGCTCAGCTCGTCGCCATTAACTGGCTGGGAACCAGCGCCCTGGTCGAATCACCTGATGGTCCCCTGCTGCATCTTCATGAGAGCATCCACTCTGCAAAGAAAGTCGCCCTGTAGGCTGTAAGACAGGGGAAAATAGCCCTACAGTTTCCTTGGTCTTATCGTTTAGAGGAACCTTCTTTTCCGCTTCATGATAAAATTCTCGAGCACTCGACTGGGCCGTCGGTGGCCCGCCCTATCGCCCATGCTACCCCCCTCAGCTGATACAGCTGATAGCATGCTCGAGCATTTCCATGTGTCGTCGCAGCAGCATCGCATCCTGGCTTCTTAGCTAGCTAACCGCCACTACGTAGTAGAAATTCAAAGATGGCTCACGCTGCCGCTGGTAGGGACTCGCCGCGTGCCGCCAATCTGCAACCCTCCAATCTCCAGCAAGCATGCCCTACAGCTGACCATGTCCGGAAACCGCAGTCCCGCGAGGGGATCAGATGTTCGGATCTTGATCTCGAGGGAAGGTTCTCTACATCAGGCCTAGCCGCGACGTTGATTGCGAGGGATGTCAATGCGCCTGAACCTTCTCGCTGCCAGGATAGCTGACGTGCCGGCGGTCACAACGAGCTGTCGGTGGTCAGAACGAGCCGTTGGTCGGCGAGACAAGGCACCGTAGGGGGCAGGTAGTTACCACGAGGGTTGTCTCGCTGCCTCAGCGTGCCAGAGATTTATGCTCGTTGCCCCACGCCGTGTGATGCAGGAGCGTCGGCGTCTGTGCTATGTAGCAACCGAGGAGGGGCATTCGATACATCGGATCTCGCATGCGACAGGCTACGATGAGAGGGTGTGCTCTTGTCAAACGGCATGGATGATGCTGACAGGAGTTTTGATGGCGGTGGGTGCACGATATGGCTCCGCCCTTTTGTGTTGTTGATGGCTGGCGACTGGTTCGAGTTGCCGTCGCCAATGCGTGGTCACCATCATCTGTAAACGATTCCGTCATTTCGCCGCTCCGGGTCATCATGCGAACCATCGCTGGCCGAGGGTCCGTGGGATGGGATGGGACTTGCGATTATCCCTCATGGCAGTTCCACGTGTGCGGCCAGGAATACTGAAAACCCCACGCTTTGCCACGGCTGACGTGGGATGTCCGAACGTGGAGAAGGAAGGAAAGAGGGCTGCTGTGACGTGCTCGCCGCCCAGTCAGCTGCTGTGGCGCCCTCTGTCCATTGTCTATTGTTCGTGCTCATTTGCAACAAAAGTGCCGAGTGCAACTGTGACCTGGTTGCTTCTTTCGCAGACCATCACATAAGTTGATGACTACCTTCTGAAAGGGGCCAACGCCCTGGATAAAGCTGCGGACCGTCACAACCAACAGCCCTAGTTCGCAGTTCGATAACCAACTGGCCCCCCCGCCCCCCCTTCCCATCACCGTCTAGAAGACGTCTACTGTCTACCCCACAACGAGCTCGCTCACCGGTTCGAAACCCTGCATGGCGGTTCTCGCTGGGGAAGGCGCTGATGCTGGGGGGACGCTCACCGAGGTGGGAGCGAACCAGGGAATATCAGTCGTGGCTCGAGTTGGCCGCCGGCTGGTGACATCGAAGCTCGGTTCGAGAAGCATTGGCTGCGCTTGGCGAGTGCCACCGAACACATCCGTCTGACCCATGGGCACAGCAGCCCTGGACATGAGTCGCGCGGTTCGCCTTTCCTCAAGGGCTCGGACGGCGCTGCCGCAAGGGCTTCCTGGCCAGTCATCGAGGTGTCAAGGTGTCAATGCCAAACCGTCTGCTCGGGCCTGGAGGAGGGGGTGGGAGGGGGTGTGCATTCACGGGCATTGATCAATGGCATTGGCAGGCAAAACTCCAAAAGAGCGGCCTCGGCGAGCTTCGCAAAGAAAGAGAAAGAAAAAAAAGGATCCCTACGACCCGGGCTGCTGGATTGTGCCGGTTTGCGAGGGTCGTTTGCAGGGCTCCAGCTTGAACAGGACGCTTTGGAAACGCCGGAGTTGTGGGTTCCGGCGCGACATGAGGCCCGTCGACAATTATCCGGACGCCAATTCCCTGACATCCATGACATCTCGCCGAGATGACGCGGGCAAGGGCCGGCCGCTTCGAGAGGGAAACCCGGTTAACCGCATCTGCTGCTGCGTGCGCAAAGGAACCTCCCGCTTAACTGCAAACGCCCCTGTATGTCAAACTTCAAACGGCGTCACAAAAAACAAACCCCCGTCCTCCCACCCCCGACATTCTTCCTATTTCCTAAACTGTCGACTTGCAGAGCTTCCATTTTCCACCACACCCCCATCGCTCGCCCTTCCACGCAAAATTCTCCCTCGCTCCCCTTGTCCATCTGCCCATCGATGGATTCGCAAGACAAACAGGCTCGGGTGGCCGTTTCCCAAACGAGCCGTTTTTGCCTTTGCGAGCCGAACCCGTGTTCCGCTCTGCTGTCGTGTCCCGGCCGAGGGGTCCTTTTGCTCTGATGCCACTCTCTCTCGGCGAGGTTTCCGCACTTGGTTGCGGAGTCTGCTTCTCATGTCCGGTCACATCTCATGACGCTGGAAACCTAAGGGTGGCTTGGCCCAAGTCAGCCTGGCCGAAACGTGATCACTGCCTCATGCCACAATACGTACTGCATCAAGACTACTCCACAATCTCGACCCCCCCCCCCCCCCCCCCCCTGGCTGCCTCATGGACCCCCTGGCAACAGATGCTAGCACCCGCACCCGTGTCCGAGCATGTGACTTGGATGGCGTTTCTCCTGAATTCTCCGCTCCCGAGTATGTCACTCCATCTGCCGTGTGTCCTAGTGTTCTCTGCAACTAGTGTGTCGCGGTGTGTCTCCATCGGTTCATGTACTCTATGGCTGGGTAATAATTCCAATTGACAGGGAACAAGATGTGGAAGCGGGTCATTGCGACGTCCCTGACGTTGCTCCTTGGTGAATCCCATAACGCCGAGTCGGCCACCAAACTGTCCGACTTGCCAGGAACATGACCTACTTCGCAAGATGTTGAAGACATGCTTGGGCTAGCTGTGAAGGCCCAGACTTTCGAAACCACAAGCTATCGAGCAAACAACATTTTCAGCTACCGCAGTCTTTCGCCAGCAAGCATGACCAACCATCTAACATGTTCACCCGGTGAATTGCCCGTCACCAAGCCTCGTTCTGGGGCGCATCTCTAGTTCATGTCCGTCTTATTCGTTACCGTTCTCTCGGGACCGTACTAGGCTCAAAATATGCAACCACCCCAATGCTGCTTTTCTTTTGTTGGTGGGATGGCAGATAAGGAAGGGCCTTTGTGTGTGGTTGCTAACAACCGCGTTGGTCACGATCTGTTGGCTGTGTCTCAATCCTGGTCTAGCCTCGCAGCCCGCAGCCCTGTCAACTCCTCACGGCATTTGACACCCATCTTCACCGGCTCTTGCCTGTGATGTTACCCAAGCAGGAGCGGTATGCGGGTTTAGAGCGGGAAATGCCCCGACTGATTGAGAGCCCGTTGGCCCCTGGGCCGCTTTAGTCGCATTTCGGTGATCCTCAACCAACCTAGCCGGGTTTCTGTAAGAGCCGTTGGCTCCAAATTGGATCTGCCGGGCTTGTCACATATCACAAATGCCACTGCTGGTCCCATAGCATAAACATTCGTGCTCCGTAGGCGACGGCCCTTCTGTGGCGCGCTAGCCAGATTCCAATTGTACCTGAAACGACAATAACGGCGAACCTCAGCGCCACCGTACTCCTTGCACGGGAGATGTGATGAGATCATGGGACTAAATGTGCGGCGCGGCATGATCGACGACAAAAGGTTGATAGTCAGATGGGCTTGAATGGTATGCTCATCGTTTGCTTCTTTTGCCTTGCCTTGTTTTGATATCACCAACCGAGGCATCCTAGGCCCTGGGTTCGTTGCTGCATCCTTGCTGACAATCCACATGTGACCAACGTGTAATGCACCTCGATCCTTAAGCGAGTAACGCTGGCTGTTGGTCTGGTCCCGTCACATTTCTTCTTCTGCGACTTCAAACTGTTTAGGAAACCCGATCGCCGTTGCTGTCTCGTCGGGCGTTGGTTACGCCGACCGTAGTCTCCCATGTAGTTTCGCACCGCTCAAAATCAATCTTCATTTGGACGGTGACTCCACCAACCTTGGTGTCGTAGATCCTTCATGTGGCGCCTATTCTCGCTGCTTATTGATGCTTCTTCTCGTTGGCTCCCTCATGGGATTCCCCAGCCACCACAGTTCCGTCAGGGAGAATCCTCTCTGTTGATCGAACGTGGCCCAACACAAACGGGTAAGCAATGTCGCAACAAGTCGATGTTCCAACGAGAAAGAGGCCAAGAGGATGGAAGACGAAGCCATGAGCCTCTGGCCAATACCACCACAACAGGACGGTGGTCACTGGGAGGCCCATCAGAGTACCAACGAAGCGACAGAACCTGCAGATGAGAACATGCGGTCAGCGCCACTCATCGAGGATTGGGAGATTGGAGTGCTGTGGGCTTTTGTGTCTGCATCCTGTCACGGTGCATTCCACCGTGGCTGTGTTCCTAGCGGTAACCAAACTGCTGGGTTATCAGCCATCCTCACCTGACACGAAGCTGCGGTAGAGTACCGTCGTCCCGGGACGAGAACAATCACGACAAGCAACGTGTAGGCCATCCAAAGGCAAGGGGCGGCAAGCGAGTTTGAAATGCGAAATGACGGTGCAGAAAGACGTGAGACTTCGATGCAGACACCCCCCTCCCAGACAATCGAGGCAATGGCGGTACCGAGGGAAACTCACCAAATCGCATAACTCTGGCCACCGGAGTGCCCTCGCTGGAGGAGCATGGCCAAGGCGCCGACACTGAAGGTCATCTGGGCGACGCCAGCGGACCAAAAGGCCAACTCGGTCGTGTCGCGCGCCTCGCGGCCCTTCCAAGTCTTGCCCCATTTGATGCCGTAGCCGCGATGCGGCTCCTTCAGCCACCACCACACGAACAGGCCGTTGCCGACGAGGCCAAAGGCGAACATGACGGCCAGCAGCAGCGGGATGTTGCGGGCGACGAGGGGCGACGCGGCAAAGGAGCGCGGGGCCGTCTTGAGCGTGGCGTACAGCACGGGCAGGTCCAGCAGCAGCCACAGCGTGAAGCCGCAGAGCTCCAGGGGCGCCTCGCACACGGCGCCGGCGTAGACGACTTCCCACGAGAGGTTGAGCGCGAGCGCGAGCAGCGGCGCCGGCGTGGCCTTGGTGGCGAGCGAGCGACGGACCATGAGCGCGTAGGCGGCCAGCCAGAAGGCGATGCCGGTCGCGAGACAGGCCGTGGACGCTGGGACGAGCCAGGTCGGCGCTGTGGCCGGGGCGATGTCTGAAGAGCCCATTTTCGCTGGTTGGCGCCGTGTCTCGTCAATGCCTGCTGCGTCTTGGTGATGGTGATGCTGCGGGAGGTGAGATGCGGGAGACATGTGACTAGGCGGTGAGCTGACGTAAATGATACCTCGATCCTCGAGCGACCAACACTGACAGTCGGTCTGGATCACCACCTTTCTTACTCTGCACCCTATTCTCCATTTCCTTTTTCTATTAGTTACACGTCCTGTATTCTAAATGGTGTTTTCTTGGAGTTGGGTTTGGAGTACCCTCCCCTGCCAGGCGGCTCAGGGCCCTGAGCTGAAGCGACGCGCCCCATGGGGGTATGAGCAGGGTCGATTCAGTAATGAGCAAGGCTTGCAGACATCGCCTCAACTTGTCTCGTTCACACGTAATGATTTATGTTGTGGGTCCCCAGTAACTGTAGGCATTGCATTCTCAAGATTTTCCGTGATAAGGACTGTTTACCAGTTAGCTCTCATACTCCCATTGCGAGAAGCGAGCAATTGCCGAAAAGTGGCATGGTTCCCTCGATGAAGACACCAATACATCTTTCACTAGAGATGTTGGACGATGAACTCTCCATCGCCTTGAAACAGTCGAAGAAAGTAGTTTCGCTTAGAGAGGAATCAGCTCAGTTCTTCGGTTTACTTTCAAGTTAAGACCTTAGAAACTTTCCCTCCGTGATTCGCCAACTTCTCTTCTTTCTTCTCTCTTTCCTTTTCCCTTCCTCAATCACGGCAGTATCCCAAGATCAACGCAGATCTACCGCCTCCAAAAGAACCCCCAATATCGCGCCTCGTCTTTCCGCCCCTTACCTGTCAGTTCCAATTGATTGTTGCCTCGTAAGTGTCTTGACCATTGACGGAGAACACGCGATCGCAGCCTACCGAGATCAGATCTTCCTGCCGCCAAGCTGGCTCCTTCACTCCTCGCCAGCCGCAGCTACGACTTCTGGAGAGGCGCAAGACCAAAGCATAAAACCTGAAAGGTTTGGGCGATCCAGGAGCCTGCGACCGAGGCCAGAGAAAGGGTCGCATCGTTTCTCCACGAGAGAAATGGTTACGGGACTCATACTGACGGGGTGCTCCCGGAGAGTACCATGGACCTTCAAATGACGTGCCTGCTGCCGTCTTGTTGGAATGCCATGATGTGGCCATGACTTCACTAGCCCCAACGAGCTGAAGGCGTATCTCAAGACCATGAAGCATCGGGTAAGTACTCCGTATTCGTGATATGGTTCATGGAGATTGTGACATCTGTAGGCATATGACGCCCAATTGGACAGGTCAGCTTAGACGTCAGATCCTTAACCACGTTGACCTTTGCAGCAGACTCGAGAGGGCTCCTTTCCTGCAAGTGCTTCCTCTATACTTAGGTCAATGGATTCCTCCCGGTCTACCAAGTCGCGGTCAGGCGCATGCTCGTGCCGCAAGCCAATCGGTTCACTCCAGGCGCACACAACTGCCATGAACGAATTGAAGCTCTTTCTCCCACTTCCGCTTACACGAAGCAACTCCCGTCTAAGCTCCAAGGCGACTACTGTCACGCCCACATACAATCAGCCCAAGACGCAAGTAGCAAGCCAAAATGAATGTTCCAACCCACCATCTTGATGGAGGGGCAGAAACAAAATTTGAGAGACTCCCACAACCACCCTGACCAGGCTTTGTGGGAGGATATCAGCCACAGCTTATCTACCATGACTGGCCACGGCAGAGGCGCGAATCTGGCAAACGATGCCGCCAATCCACTCCCTGAACCGCCCACGCTTAGCTATCTAGGTATTGCCCTTCTAAGCACAAATTCCAATCTCAGCCTTCCCGCTGAGGGCAACTGCCGCAGCCCACAACGTCAACAAGGGAGGCAAAAGCACACACGAGGATGACGGCTCGTCTGAGATCGAGACATACTAAGACACCATAAGTCCTAGTATCACGGGGAAGGGACTTAGAGCATAAAATTTAGCATTTTTCTTAGAGATATACTGAGCCTTGAGGCTGTGATTTAACACCTTGGACCTGGGGACTAAGATCTTAAACCTGAAGTTTTTTTGCCTTATAAGCCTAAAGCACTAATACTTTATAGTAATATAAGATATATAATAAAACTTAGACTATATCAGTAAGTAATAGAACTTAGAATAATGAAAGATAGAAAGTCGAAAAGATAGTATTATTCTTGAAAACTATCTGGATAGTGCTTTATCGCAACTCTAGATATTAAAAAGATACACTAGCTGAAGATTGTTTCCATCGCACCCCTGTATTTAAGAGTAACTCATAATAGATGTAAAAGCATGTTGATACCGCAGCGAGGTTATTGATCAACCTTTTTCAATATCTTAGTTCCCGTGCGACGGTAGGGAACCGCAAGAGAAGGTCCCTTGTAGCACTTGGAAATTATCAGCCCGTCTCATGGAATAACAACTGCGGTCTGCCACTATTTCTTGCGTGTGGTTGAACTATCCTACTACTTGTAGATGAAGTCGTAGCATTGGCATTCGGGTTTAAGTCTCGATCGTCACCGGGGAGGATGATGGGGATTGGAGTATGTTGGAAGGGAGTCATGTTGGCAACTTGGTAAACCACGACTTTCACTCTCTTTTCGAAGGATGCAACCAAATACTGCGCTTGGTTGAGTCACATCCTAGGACATTTGTTGGGTTGTTGGAGGCAAGTGAAAGGGCCATCCATTGTTGTCAAGAAGAGCCACAGCACGAGCATCAGGTGAGACTGCTGCAAGGTCGACTGTCGATCTCGAAGACTTGCCCAACATTGGGTAGGACCGGCTTACAGCCTGATCGGAGTTGTTCGGTATTCATCAACACTTCCTGATGCCCAAGAGAGGTCCTTGTTTGGGCTCTCGCAGTTATCGTATGGTCGTCGTTCCTGATCTAGACCCTGCAATGATTAGCCGCCGGCATCGAGCTAGAGAAGGGATCCTGGAACGACCGGTCGTAGTTTGTTGGCAGTTGGAGATTGAGGCCGTGGTATCGATGACTATTTCGTTTGACAATGGGTTATGTCAGAGGACTGAGCAAACAAGCACGTTGGACGTTATCTATATGGTGCGCACTGCCCATTGTCTCCATCAAAGCAATAGTGCCATGAGTGAATTATTCAGACTCGGGCGACGCAAACTCTTGGCACTGTCTCAGGACCCCGTCGATCCCCTCCAATATCTTCCATTACACGCGCGGCCCGCCTCAAGGTTGGAGAAACGGGCATTCAGCCTGGAGAAGAGCGGCGAATGTACGTAATCACGCCCTGCGCAGCGGAGTCGGAACGGGGCAGAGGATGACTTGGCGACTCCAAGGATGTGGTCGAATAGGCAGAAGTTATCCGGGCGCTTCACTCGCCAGCAGAGGCAGAGACGGCGACCGGTGTGACGATGATACTGGTATAGGGGGAAAGGGGATCAAGACCCGAGCGATGCTGCCAAGGGAACGGGTTGATATGGGAAGCCTATTGGCGTTTGGCAAAGAGCTGCGAGCTGTAGCAATGAGGAGATCGTGACCAACGATCCATGGCGCGACTCCTCCCCAGAGCGGAGTCGTTGGCGAGCCCAAACGAGTTCATGCACAAAATTACCGCAGGCCCTTCCTCGTCGGAAAGCAAGGGGGGTTCCCTTTTTTCTTTTTTACGCAAAGCACGGGGACGCTTTGCATGGAGAAAAATCCTTGGTCAAAGTGAGCGAGAAACCTCGCCTCGCGTATCGCCGACTGCTAGAAACGATGGGATGGGGAGGGGGCATTTTCGTGGACGGGTCGAAACAGAGTTGGCGGCGGCTGCGATCTGTTAACGGAGCAGAGCCGCAGCGGCTGCCAGCATGCAACGCCCTGGCTAGGTTTGGCAGAAGGACGCAGTGGACGATGGGCAAAGATGAGGCTTGCCCAAGGAAGCAGCTGGCTAAAAGCTAGGTGGCACGTCGTCTCTGGGACAAGGCTGAGGGCGGGGGGAGCAAGCCGGCGAGAAGGCCGCGGTGGCACCACGGCCATACCTGAAGGGCGTGGATGATGATGAGGGAGCGGCATCACCGCACCGCACGGGACTCACTCCTCCTCCTCTCGGACCCGTCACCGATCCGGACCTCGAAGACTCCGCCGTGAATACGCCCCCGGGCCACGGATGACGCCGTCCCCCCCCCCCCCCCCCCCAAAGGAAATAGGGGACGCATGCATGCATGACCTTGATGTTTCTGCGAGTTCCGTCAAAGGGCCAAGACCTGGAGCAGCGTCGTTCGCCATGGGGGAAATGCTGGAGTCGGCGAGGACCTGGCGGGGACAGGAGGCTGTCCCACGGGGGGGAAGCAAATGCGGAGGAGTTTGTACGTAACAAATGCTGGAGACTATGTACAGAGAGCATAACAAGTGTTGGAGTCTTGGCAAGAACATGCGGCGAAGTGGAGGGCGGAGCCCCGTGGACCTTCGGCTTGGCGCCGTCGAGCCGTGGGAGTCGTCGAGCCGAGGACGGGAAAACGGGTCCGGGTGGAGTCTCCCGGGGGCAGTGAAACCCGGCCCCGTCGACTTTTGCTTCTAGAATACGGCTAGACGAAGGGACGCAGGGACAGGGGGGCGAGGGTTTGTTCTTTGCAGTTGCAGCGATGCTTCATACTCGCTCTTTTGTGAAGGGAGCCTAGAAAGACCCAGTTTACGGAACGCATCACCGTCAAACCGTCCGGCCGGCAAGAAACACGCTACGCAGAATCGCTTGTCTGCTTGGCAAACATCCTGACTGAACTCCTAATGGAGAAGTACTCTGTACCACCCATGTAGCTTCTCCTCGAGGCAATCCGCGCATCCATCTACCATTGGCCCCGTCCTTGTCACGTCTTCCCAGTTAGGTAAACCTGCTGGACCCATGCCTGCAAAGCTGCTGGGGAAATATCCCTTTTCGCCGCCCCCCCTGGTCCATTCCTTCCTCCTCCTCGATGCCTTCTCCCGAGACCGCGGCTTAGGGAAAGGCAGCCGGGCATAGGTATGGCGCCTCTCTTTTTCTCTCTCGCAGCGATATGAGCAAATGCCGCGCTCGCTTTACTCTCAAGGTCAGGCCTAGCTCGAGTTCCAAGCCGGAGCTCTCCACGCTTTCGGTCCTCCCGCCCTGCGTCGAGTGGCCATGACTGATGGACCACACACACCCGTCAGCCTCGGAATACTGCTGTTCCAATGCTGGAACTTCTCGAGGACCCTTCGTAAAGCCGCCGCTAGTCGTCCACTATGCGCCGTGCGGCTCCGCCAACCTGCGTCGGAGAGGCCCTCCCTGCCCCCCTAAGCGTTCTTCGCCACCGCCAGACATGTTCGTCTGCATGTACGTGGGAGAAGCCTTTTTCGTCATGGTGCAGACTGCGGAACCCATTCTTCAGCCTCTTCGACATGGAGAGAGCCTACGAGGTACAGAACCATCCGTGAGAAAGCGTCGAGACCCCGACGAGATAGACCATTCTTCATACCTTCATACGCGCTCTCGTAAAGCACCTTTGGACTCTCCTCGACCCGGCCCGGACGTAAACCTCCAGGATGACGCCCGGCCCGGCCCAAATACACGTCCCAGTACGTAACATCACGGCTTCTGGAACGGAGTAGCCTGTCCCATCCATCCCCCACGGGCCATTAAACATCCTCGTCTCGTGTGTCAATCCGTCCCCGTCCCCCCTCCTCCGCCCCATGGAGAAGGGCCATTTCTCCAGCTTCATTCTTTCAGACCATTTCCGGAACCGTCCATTGGGCTCCCGCGGTCTGACCCGACGTCGAGGTGCAAACCATCAAGGCCAGCTTTCGGGCCTGGCAAAGGATATCCACCATCTCCACGGAGCCCCAGGTCATCAACGGCCTTGCCCCGTATTCCTCGGTCCCCCGTGTGGCCGAGCAAGTAACTACACCAGAGCAGCTCTCCACCTCTAACCCCCCGATTCTTGCCAAAAGGGTCCGCTTCCGCGTCGCTCCACCATGGGGAGATTGCTCTAGTGCAAATGCCTCTGCCCCGTTGGAAACGGTCTAGTCATCCGATTAGGGCAATGGAGATGCGCTCACGGGGTTGTCGCTGGGCACTGGCTGCGAAGGCCACCGCCTCAGAAACGTCGTGTGGACCAGGATCACCGCGGACCGTCGAGAGGGAATTCTAAATACCTCTCTTCGCTCTCCTGGTCTAGGTCAACCTACTCTCCGCGTCTCTTCCCTGTCTTATTCACAGTCGTCAACATATATATATTTTATTCTAGTCAGATTCCCAATTGTTCTCTCTCCCATCTTCCATTCCTCCTCCCGCCTCCTCTTCCTCCTCCTCCTCCGTCTCCTCTTTCTCTCCCACCGTAAGAATCAGTTCCTTCCCTCCTTGAATAAACACAAGCATATCCAACTAGGCCATTCCTTATATGCCAACTTGTGTATAAGACAGCAAGAGTCAAAAACACCAACCATGGCCACCTACACCCAAGAGGCAAACAACACCATCTACCCTTCCGACCAGGGTTTCGATTCTAGCAAGGCCAACAGCAAAGAAAAGATTGACCACGAGACTGGCAATGAAAAGGGCCATGGCGTCGATGTGCGGCCTGGAAACGTCGCCGACAATGGGTTTGGTGGTGGTGAGGGGAGTAAAAACTTCCGCACAATGACCAAGTGGGATACCGTCTTTGTATGCACCACCCACACCCTGAATAGCCTCACAACTAACCTAACTCCAAACCAAAGGCCCTATTAACTAACCAGGTGGGCTTGGGAGTGCTCTCGCTACCTGCCGTGTTGAAGGTCTTTGGAATCATTCCCGGAATCATCGCCATCATCGGCATCGGGTGTCTTTCGTGGTATACCGCTTTTGAGCTCAAGCAGTTCTACAGCCGCCACCAGCATGTCCTCAACGTCGTCGAGATGGCCAAAGTCGTCGGTGGCCGCCCCTTTGAAATCATCGCCGGCATCGGTCTGCTCATCCAGGTCATCATGACGGCCGCCTCAGCCTCCGTCACCCTCTCCATCGCCTTCAACACCATCTCCGGCCACTCGCTCTGCACCGTCGGCTACATTGGCATCGGCTGCCTCGGCTGCTGGGTTCTGTGCGCGCCCCGTACCGCCAAGTTCGTCTCCCAGAGCGGTCTGCCCTGCTGCGTCAGTGTCATCGCCGCCGCCCTCATCGTCATGATCAGCCTCGGCATCAGCGACCCCACCGACGCCCCCGCGGACTGGCACAAGGACATTGTCATCGTCGGCAACCCTAGCTTCCGCGAGGGTCTCAACGCCTGTCTCAAGATCTGCTACGCCTACTCCGGAAACATCAACTTCGTGTCGTGTAAGTAGCTTCCATACTCGTCGCATCTCCGGAACTGGTTTTGCTAACAGCCCCTGTGTCGTAGACATGGCTGAGATGATCGATCCTGTCCAGGACTTCAACTTCGCCCTGGCCTGCCTCGAAATTTCCTCCATTGGCTTCTACACCATCGTCGCCATTGCCATCTACTGTCTCGCCGGCGAGTACACTGTCTCGCCCGCTCTTGGCTCTGCTCCCAAAATCACCGCTCAGATCGCCTATGGCATCGTCCTGCCCGCTGTCTACTCTACCGGTCTAGCCTTTGGCCACACCGGCATCAAGTATGTCTACGTCCAGGTCATGAAGCATGCCAAGTTGACCCACGAGATGACCGCCAACACGGTGCGATCGTGGTCCATCTGGATGACCATTGTGACCGTCTTCTGGACCCTGTGCTTCATCCTCTCCAACGCCATCCCCGTCTTCGACTCCATCCTGTCCATTGCCTCTGCGACCACCATCTCCTGGTTCACCTTTGGCCTGAGCGCCATCTTCTGGTTCCACATCAACTGGGATGTCAAGTTCAAGGGGTGGAAGAAGATCACCCTGAGCTGTCTCAACTTCTTCCTCATTTTCATCTCCCTCTTCATCAACGGTGCTGGCCTGTGGTCCTCCGTCACCGAGCTCATCGACATCATGGACTCGGACGACAGTTCCGTCCAAGGCGTGTTTGATTGCGGAAGCAACGCCCTGTTTTGAGTGTGCCATGTAGGCAACCGCTTTTTTTCCTATTGTCCCCTGTGAGATATTGCGCGCCAGCCAATTCCCAGACTGAGCGATTTTACTAGTGTATGTATATGTGTCATACGGCTGGGTTCCGGTCAAAACGTTATATAAGAGAATTCGATAGTGGTTCCACACGATCCTCGCCGTGCCCACCGTGTTTTGTCGTCGTCGTGTTGACCTGTGCCATTTCTCCACTGTTCAGCGAAACCCCCATGACCGTTGTTGCAACAATTGGGTCACGGGCATTCCGGAAGCAGTCGGAAATCCACAAAGTGACCGAACAAGCAGTGCCAAGAAGGCCAAGAGAGCGACGGGATCCAGTAGGTGAGAGATGCCTGCTCGCCACAGCAATTGTGGATTGTCGTTGAATAAGAGTTTGCTAATGCCGGCTGTTGTAGGCGGCGGGTCAATTTCACGCCTTTAACCTTAGCCGCAATCTCGTCGGATCGGATGGAGCCGCCAAAGAGCCTCAAGGCCGGGGGAAGCCAGGCGAGTGGATCTGATCTGATAATAATCACGTTGTGTGGCTCCATGTGAACGATTCGCCCAGTGCAAGCCACCCGTCGGGAGCCTTACATGGGACTTCACCATGTGCTCCGTTCCGCTTTAAGCCACGCGTCAAGTAACCGGTCTTCAATCTCCTCGAGCTGAGGCGAAACGAGAGCTTAGCATGCGTGTTTCTCCGCGTCGGACGTGCCGGGAGCTTTCCTCCGCCGCTCTCATGCCGCCTTGACCGTGATGGGGAAACACACACTAAAGCAATGACGCTCCGTTTCGCCCAGGTTGAGCGGCGCCGTGCGCAGTGGATCTGCTGCTATTCTCTTCAGCCTCAGGTAGCCGCAACTGGGTGACGAAAAAGGCCATGCACAGGGCACCGCTCGGATATCCAAGGAGAAACAAACCCCTGTCGCCAACGACTCAGCAACCAAGTCCGTGACGTCGTCGCCCCTGTCCCACGGAGCGCGCTCAGCACAGACACGTCTGAACGCGGTTCCTTTGCATCATGGCTGATGAGCGTCGATCCCTCAAGCAATATCAGTCATGTTCTCTAACCGCGCAGTTTATACCTGATGGTGGCCATAGCTCGCCAACCCTGAAAGAGACGGGATATATGGGCAGTCCGGCTCCCACAATGTTTTGTGCTGCGTCCACAGGCTCTGATGCTTCTGTCCCGATCCCGCTAGACGAAATGCCGGGTGGGTGTGCTCATTATATACTTGCCGTTGAGATGCTGCTGCGACGCCGATGCCGCAATCTTGCGTTTCCCCGGTAATTGCGTTCCACGATGTTCGTGTCAGGACTGGATATCATCAGTCATCGATCCTGCAGACTCATCATCTGTATGGTCAACAATGTCAACGCTATTCACAATGGACCATGGCGTTCCACACTCACCCTGCAAATCCACAAAAACGCAGCTCGTGATCTCACCCATGTGCTTCCTTTACTCGTTGTGCGGCTCTCACGGGCGGGGCAGTCATAAGAGGCTCTGCTCGAACCTTCTCGGTATTTTCGCCATTAGCACATAGTTGACATCAACCCTGTCGTGAAAGTCTTGGGTCGTTCCTCTCATCGTCCGGTTCTCGTTGGGCCTTGATGGCAAGGTACTCTGGGAGTGTCATCGACGATCTTGGCGGCCTGGTCATTTTGTGGTTGTCCTGACTGTGTTGCTCTCGTCGCCTTGTAGCTCCATCAACGTCTCATCAATGATACTCTCTGCGTGTCCTGGCCTGTTTCACACAATCAACCCTTCAATTGTGCCCACTGTAGTCCACAGAGCCGTCTTTTACATGCGGCTCTCGCCGGGACATCCTCAGAAAACTGCAGTTGCCGTCGAAAGGTGCTTTTCTCGAATATGACATATCTGTTCTTGCATGACTTCTCCCTAGCCATCCAGGCTTTGTCGGTGTCTTGTCGGCATAGTTATCACCTGGTTTCTCATCTCCACTGCTGGTATTCTTCGGTCATAAACCTGGTTCATCATGCAGTCCCGTCAATCATCCTGGGCGGCCCCGTTGGTGTAGGTGCCCAAGCAACTCGGCCCCGATATGTCGTCTCTTCATTGCATGCAGCGTTTCGATGGCACGAGTCCGTTCGGTCGTTGGATGTCTCGTTTCCTGCAGTCATGGTGGCTTCGAGGTCCTGTCCAAACCATGACCATTTTTGTTACTTGGCAGTAATTGGTCCCAGTTGATCCTCCCTCCACTGGCAAGTGGCTCATGTCGGCATCCCAAGGCATCATCAGTATCCGAAGCACTCCTACGATTAGCACATAACTCGCATCCAGTCAGACATTCACATCGCTAGGATCTGACCATTCTTCTTGGTGGAAGTCTCTATTCCCATCCTCACACACAGTTGTATATGTACAGTCCGTCCGACCGGCCGCCATGTTTCCGAGAGCGTTGACTAGTTGCTTCGCGCACCAGCCTTCGACTCCCTCAGCTCTTCCATCTTGGCGACTCGCTTCTTGAACTCGACGTATTGGCACTTCTCGTAACCGTGTCGCTCATCCTGTCGGCCCCGTCGCTGTGAGCGTTTTGTTCTCTCGCGGGTTCACGGCCGCAACCGCACAAAACTTACCGAGCACTTCCATGGGGCATACCACGTATCCCTCCGGCACTTGTTGAGGGGAATCAGGAGGTGGGCGCAGCTGTCTCGGTAGGCGATTGGGAGGCGGGCATCGCGCATCTCCTCGCGGGTCGCTTCTGCGGCGGGAATTAGCAATTGAGGTCGGGGAAATTGGCGCTCAGTGTCAGTCGAGTGGGTAAGACGTACGCCGCGGCTCAGAAGCTGTGTCGGAAGCCATGGTGCGAATTCAATTGGGCTTCGAGATGTGAGGTTGCCGGTGTGCAGAGCTGTCGTGAGACTCCTCGGGTCAAGGCCGGCAGTTTCCGGATTTCTGCCTGGGAATTGCGGCACCAACGCCTACAGGCCCAATGAGCGGCCGTGAATTACCACGCTCACTTGTATCACTATCAACAACTTATCTACAGCATCACATCAAAATCGGAAGGCGATATCTCGAAATCAACAGCCCCTACTGTTCATCTGAATCCTAATTCCAAACCGTTTTCTCGCCTGAAATCTAAAAACAGGGGTGTCAACGAGATATATGCCAACGCCACAGCTAGTGGGCCCTAGCTCCAGCAAAGCCACCACGGCTAATTGTGTTCGTCCGAAACTGCAAGCCGTGGATGACCACGATCAGAGACTCGTTCGATTCACAGTAGCCAACTTATTAGACCACGAGTCCGTCTCTTTGATTAACCCAGTATTTCCAGCCGTCGATCGGACTCCTGCGGATCTTCTACGAAATTAGGCCAAGCATCCCAGTCACTCCCAAGCCAGGAACAGAAGAGGCGATCCAAGCACGATGAGCAACCTGGGAATTCTATCACCGGCAAGTCGCCAAAAGCAGCCAAATTGTCGTTCCATTGTGAATCGTCTACGTCGCACTGGTTTCGGTCTATGTGTCAAGCCCCGAGGCTTGAAGCCGTTGTGGACCTGCGGCATAGCCATTGTGAACCCTACTACATGTGGTGAGGTTCAAATGGAACTGCAGAAAGCCAGGTGTCGTCAGCACCTGACGGATCATGCTATGTCTACAGAGTGTTTGTGGATGTGACGCGGTTCAGAGCATCACATCATTGACCGTGATCCTGGACACTCCACTCTTTGAAAATTCTTCTATTTTGCCAAGACGGTCGACCCGAGGTGTTCGTAATGATATCCACAAGAGGTGTCGACATCTCCTTGTCCTACGCTTCATCCAGATTGTCTTGGCGGTTGGGCTCAACTGCTCCAGCTCACCCGTCTTGGGCATCTGGTATTTCTAGGTCCAGAACCTGGGATGAACAGGTACCATAGAACGACATGTGTAGCCAAAGAAGTTGACATGTTCAACCATTAGACCTTATTCAAGTCCAATGATGCCATTCCAGCCCGTCTCGGTACTGGAGTCCAACTTGAGGACCCTCGGCATCGATTATATACCCATCCTCGCATCGATCAAAGTGTACCTTGACCTGCTGCTCATAAAACCCGTCAAACTGCGGGTGGAGAGCATCCTGCAGGCTGTTCACATCGCCTTGTGGGTGTAGAATCTTCCAGGGCTCTACGCATGTCTCACCACGACATGATTTCAGAACCAGCATGAGGGAATCAAGGCGATCAATCACCCGGGTGGTGCTGGTCCCTACAAGTGCCACGTTTTCAGGGCCGAAAGTCTCCGCTGCCCTGGGAATGAGGTTATGCAGTTGCCCTGGATCTCTCTGATTCGAAGTTAATAACCACACGGCGCAGTGGGAAGCGGGACCTACCTGGAGATCGTAGAGCTCATGCTCGTTGTTACACCATGCCGAGTAGTAAACGTCGTAGTTTTGGTGGACTATGCGGACCCCCTTGTACGTGTTGTTTCTGATGACGAATTGACCTTTGCCATCTACCACACGCATTAGCAGCTGAAGCTCATGATAAAGGTAGCAAACAAACCGAAGCCTCCGGTTTCGCCCTCGGCAAGCGCCATTCCCCAGTATTCGACAGCAACATGTTCATGTCTGGTGATGCTCGCCTCATCCTTGTGCACTGGAATAGGGGTTCCATCAAAATCGGGACGGAGCTCGACTCCCGCCAGCTTGAGAATCGTCGGCGCAAGGTCGATGTGCGTTGTCACGGTATTCTCGACAGATCCTTCAGCTACGCCCGGGCCTCGTAGATAGAGAGGGACTCGGATGTCCTCGTCGAAGCCACATTCCTTTCCGGGTGGCAGCCTGTGCTGTCCGAGATGGAAGCCGTTGTCGGACGAATAGATGATGTAAGTGTCGTCCAGCAGGCCAGCATCATCCAGTTGAGTGACAACTTGCTCAATGATCTCGTCAACTGCTTGCAGTGCTTGAAGTCGAGCACGGTAGTAGTCATCAATGTAAGAGATGGAGGACTCGTTCAGCTGGGGCAGTTTGCGGATCCAGCTAACACCACTGGGCTGTCTGAATGTGAGCGGCTGGACGGTCAAGTTCTAGTAGGGGGACACATACGGAGTCGGGGTTGAAATTGTCTGACCGTGGAATCTTGACTCCCTCGAAGAGATGAGAATGTCTTTCAGCCGGGATCGGGGTGGTCATGTGAGGTGGACCACCATGATTGACATCAATATTGGAGTGCGGCGCGATGGGGGCGATGGCAAGAAAGAAGGGGTTCTTGGCCTCGATGGCCTCACCAAGCAGTTCGCTGGCGTAGCTAGCAATCAAGTCTGACGTATGCTCATCATGGTGTTGCACGGGCGCCTCACGGTTGCGCTGGTAAATGGGGTTGAGATAGGAATATGTCCCCGGGTCGAGGAGGAAGTTTGTGTCCGTCCATCCCGCAGGAAAGGGCGAGTCATAGTTCTCTACCGTGTGGGCGTTGAACAGCTTTCCTGTGTAGTAGGTGTTGTAGCCGGCCTCCTGGAGCCAGACGGGGAGGTAGTTGTCGTTGAGGCCCTGGGAGACAAACTTGGGGAACCCGCCTTGGCTAGGTCAGCGACAACTGCATCAAGTAAAAAGGCCTTGTATAGGCCAAGCAATGGTATCGGAGACTGACCGTATGGAGGACTGACGTCGGTAACATTGGTGTTGTGCGGTTGCTTGCCGGTCCAGAGCGAAACGCGAGCGGGACAGCAAATGGCGGTAGTGGTGAAGTGGTTGATAAACGAGGTGCCCTGGTCAGCGATGTGCTTGTGCAATAGCGGCATGTAGGAGACCGAATCCAGCACAGCGTCTTGGTCGTCGGTGAGGATGAAGACGATGTTCTTCTTGCCGGTGGCAGACCTGTCGGTAGCTTCTGACGACTTCTTACTACCGTCGGATACATGGTCCCCGGACAGGACTATCTGGCCCTGCGGCTGCTGCAGCAAAGCCACCGTCGATGTAGCTAGCAGTGAGACGAAGCCAACCAGACAAGCTGGACGCAGCCATGTCGAGCACCGCATGCTGAGAGTCTGAGTGAGGGTGCTTTGGTCTCTACTTCTGCAGGGACGATATCCTTGGAAATCAATTACCCGTTCAGGACTCGCACAGGAAGACCTTGTCAGTTCGTTCAATAGACTCAAAGTCTTTGGATAAGAATTGCAACTCAACCATCTCCACAGAGCATTTGCAACACCCGACGCCGCCTATGAACTGTCGGCGTGTCTTGGGATGGAGAACGCCATAAGGCCCTGGCGCTCACGCAATCGGCTCCGCAATGGCGTCAAAGTTAGTGTTCACGCCTGTACCCATACCCAGTTCACTAACAGCTTGCCCGGATCTTACGACCCCACCCCTAGTATATCCGGGCTCGTCGGCCGCGCGTTTGGCGCATCCGTCCTGGACGCGTTTATTACTACGTAACTTAAGTTAGGTGGTAGTCGACAACCCTCGTCCATCACACCGATGCGTACGAAGCAGCGCCCGTCGCAATCGCTCAGACGGCGGAGATATATTAGATGCATGGGGTAATTCGCGCCATTGACAAGGTCGTCGATGGCGTGCTGTCTGCCAGACGTTGGGCCCTCGGCGGGTGTAGCCTCCCACCTCCCGCTCGAGCTCTTGACGAGAGAGGAGGTGGCTTCTTTCCAAGAAGTCAGATGAATACAGACTCTGAGTCGGCCCAATTGCTCTCCCAGAGTTCAACGCAATGAAGTCAACTAGTGTCGTCTGCGTCTTCGCAACCCTCGTGGCATGTGCGAGCGCAGAGTCGCAGTTTCGCTCCCGGCCTGATCTCTCTCCACCGCGCCTCAACGTCACCATCCCCGCCACCAGCGACATCTCCCCTGGCTTCATCTTCGTAACGCCGTATCCAGGCCGCGAAGCTCCAACCATTCTGCCCGAACAGCCCGCCGCCTACATCTTCCGCGACGACGGCGACCTCGTCTGGTCCAGCTTAGGGTACTTGTCCGGATTCGTCGCCAACTTTCAGGCAACGCGGTACCAGGGCCGGCCGGTTCTGCAGGCGTTCCAGGGCACCATCGATGCAAGGCACGGAAGAGGCCATGGGACGCTTCAGATCTTGGATAGCCATTACCGGTCGGTTGCTCAGATTCAGGCCTTGACGAACAAGGTCCCGTCAATACACGAACTCAGGATCGTCGATGAGAAGACGGCGCTGGTTGAGATATACGACCCGGTTCCGTATGACTTGACGCCGTATGGAGGGTCCAAGGACCAAAGGTGGATTGTCGATAGTATCTTGCAGGAAATCGACATTGAGACGGGCGAGCTCATCTTCGAAGTCCACTCACTCGACATCGTGTCCCCAGCCGGTAGAGCTCTCTTAGCATGACCCAGTTCAAGGCAACGAACGACTAACCTCTTGACAGACAGTCTTGCTCCCCTACCTGCAGGGGCTGCCCTCAACGCCCCCGATGCCTGGGACTATTTCCATCTCAACAGCATCGACAAGGACGATGACGGCAACTACCTCATCTCGTCCCGGCACACAAGCACCATCTACAAGCTATCCGGCCGTGACGGCTCAGTTATCTGGAAACTAGGCGGGCACCAGTCCACCTTTCAGCTATCGCCAGAACTCAACTTCGGTTTCCAGCACGACGCGCGCTTCCTCAACCGCTCTGCCGACGGTGCCATCGAGACCATCTCGTTCTTTGACAACTCGGCGTGGACGCTTGGCCTCGGCGAGAAGCAGGCGGCGCTTCACCCCCATTCCCGGGCGATGATCGTCCAGCTCAACCATGCCGACAACTCCACGTCGGTCCTCCGGTCCTACGCCTCGCCGGACCACCTCTCGGCCGCATCGCAAGGCAACGCGCAGGTCCTCGCCAACGGCCACGTCTTCGTCAACTGGGGCCAGGAGGGCGCGGTGACCGAGTTCCGCGCCGACGGGACGCCCATCTTCAACGCCTTCCTCGACACGGGGGCCTCGGTCCAGAGCTACCGCGGCTTCCGGTTCGAGTGGACGGGCCTCCCGGGGGAGGTGCCCGCCGTTGTCGCGCTGCGGGACGGCGCCGACACGAGCGTCTACGTCAGCTGGAACGGCGACACGGAGGTGGCGCTGTGGCGGTTCTACGCGCAGGACGGAGACTCGGCGGATGCCACTTCGGTGCGAAAGATTGGAGAGGCGCAGAGGGTCGCCTTCGAGACGGGCGTGACCATCTCGGCTGAGTCGCTACGGGATCTAGGAGTGAGCGCCCGGATCTTTGCGGCCGGATTCGACAAGGAGGGCACCGTGTTGACCAGGACGCGGGACGTGGCTGTCCAGGAGGATGTCCATGCCTCGGCCGGTGGTGGCCAGGATGATGAGGTGGGAGAGCTCTAATGCCCTGATTCTTGTAAACACTTTGACGCACAACATATTATGCAGTGATGATATTTTCCACGGTGACTCATAGTTGTTTTGATGGCGTGGTAGAACTCGACAGCGGTCTCCTATCACTGTGTCGAGGGGGCACTAGAATGGCGACAGTTGAACACCTCAGCATCCAGCTCCAAGAGCCCCAAGCCCATGAGTGCGAGACGCAACTCCAGGTTTCATCCTCTTGATCGCCGCCACTGTATCCACGTGGTTTCTGCATCGCCACTGGCCCTGCATCCCAAGCCCCAGCTCCAAGAACCCATCACCTCTCCCGACCAGCCACGTCGAACCCTCGAACCCATCGTGCACCAGTCTCCCAGCGTCCACCTCCTCTAAACGCATCCCCTAATAAGACCGCTGCTCCCCCCGTCGCGACGGAATTCGTCGCTGGCCTCCCGTGGCGCACTTACACCGGCTCCACACCAAACGATTGGCCACGGCGCGCCCGTCCTCACACCCTCGCGTCGGGCCAGCGCACGCAGCGCCCACGACTTGGCGATGGCTCGACGAAACGCCTGTCTGCGACTTGGCCGGCTTCCGGGGTCGTCTTTGGCTGTCATGTGTTTTCGCGACGCGTTGCCGGCTTGCGGACGCGGTCGTTGTCCACAGCAACCCTCGCTTTTGCCCGTCGTTATAAACCCTCCGTGTAGGACCTCAACTTGGAGTCGAGTCGTCTTAAATCAAATCGTGCTTTTTATTTCGCTTCCACTGCCTGCAGCTCTGTACCACAGCCCCAACTTTGTCGGCCTCTCTCGTTTGGGTCGATCTGATATTTTCGTCGACGACAGTCTTCGCTCCCTCGTCGCTCTCGCCTCTCTCGCCTTGCCACTCATTGCCGCGCTCTGTACTTCTGCTTGACCACCATCTTGGTTGGCACCGATACCCACTATATACACATCAACCAATATTTCCTTGTAATATCCCCCATTCACACTCATTCCTTGACTCAACATGTCGAGCCCCTCCGACGTCATCGCCTGGCTGGTCCCAACGGCGCGTGGCTCCTTCGCCGACAAAGCCACCCACCTCCCGTCCAACGACTTCCGCACCGTCTCCACGGCCTCATCGCCCATCCTCGCCTCGCGCCTCCCAAACCTCATCACCAGCAAGCCCGCCAAGGCCATCCAGCTCTCCTTCAACAACGCGCCCAAGCGGCCCGGGTCCTTCGTCCTCGGCTCTGACCCGGCCCGCTGCGACGTCGTCCTGCCATCGCTCCCCGGCATCGCGCCGCGCCACTGTGCGCTGAGCTTCGACGCCGAGGCCAGGCTGGTGCTCAACGACTTCTCCGACAGCGGCACCCAGGTCTGGTACGACTGGGAGAGCAACGGCGATCAGACCGATTATACGTGGATCCTCAGCAGCGGGTACTCGCACGGCTTTCCCAATACCGTCCAGCGCATCACCATCGATATCCAGGGCGTGCGCTTCCAGGTTATTGTAAACGACCACGCGGCGGACTGGGACGTTTACCGCGAAAAGGTCGACGCCTTCCTCCAGCAGCCTGCCTGGACTGACGGCCTAAGTTTCGGGTGGGACCGCACATCCATCACCCCAGTGGCACCTCTATTCTCCTCGGTGCCACTGTTCCAGCACATCTTTGTCAAGTCTTTGGGTGACGAGCCCGTGGGCGAAGTATACTTGTGGAATATGGCTCGGCCGTGGGAGCCGATGGTAAGGGCGGCGGCGTAAAACCGCCGGGGCTATTATAGGAGTGTTGCATTTTGCTGGCAAGCGCATGTTTATGATGGGTAGAATAAGCGTCACAGGGCTCGGCGACAGCTCTTGGTTGTTTTCTTTCCTTATGTTTGTTTCATTTTGGACGCGCTCTTGGGTGGAGCGGGAATGCCTCATTGTAGTAACAATTTACTCCTCATTCAATCAAGGTATCACACAACTCCTAGCTCCTTTTGAACTCCATGCCTTGCCTTTAATCGTCCTCGCTCACTGCCAGCACCTCCCGCTTCTTCTCCTCGTCGGCTTGGTCCTGCTCCTCGTCGACGTCGAAGCGAGTCATGCTGAAGTCGGGGATGCGCCTCCTCAGCCGATTGTGGCCGCCCTTGTTGTTCTTGCGCATCTTGGCCGTCTGGGCCTCCTCGGCGACGACCGTCTTCTCACCATGGTTGTCCAGCATGGTTCCCTCTAAGCTGAGGTAGCTAGTCTCGCCGCTCGTTCCGACGTCGAAGTTGCGTATACGGAAGCGGACCTTGCCCTTGATCTTCTCGTCGCTGCCGTCGGCCCAGAAGCCTGTGCTGTGGATCTGGCGAACCACGCCGTGGTCGTCGGAGGTGATGACGGAGGCGGTCTCTTCGAAGCCTTGCGCCTCAGCAGCCTCGTTAGGGATCCATTTCCATGACGGGGGAAGTCTTCGGGCCTCGATCGAGGCGTTGAATTTTCCAAAGCAGACAACACCGATGTGGCCTTCGGTCTGGAGGTTGACGCTTCCCTCCATCCAAGCACCTCGACTAGGAACGAAGAGGTCGACGTCGGCGGTGATCCAGCCAAAACCAACGGCAGCCTCGTCCTTGGCCATCACAGTCATCGGCGTCTCATCGTTCGTTGCAGCACCGTTCCTGCCTGGCTTCTCGCCAAATGCGACATTCCTGTAATCCAGCAAAACACCGCGCAGAGATGGCACGTATTTGTTCAACAAGTGTTGCAGGTGTTGGTACTGGCAGCTGGTGACAGGCTGCGCCCAACCAACGGGGTACAGAGGCTCGTAGAGGGACACTGTCTGAGTGAAGAAGGGGAACTGTGGGTTTGCGGGGATGTCGGGTGGTTGGTAAATGGAAGACTTCGAGGATTTGAACGGTGTCGCAGTGTCGACGTCCATAGCATCCGGGTCGGCGAAAGCGTCCTCTTCAGGCTCGGGCGCCGTCTGAGCCTTGGGTTCTGGTTCGACGGCCTCGTTCTTGGACATCTTCTTCTTCTTCTTCTTTTCCCCATTAGCGTCGGTGGATGCGTCGGCCTTCTCGGGTGCTGGAACTTCGTCGGCGTCGTGCTTCTTTTTCTTATGCTTCTTCTTTTCCGATTTCGACACCTCCTCCAGAACAGGCGCGCTCTCTTCTGTCACGTCATTCTCGGTGTGCTTGTCCTTTTTGCTCTTCTTCTTTTTCTTGTCGGCCTTCAGGTCGCCGTTAGCCAGCTCTGGCGCAGCAAGCTCAGCAGCGACGCTCTTGGACTTTTTGTGCTTTCGCTCGACATCGCCAGAGGGGTCGTCCTCTCGGGCGCGCTTCTTGTCTTTCTTCGGTTTCTTCTCGTGCTTGAGAGCTGCGGGCTCGGGCGAAGGGATTGGCGCCATTGTTCGGTCGGTGGTTGTGTGCTCGCGGATCGCCGATGATCAGGTGGAGGAAGCTGGCAACTGCGTAGAATTTTTTTTAGGCCGGACAGCTTATCGATTATCGTCGCTTCACCGAGCCCACCGAAGTGGGGGCTGGATCATGGGGGGTCCTTTACCATAAGTCGGTTACCCTATATCCCTCGGGTCATCTAAGAAGGGATAATCCCATGAAATCCTCAACCGATATAATCTACAGTTGACAAATATTTGGAATCAAAGCAGATCAACCTTCCTAGATCGTTGCCACTTTATGTGCTCTTGAGTCTTTCCTGGTGTAAAACCCAACTATTTCTTGATCATCCTCACCACTTGATGGCGGTGATGTGTCACCTTTCAAGTACCAAACGCAAAATAGTCGATTTATTTGATCAACGTGAAATCCTGAACGAGATACCTAATATTACCCCAGCCAGTTACCCAACCGTGAGCTCGTCCATGGTTTACTACGCGACTTTCGATTAGGTTATGTTGCAAGCATGGTTGATTGCCACTCATCTGCACCACCAAGACGCAACGAAGACCCACAACAAGTTGGAGCCGTATTACTTGCATTCAATAGAACTACCATGCCTCGGAACGGCCTCTCCGAGATCAATCTAAAGAGGAACCGGAGAGATATCCCCGGTGTTAACTTGAATCAACCCATCATCTCCGATTTACGGCCTGGCAAACATCTCAATGACGACTCCGCATAAGCAAGGAAGAGGTGGCGTAAGTTCCACGTGAGAAGTGCCGTTCTACCGTCCCCTTGCATTGCCCATCGGCACAAATGCAGGCAGGAGACAAGATTTCACTGTGCATGAATGGGCACAAAACGGATTATTCTAGCACGAGACCAAGAAACTGAAAACCAAGCATGAGCCAATGTCTTTGCCCAAATAGTCACACTGGGTGGGTTTCAGGGGACACCGTTCGCAACGTGCTCGCAGGCGTCATTCCAAAGCCTTCTCACTAGAGTAGTGACTCATTACTGTCGCTGTCGCACAAACGTTGGTGAGTGAATACTGACTCCGAATAAAGACGGTTCAGTGGAGGTACGTACTGGACGGAGAAGACGGCTAAGACAGTCCTTGGAAGCATCTAGGACGACGTATTAGACGGCATTAACGGCAGAGACAGCGGAAGTGGGGGGCCGGACCGAAGAGTTGACGAGGGCAGGACTTAAGAGAATGTCAAAAACGCCTGGATCTTTAGTTTGTGGCATTCAAGTTGGAGCTACTGCACCTTGTTCAAACGGTACAGTGAAAACTGGAGAATCGGTATTTCTGGAAGATGGCAAGGTGCAACGTCCGAAGTAAGGGCGACGTTGGTGGAGACGATGATAGTTTTTGATGGTTCTGTGATGGGTAGTGATATCTCTCAAAGGCAAGGTTTCGGCGACACTTGTGTCAGGTCTCTGTCCTTTGTTTCTATTGCTAACAAAAAGCCACAACGTCCAGGCCTTTTTCAACAAAGGTGGAAGAGGGGTTGACAATGTCAAAGTGTCTAACACAGACGGAGAGTGTGGTGCCTCTTCCGCTCGGGTAGCAGACGGCACTCCCCACTTCCCACGAGCGGCTGGGTTCCCCACCAATGGGGCCGAGTGGGAAGAGTTTTTATTTCTCAAGCTGGGAGCGGTTTGCACCTGGAGAAGCAGCACAAGTGGAGTATGGCGGTCGGAGGAAGAGACTGGTGTGTGTGGGGAAATGCCATGTTGTTGGATGCCGTAATTACAAGGCCACAAGTCTGGTGTCCACCTACCTAGAACCCAAAAAACCACTTGCACTGCGGCAGCCACGTCGGGAGTTCTGCCTTGGACAGTGTCCCAACCACCAAGCCGCACATCGATGCTTGAGCGAGAAAAAAGCCACACACAGTATGAGAAGGGGAAGAAGTGGTGTGATGACGCTGGGGCTGGATGTTGGACCAGCTTCTGCGAGGTTGCTGACATGCAGACACCGCTGAATCGGGCTGCAGCGGAATCGGACAGAGGGCATCCGCTTGATTCGCCCTGGACAGCACCCAGCAACGAAGGCTTTCGACGACATCCATGGAAGCGGGAAATCTCCCACGTTCCGAGACAGAGTTCCCCTCCCTCACACACCATCAACACCTAGCGGCTGTTGGAGACTTGGACGGGATCCCCAACTACGGCAGAGATGCACTGTATTGCAACTTTGGTACGTGGCTCCGATGGGGCTCCTATTGTGTTTCTATTTTGCGGTGAGCTTGCGTCTGTCTTTGGCGGGACGAATGAACGGACGCACACAATGAGTTCACCGCTGGCAGGAGGATGAAACAACTGGCAGCTCCGCAAAACAAAGAAACAACCTTAATGACACTCCCGCGCTTTGTACACCGTAATACAGCACAGCACGGCATATCGCATCGCATCTCATCTCAACCTATTTCACCTCCCGCCCCGGGGGTCAGTAGCATTGCGCCCACAGTGCAAAACACCTACTTTTAGCTCTTGACAGGCGGAAGCCATTGCTTTCCTCCGTCTTCTGGCGTCTTTCCACGGTTCCACAGCATTGGGCCTGAGGCATCTTGCTTACATCGACCTGCCGGAGTGCTGCCAGTGCTGCCTGACAGATACATACCGTGTCGAATTGAACGCCTTGGCCAGAATCTCCAAGCCTCGCCAGTCCCCGCCGCGATGCAGAGTTTTCTCGCTCGTTGCCTCTCTCCTCTTGCAAGACTAGCAGCGGTGACAGATCAGCCATCGAGGGGCCCCCGATGGATAGCGGCCAGGGGTGCAACTAACAGAGGTCACAGCCCTGCCAGCCGTAGATCTCCATTCTCTCCGCGGACCCTTGTCCCCTCTCGAGTCTTGTTGGCTTTTCCCCATGTTGGCTTTTCCCCTTGTTGGCTCGCCCCTTGCCACATGTTCAGGCACGGGCACTCACTCCAGCTCCTCCAGCCGCTCGCCAGGCTTTGAAATCGCCGAGTGACAGCCCCGGATGGACCAGTGATCTTTCAGGCGTGCCAGGCTCTTGAGTGTGTGCGTCTTCGGGTCCCTGACTAATGCACCGTGCCTGGCTCTGAACCAGGGCAGGCCACACCATCATGGACGCCCCAAGCCGCCCCTAGGCAGATCTCGGTTTAGTCAGGACTTGAATGAGCCATTTTCCTTGCCAGGGGGCGGCGCCAGAGGAACAAGGCCAGCCAGGACGCCAGGACACGCCAGGGCCAAACCAACTCTCAACGACGACTGGCCAGCTGCAGCTTGCATCCATGTGATTCTCATCCCAACCCGCACATCGCATCGGCTCACTGCCGAGCGGGTCCACGTTGCATCCCACGAGCGCGAGCGACGGCGCGCAAACAAACTCCTCGGGCTGGACGCTGATGGGGCTAACCCGACACTAGCGACTTGGCCGGGGCACGGCATCGCGAATCATGGCGCGGAGCTGCTGCGACCCAACTTGCTGGACCTGGCGGGCTGGCAATTGCCTGCTGGGTACCTGAGCGGCAGCCCTGTCCGGCGTCCACGGACACATTTTCGGCCCCCAGCCGGTCGGGATCTTTCTTGTTTCGCCTGGCATCTGTGATGCGGTCTTTGTCGTCCTAGTCTTCCAGATGCCTGGGCAAGTAGCTCTTTCTCCGATCGACAGAGCCACCACCCTCCAGAGAACCCTAGAGATGCTCCCCTTACCTATCCCCATCGATCTATATAAGGTCGAGGTCCTTCACCTCAATCCAGATTTCTTTCTTCTCACCACCATCCACACATTCCCTTGATATCACCTTGATATCCCTTCCTTTCTCACTCTTCTTTTGACACTCCCTCGGCTGGCCGTCGCCAAACCCAGAACAGATCCGTGATCAGTCCTTTGCCACTCTGTTATTCACTCTTTACTCATCGCCGTGCGTTGAGAATAACTGTCGAGCCAGTCTCTAGACAACCACAACTTCAAACAACTTACACCCCACCCACCCACACACTTTCTACAAGACAAGACTTACAAGATGTTTGCCTCTTTCACTGCTCTCCTCGCTGCCGCTTCGGCCACCATGGTCTCGGCCGCCGCCATCGCCCCTCGCGACTCCGGCACCGCCAGCATGACCCCCCACGACCAGTACTCCAGCAGCATTGGAGTCCTCGGCTGCAAGATCCAGATTAACCGCGTTGCCTACTGGCCCAGCTCTGTTGGCTGCGACGATATCTGTGTCAAGGTCTCCCACGCCGGTCGCAGTCTTTACCTCCTCCGCGTCGACCAGTCCGGTGGTGCACACGATATCTCCTACGATGCCTGGAACTACCTTGGCTTCGGCAAGTCGGCTACCGAAAACCCTCAAGAGGGCGGTGGCATCAACATGGAGTATGAGACGGTCGACGCCAGCAAGTGCGCCCACTTGCTCCACGATGGCAAGCTGCCCCTCTCTGCCGCCAACAGCATGAACTATGTTGCCTCCTGTATCGCCGAGCCCAGCAGCTGGGTCGCCAAGAACTACCGCCTCTACAACATCATGGACCCGATCTGCAAGTGGGGTGTTCAGGAGCACTGCACGCTCAACCTCGCTGTTTCCAACCAGCCCGACTGCCCCAGCGGCCTCGGTGCCACCGCCAAGCTCAACCTCGAGGTCTCCAACATTGTGTACGGTACCGGAAAGAAGGTTCAGGCCCTGTAGAGCAAGGATACTCTACCACAAACTCGCCGCCCTAGGATGGGGGCGTACCAATCGCTATGAATGAAATGAAACGACAGGATGATATCAACCAGACGGAATGCTTTTTCTTCACTTCTCAGTACATAGTTGACAATCAAGACAAGCCCACGCAAAAGTGGCATTTGATAACTTTAGCATGATGCTTTCCTTGACGCGCTTGAACTGTGAAAAACACGTCGAGGAAGATTGCGATTGGCACTGTAGTGTTGGCGACTGCTTGTTGGTGTAAGCCAGGCATGTAGGATTGTGCCTTGCAGCTGTCCGTTGGCTAGCGGATCATATTGGATGTGACAGGGAATTCCAGCGTAACACCGCAGCCATCTTACTGCGACGGCGGCCCCTGACAGCACACATTCCGGCCAAGGCCCTGGGCAAGCGTCTTTGTGGGGGGGGCAGCTGCTTTGGATCCACCATTCTTGGGGAACAAAGGCTTGCAGCTGGTCTGCCTATCTGCACGAATCCTCCGCTGCGCGCCTTTTGAAACAAATGAAGTAGCATTATGTGTTTTGGCTTATTTGTTCATGTCGGTCTCTGTTTGTTGTCCACGCATCTGGTCAGCTGGTCTTTGTGCGCCTCGAGGGCTTTTGGGCTGACGCCTGCCCGACGGGAGGCGGATTCAGAAGTGGGCTTTACTTTCTTGGCGGCCAACGCTTAATCCACACTTTGGGGGAGGAATGGAATGTGGATGAAACCGCGACGAACGATAAATCAGCCGAGATGGAGATGAGGGACGAGAGAAATGCCCCTGCCAACGCAGAGAGTCGCAAAAGTCGGTATCGTGACTATGTAGGTGTTGGCTGTTGGAATTTCTACAGCTGCCTCACAGCGGCAGCAATCGGGTGGTTCTAGGTCTCCAGACGGGACCTGGGGAAGGCCTGGCCAAAGCACCCACTCTGGATGAAACCCCCGTTGGAATGGGGTCATGGACCGGACGGTGACATGTTTTTGTGCGGCAGGGTCTGGCGGCGGCAATAGTTCGAGCGCGTAGTGCTGCATCAGCTCATGCTCTGGACATACAAATGGGCCAACTCGTCTTGTCAGAGAGGAACTCGACGCAGATGCAGACCGTGATGGGGTTGGAAGAAACATTCTGGGAATGGGCGGATTGGAATAGTGAGATGCCTACCAGAGGACTTTGTTGGGGAGAACGAGTCAAGGTGGTAGTAGACCTGGGCGGTTAACGGTAGGCTAGGCGGCCAAGACAATCCAGAGGTATTTTGGTATGTTGAGCTCAGGGATGGTGCTTGCGTCGGCCGATACTGCCCTGACCTTGCTCAACTTGTGATGTCCGAGTCTTCGTGGGCCTGGGCATGTCGGTTGGTCTTTGGGCTTGATCGTTTCAAGGTAAGACCTTGCTTCTGGGCCAGTAAGAATGTATGGGGACTTTTGAAGCACGTAGATTACGTGCATCGCTTGGCCAGCGTCTCTATCAAGAATAGCGTGAGGATGATGTATAAAAATATCTACAAAGTACAGTCACATATCAAGAACCGCTGTGACCCGGTCCACGTTGTTGTTTTCAAGTCAATGAGCGAGCTGCGGCAACAGCACGGCGCGACACCCGAAACCGACACCCGAAAGATCGCATAACTAGGTAGGCATGAACTAGACCACATCAAATGGAATACATGCGTCGCCTCGACTGTTTATCATATTCACCCAAAACACAGACTTTGTCGGTACTGTATGCACTACGTGCTACTACTACCCAGCCCGCTGTATTTTCATGCTTAGCCTCTGAACACCCATCGTACCTCAAGCGCAGCTGAAGATGCCTACTAAGGTAGGTATGCATGATTTCGAGTGGACTGGGACCGCGTCTCTGATACATTCCCGTAGTTGAAAAAGCGGTTCCGACATCCTCGTCGTTGTCCGTGATTCCATGGGCACAAAGTAGAGCTCTAATAAATCGCAAGTTCCGATCCTCCTTGCTCTTTATTCCTATCCTTCACATAGCTCCAAACCAAGCTGTCTAACGACCACAGCGACTCTTCGGAACTAGGCACAATTCAACCGAACGCGAAGTTTATTTGAGTCGAACAAGCAGACACTGAATCTAGTCAACTTGCAACTGTACAGCGATTTGCTGCAAACACGCCCCCAGTATTGTTCCGAGGCCGGCCTATGCAACTAGGTTGGCAGCCAAGGACGACATTTTCACCAGCTATTGAACATCAGTTTACATGATTGCTTCTTAACAAGTGGGTGTGAACGTTCAACTCGCAAAGCCCTGTAAGTAGTTGCATCTCGCGGATTGTCCGTGGTTGATGGGACTGCTTGTCGAGGGGAAATGAGGGCATTTCACGTGTCAGTGAGCTATAAAAAAACAACCCCCCCCCCCCCCCCCCCCCCCCCCGAGCTCAGCTTTTGCATCCAATAAGTATTCATGGCGGTTATGGGTGAGTAGTAACTACTTCTCGAAAACATACAGTTGTCTTACTGCATTTCGAAGGAAATAATAGTCCTCGGCTAAGATTTCGCTATCATGAGTAATGAAGAGTCAGCAGACGATTGGGAATTGCTGACTGATCAAACACCCGGCCTAGGGCGCTAGGCCGTTTATCTGACAGTGGGGTTGGAAATTCTGTCGACGTCGGCAATGTTCCAGCGGACGGACACGGCGCGGACCTCGGCGTGGCCGCGCCGACACAACCACTGAACTATAGCGAGTTCAAGCCCATTTATAGCGGTTCCGGCAGGCCGGCAGCCCCCCGGCCAGACCGCGCGGGGAAGGGATGACTAATGCTGGGCGGCCATGCGCAACCAGCAAAACCCCACTAAGCCATCAAGCAATGGTCCCGTAAACTATCGCCATCGCTGTGCTTCTGGTTGCTCATCCACCACTTGCGTTTTGTCTCAGCCTGTCTTGGCTCCATTGGAAAGTGCTTTGGCTATTGTCTCGTCCGTTGCCAACCAGTACTCTCTGCCTGCGACCTAGATCATTCTTCTGTCTTGATTCCGACACTCCCATTGTCCAATGCGCATCTAGCGACCGACCTCCGCCGACCTCCGCCCGAACGTGACGACCCCCGATTGCGGCGCCGGCAGGGAATCATGCCTTCAGATGCCATGACGGACTCCCCAGCAGGCTCGGCCCAGCTGCCGTCGTTTTATTCCCCCCGATCCAAGGCCGCCGATGCTTCAGCTTCTCTCGATGGCAACGAGAATGCGCAGCGCCAACAGCCCATAGACGACTTGTCCCTTTCCCCCGCCGAGACCCCCGAAACCCCCGCCGGCTCTGCTCTGCCGCCCCCGCCGTCGCTGCTCTCCCCCGCTTTCACGCCGCCTGCTACGCCGGGAAGCGCAACACCCACCACCGCTGGGCCTCGTGGCGTTCCTGTCGACAGCTCAATCGACTCGGGAGGTTGCGGGCATAAGCGGCCTCGGCTGCTCGAGACTCTACCTGTCGTGCAATGTATTGTGCGCGCCCGCATCCCCACTGTTGCCGGCACCGAGATGTTCCTCCACCTTTACAGTAACAATGTCGACAAAAAGGAGCATCTTGCCATTGTCTTTGGGAACGACATTCGCAGCCAGAGCCTCGATGCGCCTCGCGAGGGCGAGACGGAGATGGACCGCATGGTGCGCGGCGCATACACTGGCAGGCTGTTTCCAGGCCGGACGACGAGCGGCATGGATGCCGGAGCGGCCCAAGGAGAGCAATCCCAGACGCCTCAAGCTCCCCTGGTGAGGATTCACTCCGAATGTTACACCGGTGAGACTGCTTGGTCAGCCCGGTGCGACTGTGGTGAGCAGCTGGACGAAGCCGCGCGCCTCATGAGTCTTCCCGGTAACGCCAGCGGCGGCATCATCATTTACCTTCGGCAGGAGGGCCGTGGCATCGGCCTCGGCGAGAAACTCAAGGCCTACAACCTCCAAGACCTGGGCTCTGACACAGTTGAGGCGAATTTGCTCCTGCGACACCCTGCCGATGCGCGTAGTTATGGACTTGCCACGGCGATGCTGCTGGATCTCGGCCAGCAGGATGTGCGTCTTCTAACCAACAACCCCGACAAGATCCGTGCAGTCGAGGGTCCGAACCGAGAGGTTGTGGTCAGGGAGCGTGTGGCCATGGTGCCGCTTTCGTGGAAGGGTCGGGGTGGTTTCCGGAGCCAAGAGGTCGAGGGCTACCTCAAGACCAAGGTAAGTCTGCATTCCGAGTCCGAGGCCTAGGGAACATCAACTAACCAACATGGTAGATTGAGAAAATGGGCCACATGTTGGATATGGGTGGACTGTCTTGATGATGGAGAGGTGCAAGACCAAAAGGTATCTGGAAAACCAGAGAGTCGTAAGGGAGGCGTGCTGAATCGGCATCACACACATGATCGGAGTTTGTTGTTGTTTTGGAGTGCTCGATGGCGTTATGGCGGAAGCTCTGTTGGGTCTGTAGATAAAACCCGATATACCTCGATCCTTTTACCACTATGGACTACTTGATGTAGCGAATGGGCCAGTTTTGGTGTGATTATCTTTGGTATTGACTTGTGAGATGTCATGAGCTGGTTTTCAGCTTGGGACGAATCAAGACTATTCTAGATATATTCATCTCAGCAGTCATACATCATCAGGCTTTCCACTACTCGCACTTGAGAGTCTGTGCTACCTAGTACATGTGCCTCCGCGTTAATGACATTTTTCGGATTTTGAGTTGACTGCACATCGGACGGGAAGTGGCGTGTGCTCCAATGACGTTGCACTGGCGGCGATGTCAAAGTTTTAGTGGAGAGACCCTGTACCGCTCTGCGCTAGTGGCTCCAGGCAGGTGCCACTGGCACTGAGCGCGTCAAGCTTCATTCTGCCAAACTCGTTTTTCTTCATCTCCCCAGCGTGCTTGTTTCAGACCACCGACTCTCCTTTACTTCTTTCCCCCAAGCATGCGATTCTAAGGACCGCAAGGACTGCCTCGCCATAATGACATCCCAGGGCATTCGTCTGCGCCTCGTCATCCGCAGGCACGCGGTCCCTGAGCTCAAGCTCGTTTGGCCCTGCGTCGCCTCCGAGGACCTCACCGTCGCAAAACTCCTCGCCCAAGTCAACGAGGTCGTACCTCTTGAGAGCGGGGACTGGGGCCTCGAGGACTATGCTGTTGAGCTAGCCGATGGAAAGGGAAGCAGTTTCGAATGTTTGCACTTCCAGCAGGTTGGCAGGATCTTGAAGGAGGATGATGAGGTCTTGTATGTTTTGGCCTTTTTTTCTTTTTCTTTCCCGCACTTCATACATGGCTCTTCTAACTTAGTAGCAGGATCCGATCGCTTCTTACCGAAGACCTTAGACGACGAAGATTAAGCGGACGAACCCAAATTTCCTATGACGGGAGGCACCTCATCGACGGTCTTCCCTTTGGAAGGCCCTGGCTCAGAGTCCCTCGGGATCGGCCTGCCCTCGATTTGCCTCCACGAAAGCGAGCTCGGATTGAACAGGACGATGACGACGACGACGATTTGGAGGATGACGAAGACGACGAGTCTTTCAGAGACGAAGACGAAGAACAGCGAGAACAGCTTATGCTAGAAGGCCCCGAGTCGTTTGATGCGGATGAGCCTAGCAGTGTTGGCATACACGCATTGTTTGACGATGCCGACCGATATCTCGATAATGAAGTTGAAGACGAGCTCGATGGCGACGACAACGACTTTCTCCCGGGCAGGGATGCTGAGAGCAGCGCTGACGAGGAGGATGATGTCAATCTCGAGGAGGAGTTACGAGTTCTACAGCAAGACAACGCCGTCATCGGAGACAACCCAGAAACAGAGCTTCTGGAATTTGATCCTAGCGAGGACGAAGCTTCCCCTGCAGGTCTTCTTACAGCTCAAGATCTCGACCTCTCATCGCTGGATCTTATCACCACTCTTCGATCGGCGTTTCCACTCACATCGGTATCTGCCATCCATACTGAGCTGCTCCGCCGAAAGAAGAATCTGAGAGCAACATTCCAGGCCCTCACCAAATCCAACGAGCCGGTCATCAGCTTTGACGAGATGATGGATCGAGCATTGACCTTCCCCGACTTCCCTCAGCCAACTCTCCTCAGCCAGGGGAACTCACTGCTCGCAGGCCTCAATGCCCAAGATCTTGGAAGCCCAGATCCTGGAGGCCTCAGCGAACCTACAAGGCCCATGATAGAAGAAGTGGAAAGTATTGACACTCCTGCTGTGGAGGTCTTGGAAACCGAGGTCACGACGACTGAAACTCTTAACATCAGCCGGTTGACTGAGCTCGAAGTTGAGACGAACGGTGAAAATGCATCCAGCAGTGGCAGCTCAGATTCAGACTCAGACGAGGAGTCAAGTTCCGATAGCGACTCCGATAGCGACTCCGACAGCGACTCCGACAGTGACTCTGATCAGGCTATGGATAGCCCATCCGGCTCTGATTCGAGCGATTCCGACTCCGATTCCGACTCCAGTGAAGGTGGTACCGGCGTCGACAATTTAGTGGAACGCCACGATAATGAGAGCGATAGTTCCGGCGACTCTGACTCCGACCGCTCAAGCGGTCATTCCGACTCCTCATCGGAACCAGAGGAGATTCCTTCAAAGAAGAAAGCTTCGGCAGAGGCACCAATAGCCACTGAGCCTACAAAATCCATCTCTGTTGTCACTTCTGCACAAGCTTCAGTGCCCCCCGTTGCTCCCGGCTGTGGTCTTAACAGAACGCAGAAGCGAAACGCTCGAAGGCGAGAGGCGAAGCGGCTTAAGGAATCAGATGGATCCCAAGCACAGCCGCCAAAATCCACCGAAGTCGATGGCGAGGAGTTGGAGCTGCTTGCTCGAAAGAGAGCTCTTCTCCTCAGCGTGGCCGGCGACGAAACCCTGGAGAAGGCAAAGCCAGAGCAGCGCACCGTTCTTGGTAGCGCAGAGGCGCAGCCTGAAGAGACACCTGCACAAGAGATACTCCAGGATGCGACACCAATCAGCGAACCCCCCAGCACCGAGCCCGCCTCACAGCGCCGCTTGAAGGTCGACATGGGTGCTGGACGCAGACTTCTGTTAGGCGCCCTCGGGCTAAAGAACCCCAAGTCAAAAGCGGACGAGGACAAGCTTCGGCAAAACCTCATGAAAGACGTACGGCCATTGAGGAACCATCGAATCCAGGATAGCTCGAGTGTCAATGGGGCCGAAGATGCCAATCCAGTGCAAGCTGAAGAAGACCCTGAAGAGTGGCGAGAAAAGATCTTATATCGCGGTGTGGAATGCTGTCAAGAGGGAATGGTTCTCAGCGAGCCACCGTTTCCATTTGTGCAACGTTGGGATCCCCAGCAACAAGCTGGTATCATGAGAAAGAGAAAGAGAGACTCACAACAGTTCTACGATGACAGTTACTATGAGGAAGACTCGCAATGGAACGAGAATGACGCCGAATGGGACAACGGCAATCAGAAGAAGAAAAAGAAAAAATCGAAGAAGCGCAAGGCCAAGGCTAACAACGAGCACGAAGGGTTCGACAGCTCTTTAAGTGGAAACGAGGACAAGACCGATGCTGACGTTGTTCTCAACTATGACGACCCGCCAGCCAAGACAATTGCAGAAAGCAGCCAGTTCACAGACGTGGATGATCTGCCATCACTTCCGTCGGATTTGTCTGGTCTTGTCGCACTTGAGTTTGATGACATAAAGCCGGGTATGGTGGTCACCTGGAAGCAGTTGCTCATGTCCAAAGCCACAAACTGGCAACCCCAGATCGCATCCCTCACTGGATTGGTCTTGTCCATTAGCGACGATGCTTCACTCCACGTCCTACTTGCTAAGAGAGATCGTGAGGAGAACGACAAGGTTTACGATGAGCAAACCGGAAAGCGAATATACGACAAGTTTGAGGCCCCAGCATCGGATTCGGACGACGAGGGCGAGGACGAAGACACAGGACGGCGGGATGTGGCTTGGGAAGAAATGACCGAGGCGAAACTGGTGCAACCGGAGCCCGCACCCAACTTGCCGACGACGCCCGCGAATGGGATCTTAGCCCAGATGGTGGTGAGCGCCGCTGCGCACGATTCCATCAAGGACAACAAGGTTAGCAAGAAAATCGACAATGACGAGACTGTGGCTGAGGAGTTAGATACGCAGAAAGTGATGGCCGGGGTGGAGGCCGATCTGAGGGACCTGGAAGCAGCCGAGACTGCGGAAAGCAACAAGTCAACCCCGATTCCATCCGGACAGGTCCCACCACGCTTGGAAGTGGCCCCCACGGCGAACGGCACACCAAATATCGCTATCCCAAGTACGATTTCACCAAACGACAGTATTAACAGCCCGGGTCGGCAATTGCAGGAGATGTCACAGATGGCTATGGTTCTAGACGCAGAGACGCACGTTGTTGCTTCTGAGGAACATCGCGAGTCTGATGTCGACGAAGCGGCTGAAGAGAGTAACTCTATGGCAATGGACTTGGATGATTCGGATCCAATACCCATGGACGGCTCCTTACTGGATTCAGTAATTCCCGACAGCATGCCGTCGCTTGGTCTTCCTTTACCGCCATCAGACGAGAAATATTCCCGCCCATCACTTTTGGTCGACTACCCAACTCTCGCAGTACGTTCTTCAGTCTGCAGTGTTCACAGTGGACGGCAACCCACCTCGGACTATGACATGGAAGAGCCTCATGAGGAGCACATTTCGGATTCTGGGATGGCAGAAACAACGTCTCGCGAGCATGAGAAAACTCCGACTCCACAGGATGCTGAGTCTGTAGATATAGCCTCGAGGGGGAGCAGTCCGTTCCCATCGTTGGAAGAAATATTTCATACGGCAGCCACGTCGAGACACACGCAAGGCTCAGCGAAATCGACGCAAATGTCAGCACTTTCTTCTCTAGAAGCCAGTGCGAAACGCGATGTTGAGTATGAAGAGGCGATGCGCAAGCTCGATGAGGGCGAGGAGGAATCGGAGCCGTCTTCAGACAAGAACAAGTCAATACGGAGTTTGTTTCCAAATGCAACGCAACCTGAAGCCTCGGAAGATCTGCCTCAGCTGCTTCCGCTCAAGCTGGAAACGCCTAGGAGGCTGATTCTCAAGAAGGAACCGGCATCGGAGGAGACGCCCAGGAAGCTTACTCGATCTCAGCAAGAGAAGCAAGCATCACCCTTTGGGATCCCAGAAGGGAGCCAGATCATTACACTCAGCTCCAGCTCCGCCTCTTCACAGTTTGCAGAGGATTACGCACAAGACAGTGACGACGAGACTTACAAGGAGAGCCCTCTGCCAGACGTCTCGGATTTTGGCCGGAAGGGTGCCGGCGATGTAACGCGACGGGAGACGAGGAGTCGGGGGAAGAGCGTGCCACCGACTGCGAACAGAACCACGCGGACTGGGCTGGGTCGCAGCCGAACGTCTTTACCACCGGCGATGAACGCCAACGCGAGCGCCTTCAGTCAGATCAAGGGGCGGAGGAAGACTACCGGGAGGTTTTGAGGCAGGACTCGGCTCGACGACTATATCCAGATGCATGGCCATGATGATTGCTTTTCTTTTTGTTCTTGTGTTCATTTACATTGCTGTACCTATCAGGCAGCGGGGCGAAGATACCAACCTATGTATTGATTAATCTGTACGATGGCGAGACTGAGGAGGGGACTTGGCGTCGGCCATGACTGAGCTGACGGTGAGATGGTTGGTCGAGATGGAAGGCCACGAAGACACTGCGGATCTTGAGTTGACAGTCGAAAACAATCAAGGCAAAAGTGTTTCAAGTCTCGTGTGACTGTTCCCCTCCGCTTCACACCCAACGCGCCCCAGCCAACCAAAGCCAACCACCTCCGGCACGGCCAGATGCCCACCCACCCGCAGAATCGGCGAACCCCACCCCGCCGATTGGGTCACGCAACCACCGGTGCAGTCATGATGAGGATAGCTTCACACTATGACGCCGCATTCGACGTGGTTGACAAGTGCCCTCCTGGAATGTAGGTGTGTCACGGGGGAAGAGAGCGCAATGCACCTTGCATCTGGACGCATGATAAAAAGAGTCGCGTGGCGCGTGTCGCATGGTTAAAACGGCGAGCTGGGCTTTGTCACTGGGTTTCTTGTTTTCTCGTTTTTTCTCAGTTCTTGGGTATATTGCTCTTTGTTCTCGTCTTTCTTGGAGGCCTTGTGAAATTGGTGGCGCTGTTCCGTTATTCTGCCTTCCAAGTCGACGAACAAGACATTACAGTACTACAGTTCTATCATCCCGACGAGATATCTATATCACCGCAGCACACCATTCATTACCAGCAATCCGAGCTCCATATTCCCTTTATGCTTCCGGATCCAGCAAAAATACCACATCGCTCTACGTCTTCCAAACCTCACAATGAAGCTACCCTACACCCTCCTCGCCGCCTGCCTAGCCAGCATCGCAACCGCCCTGCCGGCCACAACCACGCCGGCCACAACACCAGCCGCGGCGAAAGACACGCCCTCGCCCGCAAGGACAAGCGCCCGGGGATCGGCGTGCCTGCAGCCTCGGCAGTCCAGCCCGGAGGACGACCCGCCGCCGTACGTGCCCATCGTCACCGCGGCGCCGACGCAGGACGCGGCGCTGGCCAGTCTGGGCTACCGCCAGACGACGTACTACGAGTGCCGCACGCGGGGCGGCCAGGAGCACTGCGGCTGGCATATACCCGTCGTCAAGGATAACGCTGCCGGGGTGGCCGGGGGAGGACATGTGTGGAGGGCTGCGGGTGCGGTTGCAGGTGCGGCTGCGTGGTGGGTTGTGATGTGATCGGATGGATTGGGTTTGGTTTGGGAAACAAGCTTGGTGTTGGGGAGTTTGGTGAATTAGCATTAGACGTTTGATACCCGCTGGCTGGCCAGCAACTTATGAAGATATGAAGTATACTATTCAACTTGCCATCGAACTCTCCACCGTTAGAAGCTGTCAGCATGCCATCGCTGCTGTCTTCTGTCAGATCAGCAACACGAGAGACAGTGTAGAAACGTCACAAGCAAAAAAAACCAGACAGAGGAGCATTGTGGGATGTAATATTTTTTGGTCCGAAACCCGAAACACCTTTGATTTCATGCAAGTGTATTGAGGAAAGATCATGAAAGCCAAGCCCTCATTCCTCCTCGCCGAGTCCAGAATTCCGCCGACAGGTCCCTCATGCCGAAGAAATGGACGCACCCACATACCCGTGGCTGCAGAAGGCAAAACACCACAGCTCCACCACCAATCCGAGGATATACATGGACGTGGTCGTTTATTTCTCCTTCTTCGCCTTGGCACCCTTGGTCTTCGCCGTTCCGCGGAGGGTCTTTTGTCGGTTCTTGCGCTGCTTGCCTGTGTGGTGGAAGAGACCATGTTAGCCGTCTGCATCTCCCCGGCGATACAAAAACCGTCGTCCTCTGAGACGGCATCCATCCAGGGATAACCGCTCGACCAAGTTTCCATCGTGGAGGGGTACGCACGTTGCTGTCTGCTGGCACGCTCGCGCTTGGTGGCAAGGCCAACACGGACCAATCGGTACTGAGGCTCGAACTTCTTCATAGCCTCGGGGGAGTCGTAGACGAGGGCGAAGCCGGTGGTCTTGCCGCCACCGAACTGGGTTCGCAGACCGAAGACGGAGATCTGGTCCTTCTGGGCCTTGTACAGGGCGCCGAGCTTCTCGCGGAGCTCATCCTTGGCGATGTTGGCACGGTTGGGGTGGAGGATGTCACTGTACGCAAGTCGCGTCAATCAGCCCAAGTTCTTTGTCAATCGTCGACGCCATTCCTCCACCGCAGCGCTCTCTCCATCCCGGAACTTTTATTCTCCCCAGGCAGACGTGATCCTGTTTCGTATACGCAAAGGCACAATGCATATGTCGGAGTCGTCGCCGAGGGGAAGAAGGATGCAAAAGATGGGAGAGGCAGCGGTGGATGGCGGTGGGCGGGGGACGGCACTCACACGACCATCTGCTTGCGGCCCAGCAGAGGGTTGCGGATGAACTTGCGAGTTCGGAGGGTAACGGGGGTGTCCGCCATGGTTACGGTGTTGATGGTCTCTGGGTGTGTTGACGAGGGGAGAGACGGCGGTTGCGGTGGATTGAGGTCGTTGGGTGAAGTTGTCGCGAGCCACGAAACTAGGCAGAGAAGCGAAAATTCCGATTCCCGTGTCGCTTAATTGGGCCCAACCCTAACAAATCTGTGGGATGCCCCAATTATGAGGCTGCCACACAAACCAGGTTTTTCCCTGGGAAAGGTCACGTGATTTATGACCTGACCCACCTCGAAAACGTCTTGAGCCGGTAAAGCCTCGGTCGATACGATGAGCAATGGATGAGAAATTGTTAGTGAAGGAGACCTTGTTGACCTATTGATGGAGACTCCGGGTTGTGGGGAGAGTACACTCTTCAATCCAATGACGATCCCAACTTGTTGTTGGGGCTACTTTGAGGTCATCGTGACAATCCAGTATTAAGAGGACGTGTATGAAACATCGACGCACAGCAGCACAGACATCAAATTGTGCTTACTGCTAACTATGCCGTCCTCACCTACATGGACACGACAAGTCAACCGGTTCTGCCGCCAATATCTACAGCTGGAACCTGACTTGGACTTTCCTGACCCATCACTCCTCAAGACCCAGCAGGTCCAGGATGCCCTCTATGCAAAATTGTTTGCTGAGGACGCCATCCAGTTCGCGCCTCCGCAGCGATACCAGCTCCGAGCTCTCAAGGAACTTATGAAGCGAGTAGAGGCCAGCATCTCAGACTGGGAAGCGGATGTGAGTTTGGCGTCTTGTTGTACATCACAATCAGTGTACTGCACCGTGTCATTGTCGGTCTGACCGCAGCTGCAGGGTGTCTCCGATGAATTGATGTCCGTTCTGTCTCTGCTCCTTGCAACGCCACTCGCCCCTGAAGCGACGTCTGTCCAACAGAAATGCTACGTCACGTACCATTTATCAACTCTGGCTAGTGAGAAACCCGAGTCACAAACGAAAGAGGTTACGACAGAACCTCACATCACTCTTCTTGAGAACCGTTCTCTCATCTCAGCGGCTGGGACTACGGGACTGCGAACTTGGGAAGCCGCACTTCATCTCGGGTCATATCTTTGCCAGAATAGCTCCATTGTCAAGGACAAACGAATCCTGGAGCTGGGCGCCGGCACTGGATATCTCTCTATTCTCTGCGCCAACTTCCTTGGGTCCGCTCATACCATTGCCTCGGATGGCTCTGACGATGTTATCAACAACCTCCCGGAAAACCTATTCCTCAACAACCTCCAAGAGTCGGCAGCTGTGGCCCCGATGGAGGTCAAATGGGGTCACGCTCTCCTCGGAACAGAGGAAGACAAGTGGAATGGCGGCCGGCCCGTGGATGTCGTGCTCGGTGCCGACATCACCTACGACCAAAGTGTGATACCCGCATTGGTTGGGACCCTTGTGGATGTCTTCTCACTGCACCCTGCGGTCGATGTGTACATTTCAGCAACGCAGCGCAACGAGAAAACCTTCCAAGTGTTTCTGGACCAGTGTCAGGTAAACGGTTTCGCCGTTGAGAACTTACGGTTCGAAGTGCCGAGCCGGGACACACAAGAGGGACCGTTTTACAGTGACACGGTAGCCATCCGGGTTTGCAAAGTGTCGAGACCGTGACACGAGAAACGAAAGTCCCAGTGCTGCCCCTGACGGAAGCTGGTCTAATCCAGCTGGGTAAGATCGTACCCGTGTATCACGGCGGCCCAGCCAATGGAGCCATACAGATAATTCCCCAACATTCCAGTTACCGACTCAGGCACGGGTAGCCGCAGCAAGGTCTGGGCCATTGCAATACACAATAACTGAAATACGGGGTTAGCATTGCCGGGAAAGCTGGCTCAACAGGACCCGCTCGAGCAAGTTCTGTTCAGCACGTTGTTCTAGCCACGAGGCGACTCCAGTGCAACTCCGCCATCTTGGCAGCGAACCATCATGCCACCCCTCGAGCAGTCAGATCATAACATCCACCACCCCGCATGTACCGTTTGGGTGCATCCCACCAAGATAATCATATGCCGGGTCGAGTCCCGAGACAACTCGGGGTACCTGACCTGGCGATTGCGTGTTTAACACGATATGTGCTTCCGGATGGTCCTGAGAGTCATACCACTTGAGTTATCGTCGACGGGCTGGCGTCGGCAACGAGCTGCCGGCATGTCTTGATGATTGGCCCTTGTGCCTCGGGATCGTCACCTTGGAGGCTGTTGAGTTTCCATCGAGGGAGGGAGAGGCGGTTCCAAAGATTCACTCAAGCGTTCTCGAGCGGTCCCGATGAATGGTTGGCTTCCCCACATAATATGTCACAGGTGGCGCACAATACAGAGTGCTTCCATCCGGATCCCGTCAACGTGGTTTGGTGGGGCAGGTCGTGGTGGCACGCGAACATGAAGTCATGGAACCAACAACCAGCCTAAATACGAATAGAAGGAGGTCGGCCGCGGCTGATGGCCATGGGACCAGTAACGGTGAAGGGTCAGCCTGTTGAGCGCATCGGAGATCGATGATTCAAGCAATGCAGCACTGGGAGAGCGGCGTGGAGTGACGGGAAGGTATGCTAGGTTCTGTAAGGCACTGCACATCCTGATCGACAGCTTGGACGTAATGGGATGATGATGATGATGGCCGCCAAGGAAGCATGGGGAATTGGCGACGCGAATGGGAAAACCATATGACCCTGGTTTCGAGGCGGGGGCAATTGCATGAGCCCTGTGACGGGTAAGTTGGGTTGTTTGACCAGCGGTATGCAGAGCTAGAAGCTTTGGCGCTGTGGTGAGCTTGTCGTCATGATGTCTTGGGGCATGAAAGTCCATGGCGTAATGCGGACAAGGAACAGGATTTTACCAGACTAGTCCCTAGCACAACAGTTATCGGTACACAGGGTGCAAATCATCAACAAGTGCGAGAGGTCGGATTTCAGACTTTGCTCTACAACACATAGTAGCGTGCCCGTTGCTAATCAATTGTGTGCGCACTATCTTCGTCCGCTCTCCGGATGGGAAGCCGACACTGACGGCGCGGAAGACTAGGGAATTGGAGGAGCACAGTCCCGCGGATCAGGTTAACTGATTCCGAGCCTTAGTTAGACCCAGCTCTGTGTCCGTCCCGTCGGCGAACGCCCTCCGGAAAGGGACTTTGTCGACCCCAGACCCCTGCGCAGTTGGACCAGGGCAATGAACATCGCAGGGGGGAGGGGGGAATAGAGGCGGGAGCCATGTTTCGGGGTTGTGGCTGCCATCCCCTCAACATCACACACTCGACTCCTTTCTATCTGACGTAGGCGGTGGGTGATGTCGAAGGATAAACATGTCACGTTGTTTCGAGACGGTGGGTTGGTGTCGGAAGTTGATGTCATGCATTTCTGTATGATGCAGTGGATTTTGGCGGAGTGGAGCTGGAGACGGGGGTTTGTTTCTTAGACGAGATGAAGGTATTTTGAGCTTCCCATTCCAGAGGGTACCGGCCACATGGTAAGAATAGAAATGCCGCCCCAAAGTCCGCTTAATCCTGGTGATTGCTCGGGTTTCCCACTATTGGTACAAAGTATCATTACTTCCGTGGCCCGTCCATACGCATTACGAACTCATGTACGAAGACGCGGCATGCCAGGCTGTCGGGGGACGGACCGGGTTGCTTGGTGCTCTGCTCCATTCTTAGACTACGGGCCGGTGCTTACACAGGGGAGTTGAATGAAGGAGGGGGAGCAGCAGAGCAAATCATCGTCGCCGGTGTTCACCATGGAGTGAAGAAGTACGGATAGCTGACCTACCTCTTCCCGAATTCCGAGCCACGACCAGTTTGCGCGTCAAACAGGTGATGGCCTGCGCTGTCACGAAGCCGTCATCCCGAAACAAATCACCCCACGAAAGTCTGGCGGTCTCGTGCTTGCTTATCAGCAGTTTCAGCCAAAAACAACTCCCGCCCATAGCCGCGCCGGCATTTCGGCCAAGGTAGGACTAGGCCTTGCCTCTGTCCTTATCCATCGGCGTGGTCTGGGCTGTAGTTTACTCGTCGAGTGGGTGTAGCGCCAGCGCGTGTGTGTGGTGCTAAGTGTCGACGCCCTGTATTGTCTGGATACCTAGGTATCGGTGCTGTGGTTCGTGCGATGGGGCTCGAGAAGGCGGTATAGATGGCATTTGGACCGTTCCCACCCACCTCGCGCCGGCTACTGCAACGTAGGGCAGGGCTACACCACCAAGCCACACACTTACAGCTCTTGGGCCTTCACAGCTTCTCACCGGCTGCACTGGCCTAATCTTTGGCAATCGCCGCTGCGGCACGTGGTGCCCAGATTGCCAGAGTCCCTGTCGAGTTGCCAGCTGGCTGCTGTGAGAGTGTGGCCCAGTTGCAGCTGGGTCCCATATCCGTGGATCCATCCTCCCCATCTCCAACCCCATTCTCCATTCCATCGCTGCCGCTGGGTTGCATTTGTCGCGACTCACCCAACCGCCAGTGCACGCCCCCCTCCCCCCCGGCGCCACAGAGTTCGGTTACACTCAAGGCCCAGACGCGGCGTGTAACTGCAACAGCCAGTCCTCGAGTCTGGCCATGACCCCTCTCGGCAGTCAAAAAGGAGCCGGATACAAACCTCAACTATCGCTCCTCGCCGAGTCGACGGCCTCCTCCGCCCTAGCCCAGTCTAGATATTCAAGGGGGGGCAGGATATCCTCCCTTTTTTGCTGTGGCGCCAGCAACCCACCCACGGGCAACTGCGAACTTGACCGCCACCCTGGACGAAAGCAGTATAGCTGCGTTTGCCTCACCAACATCCCCAGAGAGCAGAAACAAAACCGCAGAGGATGGTATTCGTGCTACGAATAGGCACAGGGAGCCAAGGTCGACCCCATCCCGTCCCAAGATTAGAAGCGGGAGAATTGATAGCGCTAACAAGCCCACCCTTCTGTTCCTGGTTAGACCTCGTAGCCTATCAAGGATCGAATCACTCCTGGATGTAAAGAACCAACCAGGGATGGCTGTGAGGAGATGAAATAGAGTGATTAAAGAATAGAAGCAATCACGAACGTCCTCATCGCTCCCACCTATTGCGTGAGCAACGAGCCACATAGCGCTATTATTACGATTGCTGCTAAAGCAAGTACCTACGCGCACTGGCCACTGGGTAGCAATCCACACCCTGTACGAGGCCCAAGACAGGAAGAGGAGAGGGGCAGCAGAGGGGTGGCTTCGAGATGATGTGCTGCGGGCAAAGTGAAGTGCACTGCGCTAATAACGCAAAGCAGGACGGAGAAAAAATACCGTAAAAAAAACGATGCCGTCGGTCGCATCGAGATGGATCCACCCAAAGCTTGTGCCATCATCCACCACCCATGGCATCGGGCTGATCCATGGCTGTGATCGCTTGCCCATCCCTCTGCCACACAGCGCCACACACACACACACACACACACACGCGCACACCCACCTAGCGAGAACCTCACCCCCCCTTTTCTTCCCTTCCGACGATGAAAGCCTGACATTGCACTCTCCATGTCGGGTTCCGTGGGCGTGGAGCTACGAGGGTACCGTGGTACCCAAACGCCCCCCGGCCCGCCTCCAGCAGCTCTCCCACCTCCCCCAGTCCCCCGTTCTATCGCTATCGTGTGCCCGTGCTGACTCGCTGTTGGACCTTCATTTCCCTGGCCTGGCCTTGCTCCTAGCACCGGGAACCTTGCCTTGCTTGTCCAATGTGAACGGGGCCCTGTTGCGTCCATACTTTCTCGTGGAGATACATATAATCAATTGCTGACCCCTCCCTTCTCCGGAAGTGCTCCTCACGTTTGTAGTCTGCTCCGGATTCTGAATTATTGATCAACCCTCCATTACCAAACCACCGACTCACCAGACCGGTCCGCCTCCACGCCGTCTACACACACCACCGCACATACCACAGCCCTCCGTCTGTGTCTGTCTTATCTCTATTGCTGGAAACCCTGCTCCAAACAAAGGACCCCGGTATTCCTCACCAGCCACACACACGTTGCGTGTCTTAGCTCGCACATTGGCCCCAACCATACGCAATTCGCCTCTCCGACCTCAACCAGCCAAAAACTGCATCTCCACTCTCACCCGGTTGTTTATTGCTCTTCGTCGACGTCACAAAATAAAAGAGCGAATATAAAACTGGAAAACCTGGCACCTTCCTCTCCCAGTCACCGCTGCTTCAACCCCCCCATCGCTTGCCGTTTTATCCAACAAAGTCGTAATCGCTTCCGATGGTCTCGTCACTCGACGTGAGACCCCACCTCTTCGCCGGGCAAAGCCGACCTTCATCTAAGCCGTCGACATCGAACATCACCATTACAGTTACTACTGCCACCATCCCCCCTACTCTTTCCATCCCCAAGATGGCCGTCACCGCAAGCGTCCACAGCTTTGCTCTCGAGCAATACGTCCTCCTCCAAGAGCAACATCAAGAGCTTTCTAGCCACCTCGACCAGATTCGGCCCCAGATGGCCGGTCGCACCCGGTCCTCACAGTCAACGCCCTCGTCCTCGCCCACTCGATCGTCCTCGTCCTCGTCGGTCTCCTCCTCACCGATGCGACACTCTCGAAGCATTGAGCGCCGACAGCGCTCCCATGCCCGCTGCAGCGGCTGGGACGATTCCCACCGCGGCAACGAGCTGACCACCATTGTCGACGAGGAGACGCTGTGCGAGATCTCCGCCGAGGAGCAGCGCCTGTCGGACATCAACGAGAGCATCAAGCGCGCCTTGACTGAGCTGCTCAACTGCAGCACCGTCCGCAGCGACCGTTCGTTCCGCATGTGGGTACAAACACGCCTGATGGAGACGGAAAAGGAGCTCCGGTCAGGACGCCGGAGGAGATCGTCCAACGATTGAGCTCTCAAGCTATGCGACGAACTGCTGTCCCTGGCTTACATGCCAGCGGCATTGCCAGCAGTATCGCGCTACAACTACAACACCTACTACTCTTTTAATCTTAATCCTCTCTTGCATCTTCATCGGCAATGGCGTTTGGATAACAGGTCTCCGACTGGACAAAGATAGCCTCGGGGGGTTCTACTGGGATGGGATTTGCCTGGGAAAAGCGTTGGTTCTCTGGATTAGAGAGATTCATCTTTTGGGAGGCTATGGCTTTTGCAGACGGACAGAATAGGACGTCACCTTGCATCGCCTGGTTTAAGCATCGCATGGGCATGGGCAAGGCACGGCACGAGCACTTTAACTTTCTTTTCTACATTCTTGGACATTCTTGCACCGGTTCTGGAAACCGAGCCCTGGTGGGCCGGAGTCTATCATTACATTATTACTATCCCCTTGGGATCATCCTCCAGGGACACTAACATTAGCCTTTCTGGGGCACCTAGCAATAGTGGCTTCGGCCAAACAACCTTCAATGGATGCACATCACCATCTATCCTTACTGCTACGCACCAAGCTTTCAGTTATTGTGATATCACTGTAGGGACCGTAACTCCACTATCGATCTTCTTGATGAAACAGTGCCTGTCCACCTACTGGCGCACACGCGTTCACGTAAAACCCGCAATCTTATACACAATCGTCGGGTCTGATTGGGGAAATGAGTATCATTTCGCAACTTGGCCACCCATGTCCTAAAGTGATCGTTACTCTTGAGTGCTCACAGGGGCCCTGGTGACTTCATCCGGCCTAAACTCAAGCCTTGCCAAGGGGCTTGGCGCCAGGTTTTTTTTTTTTTGGTGCTGGGATGACACATCCAGCCATCCACTGATATGGAGTGCAGACTATAAAAGTTGCCGCTATTTGCACTTGGGCCTACCGGAGGCGACGTGTGCGGTACTGCGGACTCTGAGGATGGTGTATTTCTATAGAGCCAAAATGGCTTGATGGAGGCGACGTTTTCGTATTCAGCGGCTTAGACTGCGGTTTTTTTTCTCTGTGCAAAGTCCTCTCAGCCACTGCGCCCTGTCGATCAAAACGCACAGCCACGCCATGGCATTCCTTGTACACCCGTAGTAATGCAGAGAGATCACGTGTTAGAAAACCCAAAATACCCCCGTGTCGTCGCGTCTTGGCTGCGCCACAAGCCCAGCCACTGACACACCCCAGGCTCGTGGACCAATGTGGCGCATGCGCCCATGCGTCACCTTTTGCAGCTTGGTTCGCGCAAAGGTTACCTAGACTACATTTCACGAGACTCTCAACCCGACGACTTTGGCTCGCAATAGACCTACGAGGCTCTCTGACCCACCGCATGGCGTCGCGGAATCGCTAGGAACACACTCGAGACGTCACTCCTGATCGCGAGCGATAATGTCTGTTCTCCTGGAGACCACCGCGGGCGACATCGTCATCGACCTCTTGGTTGAGCACGCTCCAAAGCTCTGCGAAAAGTACGTTTCAATGCAACCCCGCTGCTTCCCATCTAATCGCCGAACTGACAGATAATGTAGCTTCCTGAAGCTCTGCAAAGTCAAGTACTACAACTTCTCCCCCGTCCACTCCGTCCAGAAGAACTTCTCCTTCCAGACCGGCGATCCCCTCGGGCCGCTTGCTAAAGACTCGGATGGCGGCTCTTCGATATGGGGCCATTTATCTGGCGACCCCTCCCAGCGCACGTTTCCTGCCTTCCTCCACCCGAAGTTGAAACACTTGGAGCGAGGCACTGTCAGCATGGCGACGGTGCCGCTCCCGTCCGACCCAGATACAAGAATGGCAGGATCGCAGTTCATCATCACGTTGGGCGAAGACACGGACTTTTTGGATGGCAAGGCTGCCATCTTTGGCAAGGTTGTCGAGGGCTTCGATGCTTTGGAAAAGGTCAATGAGGCGATTGTCGACGACAAGGGCTACCCGCTCATCGATATTCGGATCAAACACACCGTGATCTTGGACGACCCCTATCCCGACCCGCCGGGTTTGCGAGAACCAAGCTCGAGCCCACCTCCCACCGGGGAACAACTCAAAACAGTCAGAATCGCGGACGAAGCGGCACTACATGCGGATGACGGCGTGGACGAGGCGGAGCTGGAGAGGAGACGACGAGATCGTGAAGCCAAGGCGCAGGCCCTCACTCTGGAAATGATGGGTGACCTGCCCTTTGCCGAGGTCAAGCCGCCAGAGAATGTTCTCTTCGTGTGCAAACTGAACCCCGTCACTGGGGACGACGATTTGGAACTGATCTTTGGCCGGTTTGGCAAGATCCTGAGCTGTGAAGTCATCAGAGATCAGAAGACTGGCGACAGCCTGCAATATGCGTTTATCGAGTACGAGGATAAGGCATCTTGTGAGGGGGCATACTTCAAGATGCAAGGTGTTCTCATTGACGACCGACGCATCCACGTCGATTTCTCCCAGAGCGTCAGCAAACTGAGCGATGTCTGGAGAAAGGACGCTAATAACAAGCGGCGAGTGAATGCCAACCACGGTGGTTGGGGTGGTGTCAGGGAGCTGGAGAAGCGACGACAGTATCGAGACGAGGGCGAGCGGAGCACGGGGAATCATTACGGCATGGTCTACGGCAAGGAGGAGATGAAGGGACATCTTGAGCATAGCGGTGGCGACCGGCAGAACGAGGATGGGCCGCCGCCGCCGCCTCCACAACCCCAAGAATCAGAGCCACCCAGGGGATATCCGAGCCGGAGCCGGAGCCCAAGACGGAGAGATGGGAGCCGCGATAGGTATCAGAAGCCGAGAGAAAAGTATCGAGGGGATAGGAGGGAATGGGACCGTCGAGATCGGGATCGAGATCACAGGGAGCGTGGTGGTGATCGTGATAATGATAGAAACAGGGACAGGGAAAGGCGTGGCCGAGATGACTACGGACGGAGGCCCAGGAGATGAACGGCAAGGAGGAAAAGAAAAGCGGGAAATAACCGGGCTAGCAGCGGCGTACCACTGATTCAATGACAGGCGAGCATATTCCGCCGTTTTTACCATTTCTGCTCGCAACTCGGATTGAGACTGCAAAGGTTCAGGGGTGTGGAAGCTGGCGGATTTCGACAAGGACGGCCCAGAATAAGGGGGAAGGGCAGAGTATCCCAACTTACCGCGCTTCCACCACACGAGGGGAACTGGAAGACCGCCTCTACGATCGGGATGTCGACCTTGGTCCGTTGTCAGCTGCCGAGGTCCTCTCGAAGCTGGATTCTCATTGCCCCAGCCATTCCTGCACCGACCTCCACCAGCCTGTCATTGACTCACTAGGCACCTCTTGTTTGCTATTCTTGACAGCCCCCGACGGCCGAGGTGCTCGCCACGGCCCACTCATTGCTTCCTCGCCCTACCAGGCCTCAAGTTGATCATCGATACCCTTCTTCCGCCCTCTTCTTAGGCACTTGCCATGCATGCGAGACAAGCCTGCTTGATCGACGCATAGGCCAGCCAACAAGAATGGCACCGATACGAGCTCTCGCCTGGCTGTTGTTCGTCGGATCCCCCGTCTACCCCAATCACAGACCCTCCGTTGCCGCGACCTGATCGTGATCCTTGGCTTAAAGTCTGAGCAAGAACGGACACTGTGTCTTGCTCTCGACATGGCCCCACTATCGATGTTGCCAACGACCTGAGGTACGAGACAAACGTCGTTGTCTTGACGCCGAAAGTCCTGAGCTAGGATAGGATATGCAGAGTCGGGACTCTCGCGCCCGTTCGCTTCTGGCTATGATGCTGATCCTGGGATGGACACTGTGAGTCTGTATCACACGACGGCCTGTATAGAACGTTGCCTCGCAGAACAAGCGTGCGGTGAGGGCAAAGGGCTGGCTGAGGGATGCGTTGAGGTGGAGATGAGAGCTCAAGAATATACCAACGACCTGTACATGCGGAGGTTGCTTTTTCGGAACAACCAAAGAGGTTGGCTCGGACGTCTCGACCGTGGGTCGGCCGAGGAGGCTAGATCTCTCGTCCCGGTCTTGCGTAACCCCAACTGCCACTTCAGACAAGATTCGTCCCCTGCCCAATCTTTCTTCTGCTAATCGGTCGCCGAAGAACGCTTGCCCGCAGCCAAACCCCGTACGCATACAGCTGCACCTACGATGCCGTCACACATGACAACTCACTGCGTTTCTGGGGGTGCTCAACAGCCCAGGCCCAGCCCACCCGATCCACACTCGCCAACGGAGGACCAGGCATTTCAAGGTATACGCTACAGCATGTCTCTTCCTCACTTCGGGCACTGTAAACCAGGGCCAAACCGCTTGTCGAGGCCAAGGTCGAACAAGCCTAGTTACTGCATATGCTGAATCATTTGGAACCCCCCCCCCCTTCTCCGTTATCTCTCGGCTATGGTTGCTGTATATTGAACGCAGCGACGGGCGTAGCTCTGGACTAGTCGAATACATGCAAGGTATCCCGTGGGTGAGACCGCCACGCTCCACCACGCTGAAAGGCCGATGGGTTGCGTCTCTCGCCTTGTGTCTTTGAGGGTTGGCGACCCCGGATCGCCCACCCACCCACCCACCATGTGTTTGGATTCGGCGTAAACGCGATTCCATGTACCGGGTTCGGCTGAGAGCGGGCTTTGACTCTTGCATGAGAATTCCAAGACACCGTTTCAGACCCGCCACTTGGTTCGGCTTTGGCGTTGACTGGTGTTGACGATTGGGTACTTCTTCGCGACATCTTTCAACACGAGCCCCAGGCTGCAAAGACCGACACCCGAGCCTGACAATAGTTACAGTCGATCAGGAATTGCATCATGATGCCCCTGGGTGGTACCCGGACTAATGGGTCCGTGGCCGTTGTGTCCTCTGCCTACCAGCGTGGGACCTCAAGAGGTGGTCTGGCCAAAGTTGAGATTGACGCTGCCTTTCGTAACACCGGAGGGGACCACCTCGGGCGTCAAACCCCCCAGGCGAGATTTGTCGAGATGTGCGACCTTGGTCTGGCCGACGGATCGTCTGGCGGCGGCGGTCGAGGCTGGCGCTGGCGGGCCATTCGACCTGGGCCGCAAACTGCGTCCGGCGGGAAGCGACATCTCTGCCAAGCCATGTCCACGAGGCCTGGTGATATCTCCGATCCGGCCTCCGGCAGTCGCATCAACCAATTCGAGCGGCAGATCGGCTCCAGGGCGGAAACGATCCCCGCATGTGGCTACCAGGCCCGGGGTTTGTCCTCGCGGTTGAGCGTCCATGTCTCCAGGCCTGCACCCTGCAAGTCAGCCAAACGCTCTGGCGATGGCGTCCAATCCGCGTTTATCACGGCGGTATCACAGAGGCGTCCTGACGGTCTTGCCCAGATCCGGCCCCTGGGCAAGACGAGCCAATCGCCTGTATCACACAGCGGTGCACAGCGGCAGCCCGCAGCCTCGCCCGTCACACCCTTTAATGACAGGACGGTCGGCAGCATCATCCCCGCGGGAAGTCGCCTGGGCTAAAATGTTCCGTGCTGGGGTCCGTGTCAGATCCTTGGCTGCGGCCGGACCTTTCCTGCTCTGCCGTCGGTATGTAGAGAGGGAGTGTGGGGGAGAGAGAGAACGACACTGTCCTGGACTGGACAAGTCGGTTTCGCCATATGCTGTCCGCCCTACCATGTACAGTGGGAGAAAATGGAAGAAGTAAATTGGCTGGGTTGATACGAGATTTTCATGGTGCTGGCGAATGCGAGTTGAGTTCCACACCCCCCTTTTCTCATAGTAGATGGCGACGGGACGGATGGTGCTAGAGTTGAAACGCTGCGCGCAGAATGGTGAGCTAAGAGGCTGACGGGCTGTTTGCCATGTACTGGCATCTTTCGAGGCTATGGAGTATTGGGGCTTGGGCCAGAGACAAGCGGTGTCGAGGCGGCTGCCATGCCCCCAGCCGAGAATCAATCACATGTCCGAATACTCGCAGGGAGAAGTTTCCTCGAGAGAACACCTCGAGACAAGCCTCCCCGAACGGATTCTACAGGAATTTGAGCTCGGAAGCAGCGTGAAAAAAAAGCAAAAAGTACCTGAAGCTGGTTTACTCGCCAACCTCTGGAGTTGTCACTTCTCCTCAAAGTCCTACGAAAACTCAAGGTGGATATGTTCGGCGTCAATAGGCGAATGGACTTCCCAGCCTTACCAACTTGCCAAGACTTCGGTTTTGCACTCAGACGGCCAGACCCGACATTACCAATCAAGAGACCTGCAGGACATGATCCTTGCTAGAAGCTGGCTGGGGAGAAGACGCCATGCTCTGGGCAAGCAAATCGGACGGCATCCGGGTTGCCCTTTGGCGATCCCTTGCAGCGGAGCATCTGGCCCCCAAATCGAGTTTTTGCAACGGGCCCCGATGGTTCCAAGATACAGCTGCAAAGTGCAAAGTGCAAAGTGCAAATGCTGCCTGGACGGTTTCCCCGGGAGCCTGCATGGCGGTTCCCCCCGTTCCGCCGGTCTCGATTCCCCATACGGAGCGATCTGGCCATGGCTATCATCACACTCGCACGAGATGGACCGTTTGGCCGTGTCAATTGAGTTGGCCCCCGGCCCTTCTCCTGCTGCTGCTACTGCTGCGCGTAGCCTTGCGTGGGCTGGTACGTGGGATCCGAGTCCCAGGTTTTGACACCCAACACGGACGTCAACCCCGCGGACGCCCATCACCACCACTGTGCTTGTGCGACGGAGGACCATGGCACGACTGCGATGGGGCCCTGGAAGCTCTGTTTTGCACTTCTCTATCCTAAGCTGTCTTGGGCGGGTTGTGCGTCCATACCTGTCGAGCCCCAATTAAGCCAGAGCGACGTGGCCGAAGCACTTTGCGAGCAAACATGCAGCGTGGCCGCACCTATTCAACGCCGAACGGGTCATTTTCCCACCTCTTCGATGTTTGCCAAACGCTGCATAGTCGCCACGGGCTGTGCCGCTGTCGAATCACGGGCTTCCTTGGTATATTGTCGTCTTTCTCGCCCTAGCCTGGTTCTGTTCTGCCCTGCCCTCGTCAGCCGTTCGATGGTTTGGCGGCCGTTTAGGTGTAGGCGCAGCAGGATCATGGCTGCTGAACGGATAACTGCTGCGTTTGATGCAGCTTCTGCACATGGCGCGTCATAGCTGAAACCGAGACGACAAACGCTTGACGGCCGGCCGGTGTTGAGCTCGTGGTGATGGGGACCCGCACTGTTGAGACGTTGCCATCGGGGCAACTTGATATCCCTTCTCGTCACCGCTGTGCTGCCACGGCGTTACACAGCAAGGACTGAGAAGTCCATGTTCGAACATTTCTTGACGAGTGACTTGCGGTTGCGTTACCCAGCGAGGGTCTGCGCTCGCACATACCAGTACCGTCCATGTATCTGAGTACGAAGCCTCTCTATCTATCGTGTCATTGTCTCACAGCCTACAGGTTTGCACAAGTGGAGTGAGGCCTCTGAGGAGTCGCCGTTGTTTGTCTGCTAAACAGTGGAGAGCCCTTCACTGTTCCCTTCTAGACGACGCCTCTGGCTCGAAGTGGACGACGACATGGATCGGTGTCAAAGGAACATAGGGGGGTCACCCGTCAAACAGACCATCGCCGCCAGTCTCCATCGCCGAAGCACCACTTGCAAGTAGCGAGACAACAAGGACTTCGAACCCCACGCGGCATGCTGTGCCGGGCACCGAAGCGGTCCCTGTCGTCCATGTGCCGAGAGGTATGGCGGAGTGACTTTGGACATGGTCTCTCGATGCTCACCGTGCGGCTGATGTCTCTGAGACCACAGTAGGAAGTCCTAGTCCCTTGCAAGCAAACGCTCTCGAGAACCTCGTCACGGTCTCAGGGGGGGGTCTGAGACCAGCAGACCTGCGCGTCTGGTTCGACGACGAGCGAAGCCTCAACCTGATCGGCGCCTAGATCTACCCTCCACACCACGATCCCTGTCCCGTTTGTTCCTCGTTTCCCCCCGTGGCCGGACATCGTCTCCAGGTAGGCCGGTGTTGTATGGCATCACCCCAGTGGGCGTGTGTATCTATCCGACCTGGCTTCCTGGTGTTACGCGAAGACCCGCCAGTCGGCGGCGGCAGTCCCCTTTCTGAGAGGGTTCGAGCGTTGGAGTCAGTCTGGCAAGTGGCATCTTTGTGCGATGGGGCCGGGGTGTAATCCATGAGCAAGCAGCCCCAGCGTGCGTGCTTCCGTACCAGCCTCAGTATTGTCTCTGGTGGATCAGACTGTGTTGATGCCCCCTCCCCAGCAAGGTTGTCTTCGTTTGAAGGGGGGGCATGGGGAAAGGGGGGGAGGGGGGCTCGTGCTGGACAGAGCAAACAAGATCCAGATCCAGATGGACCTTGGCCGACGTCGCCGTGGGCAGTGGGCATGTCTGTGACGACTATAAGTGAGTCGTACGGCTTCTCTCTTCCTCTCGAGCTCTTCCTCCCCAACTCATCGACATCCACTGTCTTGTCTTTACCTCCTGCTCAACTCAGCACACTCCAGACCTTCCGCCGCTCTTGACGAGAGGCACCAACACTCGAGTGTTGACGAACCCGAACCTCCTTCACAGGAGAACTACTGTAACTACCCTTCTCCCTGCCGTCTCTCACGGATGATGCTAACATGAACTGGCGCAGTGACGAGGTCGATCGGACCACGGCTTACCCGTCGGCTTTCCTTGACAGCACATCCAAGCCACATCCTCAGACTTCCGCCACGCCGCTTGACAAGCCTGAGAGCTCAGCTGCAACGATGGTGACTCCCGCTTACTACCCGGCCTGCGAGGGCCGGCGCGACAACAACCGGGTCGAAGCCTACCCGTCCTCGTACACCGAGAGACGGAACGGCGCATACCCCGTCTACCCGGACTCTCGGCCCCCGCCCGTGGGTGAGGCAGAGGACACCTCCCCCCAGCGCAAGAGAATTGCCGTTGCCGTAAGTTTCTCCTCCCATCTTCGCTTCCATGACATTTCCTCCCCCTCTTTGATGGCTCGCCTTGGATATGTACCAGGCTAATATCAGACCAGTGTGGACGCTGCCGCAAGAGAAAGATCCGATGCAGTGGCGATTCCGGCAACGGGATGCCCTGCTACAACTGCAAGAACGCTGGCTTTGACCCATGCCTGTACCTCCGAGTAAGTGACACCCGGGGACCTCCGCTTGTCTTACACCTGACTGACCGTTGGACCAGGTCGCCTCGCAGGAGACGCAGCTGAAGCAGGAGGGCTTCAGCTACAGCGTCGAGGCCTCTCGCCAGTACCACTCTCGCGGCTCGACCAGTGCCCCAACCACTCAAGCTCCGGCGCCGCAGTACAATGTTATCACGCCCGAGCGCGTCACCGAGATACTGGCCAGCCGTCCCAGCACCACTGCGTTCCATTACAACGGACGCATTTTCGACTCACCTGCGAGTTGGACCAGCTTCCTGATGACCGAGGATGGCATCAACAACACCAGCTACCCTCCTTACCAGCAGCTGATCGACGAGGCTCGACAGGCTCGGCGGGATTATGCGGAGGCTCAGCAGCAACGGGAGACAGTGCGTGCCCACCTTGATCGGCAGGTTCAGCAGGGCAGGGAGATGGCCGCTATCAACGGCTATGTCAACCTCGTCCACCGACCCTCCCAGAACATCTGCTCGTTCCAGAACGCGCAGCAAACCGCCGTCGGTCCCACTGCCGACTCCGCCACCGACTCCGCCACCGGCTCCGCTGCCGGCTCCGCCGCGGTTGCCGAAGCCCATGAGCGGGCCTTCCCCGTCTCCCGCCTCTCTACCACCCCCGCCGAACGCGCTGCCCTGGCCGCTGCAGGAGGGTCCCCCTACCGGAACGAGTCCTACTCTCCGGCTCAGGGCAGGTCCCCGCAGTCCTCGGCCTCCGGTGCTTCCCCCGGGACCCCCGACTCCGATGCGTCGGCGTCGGCCTACACCAACTACGACTCCCCGTCGAGCATGCCCACCACCACCGCGTCGTACCCTTCCATGACGCTTACCACCCAGCTCACCCGGTCCAGCGACCTCTATGCCCCCACCGGCACCTCTGAAGCTGCCACGTACTCGCCCGGCACCACCGCTGCCGACTCGATGCGCTCGCCGGGCGCCGGTCCCAACATGACCTACCGGTACACCGACACGACCACGTCGGCCACGGGGCCGCCTATTCCCGTCATCACGTCGACCCGCATGAACAGCCGCAGCGCCACCCCCCACGGGTCATCGTTTGTTGCGCAGAACCACGGCGAGCATGCATCGTACATGATGCCAGGCGACGTCGGAGGCGCATCCGATGCTGATGCTGGCACCGACGACAGCGACTCCAAGGTCGCTGGACTCCGAACCTAACCGCCCCACAACCAGGGCGTTGACGGGGTCCCTTGATAGGGAATGATCCGTCGAGGAGCTGGTGCGAGACCGAGATTGCTTGCTTGTTCGACTTGACCAAGATTGTTTCATTGGCTACGCTTCCTTCTTTTCTCTTCACAGCGGGGGCTGCACTCCGTTCTCTTCGGGGGCTGTGTCGGCTCAACCATTCTCGAACACGAGGAGGACCCTCTCATCCTCCTTCCTCGGAGCAAAAGCATTGGGCTCTGCTGCGAGAACCGTGATGATCTCGCCAAGCAGGGGGGGGTGCCCATTGGGTCGATGGCGACGCTCTATCAGCTCGTGGCTTGCAGCCATGTCGTCGACGCCCGGTTCCGAGGGAGGGGCTCAGCTCTTTGGCTGACAGCTCGGCGTGCCCTGGCCAAGCAGGGTGTGCACTGCAGCAGAGGTGGTTGAGCGAGGAGCGTTGTGTGTGTCACGGTGGCGGGTTATCTCCCCGAGTTACATTGCAGTGACCACGGCGCTCCATGACGCGGAGTCCTCGGGGAAGACGGTGGCTAGAGTCCCCGCTAACATGGTGCGAAATTTACTGTCCTTTCCGACTTTCTTTGGTTTGGCTCGAGGAGAATCTCATCCCCGATGGACTTTGCTCTCTCTTTCTCCAACATCACGGTTGGCAGTTACGGCAGCATATGGCCCTGGAACTACAGGATCTCCGAGCGGGGTTCCCAGGGCGTCTTTGCCAACATGGGGGAAGGGAGGTCGAGAGAAGTCGGGAGGGTGGGGTGACACGGAGGACTGGGGTTGTGGTTGCTTCCGTGGCATGGTCTGTAGATTGATCTTTGATTTAAAACTGGACGGGTATTATTAGCCTAGAGAAAAGAGATTTGGTATCTCAAGTGCCGCTTCTTGACTCATTTGTGATTGCTTCGTGACTGGCGGCAATGGCCTTTAATTCCTGAGCGACCTGCTCTCTGACTCTCGTCGTTGCTAGAGACAGTTGTGGTGATAACTCTCACGCCCACCATCAGGATCAAGTCCCAACGCCACCAAGCGCCACACCATCCACACATGTCACAACACGGGGAAGCAGCCAGGGGCGTCGAGTCTGGCAGCGTGGGAAAAGACGGGTAGCTGAATGTGCCGACGCCAACGCGGTGCGTGTGTAAGGAGGCACGGGCAAGGATGGGCGGATTGATGCGTTTTTGACGCTGTGGAGGGACAGCATGGAGATGTAACTTGTACGTTTGTATGAGCAGCGAGAAGAGAAGAATCGGATGCGACTTATACGGGGGGCCTTGACTGGCCGATTCGCAGGGGGGGTGCCATGGAGTGTAGATGGAGCCCCTTTCAGATGGCACGGGTTCGTGGGTGGATGAGACGATATTGAGGCCCGGTGAGGTGAGGTTTTCATGACTATCTGTGTAAGTGCCAATTCTGCAGCTCATCTCAAGACAAGTGAGGAAACGTCCACGTGGACAACAACGGAGTTATCTGTTCGCAAGACACGACAAAAGAGTTAGGCTTGGTCTATTGATATCACCAGTAATTAATGAGTTCTTGCTTCGCAGTCACATGGCATCCCGGATGATCCAAAAGCAGATCGCGGCGGAGGACACTTCACCCTCACCGAGGCCCAGGCCAGGCGCGCCCAGCTGCGAACGGCCCACAGCGGGGTACGGCGGGGCAGTCGTGCACCTCCCCCCCCCCTTGCAAGCCCAGCCCAGGTACGAGTCTAGCGCTGTAGTCACTGTAGGCATTAGCTTCAACTCCCCCCCCGGGGCGGAGCTGCGATGTACGGCAGCTCCATCTGACGACGGCGCCCGCGTGGATGGACGGGCCGGGCTCCAGTCCACCACAGGGGGCGCGGTGTTTTGTATTCCCGCAGCTTCGGTGGACTCTAGCACCTATAAAGCAGTGGCATGTCCCTATGCATTAGGTGGCCTAGCCCGCTGTCCCTGCTACTGAGACCCCTGTTGCCGCCTGGTTGATGTGCTGCCAGCGCGCCGCTTTCCTCCGTCATCGCCTCCATTTCACGTCGCCCGTCTCGTGTCGCAACCTCAGAAGGATTCCTCTCTTCTCCCACCATCAACTCCGCTTTGCGTTGCGCCGCGGTCTCACCTCGGTCGCCTACCTGCCTATTCCTGTCCTCTTTTCTCATTCTTACCAGCGGGCGTGATTTCCCCCTCCCTTCCTCCTACTTCTGCAGCTTCTAAATCGAGCGCATTCGAGCTACACACGTCCGCGTTGAAAGCTTCAACAGCGCCCTGCTGCAAGTCACATTCCACCCCCCCGCCTGCCTGGAGTCGCAACAACCACACTGCTTTGTCCATACCGCATACGCTCGCATATACAACCAAGATGCAGGTCCCGTTGCTACGCCTCCACTGCGGTGTCAACTCGTACGCCTGGGGCAAGAAGGGCCTCGATTCCGCTGCTGCCCGCTTCGCTGCTGCCACGCCCTCTGATGACTTGACCATCGAATCTGGGAAGCCCTACGCCGAGGCAAGCTCTTCCTCTCTCCGGTACGGCTGTTTTCGATGGACTCGTATGCTGACTGCCAAACCGCATAGCTCTGGATGGGCACTCATCCCTCGAACCCTTCCCGTGACGTTGTCACTGGCCGCTCCCTCCTCGACCTCTTCTCCGAAAACCAAGCCCTCCTCTCCTCCTCTATTGCCGCCCGCTACAACCACAAGCTGCCCTTTCTCTTCAAGGTCCTCTCCATCAACAACGCCCTCTCCATCCAGGCGCACCCCAACAAGGCCCTCGCCGAGAAGCTTCATGCCAGCGACCCCAAGGATTACCCCGATGATAATCACAAACCCGAGATGGCCATTGCCATCACTCCCTTCCAGGGGTTGTGTGGCTTCCGGCCTCTTGCTGAGATTGCCTACTTCCTGGATAAGCTGCCGCCCTTGAGAAATCTTGTGGGTGACGATGTTGCCAAGGAGTTCGCCGAGGCGGCCGAGGACGCTACCGAGGGGGTCACCGATGCCAAGAAGGCAGCATTGAAGAAGGCCTTTGCTGCCCTTATGTCCTCGTCCCCAGAGTCCATCGCCGAAGAGACGGCCAGCCTCGTGCAACTAGCAACCGTTGAGAGCGCCGACTTCGCCGGCGGCGGCGTGGCCTCGACATCTGGCGAGATTCTGGCCGGGCTTGTCACCAAACTCCACGGCGAATTTGGCAATGATATTGGCCTCTTCGTCCTCTTCTTCCTCAACTACGTCACCCTCGAGCCCGGTGAGGCTATGTTCCTCGTAGCCGATGACATCCATGCCTACCTCTCAGGTGACATCATGGAGTGTATGGCCTCCTCCGACAATGTCGTACGGGCTGGCCTGACGCCAAAGTTCAAGGATGTCACTACCCTGGTCGACATGCTCACTTACAACTATGCCCCGATTGAAGAACAGAAAATGTCACCCACCGAGTATCCCTACGCCACCCTCAACCGCAATGCCTACAGTTCCGGCTCTGCCGTTATCCTCTACAACCCCCCCATCGACGAGTTCGCCGTCGTACGCACCTTGCTACGCGGCGATGGCGCCAAGGCCACCTTGGAACCCCTCGACGGACCAAGCATCGTTATTTGCACTTCTGGTAAGGGCCGCATCTCCGTTGGACCCACTGGGGCAGAGATCAAGGAGGGCTATGTCTACTTTGTCGGGGCCACAGCCGAGTGCGTTCTGGAATCCGAAGGCGGCGAAGACGACGAGTTTATCACGTTCAAAGCATTTTGCGAGATTGACGAGTCAGCGGAGAAGGAGAAGCTGTGACAATGTTTTGGGAGTTGAAATCTGGTGAAAGTAACAAAATGGGGCATGGGCGGGAACATGGGATGCAATGAATGACTGATGCTCATGACATGCAATGGAAAGGAGCTACACACTATAATCCTGATAATTCATTTCAAACAAGTTTTGTGACTTGGCAGAGGTCTTGACTCCATGACCTCCGTGTAAGTGACAAGTCGTTCAACAAAATCTTGCTAATGCCAAGGAAACTTATAGCGATCTAGGACCCGAGGGCACAAAGGAACAAGAGGTTATGTCATTTGTAGGGGAAAGAAAAGGAATGGCAGGTATGACTTCTACCGCTGTAGATGCAGTACTCTGCAGCCGAGAACGCCGTGACTCCGATATGTTGCCGTGGTTCCAAGTTAAGATGGATGTCTCTGTCCTAGCTAAGTTACAACTGCTTTGCCTCAACGTCGACATCTAGGCGTTCATTGAACGGCCAAGGGTCCTTCTTCTTTGGCTTCCTGGGCTGAAGTTAGCATCACGCATAATCAACACGATGGCTCAAGCCACTTACTTCGTTTCTAGATGGTCAGGCTGCAGTTTTGAGCTGTAGTATCGGAGGCCCCGCCAGAACAACCCCGTACTGGTACTCATGGATGCGGCGAACTTCGCCATACTAGCCATCTTCTTCGACCGGGGCTCTCGGGCCCGCGCATACGCCTCCAGCGCGCTCTGGAGGCTGCGGCTTGTAGGGGACGTCGCGTGCCGGAGCAGTTCCCGGGCGAGCACCGTTGCGTCTTCGATGGCGAACCCGGTGCCCTGGCCGCTGGTCGGCAACATGAGCCTGGCGGCGTCACCGATCAGCACGGTGCTGCCACATTGGATCTCGTCCTGCTTCCACACCCGTTGGCGCAGCGGCGTGCGAATGATGCGATTTGCTGCACCGAAAAGCCTCCCCAGTGTACCGCTGTAGGGGTGGAAGACGTTATTGTGCTTGCGCAGAATCTCCACGGTTGAGTTGTAGGGGTACTGGCTCGGGATGATGGCTGACTGCCAGCGCTCAGTACCCGTGGACGATTCGGGGATTGACTTGAGAGGCGAGCTTGACGATGGCGGCTCTCGCTCTGGAAGGACCAGATCCCACCGTGTCTTGCCGTCGGGACAAGGTCCAGAAGCCAGGAAGCCTCGTTCCAGCCAGATGCAGTGCGAGTCGCTGAACGGAGCCGGGGCGGCCTCCGCACTTATGCCGGCGCCCGAAACGCCATAGAACCCCGTCAAGCCCATGAAGTCGGGCAACCACCGATCCGCCGCAGTGGCGCTGTTTCGCTGGTCCAGGACGAACCTGCGGACCGCTGAGAAGCCGCCGTCTGCGCCGACGAGCAGGTCAACGGCCACGTCCGACCCGTCGGCGAACGACACCCTGGTCTGGCCGTTGGTGAGGGCTTGGAAGCCCGCCGCCTTCTTGGCCCATAAGACCTGGCCGCCCAGATCCTTGACCTTCTCGACGAGGAGCGACTGCAGGGCGCGGCGCTCAAAGTACATGACGCCGGTCTGGATGTCGTGGCTCCACATGGCGTGGGCCTGCGAGGTGAGCCTCTCGCGGCGGCCGGCATAGTCGCAGCTCCACGTGGTGAGGGCGCCGCACTCGTAGCCGCGCCTGCGGACGACGTCTTCGAGGCCCAGGCGGTACAGCGGGTACAGCCCGTTGGCGAAGACGCCGACTGAGGCGCCGGCGCGGTTGCGCTCGTTGTGGCCCTCGAGGCCCGGGGCGGCGGCCTGGTCGAAGAGCACGGGGCGGAAGGCGGACCGGAGGACGGGGTGCGAGAGGATCTGGAGGGCGAGCGTCGGGCCGGCGATGGCGGAACCGATGATGGCGATGGTCTTGGGGACGTGGGAGGCCATCGCCGATGCCACCTCGGGTTTGCGCTGAGGCGATCTAGGTGGATGTCTCAATTCTCGAGTAGACGGGTCTCAATGGGTGAACAAAGTCGTGCTCCTAGTTTCGAGTGCCCGAAACAAGTATTTCCCAATTGAAAACCAGTGGAAATCAACGAGGTGGAGTTGCTGGAGGTTATTTTGTTGTCAATGTCTGCGTTCTGAGGCTGTCTTTAGTGATTATCCACTGCTGGCTGACATCAGGTCATTTCAAGAATTAACGTGGGGTTGTGGAACGCAGCCACAAACTACGAGCGCCGCTTTCTTCATGAGAACAGATGCTCAGAGCACGAGGCTGCTTTGGATTCTTTGCAAAGAATCCTGGAATCATTGTTAAGGTGGGTTTATTAACGGGACTAAGAGTTGAGAGTCTTTGGGTGCAGTCATGAGCTGAGTAGAGTGTGGGGAAAAGTCGTTCATGAAGCCGATCTTAGTCACAATATACAGCCACTGGACTGTCTATAGAGCAGGCTTACCTTTAGCTCTTCGACTAACTTTGGTAAAAATGAGCTGAGAGTTCTCGTTTGTCACAATGTCAACCCAAAAACCTACCTTGAGGGAACTCGATGAGTCAATAGTAGTAGTACCACGCACTCCGGTACATGACCTTCATACAGTGCGCACACAGTCCATGCTCTCAATTCCCACTTCAATGGCGGGGCACAACGGCTTCACAGGTACTTTCCCGATGCGGTAACGCTAGTCATCTTCACCGCCTGGGTTCTGCCACCCATCCACCGTCATCGCTATCGTCACTTGCATCGTTTCCTTATCCTTGCGCTCAAGGTTGCAGAGTCACGACATGATACCCACCACCAAACCTTCCGTCGCAGAGCACAAAAGGGTTGAGGCTTCATGCAAAAACGTTATAATCCCTCTTTCCTCTTTCTAGCCTGCTTTTCGTCTTCTGCTGGACACGTCCCTTCCGCGACTTCTCCCGATCCGCTTCCCCTCCCCTTGCCATCCGGCTTTGGCGCCCCAGCGCCTTGGCCTTCTGCTAAAGGTTAGTTCGTACAATTCCGTCCATTTTAACGCGTGCGTCTGCGCAAGGCTTTTTTGTCGACTGTTTTATTTCCTTCTTCCTGGATTGATTCTTATTTGCGCATTCGGTTCTAGGCGGGTGGTATAGGGCGGAATGGCTAACGGGACGAAGCCCTCGCGGGACGAACTCAAGAGCCTCCAGGAGGACCTGGGGCCGTATTACCAGCAGCCCTTACTCCCGCGAAGACGTGATACTCCTTCCCGGGAATCGACTATTCAGGAGATCAGGCGTTACCAGTCCAACACCCCGGAATCCAAGCGACCAGGGGCCAAGCGGCACGATACGTCTAGCAGAGACTCGACTCCAAATCGATTGAGTAGGCCGAGATCAAGAAGTCGCGGCGCAAAGGGACACGTCGCAGCCTCGGAGGTTTCAACACCCAAGAGGTCACCAAGGAGCGAACCAAAAAAACAGAGGACACCAAGGCAGGACTCGGCCAAGCCAGAGTACCTAGGCCGCGAAATGTCACAACGAAACCGAAGTGGACGGGGGTCCAACCGGAACAATGGAAACTCCCACGGTGAGGAAGTCCAGATTTGGGAGCTCTGCAAGGGCCAGGTTTCGGAGATCGTTACCGGCATCAACGCCGAGAACGATAGCCTTACGGAGCTTGTCAACATGGACAAGCAGGTGGGCGTGATGGACTTGGAAAAGATCCCCGGAGATTCTCTTCAGCAAATGGAGCAGCTGTGCCGTACAGGGGTTAAGCACTCTGATGCGAACACGGCGGCCCTCAAGTCTCTGTCGGACCAGCTCAAGGTTTTGCGCGCAGTTGTGGTCGCCAAGGAGCAGTCAGAGGCCCAGGCGGCGGGGCCAGGCAAGAGACAAGCTACTAGAGAGAGCGCGCCCACGGCCTCGTCACTGTATGACTTTGACGGGGCTGGAGATTCACCGGTACCTAGCCCAATCGGAGGAGGTTCAGCGCGGAAGTATGGTGACCGTTCCAGCAACAGAGATAGAGACAGCATGCCACCCAAAGCCGACAGTGTCGAGCCGCAAGGGTCATCAGGAAGCGGAGCCGGGTCCGCTGTTGGGGCCAACAACAACAAGTCCAAGGTGCTCTTTTCCAAGGGTGACGCGGTTGCGTTCAAGCCGCGGGCGCTCAACGGAGACCAGATCTCAGATTGGATACTAGGCGAAGTGGCGCAAGTGCTGGGCGAGGGTAAGAGCCGACGGTACAAGGTGCTCGACATCGAGCCAGACGACCAGAGCAAGCAGAAGGAGTACCGGTCGAGCGCGAGCAGCATGATTCCCATCACATCGGAGGCCCTGGCAAGCACGCTGAAGGATTGGGAACATGGCAAAGTGGTGCTGGCCCTGTATCCCAACACAACGACGTTTTACAAGGCCGAGGTGCACAACATGGGTGACAACGGCAAGGTGAATCTCAAGTTTGAGGGGGAAAACGACTCGTCGACACTGCAACAGGTGGAGCGGAGGTTTGTCATTGAGTACAGGGCTTGATGGTGTATAGACTGCAGGTTGCGAGTTGAAGGGGCTCAACCAGATGCAATGAGGACTTGTCTGTACCTTGGGCAAAGGTTGTACTGAGGGCGGCTACTGTTTATTAAGCAAAAATCACGACGATATGAAATGATGAGAACCTTTATTACACGGGGAGGAGGAAAACTAGGATTGAATATTTGCTTTCATTCGCCGTAGATAATCTTAGCGAGATGATACCTTACCTCGAAGAGGAGTTTCTGTGGTCTGAACATTTGATACCTGGCCGAGGCTGGTTTCGAACGAGAGACGCAGACTTTGTAGTAGACACGAGAGAAGATGAAGAGTTGTCGAGTATGAACTTGAGAAGCTTAGGCGAGTGAGGCTGAGTATAGGGGTACCACAAATTGCTTGTGATGGACACATGTGAGGCTTTGTGCGGGAGATGAGAGCAAACAATGGTTGGTGTTCAAGTTGACAGGAGGTATCCAGGGGCACATGACAGCGGGAGTGAGCAACTGTGCACGTGTGATTTGTCGACCCGAGCGTGACCGTTTATGTAATCTAGTATTAGACTTATTAACCCGGTACTTGCTTGGCTCTAGCGGCTACACTTGCAACGGTGACGGTGTACTGTGTATGACCTCGGGCATGTGCTTGGACACACCCAAGGGAAACAGGAAGCAGGAAGCAGGAAGCAGGTGGACTGTGATACTTGCGGTTGGGCCGGAATACACTGGGAGAACCAGGTAGCAAGCCGACGGTGGCCCTACGAAGGACAGGGAGGCTATAGTGGGCCTCAGAGCGAATGAACTCCTTGAGAGTGCCTGAGGGCCTCCATTTGGCTCAGGCACCGACGTAGTGAGGACCACTGGCGAGTGCGCTGCGGTAGCGTAACCGGCCGTTGCCCCGTGCTGGACCCAGGCCCAAAGGGCACTAGGCCAGGGCCCGACCCAGGGGTGGGCAGCAAGCGACGTGGGCGGGCCCTCTTCACTCAATCTTGCCCTCTTTCCCCTGACGGGGGCAACGGGCAAGGGCGAGAGCAACGGGCAGGGCAGGAGCAAACGCAGCACAAAGCAAAGGCCATCATCACCACCTCAGGCAGCACAATCGTCACTCAAGCTCAAACCACAAACCACAAGCCAGTAGGCATCACCGCTAGTTGTTTGCGCTGTGTTCTACGGCCACCTCATTTCCGCGTCGACCGACTTCCCCAAATCGACGCCAGTCCAGACGACCTGCACCCAAGTACCCGCCTCGTGTAATTGCGGCCGGCGCGTCATTCATCCATCCATTCCCCCATCTCCATCCCCCATTCTCGCCCAATACCACGTACCGGTGAGTTTCAAATCCCCGACACGCCAGACAGCCAGACAGAGACATCCTCCAGAGACACTCTTGCACGCTTGGTGCTTCAATTGACCGCCTCGACTGCCGACTCTCGACTGTTGCCCTGTGCCTGTCTGTATCCTGTGTGCCGACCTCGCTGACTCGCTCGTGTCTATCTTCGCCAGACAACTTGAAACGAAACATCGTCCATCGACCCATCACCCTGCACAACTGTCAACCGCACAAACACATAGACTCCCCGACTAGAGACAAGCGAGAAAGAAAAAAGGCTTCTCGCGACCATCATCATCTTTGCCTCGACCTCCCTCACCAGCGTTGTCTGCCGTCTCCGCGATAGTTCCGCTGTTCTCGTCTTCCCCCCCGCCACCCGCGCGCGCATCGCTCTCCATCCTTCCTCTTCGATCTGACCCGACCCCGACGACACAGCCAAACCGCGACCATGGGCGGCCAACTCTCCAAAATGATGGGCAAGATCTTTGGATCAAAGGAAATGCGCCTGCTCATGCTCGGCCTCGACGCCGCTGGCAAAACCACCATTCTCTACAAGCTCAAGCTCGGTCAAGACGTCACTACTATCCCCACCGTCGGCTTCAACGTCGAGACCGTTACCTACAAGAACGTCAAGTTTAACGTCTGGGATGTCGGTGGCCAGGACAAGATCCGTCCTCTCTGGAGGCATTACTTCAGCGGTATGTCCGAATCAACAACCCAACCTATCTTGGACGATAAGGGGCAACTCCCTTACCCAGAGAACCATTCGCTGACTCCCCCATAGGCACCCAGGGTTTAATCTTCGTCATTGACTCGTGCGATCGAAACCGTATGGAAGAGGCCAGGCAAGAACTGCATCGCATCATCAACGATCGCGAAATGAAGGACAGTCTTCTACTCGTTTTCGCCAACAAGCAGGATATCAAGGAGGGTATGTTGCTTTCCCTTTCGCCCGTGTGTCCTTCCCCTGTAACGCATTGCTAATCGACATCGTTCGCCCTTGCAGCCATGAACCCCCAAGAAGTCACCGAGGCTCTCCAGCTCTCCAAGCTTAAGGACAAGGTATGGTACGTCGTACCCAGTTGCGCTACTACCGGCGAGGGTCTCCTCGAGGGTCTGGCGTGGTTGTCAAACAACGTCAAGGCTCCTCCCCCGCCGTCCAAGAAGTAAGAAGCTCGCAGCCTTGTCCTACCGCCTTGGCCAGTAGATTGAACTTGGCGCCCTCCTCTCCCACCCCTGACGCCGCAACATCTCGACCTATATCGCCCGAGGACACCACAACTCTTCCAGCACAAGCATGGCACCCTAAACTCTGTTGGACCTGGATACCCTTGCTCTTTTTCGCCTCTTGCTCCCCGACGCCGACTCCGATCCCGAAGTGCCAGTCTCAGCACGCTGAAACGACCGTGGCGTAAGCCTAACCTGGAACCTAGCGATGATTTATTTATTCACATTTGTCATGGCAGATGATCATGAAGGCGGATTGGGATCCAGACAGATGGTTATGATCTTTACACCACTGGTTTCCATCTACAACCACACCTCCCTCCGTGACGGAAAGAGTCCTCATCATCCATCACCGATATGTTTCTCCATCTCTGCCATGCCATGCCTTATGCCATAATTCCCCACCTTCTTCCGCCAATGCTGCTTTCTATCGCTGTCGCTGCTTCTGAATTTGTTGAAATACCCTGTTAATGTTTTGCTGGTTTGGACGAGGGGCAAATGGAAGAAGACACGGCCCCTCTTAGAAATGGACGGAGGACATGCAGAAGAAGACGGAGCGAAAGCACGAAAATTTGAGCAGGCAGACAGCGTGTGGAGGCGTGCGATTTGGTGCGTTTTTTCCTTGTGTTGCTACTTAGTCTCGTCTTAATGAATATGCCTCCATTTCTGATTGTTGACGACTATCAATACTTTGCCTGCGTAGGGAACGGGATGGATGGCGTGTGAGATATCGATGAGTACAGTACATTCAACTGGCTACTGATGTTTTGATGGCTGCCATGTCCGTGTTTAACACTGTGAGCGTTGCGTCTCCTCGTGCGCCATACTTGGTTCCAAGACGTGCTCTACCCTCGGCTCTCTTCTTCGTCGAGCGCGTCGTCGAGCGCGTCTTCGAGTGCCTCTCGCTCCTCCAGCGTCGCGAGTTGGCAATCGAGGCAGCTCCCCTCGTCCAGCGGGAAGAGCTCGGTGAAGGACCCCCCCAAGGCTTGGCACCACCTGCTGGTCCGGATGGCTGTTGGGCAGGGTTCGTAGCGGTACTCGACGAAGTTGATGATGCCGCAGGTGCTACATTCGCTCCAGACGGCGCCCCTATCGCACATGTCAGTTACGAGGTTTGGATATGTATATGTATGGTGGTCTGGGATTTGGTCTGGGTTGTGAGGGGGGGTGAGGGAGGGTTTGCGTATATAAATAGCTGGAGTGGGTTTGATTCACAGCTGAGTGGGTTTGATTCACAACTGAGCGGGCTATGCATCACTTCAGTTACAGAGGCATAACGTCACCTATGCGAGGGGTGATGCACTTCTCGCACGCACCGTCATTGCGTGTGCCTTGGATCCGATGGTTCTGTGGCAGTGGAGACATCATGTCCAGTGGATGAATGACCCATCTGGAGCACATGGCGTTTGGAGTTTGGAGTTGCCAGCTGCAGCGGGTGTTTGACAATCACAAGTTGGGACGCGGTGAGGCAAGACTATGGCTTTTGGCAGGGGAGTTGTAGGAATCAGGGGCGTATACATACATGGCGGGGTGTCTTGATCTATAGGCTTGGGGATGTGGACTGAGAGTATGATTCAAGCTCATAGACGCAACCCAGGGAACGCCGGATAAACCACACAACTCGTCGATCCAGAACACGGCGTGTACCGATGTTGCCATGTGTTGGCAAAGAAGAAAGAAGAGCGTCCCGGCTTGTTGGACTGACGAGAGTCATGCCACGGTGCCATGCTTGGGCGTAAACTCTACGAGAGCCAGACCTTGCACCAACGGCCAAGACAAGTTGCAGAAGGACAGACTTGAGGGGCAAGGCCAATGCAAACCAAGTTGCCGGCCAACTTGGCTGTACTCAGCTGCAATCTACTGCACGCCCATGCCACGACAGCGATGGAAACCCGAGAACATCACCTGCGCCTCCCACAAGCCTTTCGCTCCCGGGGCATTGTCCACAGCAACAGCCATTGACTCCAAAGTCGGCTCTTGAGTGAACTGGTCCCCCCACCTTTTTCAACGTGCCCCAGTGGCGGGCATATTTACGCTGAACCCAAGCGATCCGAAAAGAGCCATCGTACACTTTCTCTCCAACTCCGACTTTGCCTCCTCTCCTATTCCCCGTCCCCGGTCCTCTCCTTTCCCCCGTCCTCGGTCCCCTCCTTGGGCCTCGAGCAGTCCGGGCAGCCCGCCTTGCCAATGTCCTTCTCCTCCTGCTCGAACTCGATCCCCTTGGGGCAGTGGCCGGTGCCGTCGATGGCGGGCTGGCACTCCCTCAGCCTGCGGCCCCCGTCGACGATGACCCTGTGGCAGGCCTCGCACACCAGCAGCGTTTCGACCCACGTGCACATTGCAGGTATAGTCGCGAGGACAGAACCGAGAGAGGCGTGTGTGTTTCTTCTTTTTTTCTTTCTTCTTTTTTTAGGGGAGGGAGGGAAACGGCAAGGATGCTGCGTTGTGTGGTGTGTCAGGCGGCTTTTTTTGCTGGTTTTTTTTTGGTTTTTGGTTGTTGCTGGGTTTGTTATATTGCCCGTCGTTGCACGTCAAGGGCAGGGGGGGAGGGGAATCGGCGTGTTTATATATCCAACGAGTCGACATCCCATTCGGGGCTGTTGTGTCCTGTGCAATGAATCACGAACCGCATTATTACGTTGCTCATAGAGGTCGTTCATTGAATGTGTGTGTGCCCGTGAGACGAGCTGGGAACGACGGTACAATCAGCTGCTGCGTGGAGGCTACGGAATTGTGAATTGGGACGAGGTGGAAACCGAGCGCATATTCATCTTCATATACGGCGCCACAATGCAATATCTTCTTGACGACATCTCTACAACAGCACCATGCATTGTGTCTACCATCCGAGGGAAGCGGCACCAACCAATAAACGATATTAATCAAGGTACATGCGTAACGCGAATGAATTCCTGGTAGCCCAAATGCCCCCCCCCCCCCCCCCCTTATACTCTTGCTGTTTGTAAAGACAACCACCAAGCCATATATGCGCGAGACCACTATTCATCCCCCTACTACGCTCCTGTGCGACCTGCCTCGCCCTTCACCCCCATTGCTCTCCCCTCGCGCGCGCCGTACACTCTCTACAAAACACCTCGTCTACGAAAACGTCCGCATTTCTAATACCAACCGGGTCGCAGTACCGCTTCCTCCTTATCGCGGTATCGCAAATCACGGTGCGGTGCTTCAAGTCGATCACGCAGAAGCATTTGCTGCACTTCCGCGTTATGTTGACGAGCTCGCACATTGCTAACGCAGTTATGATTCCAAGTCCTTGGCTTGTTCTCTTGTGGCTTTGTATGGAGCTCAGGAAGGGGAACTGGAGGACTGAGGGGCTGCATATATAGTCGGAGCCAGTTCGTTTAATTCACACCTATGCCGCAAGTATAAGCAACGAATCACTCAACCTTTTCTTTGCTCTGACATTGTTCCTCCTGCTTTATTTCCGCCTCCCTCGCAAGTCGCACTGCTTCAAGGCACCACCAACAATTCTGCGTCTGTATATACTCGGTGACGGGTAATTTGGCCAAAGTCGCACACTTGTAATGGCGCGATTTAGCCAAGTCGCAGAGGTCTTCACTTGTCTTGACTTCCTTCACCTTGAAGCACCAGTTGCACGTTACCGTGCATTCGACGGTCCAGCACATTTTGTCCGGGGTGAGGGCGGTTCTTTGGAAAGCCTGAAGTAGCGTTTGCTTGAAATTCGGGTGCGAGTCGGTCGCTTTGTTTGTCCTTCGGGCTCGGGCTCGGGCTTGGATTGCTTGTCGTGCTCGCCGCGCCAAGAAGTCACAACATGAGCCAGATATATATACTCGTGAGCTTGACCTGATCCACGAATTCAACAAGGCTAGAGGCGACTCAATCACGAAGTCTATCAGTGACCAAACAACTCCAAGGCCTCGCTTGCTCTGGGTGATGACACAACTAATCAGTGCTCCGCGTCACCGTCACCTCGGTCGTGCTGTGATTGTCGAGGCATGCTTCTTGTTAAGCCCCCGAATTCTAGTGGCACGGCCAAATACACCCCGTCTATATACTACACCTCCCTCTTGATTATACAAGCATACCCGCCACTTGTGACGTCTAGATCAACTCCTCTCTGCTGTCGACGTTTTCTTGAATTGCCGTCCATTCGAAATCATGACCATCTGTCCCATAACGCCGCGCAATGCAGTTCTCGTGCCCATCCGTGTTCCGATCGTGATCTAGCGCATAAATCATCTCGCAGCCTTGCTCCTTCCAGCTCTTACTCCTTCACACGCTTCGATGGTCGGAGGGAGTCATCCTGTAGACCACTCCGTTTCGTCCCTGGCAGGCTACTCGTGCGAATATCGTTGTCGTCTTGGCTCACGCGGCGGTGCGGATACTCGTTCTTGATTCCCTCGAAGCAATTCGCGCTGACACGATCGCCCGTGCTGAAGAATGGCGACTGCAGCGCCGCTGCAGCAGTTAGGCGCTTGGAAGGGTCGTACTCGAGCAACCCAGCAAGGAGCTTGTATCCCTCAGCACCGAGAGACGCGAGGGGGGCGGCACCGTTCGAGCCTGGCGAGTGGGAAATGGTGCTGTAGTACCACTTCTCGAGGTTCGAGCTGCTTGGAGGATGCTGGCCTCGGCCGCCGTAATGCCCGTGGTGGTGATTGTGATGACTATGGTGATGGTGGCCCGAGCCCATCGAATTGGCGAGGGTGTTAAGCTGGCTGTACTCAGGCATGGTAGGTAGCAGAGGCCATCGATCCTTGGTAGGCACGCCCATGATCTCCACAATCTTCTGCATCTGGTTGCGCTGGAAGGGCACTGTCTTCTTGCTGTCCATCTTGGCTTCCTCACCCTTGAATATGGGTCGCAGGGACAGTAGCTCGGCAAAGATGCATCCAATAGCCCACATGTCAATGGCTGGCGTGTAGTGGTAGGAGCCGAGGATGAGTTCAGGGGCCCGATACCATATAGTCACGACCACTTTATCGCCGCTGAAGAGGGAGTGCAGGGGTTTGTCAAATCGCCGGGCCAGGCCGAGGTCGCCGATCTTAACCTTGCCGGATGATGTAACCATGATGTTGGCCGGCTTGAGATCGCGGTGTAGAATCCAGTTGGTGTGGAGGTACTGGCAGCCGTTGAGGAGCTGAAACATTATGCTCTTGACGGTGGCTGGAGGGATGGGATGACGAGGTTGTTGGGTATGATGGTGGATGATTTGCAGCAAGTCGTGCTCAGCATACTCAAAGATCATGTAGATACACTTGTCCTCGAGCATGATCTCGCAAAGGCGGATGACGTTGCCGTGACTCAACTCGCTGCACAAGCTCATCTCGCGGATAGCACTTTGAGAGATGCCCGTGTAGCTGATCTGCTCACCCTCCTTGTCGGGCTTGAACTTTTTGATGGCGAACTCGCCAGGGGGCTTACCGCCGCGGCCGACAGCCTTGTAGACCCGTCCATAGGTGCCGGAGCTAATGAAACCGACGATACGGTAGCGGTCGGTGATGCGAACTTTGGGCTGGTAGCCAGGCGTGCGGTCATGAGAGTCTATGGGACGTTGCTGGTAAGCGTGGGCTGGGAAGGCGACGCGATGACGAGGAAGTAAAGACATGGCCGAGGGGATGTTCTCTTAGCCCGTGGTCTCTCCGTCTCACTCTCGCAATGGTTACAGACTTGACCTCATTTGCCGCTTGACATGGGCACGGCTTGTATACCCACAGCGGTGGAGAGAGAGAGAGAGAGGACGGGGAAGGAGGCGGGACAGGAGAGGCCAGGTTTTAAGGCGTCGAGGCGAGATGAGAAAGAAGAAAAGGGGTACAAAGAGGGCGCAAACAGAAGCACGAGACGCGGATGAACAAAGGGAAGTAAGCAAGGGTATTGTGAGGGCGGTGATGATGATGATGAGGAGGAGCAGGAGGCCGACGACGATCAACCGGAGACCGAGTCAGGTAAGATCTGGAATCCGCAGAGGAGCAGTGGAAGCACCGACCGATGACCGGCCGCTGACCACGCCACTAGCAGACTTGACACCTTAGGTCGGAAAAGCGCAGCCAAAAAGACAAGGCCAGGCCAGATGCAGTGCAGCGGTTCAGCCAGCGCCGGGTAGGGTACTAAATAAAGTACTGCGCAGTCGGCCAGCGAAGAGACAGCGAGACACGCGACGGGCAGCAGGCAGGCAACGCAGGATGGATGGGGTGCAAACAGAAGGAAGCGTCTGGCGGGCAGGGAGTGTGTATCTGTACCTATCTGCTCTGCATCTGTCCGCGTCCCGGGGCCGGACAAGGCCGGACAGGGTACATTGCAGGTAGGAGGACCGAGGGGAATCGATGCAGGTAAGAAGCATCATCGAACAGCAGGCAGTGCACAACACAACACAAACAAGCAAGAACCACACGAGACGTACCATCGAAAGCAGCCTGCACGCTGCGCTTCAGTCCCCTAACGCCTCCGCCTCCGCCTCCGCCGCCGCCGCCGCCGCCGCCGCTCCTCACTGACCCGGGCGCCGACGCCCCCGAGGCCGAGGGCGGATTTGTCAAGCTCATAACTAACGAGGCGGGCGTCGTCCCCGCGGACAGCTCACAGCCGTGAGAGCGTTGATCACCCCCAGGACGCCAGCCGGGTTCCGTTCGTGTAGTGTCCTGTAAGAAGCAGGTCCGGCTGACGGGGTGGGCAGTGGACACTGCTAGGACTGGTGGACTGGGTGGATGGATAGGGAGGATGGGATGGGGATGGGATGGGGGTGGGAGAATGAAAGAGACGATCGAATGGCAGCCCGGGTGGATAAAATCAATCCTTTGGTTCTTGCTTCCCCGCACGCGCCAATGCAGCGCCAACAGGAAGCTCTGAAGCTGCTGCACCAGCCGCACACCAACTCGAGCAGTTCAGCTGTTTCGGGAACGTTCGTCACTGGCGAGAGTTTCGTGAGGCCCGACGAACCGAGTCGCAAGGAAACAACGTCGTCGGTCGGTCCGGCTGAAGCGAGTTGACCGGGCGTTGCGCGTTATGTCCGTATCAATGTCTCTGTGTCCCGTCTCCGAGTTCAACTCAGGTCCTGTACGTAATTAACGAGATAACCGTTAGCAACGGCGGGCACTCTATCCGCTGCTCGTCCTAGGGACAACCAAGCAACCAAGCCCCTCCCAAAAAAACAAAAAACAAAAAAAAAAAGGAACCCCAATAAACGCAATGTCGCTTGTCGGGTCTGCGTTGCGACTAGGTCGATCCGCCCAGGCTAGTCCGGTAATCGGTAATGTTGGCCCCCCTTTCGCTTCCGCCTCTCCTTCGTACGGCGGTTGTAGCGAGACAGAAAAGGCACGGAAAGGACCCCGAGGTTGAGAAGGCCGGGCGAGGCACGACGGATGCGGCGTACGATGGGGCCTCTGTCTAGAGAGCGGAGAACAGCAGACGGAGAATGTGGAGCGTGAGGTTACCACTAAAGTGATGTGCTGTTAATGCGCGAGTGAATGCAACGGACGACGACGCCGGTAATGCGAGCGATGTCGGTTGTGCTTGTTGTTCGCGTGTTGTTTCTTCTCGTTGTGTCGATAGCAATGAAGAGGAAGGACTTGGGCATCCAAGAGAGCGAGCGAGCCAAGCGGGGAGCGCGTATTACATAAATACACGTACAGGGAGAATTGACGAATGGTTGATGTTTTGATGAAACTCGTCTGTCGCGGTCGCTAGAGACAAGATTTCACTGTCTTTCGCGCGCCTACCTCACACCCAGTCCATGATACCACCGCCTTATTCTGATGACTAAGCTCCGTAGGCTTCACGTCGCCCACAGACTTGAAGGGACAGCTATTTTGCGTCCGATGCTAAAGACAACGACCGAGAGGGAATACACCGTAGAGCATGTCTTGAGTTTGCTTTTTACTTTCTTGTCGAAAAGAGGCTCTCAGCTTTTCATAACCCAAAAAATAACCCTAAAAAACCACGACCTCCGCGGTATAGCATCACCCCTCTCTGCTCAGCTTGGCAATCACAGCACCATCGTGACGTCTACAACACACCTATAATCGTGACCTCTTTTTTCTTGCTGGCTACTCGACCCTAAGCTCGAACCCCAAATCCGCCTCATCCCCTCTCCATGCCTCTGTTGTATCCTCCGTCTATCGCGGGCCCAGCTTCTCCAGCACGCGCGGGCCCTGCTCCTCCCACTCGGCCTTGGTGACCCACATGCTCTCCTTGTCCGCCATGATGTTGGCCAGCACGGCTCCGCCCAGGAACACCATGTGCCGTCGCCGCGGCGGATCCTCTATCCGCACCTTGAACTTGCTCAACCGTTCTGGGTCGCCCTGGAGCGCCCGCGTCAGCCACAGCTGCTTCAGCTCCTTCTCCAACCGCGACGGCAGGCCAGGGTACATGCTGCTGCCACCCGAGAGCACAATCGCCTTAAACAGCGAGGATCGGATATCCACGTCGGCCGCCTGGATCGTGTTGAACAGGAACTCGCCCAGGCCGGGCGACTCGCTGTCCACCAGGTGGGGCTGGAACAGGCACTCAGGCGCCTCGAATCGCTCGCTGCCCACCCGGATCACACGTCCGTCCGGCAGCGTGTAGTCCTCCACCAGCACAGTTGTGTCCTCGCTCAGGCGCTTGTCCAGCTCCAGGTCGTACGATACATAGCAGAGCTTCTCCTTGATCTGACGGACTGTCTCGAAATCGGCGGTTCGGTTCAGGGCGTAACCACGGCGGAGCAACAGCTTGATCAGGTTTCGCGTCACGTCGCGACCAGCCACGTCTAATCGCTTTGTAAGGTGGTTGAGAACAACGGATTCGTAGACGGGGACAATGTGGGTGACACCGTCACCGGAGTCGACCACGACACCAGAGCTGAGACCTGCACGCATGATCATGTTAGCCCACCTAGCCCCCATGCAGCGTGAAGCTTCCGACACAACTCACCCTGCGCATACAAAGCCAGGACGGCCTGGATCGCAACGTAGACGCCGCCGAATTCGTATCGGTCGAACATGACCTCGCACATCTTCTCCCTGTTGCGGAGCGGGTTCATCGGGGGCTCCGTCAGCAGGATCTTCTGGCCCTCCGGGTTCACCTTGAGCTTCTCGAAGAAGGTGTAGTCCCAGAGGTGCTCCATGTCGTCCCAGTTCTTGACGATTCCATTCTCCATGGGGTAGCTGATCTGAAGCATGTTGCGAGCGGCGGCGGCCTCGTCACCGCACATGATGTCCTTGATGACGATGTCGCTGTCCGTCTGCTCCTCGGATCGCAGGATGGGTCGGCCGACGATGGACGGGTACTGGTGCTCGGGGAAGTTCTGCGCGGCATATCCGACCTTGAGGAAGCCGGTGCCGCCGTCGAGGACTGGGGCGAGGCGACGGTCAGCGTCAGGGGACAGGCGGTCGGGCTACGGAGCCCGGGGGAAGCTTTGAAGCTTACCAATGGGGGGAGCGTTGGCCATGATTGCGACGGTGCAGGGCCCAGACCTAGAACTGAGTGTGGCGAGGTTGGCGGGAAAGCGAGGTGTTGCGGTCGTCGAGGAGCTCGGCGAGGTTGAGGTGTTCGTCAGTGGTGGGGTTGGCGTGGCCGGCCGTCGTCAGAGGTGGCTGAGGCGGATCACGTGGCGCCCCGCGATGGCTTCCTCCCGATGTCAATTGTCGGCCCCGCTCGAGCTAGCCAGGAAGCACATCGGAGTTTGACATTTGAGGGAATACATTTATGTCGGAGTCATTCTGAGTCACCCTTTTCTTTCCTTTCTTCACCCATCATACTTTTCATCTATGACCACAGCCTCTCTACAATTGATTGTTCCCCTCACCATGGCCGAAGCTCAGTCCCAGCAGCGGAGTCTCCGCATCCTCCTTCTCAACCCCAACTCGTCCACCTCCATGACCAACGGCATGGCAGACGCCATTCGCAAGTTGTCTCTGCCCGATGTATGAGTCAAGCTTACTGCTGCGTGGCTTCTTTCCTACAGGCTAATGGCATCAAGTCGTTCGAAATATCCACCTACACGGCCCCTTCGTCTGTGCCTGGAAGCATCGACGGCCAGCAAGACATCGACGACAGCGCAAAGGCTGTGCTCGACGATGCGGATCTTTCCAGAGACCTAGAGTCGGACAAATATAACGCAGTCCTCGTCGCCTGCTTCAGTGTCCACCCCCTCGTCTCCCAGCTCAGCAAGTACCAGCACCTTGCCGTCACCGGCATCTTCGAAGCCAGCATCACCACAGCTCTGTCACTAACTCCTGCTCCCCTCAACGACGAGAAGTGGGCCATTGTGACCACTGGGAAGTTCTGGGAAGACCACCTCGCAGATGGCGTTAAAGCTTTTCTCGGCCAGAGCAGTACTACTGACAATAGCAAGTTTGCTGGTGTCTTTTCGACCGGGTTACTCGCAGGCGACTTTCACTCCATCTCCGCCCAAGAGATCAGGGCGAAACTCGAAGGTGCCACTAGCAAAATCTTTGCCTCGGGTAACGTGTCTCGTGTAGTCTTGGGTTGTGGAGGGATGGCGGGCTTGGAGGATGCCATCCGTACAACAGCCATCGCCGTGTACGGGAAGGCTAAAGGAGAACAAGTCTACATCGTCGACGGCGTGAAGGCGGGTATCTTGCAGCTAGAGCAGACCATTCGCAGCAAAAGGGCGTTCCGATAAGCTGAATTAGTTGTTTTCGTTTCTAATAATAAGCCGTACTCGCAGCACCTACCGTCCGCCCAATTCATTTCAATCTGCCCGTCGGGTTCTGCCCCAAACTTCATCCGCGTCCTTCTTCCCTTTGGTCTCAGGCACGTTGAAAGACACAAACACGGCAGACCCAGCTGCCAGACCCGCAAATATAAAATACACCCATCCGTGACCTCCCAGAAGGTTGTTCAACGCCTTGTTGATGATGGGGAAGAACTGAGCAACCAAAAAGGTAGCAACGTAGTTGGCTCCAAGACACCAACTTTGCGTAGCACCAACAGCCTCTTGGCCAACCAGCTCGGACGCCAGAATAAACGGAACAGGGCCGAGACCGACCGCAAAGAACCCAACAAAAGCAAGAACAGCCAAAGCCGAGAGAATCTTTAGGCCAAAGACAATCGACAATGCAAGTGCTAGCGCGCTGCTGCCTTGCCCGATGATTGAAATGAGTAGGCAGGTCTTTCGTCCCAACCGGTCCGGCAAGGGCGAACAGGCGACTGTGGTGACGAGGTTGACAACGGAGATGAGAATGGTGAGCAGAGCCGAAGAAACAGGGAGGAGATCGGCAAGAAGGGATACCGAGTACATGATAATGGAGTTGATGCCACATAGCTGTTGGACAAACATGATTCCCACAACGGCGACAATGGCCGGTCGATAGAGCGGATCCTTGACCACTTCGATGAATCCGAGGTGGCTGGCGCTCTTTGCGACGACGGGCAAGAGCTGCGTAGGGTCCACCGTTGGGTCAACTTGAAGGAGTCCCTCTTCCTCAGAGCTTCCCTGCTCGTCTGGATTCCAAGTCTCTATTTCTTGACTGATATCGTACCCACTGCCCCGGATTCTCTGCAGTGTTCGCTTGGCTTTAGTCACGTCACCGTGGGCAGCTGACCACGAGGGACTCTCCGGCACCGCCAACAAACCAACTGCTTGAGCAGCCGCGACACAAACACCAAGGGCCAGGATCCATCGCCAGGCGCTGCCATAACTCAGGAAGTATCCGAGAGTCTGGACGGCAAGAATTCCAATGTTGATCGAGATCTGGGTCATGGCACCGAACAGGCCTCGCTCTTTCGGCGGGGCAATTTCGCTGATGTAAAGGGGAACGACGACAGTCGACGCACCAGCACCTACTCCGGAGATCAAGCGTCCTAGAGCCAAGACGAAGACGCTTCCAGCAATTGTCTCGATGGCGGCTCCAATCAGGTAAAGGATCGCAGTAGCGCGCATCGTGAGGAGTCGGCCGCGTCTAGATGACAAGGGCCCAGCACACAGTGCACCCAAGAGCCCTCCCAGTGTGAATGTAGATGATACCGTAGCAAAGGCAGCCTCGTTCATGGGAATACAGTCGGGTAGGAAGCTAGAGGACTTGTCGCTCGGGTTGGAGGAGGTGACCCAGTCACGGATCCGGACAAGGGACGATATGGATTTCTTGTGGCAGGTGATGACATCTTGAGGGGCGTTGAGCTCTCCCTGTGGAATTGTTAGTATTGTTCGTTAGAGAGAGACCCTTTCATCGGAGGTTTCAAGCTCAGGGCCAGGATCCCTAGCAACGGAGGGCATCAGGGAGATGACATACCAGGTGGTAGCCAAACTGCAGCGATCCCAGCGTCGAGACGGCGATCAGAAGAATCAGGTAGGCGCTGACGTCGTTCAGACACTGCCTGATGCCCTGGCCGGCCATGGTTTCGATGCTGGAGATGTCGCAGTTGGTGGTTGGAGGTTGGAGGAGCAGCGTCACGGGTCTCCAACCCAGCTGAGGTTGAAGTTGGAGAAACCCGAGGGACCCACGTGCCGATGTGGCTGCATGCGGAAGGCCCCTGCGTCACACCAACGTGCCCCCGCGAACCCGTTTCGTTAGATGCAGGCTACCCTACATTTGTTGGCTGGTGGGTGTGGGATTGGAAAATAGATACGAGCTTTCGGTTTTGTATCTAGGACTTACTCCATATGCGACGAGCCCGACGTGCCGTCTACAATAGAAGGCGTCTTGATCCTGAAATGAAGCAACTCAAACTCAAGTCCTCGAAGCGCCATTCTGAGTTGTGCCTCGGCTCCAGGGTCTATATTTCTAGGACCGATCATTCCGTCAATATGCGGACCTTGCCTCGCTAGAACTGCCCCGAAGGGATCGTACTGTAGTCTTATGTTGTGCCTTCTAATTCGGAAACAAGTCAACCCGTGCTAGGGTTGACCGCATCACCGTTTGTGCTTGCTTTGTCCTTACCCTTTGAGTCGCCGGACATGTCGAAATCACGATACAAATTATGTTCATAAAGGTAGTTAATGACATCATCGGGAATCCTGTAAAAGTTAGCCATTGCTACTAGTTTTCATGTTCCTAATATCGGGTTGAACCAAGACTTACAAATAATCAATGCTTAAATGCCGCCTTAGCAGCAAGCGGACCTTGGTGCTACTGATGTCGTTGGTGACGACCTATATCAAAGATGTTAGCATACAGAGCGATGGCATGGACGGCAGAGACATACCTGGTGAATGATGTGGATGTTTTGCTCCCATTGCTTCAGATTTGTCAAAGCCGAGTCAATCTCAGTTCCTGTGCGCTCTAGAGCAAAGACACCATGGTGGCCAAGGATATGATCGAGATCGCGCTCGCCCCAAACTCCTGGAGTAGACATGGTCTGAATCAGATCGAGACCGGCAAGGAGAACGATTCGAGCGCGCTTTTGTGTTCCGTCTGAGCATTCGACACCACCCATGACCTCGTTGATCTCATAGTCGAAATGGTCGAGAACTCGGGCGGTAGGAATATAAGTCGGACTCTCGGCTTCCCAGGGGTCTACTGCTAACCACTTGGACGTGTTTTCGGCAGCAAGTTTGCACATTTCGATGCGATGACGCGCAGGAGCAAGTCCTTTTTTACTATAGCCGTCACTTACTACATTTTTGGTCAGTCAAAGCAGTATCATGTGGCGGTTGCGCTTTCGCTTACCAGGACTCAAGTATCCTGCAACGACTTCGAATCCTGCTTGGCGTTAACAATGCGCGAGACAAGTATAATAGGAACCAACCCACCTTCATTGCGAGCATGGTCTCGAGCCATGGAGAACATACGGAGATCTGGAAATCTGTCAGTCGTCACCTATACCCTCATATTTTACCTTGGCGGAGTCACTCACGAAGGTAGGTAATCGGGCTAACTACGAGTCGTGAGCGTAATGCGGCATTGGAGAAGATCGGGGTATCGTACATGACCCGCAGGCAACGAGCACTAACGGAACGCGAGAAGAATCGGATAAGCGCTGGAGCCTATGAGATGGAAACTCAAATTCTTCGGGAGTGTGCTCCTTGACGAATTGGTAGTCGCAGGCCATATTGGTCGGCTGGGGTATGATGTCCTGAGATGAGAAGTTGTGAATCGTGAGAAACGAGGGGATTTGCAGTTTAGAACGCGCTCTGGCCAGCGTCGATATGGGCGGCGGGCGGGGGCGAGGGTGCGGCAGTTGTGGGGCTGAGGGAAATCTGGACTTGGTAGACCTGATGGAAGTTTGAGACGGCTTGGGAAACACGTTTTCGCTTGTCTTGTTGTTGTTGGTAGTTGTGAAAGCAAGTTGGCAAATTGGAAGGATGGTCGTTCTTCTAGGGGAATCCAAATCCGGTGCTGCGCGGCCTTATCGAGGAAAAATGGAGCCTGCTGTCCAGTGGGAGAGGTACGAAGTATGGAACCGCAGGGAACGGGACCTTCCTATATTAGACATGCGCATGCTCAAACTCGAAAAGTCCAGGCCTTTGATGCGTTTACTGCAAACCACGACATTTGTGTCAGCTTGCTTTGCTACCTTGGCTGGGTACTTTCAACATCATGGTGTAAATCCTCCAGTAGCTTCCGGTCTCCGCGCAGACAATCCTGCTCGTGAAATGGCTCCCTCGCCGTCTCCCTAATGCCGTCCTGGATCCATCCCTGCACGGCCGGGTGCTCAAACAGCCGGTCCAGATAGTCCTTCGCGGGCCCCTCCAGCTCGACGCCGTACGTCTTGCAGCGCGACGCAATGGGCGCATACATGGCGTCCGCAACGGTGAACCGGTCGCCGGCCAGCCACGGCCCGCCAAAGCGTCCCAGCCCGTCGGCGAACAGCTCGCCGAGGCGGCGGACCTCGCGCTCCAGCGCCTCGCTCCGGCCGTCCAGGCGGATGCGCAGGCCGACGTTCATGGAGCACTCGTCGCGGAAGGCCGGGAAGCCCGAGTGCATCTCGGCGGCGGCGGAGCGGGCGAAGGCGCGGGCGCGGGCGTCGGCGGGCCAGGCGGCCGGGTGCGCCTCGGCGACGTACTCGCAGATGGCCAGCGAGTCCCAGACCACGACGGCCGTTGCGCCGTCGTGCAGGCAGGGCACCTTGCCGCTGGGCGAGAAGGCCAGGAAGCCCGGCTGGGCGAGGCCCGGCTGGAAGAGGTGCAGCTTCTCGTCGAAGGGGATGTCGAGGGCTTTGAGCAGCACGTGCGGTCGCATGGACCACGACGAGTAGCGTTTGTTCCCGATGAAGAGCGTGTAAGTCATGGCGTCGACGGGGCGAGTTTCGGTATTCTGTGCGGGTTCCAGGTTCGAGAGGGATTCCTCCTCGTTTGACTCGTTTTGTACCAAGCCCTCGATGCCCCGCTGCCACGCCCTATCTTGGACATGTTGCGTCTGTCTGTGCTCTCCGTCTCCTCTCACGCTATGCCGTGGTTTGCTTTCCTTACCGCTACTGCATAGCACGTTACGAAAACCCCATGATTCCATCACTCCAGGCCAGTCTTCTCAGTGCGGCATGATTCCTCCAACGTGGTTCCGCAGCGGGGTCTACAGACTAAGCGTCCAGAGTTGATTCACGCGAGGGCCTGGGCGGGGAAGAGAAGCTGGAGATGCAAGCTATGGATACGAACCAGTCCCTCGGACCACGAACCTGGACGTCAACTCCCACAGCCCTGAGCCAGCGTCGCAACGTCTGCTGATCATCTCGGGCGAGTAGCAGCCGATACGACGTCGTCTTGCAAGTCCCGGACTCTAACCATCATCATTGTCGCTCTGCTGCCCTGGTCCCTCACATGGCGCCCCGCAGACTCCTCCCGATCACCAGGACCCAAGACCTCGGTCTCCTTGGAACAGCCTCAGTCCTCCCCCGTCACAGCCGTCCAGACCGTCGCCGGCACGCACCGTGGTCCCTGGCCCGATTGGCGCGCCTCAACCCCGGCCTCCCCACCTCCCCCGGAGCCCGTTTCGCGCGCCAATCATGCTGAGCCGCTCCCCGGATTCCCCAGAGTCTCGCGGGCGACGCTTGCTGAGTTTCTCCGCGCGTTAGGGTCGGGCATGGTCCTCTTCTGGCCTTGTCGCGTCCACGATGGAGGCACGTATGACTGAATAGTTCGAGAAGCGGAGTGGAGAGAGGGAGAGGGAGAGGGGATGGTCTCCCGTGGGAAACAGGTATAAATGGACGGCGGAACGCGCACAAGGTCTGGCGGTTGGACTCGACAGCCTCAGCCCGACAGTTCACCCTCTCTTCTCGAGTCTTCACCATGCGCTTCGTTGCCGGCCTGTTGTCGCTGGCGCTGCCCCTCGCGGCGGTGGCCCAGACCATCAGCAACCTCTCCATCTACGACCCTCCGTCCGACTACCTCTCCCCGCAGGTCTTGTATGCGCGTCCGCTCGAGCTGTCCGACGGCACGCTGCTGGCCACCTGGGAGAACTACTCGCCCGAGCCGCCCCTGGTGTACTTCCCCATCGTGAAGAGCACCGACGGCGGCAAGTCGTGGAAGCGCATCTCCAACGTCACCGACCAGGTCAACGGCTGGGGCCTGCGCTACCAGCCCTTCCTGTACCAGCTTCCCCAGCGCTTCGGGAAGTACCCCAAGGGCACCATCCTGTGCTCCGGCAGCAGCATCCCCACCGACCTCAGCGTCACCCTCATCGAGGTCTATGCCAGTCTCGACAAGGGCTACACCTGGGAGTTTGTTAGCCACGTCGCTCGCGGCGGCGAGGCCCTCCCCAACCCCGGCCTCACCCCCGTCTGGGAGCCGTTCCTGATGTAAGATGGCCCGCCGTTCTACCTTGGCCATGCGCGCACCTACTGACTCGAAGCAGGACCGACAAGGACAAGCTCGTCCTGTACTATTCCGACCAGCGCGACAACGCGCACTCGCAGAAGCTGGTCCACCAGACCACCACCAACCTCAAGAAGTGGTCCAGCGTCGTCACCGACGTCGCCTACGACGACTACTACGCCCGCCCCGGCATGCCCACCGTCGCCAAGCTGCCCAACGGCGAGTACATCTTGGCGTACGAGTACGGCGGCGAGGCCTCGTCCAGCAACTACTGGTTCCCCGTCTACTACCGCATCTCCAAGGACCCGCTCAAGTTCACCGAGGCCGAGGGCCACCGCGTCGACGTCGGCAGCACCACGCCCACCGGCTCGCCGTACGTCGTCTGGAGCAAGCACGGCGGCAGGAACGGCACCATTGTCGTCAGTGGCGGCGGAAACTCCGACATCTTCACCAACCAGAAGCTCGGCCACCCGGCTTACTGGAAGAAGTGGGCGGTGCCTCAGCCCGCTGCCTACACCCGAGCTCTGCTGGTCTTCAAGCACGACCCCGATCTGTTGTTGATCATGGGCGGTGGTCAACTGCCTCCCGGCAAGACCAATGAGATCAGCCTGAGCGTCGTCAGACTGTCCGAGGTTATGAAGGAGTAGAGCAACGAGAGACTCAGTTTGAGGTCAGCAAAAGATTTGAGATGTCACCTTGCTTGTAAATAGGCCTCTTGAGAGAATAAGTGAAAAGAACGGTTGATAAGTTGCGTGAGAGATGCTGGCCTATGCCTTCAACGTGACTATTGAGTCTTGACCACAAGCTGAGACACTGATTACGCCAGCCTCCGGCTATTATGAACCGATCTAAAGGAAACTGAATATAGTACGCCTTAGTTCATGGCGTTTGTCTGGCTTTCCCGGCAAAACTTGTTAGACCTTTGGCCGTAATGCAAGTCCCTCTCGCAGATGCCGATGGTTGGCCGCATGCCATGCCGCAGATGCCGCAACCCACCAGACAACTCACATGTGGCCCGTCTACCAGAGGAGTGCGTGGATTTGTGAATTTCGGGATTTACATGGAAATGAGGAGATTGCGTTGCGTATCCTGGCGTTTGAGAAACATCCTGCCTTCAAATAACGCGGGAAAGCTACCGTAAGTCTCTATATCAACTTTTAACTGACCCTGACCAAGGCAAGCAACCTCCTGAAAGAAACCCATCGATATTAAGCTACGCTAAACACAAGGCCTAACGGGAATAGCTGGCCACAGGCAATTCCTCGAACTCTTGACTAACACGCCTCGGCGCCCGAACCCGGATCGGTGGAAAACCAACTTGCCCGCGGGGAAGCCCCAGCCCTCGCTGATGAATCAACGTGACGCGGACACCGCCATGCATTGCGGAATCTCATGTAATTCGGCCCAGATCCGATGCCGGTAGATCGATCATCTCCCAAGCGGGTCTCGTTGACTCTAGGTCCGGAGGCGGAACTCCGCTTGTCGATGACTCGCCCAACGGGCTCTTGAAGGGCGCGGCCATTACTACATAATGGCACATCCCACGGCGTGGGTTCATGGAGGGATGGCTTTGCAGCGACTGCGCAGGAACTCATCATGGCTGTACCGGAGATGAAGAGCCCGGATAGCAGGCACGATGTCTCGGCTTTTGGTGCAGAAGACGAGAGACCCATCGGCACCGAGGACAAGAAGACGGCTCGAATAGACACCGATGCAGCCTCCACAACAAACCAAGGCGACGACGTCGAAGACGCCGCGGACCAACCGCCGGCACCAGAACCCGGCCCGCCCCCGGACGGCGGGCTGCGAGCATGGCTGCAAGTCGTGGCCGGGCACCTGGTCGTCTTCAACTCGTGGGGCTACACCATCAGCTTCGGCATCTTCCAGCCGTACTACGAAGCGGCCACGGGGCTCCCGCCGTCGACGGTGTCGTGGGTGGGCAGCCTCCAGATCTGCCTCATCTTCCTGGTCGGCACCTTCTCCGGCCGGGCCTTCGACGCCGGCCACTACCGCCGGGCGCTGGTGGCCGGGCTGGCGCTGCAGGTGGTGGGCATCTTCATGACCAGCATCGCCACCGAGTACTGGCAGCTGCTGCTCGCCCAGGGCCTCTGCCAGGGGCTCGGCAGCGGCATCGTCTTCGCGCCCACCGTCGCCAACGTGTCGACGTACTTTGCCTCCAAGCGCACGCTGGCCATCTCGTCGGCCGCCTGCGGAGGCACCACCGGCGGCATCGTCTTCCCGCTGATTGCCCAGCAGCTGCTGCCCCGGATCGGCTTCCAGTGGACCGTGAGGGTCATGGGACTGGTGGTGCTGACGACGTCGGCGGTCATCCTCTGTCTGGCGAGGACCAGGCTGCCTCCGCGCAAGGCCGGGCCCATGGTCGAGTTTGCGGCCTTCAAGGAGCGGACGTATCTGCTCTTTGCCGTCAGCATGTTCTTTACTCTCTGGGCGACGTACTATGTATACTACTATGTAAGTCAAGACACCGAGCCGCCCTTTCACCGTGCCAACGACCGCAGGCTCGCACATACGCACTCCACGCACTGGACGCATCATCCTCGTCGTCCTTCACCATCCTCCTCGTCATCAACGCCGTGGGCATCCCGGGCCGCATGGTGCCCGCGTACCTGGCCGACCGCCACTTCGGCGCCATCAACGTCTTCATCCCGACGATCCTGGCCGCGGCGCTGTGCACCTTCCTCTGGTCCAAGGTGCAGAGCCTGGCGGGGGACTACGCGTGGGTCGTCTTCTTCGGCTACTTTGGCGCCGGCATCCAGGGCCTGTTCCCGTCGACGACGGCGGGCCTGACCAAGGACCTCAGCAAGAACGGGACGCGCATCGGCATGATCTTCACCATCATCAGCGTCGCCGCGTTGACGGGGCCGCCGCTGGCCGGCAAGCTGATGGAGGTGACGGGCGGGAGGTACTTGGCCGCTCAGATGTGGGGAGGGAGCTGTCTTTTGCTGGGGTGTGGGTTGTTGGTTGCGGCCAAGCTGGCGTTGGCACCTACTAAAAAGGCGTAGAATACCGGTACTACTACCTACCTAGCTGGTCTATGTGTAAGTCCTAGGTGCATGTCACGAGTGGCTATCCATGGGAGACATGGCTCGAGTTGTATCAACTAAAGGTTCCCTCTCTCCATTTGCTACACAGAAGGAGTTATACTGCAGTCATCAACCTCGGTGCCATGTTAGACAGTTCTGCAAGGATGCGGCCATGTGGAATCGTCAGCCCCACAACCCCGGATTTCAACGACCCTAAAACTTCCACCTCGATCGAACCCTCTCCCTCCACCTGCACCACCGACACCGCGCTCCGCGATCCCTCCCGCCGGAAAGAATGTCGCCAGCTCCATGGATCTGCCGGAGCTGCACGCGAGCGCTGGTTCGCTCGCCCATCCGCCAATTCGTCCGCCATGCCTCCAATGGTGCGCCCCGACGTTCCCAAACCCCCCCCTCTCATCATGGAAGCTGACGAAAAGCGTGAAAGATGCCTCCCCCCTCCTCGCCCCCGCCCTCCTCCAACGCGCGCAGTCCATGGCCTCCGAATACGACGGCCTCCAGAAAGCCCTCAACGACTCCTTCGACACGGCAAAGGCCAGGCGCGTCGGCGAGCTGTCCCGCGTGGCCGCCGCCCTCAGGGCCTGGCAGAAGACGCAGGCCTCCGTCGCCGAGCTCAACGCCATGCTCGCCGACCCGGACCAGGACGCCGACCTCGCCGCCATCGCCGCCGACGAGCTGGGCGCCGAGACGGCCCGCCTCGACGCCCTCGCCCGCAACCTCTCGGCCAGCCTGACGCCCCGCCACCCCTTCGCCGACCTGCCGTGCATGATCGAGTTCCGGCCCGGCCCCGGCGGCCTCGAGGGCCGCTACTTCACCGACACGCTCTTCAAGATGTACAAGGGCCTGTGCATGCGCAAGGGCTACCGCCACTCCGTCATGAAGTACGAGTTCGCCGACACCGCCGGCGACAGCTCGTCGTCGGCCGGCGAGAACCCGCTGCAGGAGGCCATCCTCGAGGTCCAGGACCCGGGCGCCTACGACGTCTTCCGCAGCGAGGCCGGCATGCACCGCGTCCAGCGCATCCCCAGCACCGAGAGCAAGGGCCGCGTGCACACGAGCGCCGTGGCCCTGTGGGTGCTGCCGTCCTTCCCCGACGGCGGCGGCGGCGACGCCGTGGCGGGCTTCGACGACCCGGAGAGCGACTTCTACGTCAACCCGTCCGAGGTGCGCATCGAGACCATGCGGGCGCGCGGTGCCGGTGGCCAGCACGTCAACAAGACCGAGTCGGCGATCCGCATGACGCACGCGCTCACCGGCACCGTCGTGTCGATGCAGGACCACCGCTCGCAGCAGCGCAACCGCGAGGAGGCCTGGAAGGTGCTGCGATCGCGCATTGCGGACAAGCGGAGGGAGCAGCGCGAGGCCGAGGCTGCGCAGCTGCGCAACAGCGTGCTGAGCCAGACGCAAATCACTCGCGGCGACAAGATCCGCACTTACAACTACAACCAGGACCGGTGCACAGATCACCGCGCTGGAATAGATGTGCATAACCTGCCCAATGTCCTAGAGGGCGGCGAGACTCTGGACAGGATCATGGACGGGGCAAGGGATTGGTTGGTTGGTAATGACATTGAGCTCCTGGTTGCGGAAGAAGAGGCCAAGGAAAAGGCTGCCAAGGGTAAGAAGTGATCCAACGCAAAAGACGAAAAGAGCGTAAACGTCGACATGTTGCTTGAGGCGTGAGTGTACGTTATGGGTAAATATATAAACGGGTATAGATCATGTAAGATGAAAATAGCCAAAGTGGGTAATCAATATACCCTGGGTAGACACAATTCTCCGATAGGATACCACGATGCTACATGGTTCAAATCGATCCCTAAGCATTGACGCCATGACCAACAACTCCCAGCAAGATCACCACGGGGATATTCGTGACTTGCCCCAACCAAGAACTCCAATGCAGACTGAAACTCCACCTTGAAAACCGTTGCCAGCCTTCACATCAAGCCGCCCAAGACAACCTTGCCGATGCTTGCCACCTCCGTCTTGATATGGCTCCGGCTGTGATCCTCTAATTCCCTGACGAACCCCTGAACGATGAGCTTGCGCACTCGGGAATCTGCCTTGCCGAACAACTCCGCGACAGGGGCGGAGCACTCGCGCGGCGAAGGCACGAGGGTGAGGAACCGCGTGTAGCAGTCGATCAACACGTCGCACAGCGTCGCGAACGTCTCGAAATAGTCGGGATCGAAGGGCAGTGAGGGCGTGAGAAGGTATGTGTATTCCTCGCCCGGCAAGAGATCCGTCTCAGAGGCGGCAAAGTTCATCACAGACGGGGTCGGAGCGCCGGCCGCGGGCACAGGGGCGGATTCGTCGAGCATGGGGTGCATGTCGGCGGCCGAGGTGGAACGTCGCGACTTGCCGCCCTGCCGGCGAAACATGCTGGGGAGACGGGCGCGGGTGAGCGAGGCGGCGGCGGAGGAATCGCCGTGTATTTGCTGAAAGGAGTCGAATTCGGAGAGGAGGGTGTTGAGGCTGCGCAGGAACTCGATGGGCGTGGAGGAGTAGAGGTCGACGATGGTGGGGAGGGACAGGCCAAGGAGGAGATGGTTGGTGGCTTTGCGACCAATCTTCCGGGAATCGAAATAGGGCATGCGGTTGAAGTCGGGCTTGTCGAAGAGGTAGGTATTGAACCAGTAAATGCGACCCTCGTGTCTAATGCGAAGTGGTTAGTGAGCGACTCTGGTTGGTATAAGCCCCTGAGGTGGGGGTTGAGTGGACGACGTACGCTTTGCGCAGGTACTCGAGAGTTGAGATGCGCTTGTTGGCAACTTCGGTGATCTGCTGGTGCGCCAATCCAGCCTCGGACTGCTGCCAAAGACTCCCAGACCCAACGGCACCACCGGGACCGACAATGGGAGTCTGGGGAGGACCCATGGAGCCGAGGTAGGTGGTGGACCCGGTTGCGCTGCGGCTTAGCATCTGCATCGCCATGGTCGAGTTCGAGTCGGCGGCGTTGGCGGACGAGGGATGGACGTTGGACGAGGACGAGGACGGGTCGGAAGACTCGCGTGCGATGTCTGGTCTCGGGGTGACCTTTGCGGCGGCGGCGAGGGCGTAGTCGGGAAGGGCAGGCGGCGCGGCGGCATCCGTCACGTAGGCGTTGGGGCCGTTGCCGAAGGAAGAGCCGCGGCGGGACTGGGAGGACTTGCGGGAGAAGGAGGGTTTGCGGTCCTTGGTGAGGGGGTCGACGGTGGCGCCGTCGCGGGTGGTCGGGCGGGAGACGGAGGAGGAGGAGGAGAAGATGGAGGTTGAGAAGATGGGCGTCGAGCCGGAGTTTGGCGTTCGGGGCGCCATGATGGGCGTTTCTGGCTTGGGGTGTGTGTGTGGTGGTGGCCTGGCTGGCTGGCAACGTTCGGGAGCGGCCTTGTCCTGGCCTGGTTTGGTCTGGTTTGGCCTGGCGCGATGGATCGACGACGGCCTTGCAGCCTTGGACGGACGGGAACGGGTGCGAGTGAGGAGCGATAGATGGACCGACTGCGTGCGTCAGTGCCGTGGCAGTCTGGGCGCGTGTGGTGTGCGGATGGGAGTGGTGTGTGGTGTGAGTCCAGGTAGGTGTCGTTCTGCGCCCGAGTGTGTGAGCGAGAGTCCCGGTACAGCGTTTCGGAGGGTGTGGAGGGCGTGCGTGGATGCGGATGCGGCTCGCAGGGGGGCGTGGCTTGCTGCTTGTTCTAGGTTTTGTTTGTCTCCGGCTTAGCGCTGTTGCAGCGGCAGCGGGCTACGGAGTCGATCTCTAATGACTTGTGTCTGGCATGCGGCTGGAGCGACGAGTGAAGTGAAGCCATCGTCAGAGTCGAAAGGCGGTGGCGGGTGGGCTGTGGAAAGTTACTTCTGGTTTCCCAAGCAGTCAGTCGACCTGCGATTCCTAGAGGACACTGACGCTGCAGGTTGAGTGCTTGAAGTTGAGTCCGCAGTGGGATGGCGAGCGCCCTGCTAGCCACGGGGCGCTAAAGTCTCGGGCATCCACTGCGCTGGTTGCAAGGTTGCATCCGCCCAGGTCTCACCTCACCCACAGCAGGGATCCGTTCAATTGCGAATTGCGATGAGCCTCTTGTTCCCAAGTCTGGGCATGATTGACTCTCCCACCGACGCCTGGTCCATCGCGGGTGTGACTCGATGGCGGTTGTTTGCCATTCGGAATGGGCACGATCCCATCCGCGCCGGCTCCGGCTTCAGCTTCAGCTTCCTTTGCCAGTGGCCAAACATCAACTCCGATGGCTAGCAGCATTGTGTAACTTAACAGGCCGTCTCACCCGCTCGTGTCCCCCCGATGGCCGATAATAGCCTCCCCCGACAACCACAGCTCCTCGCCGCTGGCCAACAACACAACAGTGATACAAAAACTAATCGACGGCCAGCAGCATGCCGACTGTCAGAGATAAACCCTCCGGTGGTCGACAGCAACGCCCCAAATGGCCGGCGACCGCTGACGGCAAACACCATCTTCGCTGAGTGGCCACAGCCTCTCACCGACGGCCAGCAGCATCGCGTACCACACCAGCTTCGCCGACATGTCGTAATGCGACAGGCAATCTCACGGGTGGCTGACACCTATTCGCGCCCGAGGCTTCTCGCCGCCGGCCAGCAGCACGTCGCACAAGCCTCACGAAAACAGATGAGCCAATGATGAGTGCCGCAATATAACAAACAGTGTCACCGGCATCCTCTCGTAGAGCCAACATCGTCCTTCCCGACGGCCGACAGCATCCTCGCCGATGGTTAGTAGCGTAATGTAATCTCATAGGTGGCCAACAGCATCCGAGGCTGCAGTATCCCCGCCGACGGCTAGCAGCATAATGTAACCGATAATCTCACTAAACGTTTCTTCCGACGGACGACAACAGCGTTTCCGCTGGACACAGCTTCCTCGCCGATGGCTGATAGAATCCTCAGTGGTTGACGGCACCCTCACCGGCGGCTAGCAGCGTAAAGTAACCCGTGATCTCGCGGATGTTTCCCCTGATGGCCGACAAAAGCCTTTCCGATGGTCGCGGCTTACAGCGGAACCCTCCGCATCAACACAGGCCGCAAGCCGATCCACATTGTAGCAACCATGTAAGACGGCCACCGTACAAACGCAAGTCTCCATTCAAGTAGATATGAGCCCGAATCCGCTTCCTAAAGTCCTCTCCTGCTCAACAACATACGCTATCCATTCATATCCCCGTTTTATATATATATATATTCCACCCCGCTGCTTTGAGCACATCCATATTTACTTCTGATCGTGCCATCCATCGTCGGCGGTCTCGCGTGTATCAGCAGAGACTCCTTGAACTTTCACGGTTTCAAGGGAAATCCTGTTCTGAAATGCCTCGACAGAACCGAAGAAAATACTGCTCTACGGAAATCTGGTCGAGCTGCCTGAAAGCCTGGCAAATCAGTACACTGCAGTTGCTGGCAGGCAAAGGAGCTTTCCACTTGCCTCGCATTAAGCGGTATGGTGTCAGCAGCACCATCTTCAATGAGGTTGGCGAGAATGGCTTTGCTGGCCAGGATCGCCGGCAGTCCCATGCGATGTACGCCGACGCAAGGATAGTCCTTGGTCCTGGCATCGGGCTTTATACACCAGGATTCGACATTCTTTCAGCAATCTGCGGGGGTGCTGCATTCCCCATTCTTCTCACCGTGGGGGGGATATATACGACGGCGCCTGACAAACCTCGACGAGAGTTATGGCCCGGGAGCGTTGCGGTGCAGCTCATTACTTTTCTCGCATACCATCTCCATCAAGGGATTGGGCCAGATGGAGTCGAAATCCCACCGACGATTCCTGCGTAATCGGCATGTAGGATATTGTCCGCGGGACCGTTGAAGAAAAGATACGGCTCGGATGCGGCATACACCCAAATCATTTCCAAGGGACCCGGTTGCCTGTGTTGCGGGTCATGAGGCAATGGTCAAGATTGACCAACGGGTTCAGGATGGTTGGAGCGATCACGAACGGTTGCCTCAAGACGCCAGCAACCTCCTCTTCTGATGAGGTCCACAATGAGCCAGCTGGAAGCTTCTGCAATTAGCCCTTCTGCGTTCCCAGTTCGACATCGAAAACCCTGGAGAGAGACAATTAAGGGTCCGCCTTTGCAGTCTAAGATGGCACAGGCAAACACCCAGTCCATATGGTCGACAGTCACCACCCCACGATCGGGCGCCTCATCACCTAGGACGGAAATCAGTGCCTAGTTTCTGGCCCAGATCCCCCCTGTTCCGGGCGCGAGACACGAGAACCATGATCCGAACTACCGATGCCAACAACACACCCAATGTCCACGAAACTACTTGTCCGGCCATCCTTCACCAGGCCGTTGACCAGTTCGGTTACGTTATGTATACACACAGATGGACAAAGCCTGGCACACAACCCGTAAGAGCTGTTTGGATTTGGGTTCCCATCCTCGGGAGTGGGGATCCTTCACCACGCCCCATCTGTGTCTGCGAGCAGGCCGCATCAGGGATAGCTGACCGCCTCAGCGGTGCGCTCAAACTCGACCTCCTCTTGCTACAATGCGAGACGTGCAAGAGACTCTCTCGAGCTGGCTCCATCCACGTGGACATCCCCAACGCATTCTGTCAGCGAAGACAAAGCTGTGCGAGCATGCCGAGCAGCTAAGTGGACTGTACCAAGGGGATCTTATATTCGCAATCATATTCGCCATCCCCATCGAGGACGGCTCCGGCCCTTTTCGATTTACCACACGAGTCACCTATATATGCTCATTACCCTGTATTGTCTCGGATGATTAGACGAAGGCGGTACACTTTGCAAACTTCATCGCTCTCAGGACCGAGGTCGGCACCGTTAGGAGTATCGCTCGCACACCTATACACAAGTTATATATACGGCGTTCAAGAAGATCGCCAATGAGTTAATGGGACGCCCGCAGCTAGAGCTCCGTCCGAAAATGAAGATTCGGTTGAGACGAGGGATATTACTCCACTAAACCCAGCTAAGACGTGCCGTTGCCGGACATGTAGGAGGCCGGTTCATAACATATACACGACAGTTGTTGGAGTTTTTGACGAGCCAAATGGGATTGGTGGTGCTTTCCGCTGAACCGAAGCTTGCAATCAGAGGTCCGCTGTCCTAGGGCTGCCACTGCGGAAGGACTGCATCTCAACCGAACGCACCATCAAAACACCGGGCTAAGACTCGCCTCGACCCTAGAGCCAAGGCCCAGGACAGCTCCTAATCAGAGCGAGCGGGGAGCCTTTTACGAACATTTGGCGTTGCTGGGTCGGTCCTCGCATTTTCCATGTCCATTTCGACGATATGATGGAAAAGCCATCTGTTTATATAGGAACGCTTTGCTCCACAATCTCGGTCCTTTCGTACTTCAGATCATACGTCAACGACTCAACGCATCCTGGCCTCGGTTCTCGCCAAGGTGCGCCTCATTTTCTCGAGTTCAGCGCAAAAGCCGTTCCCCGGCTCTACGCAGAGAGAGTGCTCTGCCAAGGGCCTGGAGTCGAGCAATTCAGGGAGCAGTCATGTCATGACAATGACGGGACGCCAATTCTTCTCGACAGTGTGGGCCAGGACCAACCGAGACATCAATCATTGTACCGGCCGACCCAAAACCAGGAGAACCCTTATGAGAGCGTCTGAGATCACTGGGTGCAGAATATATAGCTCTCTTATAGCATCTGGAGAGGTTTTGAGTTCTGGAACTGACTTCATCTCGAGTATACTGAATCGCGTCCACAATGCCCTCGACGGCGTGCCCGAGCTCACCAGAGCGATTATTATGGGCACCGAGGCCGCGTACGATCACCACATGCCTGTTGGTCTTGCTCGTGGTTCCCCAACCAAGGGGGGTGTCCTTGATGTCACCTAGAGCTGTGGTTCACAGCCCGTGGTGGATGAGAGTGTTGATATGAGCAATGCAAGCTGGGCATTCTACCATCTACTCCTGCTCTGGGTGACCGACCAAAGCTGGATTCTGAGAAGTCTGCCCTGAACTCCTTCGGGTCACAGCAAGACAGCTTGACTGGGGCACCGGCCTTGTAAGAACTGCCGTGTGTGGCATCGTTGAGATGATACACATCCGGCGGAAAATACACACAGCTGTCAAACTCGACGATGGCTCAGTCATTCACCCATCAGAGGGTGTTCTGCCAGCGACCGGGATCATCACCACTGGACTCGATTCCCGGCCCTTCCCACCTGAGCCTCGGGCCTTTTTTGTCCGCATCGCCTCGCAAGCTTCTCATCACGACCCTGCCCCGGAATGAGTTTCACAATCCATTTGATTATCAGGGAATGAGAATCGACTTTTGGCGAGAAATCTCCGCTCCCCGAAAAAGCCACACTTCACTGTCCAAGACTATATAAAGCAAGCCCACGAGTAACGGGCAGGTCGGTGAGATACATGAGGCGACGCAGACAATTGCCAAGGAGTCCGGCAACAGGACATGGAGACAACATGGCGCTGGGTGAAGATTTCGGTGACTATTACCCGGGTGAAGAGGCGGACCCAGGAAGACGAGGCAGAGATACGTTCCCTGAGGAAGGTACCGAAGCATGAGCCACTTCTGCCATATATCATGTCAGCTTCAAGGACAACACGCTCTGCCGCCGCCCGCTGCTAGAAATTCTCACTACTCTCCTCTTGTGTCGTCCGAAGCAAGGAACAGACAGGCAGGCAGTCATGCCCCGGGATAGGCAAAGGCCTCTGGAGCAAGCCAAAAAGAATTGATGTGGGAGGCGAGCCCGGCTTACCAGTCTGAGCATTGCTTTGGCTGTGGCCGTATATACACGTGATCCGTGTCTCTTGGTCGAAGCGCCCCAGTATGGTTCAGTACGTAAGGGCCCATTCCTCGCGGGATCACGAGGACTCCGAAGAGGAGTCTGAGTGCCTGCTCCGCCGTTTGCAGGTCGAGGAACAACTCATCATGGCGGCTCCGGTGACTGGAGCTGATCAGCGGTACCCGATGACAGTCCGACTCCTGTGGGCAACGTTCACGACCTTGGGCGATCTAAAAACCAAGGTCTCAGACATGCGTCTACAGTGGAAGCGGCGCGACCAAGAATCTTGGCTCGAGGTTGGAGGAAGCGGGCGCTCTGAGAAGTCTCAAGGAAGTCCCGCCTATTGTCATCTGGACAGGGGGAAGATCACAGCTGCACTCGTCCACCATAGTCAAGGTCACTGGGACATGGGACATGGCGACCGTCGGACGCTGTTCCAACAAACCTTTGAGGCTGGCCACTCAACGTATATAAAGATGGGCGTCGTGGGGTGATGGATTGATGGACCGCGGTTGGCCTCTGCCCCTGTCCCGTATATTGTGGCTACGGCCCACTGGCTGACAATGCCGAACAACTGGGTTCGGGTGGTCGCGGACTAGAGAGAAGATCTGGGCCGACGTCGGCTCATAGTTGGCTGGTCGGGGAGGGAATGCCACTATCACGATGCATCTCCATGGGGATGGAGTATGCTTCGTCTTGACGATACAATGGAAGGGTCCTAAGCAAGGATATTACTTTGTCTTGACGATACAATTACCGAAATGGTAGAATGGAAGAGAGAGAGAGAGAGAGTAACAAAGACAGAGACAGAGACAGAAGTGACTCGCCGGCTCAGAATGCGACGTCGACATCAGCGAATCCCGCCCTTTGGGATTCGGCTCCTTCACAAGCTGGACGTCTTTTTCACGCACTAAATACAAGAGTACATAGCCGACACGGTTCGGGGGGTTAGTTCAAAGCGACGCAAACCGGAGAAACCAGCCATGTTTCGGCGTCTTGACCAATCACAGCCAGCCTCCTTTCAGCCGGCCGCAACTCACCAAACTCATCCGGCGTACTGCGCCGTGCAGCTTGAGATACGACGGTGCTCCTTGTCCCCCGACAGCCGCAGACATATATCGCAACGAGGCCCATCATCCAAGTTCACCACCGTCCATCGCGCACCGCACCGTCGCATCTCACAAATGTCCTGCCCCGCCTGCTTCCAGGGCAGCGTCCACGAGGGAACGCCCCGAGGCAGAGACATCAAGCTCCACGGGCTGGACGCGTACGCCGTCGAGCCCGCCGACGGGAGAAAGGCCCGGGGCGTCATTGTCGTCATCCCCGATGCCTTCGGCTGGGAGTTTGTCAACAGCCGGCTGCTGGCCGACCAGTACGCCGCCAAGGGCGACTACAAGGTCTATCTGCCCGACTTCATGAACGGCCACTCCGCGCCGCTGTGGATGCTCGAGAGGCTCGTCGCGGCGAACCAGACCGGGAACTACCTGTTCAAGGCGTGAGCATCTTCCCGCCACACGACCGTTGAGCTCTGCTGACGGCCGCCCCTAGCTACCACATGTTCATCGCCATCTGCGGCTTCATCCCCTTCATAGCCCGCAACCGCATCGGCAAGTCCCACCCCGGCGTGCAGGGCTTCTTCGAGCAGCTGCGCAAGGAAGAGGGTGCCGCGCTGCCCATCGGCGCCGCGGGCTTCTGCTGGGGCGGCAAGCACGCGATCCTGCTGGCCCACGGCGCCGAGATGGACGGGAGGCCGCTGGTCGACGCCGTCTTCACCGGACACCCCAGCCTCCTGGACCTGCCGGCCGACATTGAGAAGATCGTGCTGCCCGTGTCCATCGCCGTCGGGGACGGCGACAACCAGGTCAAGGTGCAGCACACGGGCGCCATCAAGGCGATTCTCGAGGGGAAGCCGGAGGGCGCGAGGGGCGAGATTCGCGTCTACGAGGATGCCACGCACGGGTTCTGTGTGCGTGCTGCGTTGGATATGGGCGACACTGCCAAGAAGGCAGCCGAGGCTGAGGACCAGTGTATCGCGTGGTTCAACGCCCGCTTCGGTATTGACTCATGACGAGTCTCGTTTCTTTGTCATGTCCAAGAGTTGGGGCACCGTTAAAGGTTTCACTTGACAACTATATTTGCCAACGCATCATGTAGATCATACTTGATATTTGAGAATCCAGCAGAGCCCCTTGATAAACTCCTCTTGCCAGCCCCGACAACCCCAAAAGATACCATCAGAGCACTCGCAAGGCAAAAAGAGAGCCGCGCGATCGCTCGCATCGTAGTTATAGGAAAAGCCCGATGCGGGGGTCGAACCCGCAACCTTGAGATTGCGTACTCGTAAGAGTCTCACGCTCTACCGATTGAGCTAACCGGGCGTGGCTCTTAATTGATGGAAGACAGACGGCCGAGATTGCACCCTAAGAGCATGACGCAGAAATGGAGGATTCAAAACGCATCCGATGTAGATTCCCTTGCCCACTTCATCGTCAACGGAAACCACGTCTCGTAATGCAACCTCGTAGCCACAGCTTCGTTTCGCCAACACGTCGTCCTCATGCTGTTGCCGTGGCCGCAGTCGAAGCCAACGTCGTCGTCCCAGACGAGCACACACACCCCTGGCCGGAAATGCTCGTAATCGGAGGCGCAAGGCACGTCGCCTCGGTCGTCCAGGACGCATACGTCGACGCCGGCTCCCGGCGCACCAGCTTCGCCTCGACAAGCACCGGGATGATCTGGCCGGTGGACAGCCGGAACGGCCGGTGGTTCAGCGCCGCCAGCAGCTTGGTGATCTCGCCCGAGTGGCTGGTGATGCTGACCCAGGTCGCGTCGTCGCGGACAAAGACGTCGTCGAGCACGGCCTTGCTGCGCGCCAGCTGGTGCTCGGCCGTCTCGCCCTCGGCGCCGGTCCACAGCTGGTCGACGTCTGCGAAGCCGCGCTCGAAGGCGATGCGCGGGCTCAGGGCCGCGATGTAGGCCCTGCTAGAGCGGCGGTCGCACGTGTGGATGCTGACGCCCTCGCGGAAGGACTCCTTGACGGTGGGCCGGAAGCGGCGCGAGCTCGGGAGGCGCAGGGTGGCGAAGGTCTCGCGGGCGGTGGTGACGCAGCGGGCCAGCGGCGACGTGTAGTACGACTCCAAGTACGGCATGCCGTGGTCCTCGAAGCGCGACTGGAAGTAGGCGTTGGCCTTGTGGGCTTCCTCCAGGCCGGCGTCGGTGAGCAGCGCGTCTTCCCAGTTGGCGGTGCCGTTGCCGGTCTGCAGCGACCAGTAGCACTGTGTTCTTCTCCGTCAGGCCATGCATGGGTGTGCAGAGGTGCTCAGACTCACGTTCCAGGCGGGAGTGCCGTAGTAGGTCTCGGCGGCGTTGTGCCAGCCCTCGCCGTGGCGGCCCATGACCAGGACCTTGTACTGGGTGTCGCTCGGGGCCTTGCGGTTGAGGTGGTCGACATATTTCTCGAACCGCTCCCACTGGGTCCTGTAGCCGTCCTTGTATCCCTGCGACTTGTGCTTGGGGTCAGTGGTGTAGGTGCGGTTGATGAGACCAAAGTTCCAATCCGCCTAGAAGTCGTCAGTACTGGCCGCGATGGTAAAATGTGAAGGGCCCAGCTCACGTAGTCAAAGGACGAGGCGTCGGTGGATGAGTTGTCCTGCAAGAAGAAACCCTCCACCGACGAGTACTCGATCTCTCGGCCCTCGGCGACGTGCCAGTCGGCGAGCACGGCAGGCGTCAGGGCCAGGACAGAAGAGAGCACGGCGGCGGGCTTCATCTTGACGTGGGAATACCAGGATGAGGGGATTAGATGAGAGTGAGATGCCAAGCACAAGCTGCCACCTTGCGACGACGACGTTAACGTATTTGTATCCGGCCATGATCTACTCAATCCCTACCCAGGTGGGTTCGTCCCGCGGGTTGGGATCGCAAATACTACGTCAGCCATCGGGAACAGAACAGAACCACGTCGACGGGTCCGATCCAAGAGCCTAATCCGCACAACGGCCGGGGCTGCTGCGGTTTTGGGAGCAAACGCTCTCTGGGTCGACGTCGACAACACCACGCCTCGGCCAATCGATCGCCAACGTGACGGCCAGGGTGTGGACAAGACCGGAGATGAGAGGCGGGAGGGGGGGGCTGGAATAGGAAACCGAAAGAGAGAAGTTGGCCGAGATGTAGGAAAGGTGCGCGGGTGAATTGAGGGTTCATCGGGGCGAGTTGGACAAGAACGGCGGAACGTGGGCTTTCAGTAGGTGCATGATTCGGCCGGTGGGTAACCCGTTTCTTGTATTGGAGTGGAACGTGAAAGGCACGTTGATTGATAACTAGCTGGATATAATGAATTGACGAGATGCCACGTGTAGACGGTTTCACCATAAGCCTGAAGGCTTCACTGTTCACTGGAGACAGAGGCAATCCGATAAGTCGGTGAAAGAACCTCGGCGTCCATGTCAGCGCCAGCGCAGGTACAGTTAGTTACCTCCCGCGCAGGAGTGCAGCGAGACACGCGCCAATCAGATCGTTACTTGTCCATAAAACAAAATTGTTAGGCCAGCCATAACAGCTAGAATACAGCTATACGAGCCCCTAAGCTAATCAAACAAAACCACAGGCTAAACTTGTAGACTACTTCCCCCGTGGCATCGCCAAGAAGCTCCTGTCCCCTTGAGCCTCACCCCACGTGCCCTCCTCTTTTGCCTCACATCCCTCTCTCTTTCTTTCTTTCTTTCTCTCTTCAACTCGATAGACAACCATACAATGTCGTCACAGGCCATCGACCCCACCAGCTCCACCGACGGCCTCAGCCTCGAAGGCGACCCCGCGCCCGAGCTGCTCGAGGGCCGCATCTGGGTCGACGGCTGCTTCGACTTTTTCCACCACGGTGAGTTGTTCTTTTTCCTTCTTCACATCGACCTGATGACGCCCCGGCTAACACGTCGACTCCCCAGGCCATGCCGGCGCCATCGTCCAGGCTCGCCAGCTGGGCACTGAGCTCTATGCCGGCGTCCACTCAGACGAGGACATCCTCGCCAACAAGGGCCCTACCGTCATGACCCTCGAAGAACGGTGAGCTGGCTCTTCTCTCTCCGTGGCATGCTGGGAATAGCGGCACCCAAAGCAGCATCCATCCCACTGACTCTCCCTCCCCCCAGCCTCGCCGCCACAGACGCCTGCAGATGGGTCACGCGCTCCGTCGGCCACGCGCCCTACGTCACGTCGCTGCCCTGCATCACCCACTACGGCTGCAAGTACGTGGTCCACGGCGACGACATCACCTCGGACAGCGACGGCAACGACTGCTACCGCTTCGTCAAGGAGGCCGGCCGCTTCAAGGTCGTCAAGCGCTCGCCCGGCATCTCCACCACCGACCTCGTCGGCCGCATGCTGCTGTGCACCCGCACCCACTTCATCCGCTCCTTTGAGAAGCGTCTCACTGGCGCCGAGGGCGACGGCACCGACGACGAGCGCCGCGCCCTGGGCGCCGCCATGCTCGACCGCATGAGTCTCTACGCCACTGACGCCTCCGGCCGCCGGCCCGGCGTCGACGTGTGGTTCTGGTCCGCCTCCGGCCCCGCCAAGGCCGCCGACACCGAGGAGGAGAAGGGCTCGTTCCGCCAGCTCATCGAGGGGCCCGCGCCCAAACTCGGCCAGCGCGTCGTCTATGTCGACGGCGGCTACGACCTCTTCTCCAGCGGCCACATCGAGTTTCTACGTCGCGTCGTTCTCGAGGAGGAGGACCTGGCCCGCGCCGACGGTTGGTACTCGGAGCAGGCTGTCAACGAGCGCAAGGGAAAGGGCGAGGACTATCCCCCGGCGTACGTCGTCGTCGGCGTGCACGAGGACTACGTCATCAACCAATGGAAGGGCGTCAACTACCCCATCATGAACATCTTTGAGCGCGGACTCTGTGTTCTCCAGTGCAAGGTGAGACATTCCTCACACCCTCCCCTCACTTCCAAACCCCCACCATCACTAACCGCCCCTCCAGTACATCAACGCCGTCGTCTTCGGCGCCCCCTTCACCCCCACTAAGACCTACCTCACCTCGCTCCCGCGCGGCACCCCGGACGCCGTTTACCACGGCCCGACGTCCTTCATGCCGCTGACGTACGACCCGTATACGGCGCCCAAGGCCATGGGCATCTATCAGGAGATCGGCGAGCACACCTTTGCCGACGTCAACGCCGGCCAAATCGTCCAGCGCATCATGAAGAGCCGCGACATGTACGAGGCCCGCCAGCGCGCCAAGGGCATGAAGGCCGAGGTCGAGCAGGCCGCACGCGAACGCGAGATCATGGAGGAGGAGCAGCGCCAGCGGGAGGCCGAGAGGTCATGAGCCGGTGCCGGCTGTGACAAGTGGTGATGGTGGTGGTGGTGGTAATGTGGCGTGGCATCATCCTTGCGCATAGCAGACTGTGATAAGTTGTCAGGAAGGCCGTCTTCAACGGACCTCGGCAAGGCGAAAGACGGAAAAGGGCAGATAAACAAAAGTAAAAACGAATGACGCAAGTCGTGGTAGAACAATGACGATGTTGTGGTCACGCTGCGATTAGCCATGCCACGATGCTCAGAAGCTAACCCAAACTTGCGACGCGGAGCTTGAAGGCGTCTAAACTCGTAGTAAACAAATGCTTATTCAAAGAGCTAATCATCCGGGTCCTTCATCTTGAATGATCAAATGCCGGGGCCTGTAAACGGAAGCTCAGTTAGCCTCCCATACACTCTTTGCATCAATCCCACAATGTGACAACCCCAACAATCACATCATAAACATCGACTTCCCGTGTGCAACCTTCAATCTCACCTCAACGCATCAGATCGCCGAGACTCGCTGCGGGCTTACTGCAGTGCGACCCCCCAAACTGTCTAGGGTAGCTCACCCGCGGCGGAACGAACAAACCTGACTTCATAAGCCGCCGCCGCGCGTTTAGGGCGGACATGGCAATTCGCGGCTACTCACGGACAAAGGCTCAATTCCGCCCTCGCCTTCAACCAGAAAAAGCCCCCGAGATTCGAGCGACATATGTACAGCCGGGATGGATGGGGACTGGGAATATTTTTCGTCAGAAATGATATGCCGAGCAAGCCTGGTTCAATTGGCGTTCCCGTGGTGGGATTGAACACAATCCGGCCCATCCTTGGCTGTTTTCACGATTCCGCCGTTGATGAGCCGCCGTTTTGCAACCCTCCCTTTAGTTACATGCTGCCGGTACTTGCTCAAATCCGGTTTGGTGTTTACACTTTGAGCCGTTTGTCTGTTCTCTGCAGGGCGTGTAAATTGATGACTGCGTACGCCCTGCCAGTGGGGCTCGCAGTCGGCATTGCTTCCGCACCGGCCGGGGCACCACTCACAACAACCTCCGTCGCCGGTCGTGAGAATTGCCGGCTGTGCAGTGGGAGATGATGTAGGGGCGGGGAAACAGAAGCTTGAGCTTCCAGAACTGGACAGCATGGCGAGTCGGATGGAAAAGCAGAGATTCCCAGCTTCAGATTCCTGGGAGCACGACGCCTCCGTCAATGATGTAAAGTCTCGGAGTTACCGTTGGCCGTGGAGTGGAGCCGCAACGGAGACTTCAAGGGCCCCAGCGGGCCAGCTTTGTGGTCCCCAAAGGCCCCCTCCCTTTTCATAGTGGCGGCAGAGCGGTGGGCTGGGTGGGTTTTGTGCTTTGTGGGCGCGGATGACTAGTTAGATCCTTTCGTTATCAACGCCGGCGCCCAGCGCGGTGCGGGCAGAGGCGGGATATCCATTTGCACCGCTTGTTGTCTCGTCACCTGCCCCTTCCCGCTCGGCGTTCCGTGCCAAGGAGACCCGGCGAGTCACCAAGGCTGCCCGCTATAAAGTTACCTCTGGTACCCGGTGGCTTTCCTCTCTGAATATTCCCTGTTTTGTATGCTGTGTTAGTGAGTCCTTGACTTGTTTGCTTGTACACCCGCCAGGAACTTGACTTGCCTCCCCCAATTGAGTCATCCAACAACCTCCTCCACCTCGACACCACCAACAGACCATCTCTTCGTCGCCATGGCTCCCTCCGCCGTCCAGACCCAGGAGCTTGACCTGACGGCTGCCGCCCTCAGCAAGAAGGAAGCCGAGCCCGTTGCCCCCAATGGTAACTCCGTCAAGGCAGTCCTCGATGCCTCCAAGCTCACCTACACCTACACCACCAACCCCCGCGCCGTCCCCGACGAGGCCACCGCCCACTCTGGTGATGAGACCATTGCCACTGACCACATGGTCCTTGCCTCCTGGAAGGCCTCCACTGGCTGGTCCAACCCCGAGTTGAAGCCTTACGGTCCCTTGAGCCTCATGCCCACCGCCTCGGTCTTGCACTATGCCACCGAGTGCTTCGAGGGCCTCAAGGTCTTCCGCGGCTACGATGGAAAGCTGCGTGTTTTCCGCCCTGATCGCAACGCCGCTCGCTTGCGAATGTCCTCTGCTCGGATTTCCCTCCCCGTTTTCGAGCCCTCCGAGATTGAGAAGCTCATCATTGCCCTGCTGTCCGTCGACGGAACCAAGTGGCTCCCCAAGGAACGTGCTGGCAGCTTTCTGTACATCCGGCCGACCGTTATCGGGACCGCACCGCAGCTCGGCGTTGGTGCACCCAAGGAGGCTCTTCTATACATCATCGTCACCTACATGCCCCGATTGGACGCACCTGCTGGCGGCATGCGCCTGCACACCTCCCCGGAGGACATGGTGCGCGCCTGGGTTGGTGGATTTGGATATGCAAAGGTCGGCGCTAATTACGGCCCTTCGTTGTTGGCCACTGCCGATGCTCGGAGTCGCGGATACCACCAGATTCTCTGGCTGTACGGCCAGCAGGGCGAGTGTACCGAAGCCGGAGCCAGCAACTTTTTTGTCATTTGGAAGCGAAAGGATGGCAAGAAAGAGATCATTACAGCCCCTCTGGACGACAAGTTGATTCTAGACGGTGTTACCCGAAGGAGCTGCCTCGAGCTGTTCCGGGAGAGGCTGGGTGATGAGTATGTGATTACCGAGCGCAAGTACACCATCGACGAGGTCATTGAGGCCGATGCGGAGGGTCGGATTCTCGAGTCCTTCGCTGCTGGCACAGCTGTAAGTTCTACCAACAACATAAATCGGGAAGGTACCGAGCTAACTTACTCCAGTTCTTCATCTGTCCTGTCTCGCAGATCCACCACCGCGGCCAGGACATCAACATCCCCATGGGCCCCGAGGCCACACCCGGCAAGGTCACGTCCACGATCAAGGGCTGGCTCGGCGACATCATGTACGGCCGCACTCAGCACAAATGGGGTGTCGTCATCCCTGAGAAGGAGTAAAAATGGAACCTAATAAAAAGATGGTGGCATAGAGGTTGCCTACTTGGAAGATTCATGGGACGGCGTTTAGGGCATTGGACTCACAAGAAGGGTCTAAGCGGTCTTTTGTGAACCGGATCGATAAGGCCGCGAAGGAAAATTGGCTGCAGAACTAATGAGATATGAAATAGAGAAATGCAGTTGATTGTCTATCGATCGAGGTAGTACTCCGAACGTAGCTCTGAACAATAACTCTGCCAACCAAGCATCATAAGTTGTCTATATATTAGCGCAGACCGTTCCCTCTGGGTCGATTGCTTGGTTTGTGTTATTTATTCGTCAATCATTGTTTGCATGAGTCTCAGTGTCTCTGCCTGTATCTTGGTCTTGAACTCCTGTGCAAATGGTTAGCCGTGGACGAGATAAGGAGGAGACTGAACATGCCTTTTCAATGTCTCCTAGTAATTGACATTTCTCTTTCACAATTTTTTCAGCATCTGCCTTGAACCTCTTGGTCATTTTCGTGTCGTCGCCATTAACTGTGGTAGTCTCTCGACTCGTTTTCCCCGTCAACTGTGTCCAGGCTTCCTGCTCGGCCTGAGCACAAGCATCCCACTCTGCTCCAAGACTGTGTAGCTCTTCCTTTGCTGACAAAATCTCTCGTTTCAGGTTTGCTAGATGGTCGAGGATGGATGCGCGGGGGAAGTTGTCGGAATGGCACAATGTGGCAGAGAGTGGGTAGGTAATGTTGGAGTAGAGGGTTTCATTTTGTGAGAGGGTGGCCGCTGACTCGGACACAAAACGAGATATTCTCGACTGAATCTTGGAATGCGCTTCGACGAGTTGCGCTGTAGCTGAAGCGTGAAGATTCATGCCCGCGAGCGCAAACGACTCTGTGCTTGTCAGTCAGCACGGATTCCTCGAGTGTCAGCTAAACTCGCCTCTGAGCTGCGTCACAGCATCGGCATCATGAGACTCGGTCACGCCAGGACCTGGGTCATTGCGTCGAGCTGGTTCAAGGTCTGCACCAAAGTAGGCCTGGAATTGCTGGTAGACATGGTGGTACGTCGGGGGTTTCGGCGAGGTGGGGACTGCGACGTCTCGATTGCGGAGTCGGTCTCGCAGCGTAGATGGAAGGTTCGCGTTGTCAGTCCAAAAGCTAGAGCTGGAGCTTTCGTTTTGATGTGTTTTTCTGTTCATGGCTGCGACAAGATGGGTTCGAAGTGTAGAAGAAGACGAAGAAGAAGAAGAAGAAGGAGGAGGAGAAGAACAGGAAACGACAACGAGAAAGCGAGAATGAAGACAAGTTGACTTATTACCTGAAAAAGAAAGTTTGCGTTGACATGGAAGGAGCATGGGACTGCACAAGCTGGACTGAAAGCTGGATGCCGATGTCGCTATGCTGGTGAGGAAGGAGCAAGGTGGTTGCTAGCTGTCCCGTCCTGGCGGCTGTGGGCAGTTGACCCGTCTGCCACAGCCATCGAGCCATCCAATTCATTGAATTGTCAGATTTATAGGCACCTTATTAGGTACTGAGAACTGAATCCCGTCAATCTATCACGGCAAAAAGAATGTTCTGAGTGTATTTCAAAATAACTCGAGAGACGCTTTTATTGTTAATTATCGTAGATTTCATTTTAGTGTCACATGCCATTAGACCCTGGACAACCCCGTGAACGCTGCCCAACAAGAACAATCCCGATAAACAACCCCCAGACTCCAAGATCATGCCCAAAATTACTTTTTCCTTCCGATCTTGACCTCAATAACCGAGACGATCACCTGCCAGCTGACCATGCCGCCCTCGCCGACATCTCCACAGGCCAATGCCTTGGACACGGGCCGCAACACCTCGACCCAACCATTCTCACCTCCCCATTCCTCCTCAAGCGTCTTGATTTGCTTCGCTGTGATGGGGTGCCGCCACATGGCCGTGTTCATGCTTGCTAATAAACGCGTTAGGGAACTTGAGCTCAGAGAGCACATGGAAAATACTCACGCGCCACTATAATCTTCTTCTTAATGCCGCCATCGACAGTCCCCGTGGCGTCCCATGCGCGGATCACCGAGGTCAGCAAGTTGTCGCACAGGCCGTTGACCATCTTGGCCATGGTGTTGGCACTGAGGGGCGCAATCACCAGCACGTCGGCCCACTTGCGCAGGTTGATGTGCAGGATGGGCGCGCCGCGCTTCCACGGCGTCGCCCACTCGGAGGAATCGGTGTAGACGGCGTCGACGTTGGGCATGTAGTTGATGGCGGAGATGGTGGGCTGCTCGCGGGACTGGCCGGCGAGGAAGTGCATCGCAGAGCCGGTAAGGATCACACGGATGGATACGTCGTCGCGCCTCGAGAGGCCTTCGATGATCTGGACAAGTTTGATGGTGGCCACCGAGCCGGATGCTGCGAGGAGGACATGACGCTTGTTGTCGTTGCCGCTCTGCTCGAGCGCTTCAGGCGAGTTTCGCACCAAGATGTCGTGGTGCGCATCTCGCCCATTTTGGGTCATGTGAAGCATGGTGGAGGAAACTTCACCAAGGACAATTGATAAAGTATGTGTGTGCTTGTGTGGACTGCGTAGTGAGAGAGGGCTGTACGGCGACTTTAATGCTGTCGTTGGAGATGGCCTGAAAGCCCCTCGATGGAGTACTCCGCAATGTAGATGTGAGATTATCGGGTCTGGGTGGCCTAGCTTAGCTGGCTCTTGTGGTTTAGCTTGAGTTCCAGGCGAGGCAAACAATGGATAAGTGAGATGAGGTTGAGAACCGATGGAGGAATCAGGATGTGCAGCTGATGGATATATGTAGTAGCTAAGCTCAAAAGTAGACAGCTTGGTAACAGAGTTCCACAAACTGATGCAACGCCGATGGATCGCAAGCAGCATTTTAACCCCGCCAAACCATCCCCCACGTCATCCGATGCACCGATGAACCCGTCATGAGCATGACCCATCATGACCGATTCTCGCAGTCGCACCTCCGCATCGGTCGTCGCAATGGCCTGACGAGGTCAAGGCATTTTGTGCCGGTGCCGGTGAGAAGGACTGGTATTGGTGGTTGCCCAGCTGAAACCTGAAGACTCGGCGCAGCTGCAACACAACCGAACAGCTCGTGAGCAACTCGACCGGCTGAGGAGCCGGGCGAGAGAAGCCGGTGCCGTTCATTACCGGTCCTCGCAGCTCCAGCTCCAGGGGGGAGGGTACAGGGTAGGCGGTTCCTCACCAGCAGAGTTACACCGGCAAGCCACATCTTTGCCACCCGTCAGCCACATACGAGCCACAGGGTGCTGAATTACCGAGTCGTTGATTGGTCATCCGTCCTTCGGATTCAACGCCGCACCTCTTTTTGTCCGGGGGGGCTTGACATCACCCAATTCCTCTGCGGTCCGGCCTCGACCATCTCCAAGACTCGCACCATCTCGCCATTTCAGATCCCCGAAAATGTTCACGCGAACAATTGCTTCGGTGCGCGTGCCGATGTCGCCCCGCTTCTCGTCCGTTTACTGACCATTTCCTTTGTAGACGCTGCTCCGGCCATCCGCTCGGCCGGCCGCCATCCGCGCCCCGGCTCACCTCCTCCGAGCCTCGCTCTCGCCTGTGTCGCTTCTGACGCCCTTCCAGGCTCGTCTGCTTTCGGACCAGACCCGTACAGCCATCGACAAGGCCGTCGCCTCTGCCCCCGTCGTCCTCTTCATGAAGGGAACTCCCGAGACGCCTCAGTGCGGCTTTTCGCGTGCTGCCATTCAGATTCTCGGCATCCAAGGCGTCAACCCCGAAAAGTTCGCTGCCTTCAATGTCCTCGAGGACCCCGAGCTGCGCGAGGGCATCAAGGAGTACTCGGATTGGCCTACTATCCCTCAGCTCTACGTCGAAAAGGACTTTGTTGGTGGCTGCGACATCCTCGTCTCGATGCACCAGAGCGGCGACCTGGCCAAGCTATTCGAGGAGAAGAAGGTGGTCCTTGAGGGCGAGCCCGCCGAGGCCGAGAAGAAGGACTAAGAGAACCAGGGGTCGAGTGTATGATACGCTGAGATGTAATACTTGGGACTTGCACGATATACCTCTGAACAGAAACGACAAAATAGATTCGGGGCCACATGGGCGTGGCATTTACAAGGGATATGCGGCTCCATCTGCCCTCATATCACTCCCCGCCGACCACAGCGGCGTCTTGTCAACTGGGTCAACAGTGTACCGGATGATTTGGCCACGGCCAAACATGCCTCGCTTCCAGTCGCTGAGAACAACCACCTTGTGCCCCAGCTTCTTTAGTCCCTCGACAGTCTCCTCGGGCATTCCGTCCTCTACGTTGACCGTCCAGTCGAGCACCTTTCCTTCCTCGGGCATACCAGCCCCGATGCATAGTCTAGGAGCATCTAGAGCTTGTTGAGGGTTGAGCCTTCCCACGACCTGACCGAGAAGGACTTGCACGTGAGCCTGGGGCTGGTTGAAGCCGCCCATGATTCCAAAGGAGGAGTGCAATGAATTATCAGCGAGGTTCGTCACCATTCCCGGGATGATGGTGTGGTAGGGTCTCTTCCGGGGCTCAAGCTTGTTGGGATGTTTTGCATCAAGTGAGAAGTTGGCGCCTCGGTTCTGCAGCGTGAACCCGCATCCCTTGGGGATGATGGACGTGCCAAAGCCGCCGTAGTTGGAGTTGATAAACGACGCAGCGTTGCCGGCAGCGTCAGAGACGGTGAAGTAGACGGTGTCGCTGCTCTGAAGGGCCGGCGACACAAACGCCGGCTCTCCAGGCACCGTAGGGTCAAATGTCTTGGACGGGTCGAAGAGCTTGGCACGTTCTGCGAGATACTCCGAAGAGATCAAACCCTTTGTCGGGACCTTTGTGACGTTGGGGTCTGCCACGTACCAGCTCGCGTCCGTGAAGCTCAGCCGAAGAGCCTCGATGATGGCGTGTAGCCACGGCGCTGTGTTGAAGTCCTCAGGAGCGAACTGAGGGATCTTGCCTGCCTTCTCGAGCTCTTGGATAATCCCCAACGCCATCAGAGCAACGATACCCTGTCCATTCGGGGGGTGCTCCCAGAGCTCGACGCCCTCGTCCTTGCCATCGCTCGTGAGTCCTTGGCCTCGGAACTTGACTGATATGGGCTCCACCGGCTCACTGCCCGTCTCCAAATGATGCTGGAGGTCGGCCAGCTCCAGATGACCTCCAAGGTCCCGTACGACCTTGACCAGCTCTTCGGCAATGCGACCGCTGTAGAAGCCTTTCTTTCCCTCGGTGGCCAGAGTCCTGAAGGTCTTTGCCAGCTCGGGGACCTTCATGATTTCGCCTGGACGAGGTGCTCTGACTCCATCCTCTGCAGCAGGGTCCTTCTTGAGCATTTCTGCGAAGTTGGGCGAAGCTGCTTTCAGAAGGTGCTCGGAGTTTTGCCACTATGGATGGTAAGCAGGGAAGATTTGAGGTGAGAGTTGAACTTACAGAGTGAGATGCCACCTCGGAAACGGGGAATCCGTTTTCGCCCAGCTTGATGGCGGGTTCGAGGATCTGGCTCAAGGTGAGCTTTCCGCTCCCGAACCGCTCCACGGTGTCGACCCATCCTGCCGCAGCGCCAGGAATAGTAACGGCATGTACGCTCTTCATGGGAATGTCTCCGACTTTGTCGTCTGGAATGTTGAGGTCTTTGCGAATAGTCTCCAGAGTGGCCTTGGCTCCTGACCGGCCGGAGCCGTTCATTGCCTTGACTTGCTTCGTGGCGGCGTCGTAGAAGAGAATGAACATGTCACCGCCGATGCCGGTGGAGCATGGTTCCGTGACGTTGAGTCCAGCGGCTGTGAGGTGTTAGTGTCTCGTACAAGGCACCCCGAGTATTCTCTCATCATACCAACGGCAACGGCGGCATCCTGGCCTCGGGTTAGTATACTGCAGGGATGATGGCGGGGTATGGCGATAACTCACGGCAGCATTGCCTCCAGCTCGAAGGACCTCGAGCCCGCAGTTCGCAGCGAGTGGCTGAGGACAGGCAACGATGCCTCGGGTGCTGTGGACGACACTTCGCCGAGACGGAAACTTGAGGAAGTTTGCCGAGGACGGCTGGTACACGGAGGAGGTCGGCAGAGGCATGGTGAGAGATGAGGACGAGTGTCAATAATCTATACGAGGAGTTTTAGGGTTGAGGATGCAGCATGGGAGATCAGAGAGAAAGGAAGACAAGATAAGCTATGTTTTAATACGCTGCGGCACGTTGCATCATGTCGGGTACACGGTGACTAACTGGACGCGGGGATGGGCGACCATGGTGGGGTATGTATGGATTCAATGTCGCGATGCTTCGCCGATCACCGGCGCTTTGGATTCTCGGAAGGTGCCTTGACACTGAGGTGGATTGTCAAGAACTCGGTTGTTATTTTGGACATTGCATTATCTTGGGTCGAGTTGCAAATTGTTTGATAGACTGCTCTTTATAATGGCCGCGACAACCCCAAAGACTCAATGACTGGCTTAGACCCCGAGCCTAGACCCAGGTCATTCCCATGCGCTGCAGCCATGCATACAGAGACCCCTTCGTGACATTGCCTACTTCTGAGCGGGCAATATACGCCATCCAATCGGCCGCAAAACTGCCTACTCAGTTGCGTTGTTAGCTGTAGCCCTCGAAACATTATCGTCGACTTACCAAGCCTTGGCCCAGCTGCACCGAAGCCGAGAGCGTTCAGCACCCACGGGATGAGCATGATGAGGATTCCCAGTGCGATCAATGTCCCCCCCGCAATGAGAATCGTATACCCTGGGTTCTTCTTTGCGAACTCTTTTGCGGTGTTGGTGGCCTTCTCTGCGGCCTTGGCCATAGCAGACGACGCTTTTGCGCCGTCCTTCAGTATCTTTTCCACCCCGCGGAGGACGGACTTGGCGAGGTTCTCCGTCCAGCCGTTGACAGAGACGACCTGCTTCAAGCGGTCGTCGAGTTCTTTGCCGGACGTCTCAGCAGTGCGTAGGATCTCGACGATTTGGCCAGCCGCGTCGTCGGAGTAAGGGAGAGGCTGGTCGGTGATGACGGTCTTTTCGTTGGGCTCGAGGTTGGGTGCGGCTGTCTGGTTTCGGCTCGCGGCGCAGAAGAGTAGAGAGGATAGGCAGTCCATGATTTGAGGAGCGTTTCGCCGTTTTATGATCAGATAAAAAAGACGTTGCTGGGCTTCTTCGACGTTGGCCTTCACGGAAGATGAGCCAGAGGGGGAGAGCCTTGCGTTGTAAGGTGTTGGCTGCCTGAAGGCTTGGTCGGCCTCCCGCATCTTGTGTGACGTTTGGGCAGCCATTTACCAAAGAGCCTTAGAGCTAGACAAGGCGATAGCAAGAAAGGAATGGAAAGGACCGATCTTTCACTTCTGGCAGCCTTCATTCAAGCCAACCTTGCCTTGTCTCAGTAAAAGAATGTGGTAATTGATAACCTCAGGCTCTGGGACATGTCTTAGCTCCATACGTGGGTATCAACCCAGCAGAATCGTACCATCCTCCTCCGCCTCACCACCACCGCAATATTAATCCCCCCAAAGCCCTGTCGACTTCAAGCCGCCAAACCGCGAAATAAAACCGACAAAGTAGCAGAGAGCCCAGGCAATCCAAACCTTCAAGTCATTCTGGTGGCTCATAGGCTGTTCCCAGTAATTCCTCCCAGACAGATTCTTCTATTTCCTGCCTTTGAGCCTTCCAACTCGCCCCGTACTGGAGTATAACCTTGGCGATATGCATTTGACGTTCACACAGGTAAAACAACAGCGGCGTCTCCCCCTGCAACACAACGTCGACGGTTTTCATGCGTTGGCAGATTTTGTGCGCAGTCCTAATCTGAAGTTCGGGATTGCCATGCGCAAAGTCAGCCAGCATCATAATCGGACTCTCTTCATAGATACTCCAATACTGATCTTCGTCCAACTCAACCTCGGCACCGGCTTCGAGAAGGATATCGGCAATCTCGGGGCAATTGGGGCAAATGGGTTGGTACATAGCCGACGCGAGCGCCAACATCCTCCGTCCCGATTCGGAGTTGATCGGGTTCGTGGAAACCCCTGCCTGCAACAGAAGCTTGACGGCTTCTACATTGCCATGTTCTATGGCAACGTATAGAGGATAGTACTTCCACGACGGCGACGCGTGTATTTCTGCACCTCCTTCCTCGATGAGGAACCGGATAGCACCGATCACGTCCTGAACTGTATGTGACGGATCGAGAGCTCCACCGCCTCCCACGACGTGAGGTTCACGATCCCAGCTTAGCAGTTGCTTGGAGCTCCATCTTATGAGGCAAAGAAGAGGCGTTATTCCCGTCTTGGCCGGCGTGTTAAGGTTCGCCCCTTTCCCAAGTAAAAATCGCGCCTGTATAAATGTTATTCGTTGATCCACCCTATCGCGTCTAACCATACTCACCACTTCGGCATTGCGGGAATAGTGTAGAGCAGTGTGGCCTGAATCATCTGGATAGTCCACCTGGGATCCTCTCTCCATCAGAAACTCTGCAATCGCCGTGTTCCCACGAATGCAGGCAATGTGAAGTAAGCACGCAGTGTTGGAACTAGGGATAGCATAATTGCCCCGCATACGGCCATTGCCTTTTCTGGCAGCTCGCTTTAGACGAACTTCCATAAATGCTACCTTGTACACCGGTTCTTGGACCATATTTGACGTGTCGAAGCCAAGATTGGTGGCCGCATCCAACGAAGCCTCGATGGTCGCCAGAACACCGAACCAGCAGCCCCATCGAAGAGCATAGGGGAGTCTTCGCGCCGGTACTTGGGATATCGCATCGGTTTTGTAGAGGTAAGGGAGAACAATGGCTGCCATGCCACGAGACGTTTGCGCGACGCGCGATCTTTCTTTCCAGGCCATTTGATCGAGGATGAGCAATAGTACTTCCTGGGGTAGATCTGTAGTCGAAGTTAGCTAGTCAAAGGTAAAGGCTCCTGGGTATGGAGACTGTGGTAGGACTTTAAATGTAATACCTGCAATTATTGCTGAACGTGCTGTACTACGCGGTCGTTGAGGGCTCGTCTCGGGTGCATTTGATGCGCTCATGTTGACGACTTTAGGCGGCACAGAAGCGCTGCAATGAGATAGCTCAAGACAGCTGCTTCTGTTCCCGGCAGATTTGATGAGGATTGAGGGTTGAGACTGTCTGGTAATGCACGGAGGGGCTGTAGTTCGAGGGGAACACTTGAGGGGAATGTTTGAGGAGAAGTGAGACATACTCAGGCATCCACCTAGACTCGGGTAGTCAGATTCAGGCAGCCATCTATATTCAGGCAGCCATTCCATGCAGCTCCTCGCATCATTTCTAGTCCGCCTCGGTTTTGGATCATCTATATGAGATTCTTCAAAAAGCTGAGATCACGTGGTGCCTCCACCTCCATCAAAATCTCCTCTCGTGACCTTTCCACGTCCCTTCGCACCAGCTCAGCATATAAATGCTGGATTTTCTCCGTGACAGCACCTCTTTTTCCATCGCCGATTTGCCGTCCGTCAACCTCCACCACGTGAATCTGCGACGGAAATGTCCCCGTACAAAAGGCCTCGTCGGCTCCGTACACCTCGGTCAACGTGAAGTTGAGCTCGCGGACGACGATTCCATTGGCACGACACACGTCAATCGTTTTCTGACGTGTAATGCCTTGCATTTGGTTGTCCTTGGTAGGTGCCCAGACCTCGGTGCCGCGGATGATGAAGAAGTTGACCGAGTTGCACGTCTTTACAAATCCTTGAAGATCCAGCATCAGCGCCTCGTCGACGTTCATGACGTTTGCGCTGATGCATGCTTGCACGTCCGTGGCCTTGGAAATGTGATTCCACTGCTCGTCCTTGACATCGGGCGGACCGCGGCGAACCCATGTGGTGCCAAGTCTCAGGCCTCGGGTTTTTGACGACGGGTCGACTGCCTTGACCTCGGGGATTATGACGATGAGCGGTAGGCCGATGTTGACGTGGGGATTTTGATACGGTGTGGACTTGAGGCCGCGACTTACCACCAGCCGCATGTGCACGTGTGATTCCTCGCACATATCGTTGGCGTCAAGAGTGCTGTGAATGAGCTGCATTAAGCCTCCCCTTGTGAGACCCAAGTCCATGTACATGGCCTTTGCGGATTGGAAAAGACGGTCCATGTGGCCTCGGGCAAACTGAACACGACCCTTGTTGGCGCGGATGCCTTCCTGTACATGCCGTTAACTTTGTTGAGTTGTACGTGATGAATACAGACAAACCCAGATGCCATCCCCGACGAGAAAATTTGAGTCAAAGACAGACACAACAGCCTCTGCTCTAGGAACGAGTTTGAACTCCCCTGTTACACCGTCGCGCATCCCGACCTAGAATCTTAGTGATGTTGGCCATCCTAGCCCAGGAAAGTACGCTTACAAGGATAGACTTATTCTTGGCATTTGGAACAGTCGCGTGAGTTGCTCCAACGGCGTTGCCATCATTGGTTTGAGACGATACCATGTTTGGGAAGCCTGTAGGTGGAAGAACAAATGGTGGTTGGCTTATTTGTCTGGAAAATGATCGATATAAAGCAGCTTAGGGTCCACAAAGCACGCTTATGATAAGTTTATCTTGCTCCGGAACACGCTCGGTCATTCAAGGAGAGAAATAAGAAGCATCTCGGACGACACCGAGCATTAGTAGCTCCACCTGCGCCCCTCTCGGCCGCCACCGAGGTCCGCAGGGGTGAACATCCAGGACCATGCTCCAAGAATGACAAAGTGACAGGCAATTCCGAGAAGGAGGAAGGAAAACGGCCCCTCTGTAGCACGTAATATAGCGAAGAAATGGTGCCTTATTCGGTAAGTAATGGGCCACGTCCATGGATGATGACGGCTCACACGAGTCCGGTCTGTCCACTTCCAATGCGCCGACTTGATTCCTCTAAGAATACCGCCTGATAGTACACCAATTGATAGCCCTATATTCAGAGTACTAGTGGTCAGCTGGGAATGTGTTTATGATAAGAATAACGCGAGCATTGCTTACATCACGAGTAAATTGATGCGATTGTTGAAACTTGGCAGGTCTCCCTCTCTCTAACTTAACATGTTGTCGCTGGGTATAACGCCACGCTCTACAAGAAGGTTCCGATTTCCCAAAAGAGAGCATCACAAAAAGTTCCGAGTTTGATTGTCTTGTAGTTCCTGTACCATAGACTCATACCACACACTAAGAGTCTCGTCCATGTCCATCATGCCGCCTTCCAAGAAGTCATTGACCTGGCTAAGATATGTCTCCATACCCTCGCCTGCAGGATGCATCAGAGTGTCCTCGCCTCCGAAATCTAGCCCTTCCGATGCAGTATTAAGTTCTATCGACGGGACGTTCACTGCATGTGTCGGGGACTCATCGGCCGGTGCGTTCATAGATGTCGTATCTGCGTAGACTTTTGTTCTTACTGCTTGAAACAAGTCTCGATATCGGACAAGATACATGGCCTTCATGTGAGAAATTCCGCGGTCGATGAGGTCGAGACAAACAGTTGTGTCGTTTTCGTGGCGATGAGGTCTTCGCACGCTCTGGATCTCAGGCTGAGGCATGGCCATCGTTTGCCTGGGATAGTTATTGTTAGCAAGGCATACAACAACCCTCAAGAGACGACGTACCAATCACAGTACAAAGCGGCTAGGCCGACTAAAAGGATTGAATGAAGCTGCCTGAAGCAGCGACACACTGATGAAATTCCGAATTCGGACTCAATGCCCGACCACTGATGAATAGCACTCGCAGCAACTTTTGAGCAAGACGATGTCATTTGACGAGAAGGTACCATAAACGTGGGTGATGGACGATGAAGTAGAAGTTGAATAAGACAGTACTCAACCTTCATCTCGGAGTATTCGCGCGAGGGTTTTAGATCTAATTCTTCGAGCTGTCGTTTCCATTGTTCCAGGTCCTTGTGAGCTTCATCTGAACTGGCACAAATTTGTTGAAACGAGGTGTCCATACACTTGCCGTCTGGGCCTCTCGCAATGTATATAGATTCAAGAACACGACCCGAGATTCTCCTCAGGGAGACCATGCGACAAAACAGTGCAACCGCGTGTTTGTGGAAGACAGGGGCCGCCAGCGCTTCGGGGCCACTGAGAGCGTCGAAAGACGACGGCGAGGGCAACAGAGCGTGGATGGCATGATCTCTGACAGAGAGAACACGACCTGTGAGAACAGCAACCTGTCTTGGTGGGTTGTGTAAGATAAAGTCTGTAAGTAATGGCTGGGTTCACGAACCGTTCCAAGTTGTATGCGCACCACCAAGTCCGGTTGCGAATCTCGAGCTCCTCAGACGTGAAGCCCCAGTCGGTATTATGACGGTGGAGACCCAATTCAATTGCGGCAGACATGATGTATCGACTAAGCTGCCAGAGGTCGTTGCTATGACTACTGGAGGACGAGTTCAACATCCAGATGGCGAGGAACAAAACCGCTTGAATGCCGAATAGATCCCGGGGGTGATCGTGAAAGCCATTGAAGAACCGTAGACTAGTCTGAAAGTACGCTTCAGAATCGTTCAGGTCCATCACACCTGATTGAGATCTGGACGAAGCATCTTCGCCACTAGCAAGAGCAAGCACGATAAACCCCACGAACTTCTCGTGGTCGGTGCATTGCCTGGGGTTCCGATAGAGACTCTGGAATGTCCTTCGGAGAAGCGGAAGTTGCAGGAGCGGCCACCACGTGTGAACACGCGCGATATAGGTTTCGAGATATGATCTTGCTATGGGCTGCGGAGGGAGTGCAGCATATCTCTCGGATGGACACTGCTCTAAGCTCCCACCAATGGCACCGGAAACATGTGAAGGCATGAGGTTCAATTGTTTGAAGAATATTCGCGCAAATGTTGAGCCAGCTGAGCTACCAACTACACGAAACGGTGATGAGGAATTACACAGGTATGGGGAGGGATGCCATGGAATGACATACCGTATTTGTTCTGAGAATAAAGGTTCGGCCCTCCGATGGCGAGGACTCCGATCTCTTCCGCCTCTTTCAGTAAGCCTGAATGCCAGGCTTCTTTCTCATTGTTTAACTGTAAATGGTCCACTTGTTGCCCTGTAGGCAATGATGGGTGGCTAGGTGCAGGGGGAAGAGGCTGTATCTCTTCTGTAGGCTGGCTGACCGTCCTGGTAGCTAGGTCCAGACTGGCTTGGAGATGACGGATCTGATCACGGAGACCTTGGACCGCAGAAAACGGATAGGCAACGCAATCGGTGATATTGCACTCGTCGTTTTGTCTGACGCATGCTGAACATCGAGGGACCTTTTGGTCACACTGAATCGCCCGAGTGAGCCGAGGGTCTAGTGGACACAGGGGAATGGCCCATGGCACAAGTACCTTTACTTTCCGAGCGTGGCATCGGCTGCACGCTTTGGAAACAGAGGGCTGGATAGTGGGTTCCGGTTCAAAGTCCATGCTTTAGGGGGTCAAGTCGGAGGCCGGGGGATACGACGGTCTTGGAGTAGAAGTCCGAGAGACGAGGTCTTGCGCTCTCGGTCACGACCGAACCTTAGATCAGCGGACCCATATATCGGGATGGCACGCCCTTATCGATAATCCGGCCTCGGTAGCGTCCGAGTGCCTTGAAATATCTATCACTAGACTAGAGAAGAGTTGCGCTGAACTAAATATCGGTCGCGTCCGAAACGCAGCTCGGTGCGTACCGAGAATCCTGGAGTGAACGTTATCGAGTGGAACTATGATACCATGAGCTCGAATCCACTTCCGATCCATAATGGCCCTATCGAGAAACAGTCGTACGAAAAGCTGGGCTAGCAGTTAATTGCTTGCGTCGCGCTGCGATAAGCCGTGTCAAGTATATATCAGACCGATCGGCAAAGACAAGGCCCAATTGAAGAACCATCCTGCGGCGAGGAGACCCTTTACAGCTCCAAGACGGGACTTGAAAATACCCCTGATCGCTTCGTTCCATCACTGAATTTCGATAGCTATCCTTTCTTGAATTCGATCTTGTCAAAGGTCTTTGACGATGGACACCCAGCAGCAGAGTGGCGACGACGCCTCGAAAGAGAAAATCCAGCATACAATGTCTGCAGATCGTGGCGACGGTACTGAGCTGAGCAAGGCTCAAGCGAAGAGGCTTTTATTGAAGACCGACCTGGTTGTGATGCCTCTCGCTGTTATCAGCATGACGCTTGCATTCCTCGACAAGGTAACCAAAGCCATCCTCTCTTCATTCCATCCTTGGCTAAACACACCACCAGAATGCTTTAGGCTACGCGGCCATTCTCGGGATCAAAGACGATGCCAACCTCAAAGGCCAGGAGTACAGCTGGCTCAGCAGCATCTTCTACTTTGGATATCTAGCCATGGAGTTTCCCAATCTATGGCTGATGACCAAAGTTCCCATTGGAAAATTCATTGGAGTGTGCCTTTCGCTCTGGGGTGCCTCCCTCTGCTTCATGGCCTTGTGCCACAATTTCGCTGGGCTGGCAGCCATCCGTTTTCTTCTGGGTGTTTTCGAGGCTGCTGTGTTGCCAGCCATGTTGATTGTCAATTCCATGTGGTACCGGCGAGAGGAGCAGCCACTGCGCACTGCCTTTTGGTATAACACCTTTGCTGGAGTATTTGGTGGCATCTTGTCCTATGCCATCGGGCAAATTAATGGTTCCCTCTCAACATGGAAGGTAAGACATGTTCCAATTGACACGATATCACCCGATCTAGATCAGTCGACTAATGTTTGGATATCTGCAGTACATGTTCATCATTTACGGAGCTGTCACTGTTGTCATTGGCTGTCTCATCTTCTTTGGTTTGCCTGACTCTCCTTCCAAGGCCTGGTTCTTCACCGCCGAGGAAAGAAAATTGGCCGTGATTCGACTTGCCTCGAATCAGACTGGTGTGGAAACACACAAAGTACGCCGTCTCTCCCTTCCATGATCTGCTGCCGAGGTCTAATACCGACATGATCTAGAAATTTAACACAGCGCAAATACTTGAAGCTCTACATGATCCTAAATGCTACTGTATTTGGGTTGGTGTTTTTGCCTATGCTATAGCTAACGCAGGTATCACGAACTTCAACCCATTAATCATCGCGGGCTACGGCTTTAGCACGACCAAGACGCTTTTAATGGCGACTCCCCAAGCTGCCGTCGCCATGGTCAGTCAGGCGATCTTAACGACTATTTCATTCTTTGTGCCGAACATGCGATGCATCTTCTGGATCCTTTCGGCTCTGGTCGGCATGACTGGTGCCGTGATGGTACATGCTCTTGATTCTGTGACGCAAAGAAATGCCTCTCTTGCCGGTGTCTATCTCATGGGCTTTTACAACGTCCCTTGGGTCTTTTTGCTCAGTTTGTCATCTTCAAATACAGCAGGTGCAACAAAAAAGAGCTTTATGGGAGTTTCAATTGCCGTCATATATGGTTAGTACAGTAGTCATATCCCGGGTCCATGACCGAATCACCTTACCTAGACACGGTCCGTCTTTATCTAGATCATGTGCTAACCCGGCAAACCCAGCTGTTGGAAACATTGTCGGTCCTCAGTTCTATCGCGAGAGACAAGCACCAAAGTACACTCTCGGGATTGGATCTATTATGTGCGCATTTGCCCTTATGGCTGCTACAGGCCTAGCCTACTACCTTTTCTGTATTCTCGAGAACAAGCGTCGTGATGACAAGTACGGAAAGCCGCATGACAACGCAGAAGTTGGACTGGAGGCTGAGAGAGAAGACATGACTGATTTCCAGAATCACAACTTTAGGTATACCTACTAAATGGCTGTAATAGGTACTTAGAGGTTACATATTTCGATATTCACAACCGGTATACTGCACTAGCCTCTTGGTTCATGTGTACCAGTGAACATCAAGGAATGTCTGAAACAAAATAAATTTAATCGAATGATCAAGCTCTTGAAAGAAAGTCTCACCGAAAATCTCTGAATTCAGTTTAGCTGTCTCCTCCATCAAGAGCGTGTTGCTGTTACCGCAAGGTAAAGAAACCCAGTTTTCTTCTACAATTCAGGCATTTCAACGACCCAATGATTGAACTGTTGCCTAGAATATAGCATTTCTGCCTATTTGATAGAAAACTAGTATCATGATGCGTATATATCTAGCCGGTTTGAAACCCTCTACCTTTATGGAGCGAAGTGGTGAATCGCGTGCTTTCTCATGATACAACCAACCATGAACCCAAGGAACCTATGTGTGCTTGCAATAACTTTTATAAGACGCTATGGGACCATATGGCGAATGAACTATCTGGCTTCAACACCATTGCACGCTGGGCTTTTGGCAGAAGAATGTAAATAACTGGCATTTTTAGATTGAAGTAACATCGAACATCAAGGTTCTATGGCATACCTGAATTAGTGAGGGACATGCAAATTCCAGACCTAACGAATGCCTTGAAGAGAGTTGAACCAATCGACACCGTAGGATTAACCGGAGCCAGGGCTACTAGGCTAACGCAAAATGTGCTTCTGGAAACTACTGGTTCACGACTCAACTCTACTAGGAGGGCGACATCAGTTTCGGTAAAGTCTAGGCTATTTCCCGGCACGAGCAATAGAGTAGAGACTTGATTGTTGTGAGTCAAGGTGGAATTGGCCTGGGGATCGCTAGCGGTGAGGAACTTCGGAGATTTGGAAGAGTGCATAGTTCGTAAGAGTGTCGCCATGAAGCTCACGCCAACTTTGAGAGCCAAGCTCCAGACACGCTCGAGATTGCTAGCTAGAAACGTGACTCTGACATGTGGCTTCATCAGAATATAGCAAATGAGGTTATGATGCTGGAGAATCGCTACATGTAAACATGTGTTGCCATTGTCCTTGTGGTAGCAGCAACACGCCCTCGATGCCGCGGACAGCTAGACGGAAGTGTTGCCATTGTGTGTGGGTTGACATCAGCATCGTTTCCAAGCAAGGGCCTCACCATACTGCCTGCTACTATTTCTAAGGCATAGTGAAAAGCCGGTTTGCCGAATCGATCTAGGAAGTCGATAAGTACTAGGTACTTGTCCAGAATTGTAGTGGCATAAACTGCCATCTTATACATTGCACACATGTGCAATGCCGCCCTACCCACAGAGTGTTGAGGCCTTATGTCAAAGCCATGATGCCGAATGAGTGAATCAGCAGCGGCTACCAAATAACTCTCCACGGCAATATGCAATGCCGTTTTCCCCTGATGGTCCCGCGTGTTTTGATCAACTCTGCTGGTAGAGAGTGCGTAGTTGATAACTTCCACGCTATTGCAAGCGGCGGCAACATGCAACAGAGCTTCTCGTGGGACGATCTAAGTAAAGCACGCGGCCCACGCCCCTACACTTCTCGCCTCACCGGGCACGTCTTGGCGGATTTAGAAATACCCAAACCATCCCCCCACGTTCCAATGGGCTCCGATGATGATAGGCAAGCACGACACAAGCTCGAAAAAGGCCAAAACAAACCATTAGCTTCTCTTCCATAACATGCATGAATCTACTTGCTGATCTTCTTTCCAGTCCTGTTCGCAAAGGTCTGGCGCCTTGGTTGCTTATTCTGCTGCCACGTCTTCGATGGGTGTAGGGCGACCAGCGTTTGCGAGCACCAGTAAACGTTAGGTTATGTTGTCTCGGCTTGTAGATCCATTGGACGCAGTATGGGGGGATCAGGGCGATCGATGGTGTCGAAGAGATGATCAAATATTGATCTTTGCCTAGGTATTCATCTGCGCGAGGCAACGCCGCGTCGCCTCTGGTGTAAGAGAGTAGTCGCCAAGAAAGAATAGAGGAGATATGCTAGAGATGACCCATTGCAATTGCCATTCTAAGTATGTGGCGCCGTGTTCGCGGATGGAACATAGGGCGTCATCTCGAGCAGCCTTTCCGCATGCTAAACAAATAGTATGGCCGAATAAATCAAGCCAAGATAGGCGAAAGTTGGACTATCAGTATGTTCTGAAGTGGGTTTTAGAAATAAGCACCCACATGGTGAGATGGAGATCCTGATTTGAGGATGTGGAATCTCTTCGTGAAATGGGTGCAAAGCAAAGCAAACCAACATGTCTGTCTCATGGGGTGTTTCTGCCCAGAGCTGCGGCCTAACCAAGTTAACCAACAAAGAAGGCAGTAATAATTCATGCCCAATCACGTCATCAGCCCTCCTCCTCATACATCTTGCTTTGTGCGCTCATGATCAACAGTATAAGTATATGCCAGCCCGCCCTCGAGCCACACATTGCAAATTGGGTTTCTCAAACATTCACATTTCAGTGAGCATATTTAGCGATTCAATCTCTTAATTTTGCTACCCATGTATCTGCTCTATCGAGGTGTTTTTCTCCTCGCGTGCCAATATAGCTGTTGTCCAAATGCCAGTTCCTTTGCCAAGTTGCGCCGCATCATTCATCGGATAAAATGCCACTGCACTTGAGTCTGATCCACCGGCCTTATTGTATGCTCAAGTCCAAAAATCTTTTGACAAAGCTGTTAACTTCCACCATCGAATCTCGGTCTGAGGCCTCCTTGTTTTCTCCTTTGATCTCAGGCATGCCCTTTGCAAGGAACAGCTTTGCCAACCACCAGAACTCTCCTGCGTTCTTGAAGAAGCCAAGTCGATCCATTTCAGACCTTGGAATTCTCTCCGTATGGAAGTCCCACAGAATTTTCCATCGTTCTAAAGCTCGAAAAATGGCGTCCCTTGCGAGGCTGAGAGAGCATGTAGCGTAGGTGCTGAATATGATTTCGTGGAGACCTTTATGAATATCAGCCTCTCCGATGCAAAGGGAGAAATATGAATTGAAGAGAATCACGAACCTGAAATAAGCGTGAATAGATCTAAGCAACTCAGATACTCCGTTTCGGAGCAGTAGCCGTCGGTCCACTCGTCGTCCATCAACAGAGACATGCCCTTTGCGAGAGACGGCATTGTAGAGAAATACTGCGTCCTTTCGAGGTTGCATTCAAGATCCTGGTGACGTGAATTAAACAACGTTTCTCTACAAGGAAGACTTCCGTTCATCTCGGTTAGTGTCAGCCGCGGAGGAGTTCGATGAAAAATGGCGTGGGAGGAGTCAACTAGAAAAATCCAGGTCATGAGCCTGCAGCGGATTACGCGTTAGTGACCATCAACAACACTAGGAATGCCCAAACTTACCGTACACCCTCTTCTGTTCTTATGAAGAGTTCCCAGTCTTTTTCAGAACAAGGTAGCTCAGTCTCATGGTCAATACTATGCCTCAGACTGGGGAGGCCAAGACGACGAGCGGCTGAGACAAGATCAGAATACCTCTGCAGTCGTATGCGCCTCCTCGAGTCTTCATGGTTGTCCCAGTGCTGTAAGATGGCCATCAGAAACGCTGCTTGAAGCGGGGCGATATCATCAGCAACATGCTGATGAGACTGGGGATAAACAAGTCGTTGAAACGCCTCGTGTTCAAAGATGTAGTCCTCGGCTGCGTTGAAACAGTCTCTCGCTGCTGTCGCGTTGTCTGTAGATGAATAAATAGCACCAACTAAGATGACGGCACCCAGTAATGGGCTGAACGTCGAAGAGGGGTCGAAAAATGGTTGGTGTAGCATGGGGCAGTGGTGATGCCAATTATCGAAGTAGGACTGGATAAAAGACGGGACTTTGTCTGCCGTGAAAATTCTTTGCACAGAATCCGACAAAGAGCAAGGTTTTTCTCTAGAGGGCACATTTCTAGAACTAGACAACAGCTCTGATGAAATTTCCATTAGGCGTACTTGCAACTGGTCAGGATCGCTTCGAAAGTTCCACCCGTCGCCATTCTCCAACTGAAAGTTAATATCCCAATTACTTGGAGGTTGGAACTCAAAGGCATCAAACGGGTCAAGAAAACTTTCCCCTCCCATGATAGTAAGTATATAGGATTCAAAGTCCGGTCCGAGGTCCAGGTACTGTTCGCTGATGGCTGGTGTCTCAATAGTCTGACAACTACCGACCAACTCTTGATGATCTTCATTGGCCGATGAACACTGATTGAAGTAGTCCTGCATGGTGTTGTTGTGTGGATTTGTGTACTGGAGCAAAAACGATATCGGTATCCGTTTGGTGTGAAGGTCCTGAATCGGCAAACTCTGAACGGAATCCGTGTCTGCTTCTCCGAGACTTGAACGAGTATCTTCTGGGGAAAAAGGTCTGTCTATTGGCCTCGATGCAGAACCCTGGACCGGGAGGTTTTTCTGGTGTTTTCGGCTGGCCTTGACCCTTCGACGCGGCGTTCGATCGTACGTGCAGGAATATCCTCGGACTGAGCAGCTAGAGCATGGCTGGTCGCAATCACAAGCATTCTTAGCGAGAGCGCAGGAATCACAGGCCTGGAACTTCCGCCCTCGCTTCAGTGGTGGTGGGTCTGGTTGGCCTGCTCTTTTCGAGCATGTTCTGGCATGTCGACGAGTTGTATCTCTGCGTTTGAAGATGTCAGAAAATCGGCAACGCTGAGTTAGGTTCTCGGACTGGGGCCACGTACGAGCGGGCAAAGCTAACTCCGCAGAAAGGGCAAGGAAAACACTTCTTGACCGCGTCTTGGTGAAGGCTCTATGTTAACTAGATGTCGACACTGCGTGTTGCCGGCCGCTGTACTTACGGGTTGCCTCATGACGGCGGAGATGAGTTGCCCGGGAGTAGGATGCCAGGCAAATACAGCATGTGTAGGGTCTCGCGTTCTCTTCCATGTCTGGCTAGATCTTGCCGGTGGACAGAGTAGTCCATCAAACTTGTAGCGGTGAAAATACAATCTGTCCTTCAGAAGCGGTCGAGTCCTGGGAGGAGGGCAGAAGAAACAGTCGCCACTCGAGCTTGACGCTAAATCCTCCCACGCTTCCAACACTACAACGCTACGGACCTTCGGCTCCCCTCGCAAATTAGGGCCAGTTTATCTTTTACTAAATCTTGAACCGACGAATGGGAAGAAGTCATGTTGGTGCTAAGAGGCCAGCGTTTGAGGGGGTGGGTTTTGTCCGGCCCACTGCGGGGTGAATCCCGGTCTAAGACGCGGAGGAGACGACAGCGGTGGATGCCAGATGATGACTTTCATCTGGCGGGTTCGGAACGGCCAATCGTGTTTGTTTTATTACAGGGTACCATATCTACCGATCTACTATCCGTGACGGCCTCCAGTTTCCGGGGCCCCGAACCGACTTGACAGTGATGCAGCGGGTTTTGCCCGGTTTCGGGATTTCGAAAAGTGCTCCATTGCTTTCAAGCTGCGTGGTAGGAATATGATCAGGTCCGCAGTATATATTAATGCTACGAACCAGCTTTCACTTGCAGTAAATCTCCTTCATATCTATCCATCTTTGTTGATTCGGTGCAAAACGTCGAACTTCATTCCCCTCCAGCACCTGTAGCCATGGCACAAGCGGCTGAATATCAGGGCCTCGCAACCAAGTGGCCCTTGGCATTCGACTTGGCAGGATCTAGTTCACCTTGCCGAATCGAAGGCGAAATCGGCGATCTTGTCGTGCTGGGAGAAATTCCCCATGGCATTGATGGCACATTCTACCGGGTCATGTGTGACCCGTTCGTTCCGCCTGATCCCAACAACGTGCCCGTCGATGGGGACGGCAACATCTCGGCTTTCAGGATTCACAACGGCCGTGTTGATATGAAGATGAAGTACATCGAGACTGAACGCTACAAGCTAGAGCGCAGATCCGGCAAAGCCCTCTTTGGCCTGTACCGCAATCCTTACACCCACCACCCGTGTGTGAGAGCGGCCGTCGACTCAACTGCCAACACCAATCTTGTTTACTGGGCAGACCGTCTGCTAGCGTTGAAGGAAGTGGCCTTGCCGTACGAGGTCCACCCCGATACACTCGATACTCTGTCGTATGATCCATTCGGGAGCCAAATCAAAGCGAAAACTTTCACCGCCCATCCGAAAATCGACCCGTATTCAAAGGAGCTTGTCGTCTTTGGGTACGAAGCAAAAGGTCTTGCTACCAAGGATATTGTCATCTATGCTCTCGACGAGAGCGGGAAGAAGCACGATGAACAATGGATCGAGTCGCCTTGGTGTGCCTTTATCCACGACTGTGCCATCACTCCCAACTGGATTATCCTCGTGCTCTGGCCCTTCGAGGCCGACATGGAGCGCCTAAAGGCTGGAAAGCAACACTGGGCCTGGAACTACGACCTCCCCACCACGTTTATTGTTTGTCCTCGACGGAGAAGCAGCCCATTACCAACTGGGTGGAAACAAGGAGAACACCGGGTGTACTCGTGGAAGAATTGCATGCCAATCCACACCGGCGGTGCCTGGGAGGGCGACGATGGGAAGCTGTTCTTTGAGTCCTCGCGAGTTCACGACAACGCATTTCCTTTCTTCCCACCGGAGGATGGAAGAATGCCCGCGCCGGATACGAAAGCCGACTTCGTGCGCTGGGAGATTGACCTAAACCAGCCAGATGGAAGTACGGTCCCTGATCCGCTCATCGTTCTCGACGTTCCATCCGAGTTTCCGCGCATAGATGAAAGGTTCATGACACAGCAGTACGACTTCATCTTTCTCAACGTCTTCATGCCTCAGCGATCAGATGGTGGTTCGAACATTTTCCATGGGCTCAACGGGCTGGCCATGCACAGCAACAAAACTGGAAAGACGAAGTGGTTCTACGCCGGCAACGACTCGCTCGTTCAAGAGCCCATCTTCATTCCCCGAACCGCCGACGCACCCGAGGGCGACGGATGGGTTATTTCTATGGTTGAGCGTCGTGCTGCTAACCGCAATGATCTGGTGGTGCTCGATACCAAGAACTTTGAGAAACCAGTTGCCATCGTGCAGCTTCCCATGCATGTCAAGGCCCAGATTCACGGAAACTGGGTGGATGCGACAAGCAGGACTAAATGGGAAAGCCTTGTGAGAGAGATTGCAGAAGAGAGTGTTAGCAACCAAGGAGCCTTGGAGCCTCTTACCTAGGTACTGGAATGTGGTTTCTGTAAGCTATGAGAGGCGATAGCGTAATGAAATTGATTACGCCCTCATAAAGAAGCATGATAGCTGCTGGCCTACTCATTGTATATTGGCGAAGGACTCCTGTCAATGGCGTGACCAGGCTCCGAATAATACAAGGGAATCTCGCTCCCAGGTTAATCTCTCACAATCGTGGTGAGGTCTCAATCAGTATAAGCCTCATAACTGAGAAACATTGCAATCAAAAGCTGTAAAAAAGACAGCTTAACATTTCTGTTCTACCTCGGGTGACTCTGGTAAGGCAAGTCCGTGAATAGCCATTCCTACTAAAGGAAGTCGGCTATGTGGAATAGAGACATCCTGCCTTTGAAGCTGAATATCCGACGTCAATCAATTACTCGGGGGGTGGGGGTCTTTAAAGTGTAAATTGGCTGTAGAAACGGCGATTGGGGATGCTCCTTTGCGGAGCAGGATGGTCAGATTCTCGGATAACGCGGACCTTTTGTCACCTGATAGTAAGTCAGAACTTTCTGACTCAGGAAACTATCTCGGACCGATCACCGATAAAGCTCACCACATGCTCATATGATTGAAGAGCTGGTGACTGCGGAAGGTCTGCAGTTTTATTGAGCGTATAAAAGAACAAGGAAAGTGTTCCTTTGCTCGATTTTGCATCTATCGCTAAGGCCCTTGTCCAGTTTCCGCTTTCCCTTCTGATTCTCAAACACTCCCATCTGAGTCCACAAAGAAAGAATGAAGGCATTCCAGTACCAAGATTCTCAAACGGGACTGGAGCTTCGGGATGTCCCCATCCCTGAGCCTGGTAATGGGCAGGTTCAGCTTCAAGTCAGAGCCGCGGGCATGTGTCACTCAGACTGTCACGTTTTATCTGGAACGAGCGATGCGTGGCTCACGAAAAAGCCCATCACTCTCGGCCACGAGGTCTCTGGCATTATAACCAAAGTCGGCCCGGGAGTGACCGGATTCAACGTGGGAGACAGAATTGCTGTATGCCAGGTCAGCCATCCAGTCGAAGAACGTGACTGGTCGCTTGGCATTGGATTGGGCTTCGACGGTGGCTACGCCGAGTATGCAGTCGCGCCTCTATGCCGGCTCACGCATATTCCGGACGGAGTCACTTTTGCCCAGGCAGCTGTGGCTACTGATGCATTGTCCACCTCGTATCACGCTATAGTGGCCGAGGCCGGAGCGAAGCCAGGCATGACTATTGGCGTGATCGGTCTCGGCGGTTTAGGAATGTCGGGTCTTGTGTTCGGAGTTATTCAAGGAGCTATTGTGTATGGCTTTGACATCATCGAGGATAAATTCGACGAGGCAAACCGACTTGGTGCCCGCGGGTGTTTCAAGACCTTGGCCGAGGCAGGGGATGTGTCGTTTGACGCCATCGTCGATTTTGCCGGGACTGGATCCAGTGTTCAGGGGGCCTTGAGTGCGGTAAAGCAAGGAGGGAAAATAGTCGTGGTTGGCTTGGGCGAAAAATTGGTTTCGGTGCCAACTGACTTGTTGGTTCTACGGACGGTAGCACTGGTCGGGTCGCTGGGAGCCAGTGTTGACGATTTGGCTGAAGTCTTGAAGCTTCTGAAAGAGAAACGCTTAGATCCATTCCTTGTGGAGGTTCCGTTTTCTGAGATACCTGCAAGCATCGGTGCCTTGGCCAAGGGGGGAGTGAAGGGCAGACTCTGGGCGGACCCGAGCAAGAAGTGAGAGTAGGTCGGATGAATACGGCGCCAGGTCTCTTTAATGTTTGCGAATTCCGCGGTTTCTAGTTATTTCGAACGTTTGTAGATGTCGACTCTCAGAGGGTCTTTAGTCCAGGAATACAGCTTAAAAGTACTGTCAAGAGCACCGGAGCGTTGGACTTTCACTAGAATACGAACCAGCGTAATTGAGAATGACTGATCCGTCCTTTGCTACGTACTATCTACTCATGACGACGTATAAGCGCGAGAGTTCATTTTTTAAGGCTGAATGATCCACCTAATGGCCTCGGCAAGGTCTTCGTCGCTCTTACGTGAAGTAGCCAATGGAAACGCCGTGAAACCATGCGGCAAACCAGGATATACACTGAATTTGACAGGAACCCTAATGAAGGCCGATTAGTATAAGCATCGGATGTAAGGGAGTCTAGGAAGCCTTCTTACCCAGCTTTCTGCAACTTCTCAGCGTAAGCAAAGCCATCGTCTCGCAGGGGATCAGCTCCAGCAACCTGTATGTATGTGCGAGGTAACCCAGACAAGTCTGTTGCTAGAAGCGGAGAGACCCGGATATCCTCGGGGGGCGCATTGTAGTAGCCAAGGAACTGGGCGATGGCAGCGGATGGGAGAATTGGGGCGTCAGCGTTGTCATTGTAGCTGGAGAAGTCGAGATCTGCCGGCTGGGCCTTGGGATGCACCACAAGAGGGATTCTCAAGATTTGTCCGATAAATGAGACTCGCTTGGTGTCTCGGGCTCTCTGGGCTAGAACAGCGGCCTGGACGATCTTCAGTGGTTGTTGCCAGTCAAAACAAATGGCGGGAAACGTACGATATTTCCTCCTGCACTTAGACCGCCTAGAATAACATGACTTGAGTCCCCTCCCAAGGACTCAATGTTATCAAAGGCCTATCAACGTCAGCAATTCTTTCATCTTCCACTCTTTTAGATGTAAAGAAACTTACCCAGATGGTTCCAGCCCACACGTCTTCGAGGCCAATTGGGAAGGGATTCTCGGGTGCCCTGGCAGTCAGTATTTAGCGGGAAGCACCTAATAGCAAACCTGATTTAAACATGAGACTCTAGTTACTTACTTTCGGTAATCCAAACTCACGACAACCGACCCGGTGGACTTGCAAATGGTTCGACAGACGGCGTCTTCTGAGTCTAGGTCCCCAATTGTCCAGCCACCACCGTGGATACTAAGTAGCCCCTGTTAGCAACGCTCATCCATATGAGAATGATTGCGAGCACATACTAAATCACGACTGCGTGAGCCTCGCCCTGGACGTCTGGGGTGTAGATGCGAGCTTGGCTCGTCCATCCTTCATGACCAGGGATCGGGATCTGCTTGATGGAGAATCCAACAGGGGGGCTTTCATCTTTCGGAAATTTTATCCGACGAAGTTCTTCGGGAGTTCCAACGAGAGGGGGTATCTGAACATGCTTGGCGAGCTACGGAACGTTTTGTAAGCCTCAGCCGTTATAGGGTTCATGAAGATAAAACCGACCTCTGTCCATTCCGAGCTGATGGTGGCAAGGCCAGGTTGACGAACAATAGATGACTGCATTGGATATGATGGTATCTGAGTGATATTGGAAGCGAGACTACGATTCGATCAAAGAATGGAGAAATTGCCCAGTGGCCACTTGACTTATAGGGAGAGTTTCGGAATGCGGGGAACAGCATGGGTTCTCCGGAGTCCGAGAGCCTCGACTGCCGAGGTCCCCAGCATCACAGTTAACCCGATCAAGTTCGGGATATTGACTCGATTGGCATCATGTGGACATCCCCCCGCACTTTAGTCGAGTATGACGTGGTGATGCGGTCCGGGTCCCGCCCCTTGCACAGCCCAGTGTCAGAAATTCTCGTGTCAACTTGCAGATGGCTTCGCTGTTCCGAAAGTTCCTGTGCTAGCGCCACTAAATCGCGGACCGAACGGAAGTGGTCATGTGATGGCGTGGAGGAAAGTGCCTGCAAGTGATTCTATTTAGTCGGAGTATCCCAAGGTCTGGCTCGTTTCGAGTGCAGATCTCTATCGTGCTTCTCAACCCATCAACCGACAGTCAGAATAAACTCCAAAGGCACCATGGCTACTCCCAATACCCCCACGAGCAATGCGTCACCTTTCCTTATCCCGGGTCTGGAGTTCTTCTCAGACCCCAAAGCCACCACGCGTCCGGGGAACTTGTACACGGAAAAATTGAGTGTCGACTTCCACAATGATCCCAAGTCGGGCTATCACATCCCCTTCGTTCCCATTGGGGATCCTGCAAACAGAAAGCTCAAGGTTATCACCATCGGTGCTGGCTTGTGTGGCATCATGTTGGCATACAACATCGAGAAGCATACGCCCAACGTGGAGCATGTCATCTATGAAAAGAACCCCGAAGTTGGCGGGACATGGGTTAGCAGCTCTCTTTTCCATCTCTTGGCCGTGAACTTACACACTTTGGGTGCAGTATCAGAATCGTTACCCGATGGCTGGATGCGACTCGCCAACGTGCACGTATCAGTTCAACTTTGCCATTTCTCCTGGTAAGTCACTCACCTACCCGTCGAATTATCACACGATAGATGAATCCTCCTAACCAAGACACCTTCAGACTGGGAAGATTTCTACTCGTCCTCTGAATACCTTCGCACATACATAAGCAAGGTCGTTGACAAGCTCGGCCTGAAGAAATACATCACTTTCAACTCAAGAGTTATGGAGGCTCGCTTCAACGAAGAAAGGGGCATATGGGACCTGAAGATCGAGCAGACGCTAGCCGACGGCACCAAGAGAATTGTGACCGACGACTGTGATTTACTTCTCGGTGCTGTTGGCATTCTTGATCGATGGGAGCTGCCGAAGATCCCCGGCTTGGACACATTCAAGGGACGAGTTATCCACTCAGCTGACAGAACTCAGTAAGCTCCGGCATCTAGCGATAGCGCTCTCAGAAAAAGCCTTGACTAATCAAACCCTATCAGATGGGAGGAGTACACCCAAGACAAATGGAGAAACGACAGCATCGTCGTCATTGGCTCCGGCGCGAGCAGTGTCCAAGCCGTACCTGGCATGCAGCCCTATGCTAAAAAACTGGATGTCTTCGTTCGAACTCCTCCGTGGTTCTTCGCCCAGCCCGACGGTATACACGACGAGGCTAGACCACAGGGTTACAAGTGTAAGTTCTCCCATCTAGCGATCTTTCTGGTTCCGTCGCTGATTATTTCCTTTCGAAAAGACACGCCCGAGGAGAGAGCGATCTTCCAAAACGATCGCAAGGCAATGCTGAAGCATTCCAAGACCAACGAGAACACGCTGATGATGGTGAATCAACTGGGTTTCCTCCTCCGGCCAGCGAGCACCGGCTAATTTGTCATTAGTTACATCACCTCATGGTCAAGCATAATCCGCTCCATCATAAGGCTCGGGAGGTAGGTGCGAGTCTGCTAGAACAGGCATATACTCGAGAAGCCCGCCGAGTACTCCATCACTACAAAGAAGAATACTCACGATGCCATGTTAGCAAATCACCAAGCGAACGCGCCAGTGGATCAAAGACGACGAGATCTTTGATAACATAATCCCCGATTTTAGTGTCGGATGTCGTCGCCTAGCCCCAGGAGACAAGTACATGCAGGCGTGAGTGGCAATACATTCGCCTATGTGTTCCACCGGTCACTGACCAGATCACTCGCAGTATCCAGAAGCCCAACGTCCAGATGCACTTCCGCGGTGTAGCTAAGGTTATCGAGGACGGAGTCATTGGCGACGACGGCAAAAAGATCGCCTGCGACACTATCGTCTGTGCAACTGGGTTTGGTAAGATGCACACACACACGCGTGGCTGACCTCGCTGACATGTATGCTGCAGACGTATCGTACCGACCTCCTTTCCCACTTATTGGTTTGGGTGGTGTTGATCTGCGCAAGGAGTGGACAGATGTTCCCGCAAGCTACCTGGGCGTACGTCTATGGACCAACCTTTGGAAACTTGACGACTAATACTCATTTTTTAGGTGATGGCACCCCGGATTCCGAATTATTTGAGTAAGACCGCACTCTATGGATGAAGCCCGCATAGAATCCTGTTTAACGTGGAGAACAGTGTACCTTGGTCCAAACTCGCCAGTCGAAAGTGGCAGCATTACGGGTACGCCAACACCTACTAATATTCAAGCCGAGCCATTTGCTGATGTATTTACAACAGGTGAACTCGAGACCCTCGTGTCTTACACCCTCAAGATCATCAAGAAAATGCAGGACAATAACATCAAATACTTCATTCCCAAGCAAGATGTTACCGACGAGTTCAACACCCATACTCAGAGTTGGTTCAAAGGCACCGTCTGGGAAGAAGACTGCAATGCTTGGTGTAAGTGATTATTTCAGATGACACCTCCTAGCTGGCTAGAAAGCTCACCAAACATAGACAAGAACAGAAAGACTGGACGTGTGGATGCTATATGGCCTGGCAGCGCCCTCCACTACCGGGTTGCGCTAGAAGATCCCCGCTGGGAAGACATGGAGATCAAGTATCATGGCCCGGTAGGTCTATCCAAGGCTACTCGCTCTTTTTCAACCTAGCTGACAACCGTTTTCCGCAGAACCGATTCCAATACCTCGGATATGGGTATGCCCCGGTAGATTTGAGTACCGATCCTGATGCAGATCGATCCCCCTACCTGACGGCAGATGCTCTTGACCCCCGGTTCTACGAGTAGCGTCTCCATGTCGACCCCTGCAGGCATGGGCACGGGTTTGCGGGAGAATGACAACCCAGTGTTGGATTCTGAGCATGCAGGAGTCGGTTACCTAGGCAATACTGGCTTATCTTTGACTATGGGTCATGTTATTACATGACCTGCTCTTCTCGGTCTACCCTTGTCCATGAGTAGGCATTTTTCGCAAAACCAGCAGAAATGATCAAGTTGGTAGCCCCATTTCCAATGGCCGCGGCTGCGTCACCTCCCCACTACAAAGGAAACCGTGTGACCCGATTGCCTGCATTGCATTGGACTGCCGGCCGATCCGACTCCGTCGTCATCTTGGCATGGCAAGGAGCTGAAAAGAGCACGGTTCCGATTGACTAGAGCCGACCCGCTATAGGGGGGCTTCTCAATGTGATAAATCGCTCGTCCACGATCTCTCTACTTCACACCGAATAAACAAGGCACCCTTCCCTTCTTCTATTTTTATGCTCCTCCAAGGTTACTCCGTGCTTTGCGACACAAGATTAGAGCCCCTGTTAGCGCACGCCATCGGAACCGGACCGTAATCTTCCCCGCGATTCGGCATGTCTCCGTTTCTCCGGGGACCCGAACCTCCCCGTTGTTTCCCAGCGACATATCTTTGCCTATCCTGTTATGTCTTTGCTTGAACGTGAGGTCCATTCCACACCACACGCACAGCGGAACATTAAGGACGACAGCCGACATGACCGATGAAACCATCAAGGACCGCCGCCTGAAGAAGCGGGAGCTGGACCGCAAGGCTCAGCGCATGGCCCGCGAACGAACCAAGAACCGCATCACGCATCTCGAGGCCATGGTGACACATCTCCAGCAGAGTGACGCCAACTCCCGCGTCGCATCTCTAATGGACCATCTGTCGCAGGTGACAAGCGACAGGGACAAGCTCCTGGGCGCATTGGAGTCTCTTACTTTCACTATCCGTAGTCACATCCAGGAGTCTACGCGAAGCACGAAAAAGGCCCTTGACTCTGTAACAGTCGAGAATACGCCAGCATTGACGCCGCAGAGCCGCGATGTCGCAGACTCGGCCTTGGTCTTGAATGCTCATGCCTTGCCAGTTCCGACCGCTGATCCATCCAGCGACTTCCTTGATTCCCAGCTGTGGTTGGATACGGATCTGGGAGTGGCCAATCCTTGCGGAGAACTTTCCAACAGCGACCTTTTGGACGAGCTTCTGAACGATTCAACTGCTTCCCAGGATACGGCCCTCTTGCCGGCATTCCCCAGCTTCCAACAGTGCGACGGCTATACCCCAGAAGATGTCATCATACCGGCAGCTACTTCAGAATGCCCCTGCGTCATCATGGCTTCTGATAAGTCGACCCCGGATATCAACCTTTGGCGAGCAGCCAACGAGACTTTAGCAAGACCCGCCACTTTTTCTCAGTCAGGGACAGCAATGGAAAATATGTACTCTCAAGATACAATCGTTCGCGCCATCGTAGAAGGATGGAACAGCGTTGAAATCAACGGCAGAATGGCAGAGTCTTGGTGTAAGCTCCGACAGCTCGACGAAATGGGTTGGCACAAATGCCGCCCAACGGAAAGGCTGGCAGTCCTGAGGTTGATCTGCTTAATGATCGAGTATCATAGCGACCCCAGCCCAAAAAGAAAGGCTTCTCTGCCACGCTGGCTGTGGAAAAGGTAACTTTTCAAACGCCCAAGAAAACGAACCATCTGACACCATTCCAAGGCCATCTCAGACTCTACCACATTCACACGTCATCGATTTCTTGGTCTGGTGAGAGACTTCTATCCTAAGACGAGTACCGCTCAACAATTAACAGCTTTAGGCCCGGTCTGCGAGAACGTTTTATATTCTTCCAACACCACTACTGCGCAAATCCCTTTTGGCACCTCTTCATATCCAACTTGAGAATCCTCTGGCCGTTTGATTTTAGGGACACGTATATGCAAAATGCCCAGTCTGGCCAGTTTCAGCTGTCGCCTAATTTCGAACAATGCATCAGCGAGCTTGGCGCCTGGACGATGGCGCCCGCTTTCTTCAAGCAGTTCCCTGAGCTCTATGACGACATTACGGTTTATTCGGGGTTCTAGGCATCAACCATGAGTGGTGTCGTTGCTGTTATCAATGTGTCAGGAGATCCTCATAGCATTTCTTAGAACTATATGATATTCGCTAGACTGGCAATACAGAGAAACCTCACCATTACATCAACGTCAACGTGTCGCATAAAAATAGAACTTGGCTCCAAATCCGATCTCCAGTCTTCCAATGGTTAAGACAGAGCAAGCCAATAGATGAATTTGAGAGTAACGCCCTCTCGGCCTCACCAGCATGATCCAAGGTATTTCAAGGGTCATGGCGTGACATGGTGCAAGTATCACTTTTTCTTCACATACTAGACGAAGAGAATGAGCGGTTTAGTTACGGCCAATCGTGGTTAATGCAGCCAATCTACTCTAAGATCACAGAGCAGCGAGGCGACAGTATTCTGAACTGGGACACGTTTCAGACATCCCCTTTAGGGATTCCCAGGGTTGGCGGATGATTCTAGTTGATATGGAGCTTTGTATTCGAGTTCTGCACAAGCTTGGGACATTGAAGGGAAGGCGACCAGAGTACAAGCTTAGGGCGCAAATGCAAAAGACTGAAGCGAAACGGGTCCGAGACAGCATGAGAAGTGGTGAGCGTATCTTAACGTCTGCAGTAGAACTGGTTGTTGTTGTCTTTGTTAGGGATTATTGATGAGAGTGAAGGCAGATAATTTCAGTAGGAAAATTCCGGAGAGAACCAGTATGATAGCGCGTATTCTGTGCTGGTTAGCTTTGTTAATGAACGTCCCGATTCAGCTTTCTTTCGTATCCTTGCCACTAAGTGCTCTGCAACATACACGTAGCTATTCGTACATTCAATATAGTAATGACAGACTAATCTAGTGCGCGGTGTCTAAGAACGCATCTACCTTTTATCCAGATTCGCATCTTTGAACCCTCATACACCGTATGCATTGGTGAAAACCTGCCTGGCATATAATCACCTCAATCGAGCTGAACGACCCGAGTTGCTGCGGCAGCTCATGTCCAGCTCATAGCTTCGAGTTTTCCATAAGTCACGTCAGCATCTTTCTCCTCTTTTGGTGAAAAAAGCGTGGGACTACTGCTTGGCTGTAAATTCTCACATCGAGAAAGACCTAAAGGAAGCTGCTGCAACGCTCCCGGATCTACCAAAGGTAATGAAATCTCATATTCGTGGGATTGACGATTGCAAAAGACGTGTGAAAGGGAACCAGTCCATTTTCAACACAGCATGCATGCTTGGGTTGATAGCCTTGATCTGTTTGTTTTGCGATTGTCCAAACTCTCCGAACAACCAAACCTGTACCCGATCAACGGTTGTGTTAGTTTCGGTGCTGCTCCACTGTGTTCACAGAAACAAATTCATAGAACTTCCTCGGCACTAAATACACAGCTGAAACATGATTACAAGTATAATCGCTCCTAGATGGCCCCGTCGCTCGATACCTGACTCTTCAGCCGGCAAGTTCGGACACTTATCCTCTTGTTTATAACCTGTACACCGCCAATCTGAACAGTTTTCCGTCTTTTGAAGCAATCTCTTACGTCTGGGGGATCTCAGTTTGAATTACAGCAAGCTTGTTTGCTGCCCTACGCCACGTCCGCTTTGCAAACAAGCCGCGGACTCTTTGGGTCGACTCGATCTGTATCAACCAGACAGATGCCGAAGACCGCGGGCATCGAGTATCTTCAATGAGGCAGATATACAAGGAGTCGAGCTGCACGCTCATCTGCCTAGGCGCATCTGGCCGCGTTCATGCGCCAATCGTGAAAGACCTTGTGGCAGAAGTCAATTCTATGATCCAGAGCATCTTTGGGCAAGCCGACGTCTCATGAGGTCCACACAACTTCCCGTTTCCCGACCGAAGTGAGCCGCTTCTCTCGCATCGCGGATGGGAATCTTTCGGTGTTCTACTGCAACAGCCTTGGTTCAGACGCGGTTGGGTGGTCCAAGAAGCAGCACTCGGTCGGGGGGCACTCATTCTATGGGCAGACACTACAATCGACTGGCTGGAATTAGTGCGAGCTTACGTCTGGTATATTCGGAGGGCACGTCGGCTTCCGAACATACAACAACTGTGGATGTCGGATCTACATTTGGAGGGATTTCATACTCGAAGAAACCGTGAAGCCATTACTTTCAGAGACAGCGGAGCGATTCTGACCCCTCACATTCCTCGAACTCTTGGATTGTGCCAGATGGCTTGGAGTTACCGATCCTAGGGACAGACTCTATGCTTTGTTGGGCCTCACAAACACCAACGAACTGCTTCCTGCCTTGCAGCCGAGTTGCGAGGTACCATGTATGCACGTCTATCGCGACTTTGCTTGTGAATACTTGAGAACATGCCAAGATCCGGACATCTTGTATTTCGTTCACAACGATGACAGTACACTCGAGTGCGACTTTGCTTCCTGGATACCGCGGTGGGACCTGCGTCTCCACTCGAGTTATACAGGCACCCTCAACAACTACAACAGGTCATCAAGACGCATTAGCGCAAGAATATCGTCCCCCAAAATACTTTGGAGCTGCGAGCGATACTAATAGATGCCGTCGCATTCACTGCTCGGAGATTCGACAATAACTCCACGACAGCCGAGGATATCGCCTCACTCTGGGAAACAGTATCGACAATGTCAGGCCCACTTCCTTACTTGGGCTTTCCTCTACGAGCTTTTGTCGCAGTCTTTCGTTATGGGGTTTACCATGGACGCCTCAAGGAGTGGGAGACGCTCCAGTCAGCTTACATGCGGCTTCTGCAACGTGAGCTTCCCCGTGGAGACGCCTCCTATGGTAGTGCCGAAAACTTTCATGCATCGAGAATGGAACATGTACACAACAAACAATTCATTGTGACAAATCGTGGGTATTATGGTCTCGCACCCAAGGCTGTGCGAAAAGGAGACGTCTGCTGTATAATCTTTGGAACAAGGTTGTTATTGTTATTATATTGTTTAACGCTAGTGCATTCCTTTAACTAGAATAAAAAGCGCTTATTTAACTATCTTATTTTTATATATAAATCTTTAAACTTTAGTTATAAAGGAAAGAATAATTAAGAAAAAAAGTCTAAGTTTCTTATTTTATTAAATATTATATATTTATATAAGAGTAATAATTTTATATTATATTTTAAAGTAAGTTTAATAATAAAAAGAAAGTTTTTAAAAGAAACTTATTTTAATTATTTATTTAATAAACTTCTATTAGTTTATTCTTATTATTTTATTTATTCTTGTTTTTAAAAATATAAGTATTTATTTTCTTACTTTTATATAAAAAAGTATATATATATAAGTATTTTATTCTTTTTATAAAAGTATTATATAATAAATAGCTTATTAAATAGAAAAGTAAAAAGTATTATAAAAAATAACTAAAATAATTAAGTACTTTTTAACTAAATAAGAATTATAAAGAAAGATTTATAATACTAATTAATAGCTTATTAAATAAATCTAAATTTAGTAAATTTAATATAATTCTTTTTATTCTAATTAAATAAAAGCTAAAAGTATAAAAAATTAAAATAAGTTTAAGTATAAAAGAAAATCTTATTTTTAAAATAATTTCCTTTAAATTTAGCTAATTAAATTAACTAATAAATAGCTTATTTTAATATATAATTAATAATATAACTAATTTATAATAGTTAGGTTTATCCTAGGGGTATAGGGTAGGTCTAAGGTATAAGGTATATAATCTAGTAGATTAAAATATTATAGTAAGTAATATAGGTTATAGTCTAGTAATATATAAAAGGTAGTTTTATATAACTAAGTATATTAATAGCTAAGAAGCTTAAGGCTTTTGTCTAAGGTACTAAATAAATATATATATACTTATAGTAGGATTATTAGATTATAATAATAATCTAAGTAATTTATAGTTCTAGATTATAATATATTCTATAGTAATCCTTTTATAATAGGTAGTTAGTAAGGGATTACTAAATTATAATAGTAATCTAAGTAATCCTTTTGTAATAGAAAGAAAATTATAAGTATATTATAGTTCTACTAGTTATAATTACTTAGTCTTAACCTAGGCTATAATATAATATTCTTCCTTTATTAGTTCTTATCCCTAAGACCTAATAGTAGGCTCTATTAGAGCTTTTTATATATATTCTAACTTAGTTCTATAATCCCTTTATTACTAATTATAATATTAAGCTATATTTCTAAATCTTCTAAAACTATTCAGCAATTAATTCTTATATAGACTATTAAAGCTAAGAGTAATAATATTATACTTTATTTTTATTATTTTAAGGTATAATTAGTATATTATATATTTAGTAAATCCTTATGTTATAGGGAGTATATTTAGTATAGCTGTTCTTATAATAGTTTAAATGTTATAACTTTTCTATTTATTTTTTTGTTTATTCTACTTATTATTCTTATTAACCCTTTAGTACTTATACCTTAGAGGCTTAATAAAGAGTTAAAGTAAACATTAAGGTAGTAGAGTATACTCTAATGAAGATACTAGCTTAACTAGCCTATCTATATAAATAAAAGAAATTATTAAAGGAGTATAGTTTATCTTTGTTTTTTTATAGTATATAGGAATTAAATAAAATAGATAGAGTTTAATTCTAGGAGAAGGCTATTCTAGTAAAGTAATAAGAGGTAAGTATAATATAGGGTATTAGTATAGTTAATTTATTAAATTAGTTTACTATTTTAAAGGCTTTTTTATCTTATTCTAATATTATTAATAAAAGTTCTTTAGAAGGTATTATATATAAGTAAGATATTTTACTAATTCTTATATATTTTTACTCTTAAAATAGTCTTTTTATTTAATAAGATATTCTATTTAATAGTTTATATATTATATATTTATAATTATTTTTATAGTATATTCTTTAGATCCTTTAATCTTAGTTTTTAGTTTATTATTAAATTTAGTATAAATAGTATCTTTTATAGTCTTAAGAAGTAATATAATAATTAGGTCTATTCTAGGGGTATAAGGTAGATTTAAGGTATAAAATATATAATCTAATAGATTAAGACATTATAGTAAGTAATATAGGTTATAGTCTAATAATATATAAAAGGTAGTTTTATATAACTAAGTATATTAATAGCTAAGGAGCTTAAGACTCTTAATCTAATATTAAGTGAATATATATATATTTTACTAGTAATAAGAGATTATAAAGTATATAGAATTATAATAATCTATAGATTACAATAATTTAGGATTATAAGTATAATCCTTAGTAGTATACTCTATATATAATAGAGTAAGAAAAGTAGGTATATTATAGTTCTACTAATTATAATTGCTTAGTTTTAACCTAGGCTATAATATAATATTCCTTTTCTATTAGTTCTTATCCTTAAGATTATATAAAGAGGCTAAGCCCTTAAATCCTATTAGTAAGTAGCTTTTTCTTTTATATTCTTCTTAGTTATAATACTAATGAGATATTTAATTATATAGAAAAATAATATTCTTATAAAACTTAGGAAAAATTATCTTTTATAGTAAATATTAAGTTTAATAGTTCCTTTACTTAAATACTATATACTTATTGTTTTTATAATAAAAAGTTATATATAATATCTAATAAGTCTACTTATTATAGTAAGTATATGTGACAGTCGGGTCTAACCTATGGGTATAGGGTAGGTCTAAGGCGTGTGGTTTGATGATTGAGTGGATCAGGACATCGTAGTGAGCAATGTAGGTCACAATGGTAATGTGCAATGGTAAGTTATTGTATAACCAAATAATGTTATTGATAGCTAAGGAGCTTAAGGCTCTTGTCTAATGTGCTAAGTGAATGTGTATATATACTGTGCTGGGATCACTGGATTACGGTGGTGATCCAAGTGATCCATAGTCCTAGATCACGATGAGGTTGTGGTGATCCTCTATGATTGGTAGTTGGGGAGGGATCACTGGATTACGGTGGTGATCTAAGTGATCCTTTTGTGATAGGTGAGAAAAAGTGGGTGTGTTATGGTTCTGCCGGTTGCGACCGCCTGGTCTTAACCTAGGCTGTGATAGTATATCTATTAGGGATAAAGTTATAATAGAGTATATATAGCTTTTTCTTATAAGAGTATACTTTTTCTTACTTTCTTTACTTTTTACTAATTAGTATTTTAGTAAATAAACTTCTTTCCTAAGAGAAAAAGTTAGTAGTTAATAAAGAAAATACTAATAATGCTTTTCTAGAGATTTATAATTAAATAATAAAGTTATAAGCTAAGATAACTATAATTATTAGGTACTTATTTTAGATTAGGAAAATTTAAAGTAAGGTATTTACTAAGTATAATAAGGTTATATATTATAGTTTATAAAGGCTTAAGGAAAAAGATAAATTGTTAAGAGTATTAAATACTTATAAATAGTAATTAGTTTAGAATATTTAGTTTACTAATGTTCTAAATAAGTTTAATTAGTTTACCTTAGGTCTAAAGGAGGATTTAACTAATTTAAGCCCTTTAGTTAATTCTTTGCTTTTTTCCTCTAATATTAATAGAATTTCTTTAAAAGGTATTATATATAAGTAAGATATTTTATTAGTTCTTATTTATTTTTGCTCTTAGGATAGTCTTTTTATTTAATAAGGTATTATATTTAATGATTTATATATTATATATTTATAATTATTTCTATAGTATATTCCTTAGGTTCTTTAATCTTAGTTTCTAATTTATTACTGAATTTAGTATAAATAATATCTTTTATAGTCTTAAGGAATAAGATATAGAAAACTAAGTAAAGTTTAACTTTTAGTAGTAAGTTTAATTAATAGTTATTTTTTAATATTCTTTTAATTATTTTATAGGGTTTAATAAACTTATAGTTTAGTTTTTTATTTTATTATCTTATTTTAATGTTTTTTATTATAAAATAGATTATATCTCTCTCTTAGAAGAATAATCTCTTTATTCTTTTTTAGTTATAGTATTTTTTTATCTAGTTTTTAATAAATTTAAGTTTAGTTTTTATTTCTTTATATAGATTTTTTAGTTTTTTTAATATTAAGATAGTTTTTAGATTAATGTTTAGGGTATTTCTTTTAGTATAATAAATGTTTAATATAAACCTAAAGTTAATATATACTAAGGTAAGCTTTATACTTATATTAATAATAATATTATAGCTTAACTATATAATTATTAGCTTTTATACTTAATGTATTTATTTATAATTAATATAGTATTAAAGGTATTACTTTAGTATTTAGTTTATTTATTCTATTTATTTATTAGCTTATGCTTAAAATATAGTTATAAGTTAATAGTTTAATCTTAAATAGCTTATTAATACTTACTAAAACTTAAAAGTAAAAGGGGTTCTTTAATCTAAAAGGATCTTTAAAGGTAATCTATATATATTAATAATATATTATAGAAAGATATAAGTAAACTACTTTATATCTATAGATTCTTTATAAGGAATAAAATAGGAAAATTTTATAAGTCTATTTATAATAATAAGAATATTATTATAGAGAATATTAGTTATAGGATTTTCTAATAAGAGTAATTTTATAATAAATTTTATAATAATAGAGTTTTTTAATTACTTAGTAATTAATAGAGATTAAAGTTCTCTATATAGTTTATAATATTATACCTTTATTTTTATATAAAGTTTATATTGACTAATAGTTAGTTAAACTATTGACTTTATTTTAGGGAATCCATATATTATTCTAATTTATTTAAGGGTTTTATTAACTTTTTAATGTTTATATAGAGGATGTTTATATATCTCTTATATAAGTTAGTATTATAGTTCTCTAGAAACTTATAGCTTTATTTTTTCTTTACCTAAGAGTAAAGTATTATTAAACTATTTTATTTATTTATAGAGTTTATTATAATTTATAATAATATAAGTATATTTTAGTATTTTATATATAGATATTTTCTAGGTATTTATAATAAATTTCTATTTAAGGTATTCTTTAGTTATAAAGTATAAAAGTTATTTATTAATTTTTAGCTTATTAGTATTAAAGTTATTCTATTAGCTAATAGTATTAGCTCTACTATTCTTAGATTATTTTCTATAGATAATTATATAGTTAAATTCTAAAAGGTATTTAGTATATTATAGCTATTATCTACTAAGTTCTTATATAATTATAAAGTAAGTAATGCTTTTATAATTAATATAGATCTTTACTTAATTCTTACTTTCTAAAAGGTAGTATTAAAATTCCTTAAATGTATTAATAATAGTAAGGAATTCTTTATTATAGATAGAGTAATTAAGTTTTATTCTATATATTTTATATAAGAAGAAGATAATAAGGTAAAGTATTCCTTTATTATTTCTTTAACTAAGTTAAGTGCCTTATATAAAGTTTAAGAAGTTTATTTTTAGTTTAATTTCTTACATAGGGTTAAAGATTACTAAAATAAGTTTATTTATAATAAGGTTCTTAATTTTTTAAAATGCTTTTTCTATAGAGGTATTCTATCTAAAGTCTTTATTCTTCTTAGTAAAATATATAAATAGTATAGTATATTTATTAAACCCTTTAATGAATTATTAGTAATAGTTTATAAATCTAAGGAAGAATTATATATTCTTAAGGTTCTTTAGTATTAACTATTTACTAACTATAATAATCTTTTTTAGATTTATTCTAATCTAGTTATAAGAGATTATATATCTAAGGAATTTAACTTCTTTTATATAAAAATAGCTTTTCTTTAGTTTAATTAATAACCTATTATCTTATAATACTTATAGTACCTTATAAATATATTTATTATATTCTTTTTCTATATTAGAAAAGATTAGAATATTATCTAAGTAGTATATAATAAAGATATTAAGGTATTCTTATAATATATAGTTAATTATTTATTAAAATATTACTAATATATTAGTAAGTCTAAAGAGTATAGTAAAATATTTATAAAGTTTAAACTTTATTCTAAAAGCTATTATCTATTTATATTCTTTCTTAATATAAATAAGATTATAAGCTTTTTTAAGATTTAGTACTATAAATGCCTTTTTACTATAGAGTTTATCTTTAAGCTTTATAATAAAGAATAATAGAGTTTAATCTTTAAGTATAATATTATTTAATCTATAATAATCTATAATAAGTTAAAGCTTTTTATTCTTCTTAAGAATAAATATAATTAAATAGTTTATTAATAACTTAGAGATTTTACTATATTCTTTTTATAATATTTTATTAATATATTCCTTAAGTATTCATAATTAGGTTTTATTAAGGTTAAAGATTTTATAGAATATAATTATTATTTTATCTTTTAGTATAATTTTATAATCTTATTAATTAAATTTAGATAGGTTTATTTTAAGTTCTTTTATAAAGAGTTTTTTATAGATTTAGTATTATACTAATATATTCTTAAATCTATTTTCTTTAGGTATTTTCTTATAATTCTTAAGGTTTTTATTTATTTATATAAACTATTAGTATAAGTATTTAATTATTCTTTAGATTTATTATTTCTTATCTTTTTAGTATTTATATTATATTCCCTTTAGGGGTAATAAGGTATTTTATATTACTTTATATTAATTCTTATTATTAATTATTTAATTAATTAAAGTATAATATCTTTTTATTAAGTTATTTTTATTATTATTAAAGAGTTCTTTATTAGGATTAACATAAACCTAATTAATTCTTTAGTTAATATATAGATTATATCTATTTAGCTATAAGTAACTAAGAATAAGATTATAATGCCTTATTAGTATAATATTAAGTATAATATTTTAGTTTATTCCTTTAATAAAAACCTTTAAATAATTAATCTCTTAAGTTATTACTTTATTATTATAGTTAAATAAATTACTTTTAAGGTTATATATTATATAAGAATCTTATTTATTTTTTTATTCTAGCTTTAATAAATTAATTATTATAAAGTTAATATATAATACTTTTACTCTATAGTTTACTAATATAATAAGCTATATATTCTATACTCTTACTTATAGTTTAAGTATCTTTTATATTATCTTTATTATAGTTATTATATATATTATTATTATATATAAAGCCTTTTATAGAAGTTATTCTTTCTCTTATTATTTACCTATTTATTACCTTTTTATAGGTAGTATTATTAGTTTTTTAACTATTTATATTATATTATACTAATACTAATTCTAGTATATTATTAAATATCCCTATATTATACTTAATCTTTAGTATTTATATTAGTTTAGTTTATAAAATTAAAGCTTTTACTCTTTATTCTTAGGATATATACCTTAATATAGTTTTTCTCTTAATAATACTATATATATTCTTTCTTATTATAGGTTATTATATATATTATTAAGTATTATTATTATTATTTTAATATATAGTATTCTTTTATTAGTATTTTTAGATTTATTTTTTATAAGTTATATTATTCTTAGATCTTTTTTCTTATATAGATTTTATATTCTTCTATAATATAATTCTATAGGCTAAATAGCTTATTATAGTATTTATATAAGTAATAGTTATAGTATTCTTTAAGAATTATAATCTTATCTTTAACCCTTAATTTAGTTTAAATATACTCTTATATTTCTTCTTTAAGGTATAAGTTTATAACTATTATATTATTAAGTTATAAAAGGTAATAGTTATTCTTTATTTTCTCTACTTTATAGTCTTTATAATAATAATAATAATATAATACTTAGGATAATTCTTAATATTCTTTACTTATAGGCTTAAGCCTAAGATTATCTTTAGACTATATAAATATAAATGTTCTAATTTACTATATAATCCTTCTAGGTTATACTTAAATATAAATAGTATTTTTTATATAGGTATTTTCTTATTTATAAACTAATTATTAGTATATAGCTTTATCTATTTATTAATATTATTAATTATCTTTTTTAATCTTATATATTTCTTACTATAGTTTTATTATTAAGGGGATTAAAACTATAAGTAAATTGCTAATTATTTATAGTTCTTTATTTAGTAATAGAATATAAGCTTATTTCTAAAGGTATTATTATTCTTAAGTAATATTAAAACTATTATTAGAATTATTATTAGAGTTAGATTTATACTTTTTAGTTTTATTATTTTTATTACTTAAGTAAGTATTTATAAAAGCTATAATATTATTATTATTAATATAGGGATTAAGTTAGTATACTTACTTAGTACTATAATCTATATTAATATAAAGTTCTTTTTTTTATTTAAGGTAAAGTTATTAATAGATTTAATTATTATTCTTTTTATTTAAGGAAGTTTATATATTATCTTTTTTATTATAATTTAGTTCTAAGGTTATTAGATAAAGCTATTTATTAGGGATTTCTATTTTAATATTTATTTAATAATAAGATTCTCTCTTTTAAACTTTAATAATAATTCTATTATTAATTAGTTTAATAGTATATTTTTTTAGAATTAAAGTTTAATTATAAATTACTCTAAGGGTCTTTTTATAAAAGTTATTAATATATTAATAATTAATAAATTAAATATACTTATCTATTAATATTAACTTATACTTTTAGTTAGTTTATAGCTTTTTATACTAAGATTTAAAATATTCTTTTTTTAAATAGTTTTAGTATATTACCTTAGAGTAATCCTTTTAAGTAATACTTAACTCTATAAATCTAATATTAATCCTATAAGATATATTTCTATTATATTTCTATTTATTATTAGCTAAATATCTATTATTCTTTTAATTATTAGAATTTTCTTTCTTTTTAGTTTATCTCTTAAAGAGTTAATTATTAATAGTAATATAAAGTTTAGTATATATATTAAAGGTTTCTAGAAATTTAAGAATCTTATAGATTTTATCTTTAACTTTATTCTTTAGTCTATAATATAGTTTATTAATTTAGTTTTTATTACCTTAATTAAGTTTAATAATAAAATACCTATAGTTAAATATATATTTAGATATAGCTTTAGTTTACTTTAACCTTTAAATAGCTTAAAGAGTATTCTATTTTTTATTCTATTTACTATATATATTAATAAAAGGTTTTTTATATAGTATAAAGCTATTAAATAGTTCTTAAGTTTTAATCTTATATAAGTATTTAGAGTTTTTAATAAAGTCTTATAAGTATAATTCTATTCTATATAAAGCTTTTCTAATAAAAAGGCTTATTATATATTATACATTAAAGGGTTTACTCTTAAAAGTTATAAAATAGTATATATAGTATAATTTAATTTATATAAAATATTTATAGAGTTCCTTTAGAATACTATTAAATGTTAAGGGTTACTTAAGTTTAAGGGTTTTATTAATATCTTAGGGTTAAGTAATAGTAAGTATAATCTTAAAGTTATTAAACTATTTAATCTATTAGGCTTATTTCTTTTATACTATAAGTTATTCTTTCTTAAGGTATTAAATAATAGCCTATAATATAGTAATAGTTAGGTTTAAAATAGTAGTATATTTTTGTATTTCTTTATATATAGCTTAAAAGTAAGTATTATTAACTTTTTTAGCTATTTTAGTATTATTAGTAAAGAGTATAAGTTAATTATTAAGCTATTTATTTTACTTTATAAGCTTATTTAAATAAGCTTTATTTTTATTATTATTATTTATATTATTATTTTTATTATAGTCTTTAGTAATAGATTTACTTTTAGTTATAAAAGAGTTAAATAATAGAGTTATAAAAGTTATATTAATTAATTTAAGTTATTACTTAGGTTAATATAGTAATATACTAAATAAGAGTTATTAATATATAATAGTTAAGTTTATCCTAAGAGTATAAAATAAATCTAAAGTATAAGGTATATAATCTAATAGATTAGAATATTATAATAAGTAATATAGATTATAGTTTAATAATATATAAAAGGTAGTTTTATATAATTAAGTATATTAATAGCTAAGAAGCTTAAGGCTCTTATTTAAAGTACTAAATAAATATATATATACTTATAGTAGAATTATTAAATTATAATAGTAATCTAAGTAATCTATAGTCTTAGATTATAGTGCATTTTATAGTAATCCTTTTATAATAGGTAATTAGTAAGAGATTACTAAATTGTAGTAATAATCTAAGTAATCCTTTTATAATAGGGAGAAAATTATAAGTATATTATAGTTCTACTAATTATAACTGCTTAGTTCTAACTTAGGCTATAATATAATTTATAATTCTTGAATTAATTAAATTATTATTACTTTCTTATTAATTAATTTAAAATCTAATAGAATTAAGGTTTATTTATTAGTATTTAGAAAATAAAAAATTAGTAAATTATAAAAAGTAATAATAATAAATTAAAAAACAAGTAAGTTTTTATATAATATTTATATAATATTAATAATATAATATATAATTAATATAATTTAAGTTTTCTAAGATTTAATATTATTAATTATAATTAATAAACTTTAATAAAAAGTATATTTATAATATATTTAAATAATTAAACTTAATATAATATCTAGTAAAATCTTTATATTTTATTTTAATTATTAATAAATAATATAATGGATTAGCCCTAGGGCAACTGTAAGTAGGCGTTAAATAATATTATTCATAAAGTTAAGGAAGAAAGAGAAAGCTATCCTAGGGTCTATGATTAATCCCGGTTAATCCCGGTCAACCTCCGGGCTGTGCCCTAAGCGGGCCCTTGTCAGGTTCCCCAGCGCGAGCCAAGGGCTCGAGCCCATAACAACATTCACTTAGCACTAGATCAAGGACCTTAAGTTCCTTAGCTATTAATACACTTAGTTATACAAAACTACCTTTTGCACATTACTAGACCATAACCTACATTACTTACTACAACATCCTAATCCACTAGATCATACACCTCACGCCTTGGACCTACCCTATACCCTTAGGATAGACCCGACCGTCACACTTAAGCATTACAAACTTGTAGGATCGGTACTGGTTTTCAGCAAAGAAAGTGATCATAACGGATACCCTGGCATGCTGAGCGGTGATGAGAAATGAGAGGATTGGGTGAAATGGGGGCTAGATGAGGAAGATATGTTTTTCTGTTGAGTGGTTCATTCAGCAGAAGAGCGGATTTGAAAATAGGACAGATGACCAAAATTAGCAACGCGAGCTCCACCCGGTTTTGCTGCGGGGAACTGGCCCCAAAGAAGCGTAATTATGAATGGTACTGATTGCTATGAATATTCTCCTCCGTGGACTATATACGAGCCTCATTAAGAAACGCGTCAGCCTCCTCTGATCTCGTTAAAGTCTTTGATAAAATATCCGGCGCCCTTTCCCTGCAATGACATCAGTATCGAACAAACCGCTCTTTCGCAGCTAAGGTGCTTACGTTGTCCTACATATTGACGAATTGTTGTCGCGATCCCTTCGAGGTCTTGTATGATTGCCATGGACGGGCTCGAATTGCTGGCGAGTAGCACTACAATGCAGCTAGGGTGCTCCTGGAGAGTCACCGCTGACACACAATGGACACTTTCCTCGATATGGGACAGGGAAGCAACATCATCAGCAATTTGGAGCTCATCCCGGAAAGACAGAATATGGTCGTTTCGACTCTGGCACTGCACGATCGTGGAAACCAAAGGCAATTAGGCAGTCAAAACAACCTGATTAGTTACAGTATGCTCTACTGAAACGAGGCTGACCTATCCTAGCCCAAGCATTGTGAGTGTGGGAGGTCTGCTAAGATCTTCCTAAAAAGATCCGATTGCACAGGCGGTATTGATTCCGAGAGAAGACATTAGTTGAATCACACTGTGACTAGCAACTCAGAATCATGTCTCAGTTTGTGCGCGGATCCCGCAAGTCGGACGGAGACGGGGCCATCTTAAACCTTGGTTTCTTATGGCTTAGAAAACCATAAGTAGACTTCTTGTTACGGGAAACAGAACTCTGTCTGCCTTGTTGACAGACTGGACATCCGGACCGGCCGCTCCTCCACGACGCTCAGACTAACACGGTAGGTTAGGCGGCTCGGGCAGCGCTTTCTCGACTGATTTTTCCATGGTCACGATGTAACCGACCTCACGGAACCTAGTCAGACATTACTCCGTTACTACGTACTCGCTCAAAAAACCAAATCAGGGCCATGATGGATTTCTGGGAAAGACACATGAGCCCTTGCCCTTGCCCGTGGCACCAGTTTCCTCGTATACCGGACTTTTTGCTTCCTAGTGCTCTTGCCAAGTAAGCTTAGTTCCAAGCATCAAACCTTGCATGATTATAGTTTAGGACATTTTCCCGGAGGAGTTTGATTGTTTCCGGTCCGAGACCAAACGGCCGACAACCGGGTCCGTGAGACCGTGACCAATACTGACGCACTGCGCACGCACTGGCAAGAGAGACTTCAACACCCCTGCCATTCAAATCTGCACGCTGGCGTTGACGGCCGAGTATGAGGCCAGTGTATTGTTCATACCGGCCGGCCCAATGGAGATGGTCTTTTTCTTTTCACGGCCAGGACTGACACCCCCCAGATCAACTTGTTGGCTTTGTTTCCGAGTTCCAAGGCGCCCAATTTGGATTTCTCTTTTTCTCATCCGCCGTTTTTGCCACAACAGGTATCACATCAACCGACCAGGAATGATTTAGAGTTTAGTCGCTCTGGGAAGAGAGCGAGGGCTTATTCGTGGAACATATGGTCGACTACATGTTCACTGGTTCAAAGCGTAAGACGAGGGGCTTCTATCGTGCCACGCCGGAGAATATTCGGAACTCCCCGTGATTAAACATTGCTCTTGACCGTGCGAGACTAATAACAGCCCCGCCCGAGCACTAAGAAACAAACAACAGGGGTATGTAGATTTGGAAAAGTCCACGAATCATGAACGGAAACGCAACCTCATATTGAATGTGCTTCCTCGATCCAGATGGGACAAAGGGTTAGGTAGGGGTTGCAGCAGGTCCTGAGGGGCACGGAACAATTGAGAATGCCAGTCCTCTAGACAGCGAAGGCATGTCGAGCCAACTTACCGGAAGGAGCTGAACGGAGGCAGTCGTCCGTGCCGGCTATGCGTGCGTACGATGAAGTCCAGTATTAAAGTCGCGTGCAGTAGCTCTAGAAACTCGGACGAAGAATCAACATCTTTGTCTTTGAGAAAACTAGACCTTTGGACAACAATCCTCGATCAACTTCTGTTCCCTTGCCCATTTGGTAACTCCAACGATGAAAGCCTCCCTTCTCTTTTCGGGCGCCCTTGCGACGTTCGTCCGGACAACTCTCGCCGTCACTGGCGCTGCCGAGGGTTTCGCGAAAGGCGTGACTGGTGGCGGCTCTGCTTCTGCCGTGTACCCTACAACCACTGCTGAACTGGTCTCATACCTAGGTGACTCTTCAGCCCGTGTCATCTATCTTAATAGGACCTTCGATTTCACCGGCTCCGAAGGCACATCGACGGAAACCGGCTGTGCCCCTTGGGGAACGGCTTCTGCATGCCAGACAGCCATCAACCAGAACAGCTGGTGCGATAACTATCAACCCAATGCTCCCAAGGTCAGCGTGTCATATGACAATGCCGGCATCATCGGAATCACAGTCAAATCGAACAAGTCCATCATCGGCGTCGGCAGTGCTGGTATCATCAAGGGCAAAGGCCTTCGTCTTGTGAGCGGTGCGAGCAACATCATTATCCAAAACGTTCACATTACCAACATAAACCCTCAATATGTTTGGGGCGGTGATGCTATTACCCTGAATGACGTTGACTTGGTCTGGATCGATCATGTTACGACATCGCTTATTGGCCGTCAGCACATTGTGCTTGGAACCAGCGCAAGCAACAGGGTGACAATCTCGAATTCCAAGATCGATGGAACTACCTCTTGGTCAACTATGTGCAATGGCTATCACTACTGGGGCCTCTATTTCACTGGGTCGAACGACGTATGTTTTGAACAGTCTATTCTCTCAGGCCATCATGCTAACTACTATCAGTTAATCACATTCAAGAACAACTACATCTACCACACCTCTGGACGATCTCCCAAGGTCGGCAGCAACACTTTGCTCCATGCTGTCAACAACTACTGGTACGACAACCCGGGTCATGCTTTTGAGATTGATTCGGGTGCTATGGTTCTTGCTGAAGGAAACATCTTTCAAAACGTCCTCGCCTCCATCGAATCAGGATACGCGGGCAAGTTGTTCAGCAGCCCTAGCACTAGTGCCAACGCCGTCTGCTCGACCTACCTGGGTCACACCTGTGAGGTCAATGGGTTTGGTAGCTCTGGCACCCTCAATGGAACTGATACCGACTTCTTGGTCAACTTCAGTGGCAAAAATGTTGCTAGCGCCTCGACGTACGACGCAGCTAAGGCGGTTCAGAGCTCTGCTGGCTTTGGTACCATCTAGGTGCAGCTCTAGTGGTTAGGCGGTTGTGGTGTTTTATAGCTGCGGTTGTTTGGGACTCGCACTATAACGGGATCTGCACCGGCGGATCTGAGATTGAGGCGATGCATGCTGTTTTTTCTATGAAGGCAAGTAGGCATTTGTCGAAGGAGCGGTGTGAGAGTGAATGATGGAGAAGCAGCAGTCAAGATTTGGGGATTCTAAGCTCGGTGAGAATGGTGGGGGGAGGGGTAGATTGTTACGATACCGAATCAAAAGCTACCCTTTCCCAAATTCATCTTAAGTGACGTGCTCTGCTGCTTAACGAGATAGACGCGGGAAGTGAAACCGCATCAGTCGAAGTAGTTATACGACTCCTCCGAGCAGAGGTCCGCTAACATGAAGCCTAGCGTCAAAGGGAATAGCCAACTTCTTGCGCGTTCTCAAGAGAAACAGTTCACGCTAAAGACCGGCCAACACCTGGACTAAGGAACTATAGTATATTGAATACACAAAAAGGATGCATTCAGCCGGCAATTCAAAGACGGCACCGCAACACCCCGTTTTGCAGAGGACCCCGACCGCCACGCTGCCCCTGAGCGCACATAGAGTAACGACCGCGTATGCCTGCCCCTTCAAGGAAAGCTCTAGGCTACTTGTCTAGTCAATGCCGAAGCTAAGCGGAACTGGAAGGTATTCACGGGAAGGAGGACACGGCACTCGACAGCCTACCCTTGCCCGGGATAGACAGAATGCAGCGATCCTGGCGGGAGTTGATAGGGTCTTGGATCTTCAACGCTGAGTGTCTTCCAATTGATTTTCATGTTGATCAAGGTATCTAGACGAGCCAATCCTCCTTAACGGTTAGATCGTGCACATTACCGCTTGTAACGCAGTGCATCCAAGCTGAGTGATGTGCCCGCCGCGAATTAAGACATAACCTCTCGCCGGTGCTAAGGTCAATAGTGCGCACAACTATTGATTTGCGTACGTACGCATGTTGATTTTGAGGTGTAATATGTTCAATCTTATTTAGACCATGTTTCAATCAAGCCTCATATGCAAAGGGCCCCTCACCTTTGCTGCAGTTAAACTAACAGCGCCAAACTATTGATAGATACGTCAATTTTGAGCTGTGAAATGTCCACCTTGGTGTGCACTGTGTATCTACACCTTTCACACACTACTTGTGAAAGGGCTGTGAAAAGTTTGAGGGACACGCAGTACCATGGCATTTGACAGGTGAATGCATTGGCATGAGAGATGTTGCCTACATCTCGATTACTAGAATTGTAGGAGATGCGTAATTCTTGGCTCCCATCCGCCGGCCACAGTACGGAAGTCTTTTTCCAGGTCAATTCAATTTACGACATCACGTTGAAGCTTTTGCTAATATGCAAAAAAGCTTCCCCAGCAGCAAAACTCGCGAATTGTGGAGATTGCATGCAATAAAGCCGGAGTGTCCAAGGTTGTCATCTATTCGCACGTCTTCAAAATATTTCTCGTGAGTTGAGGCAATACCTCAAGAATACCATGATATCCTCCTCTCGTGAGCTAATATCAGATCATAGTGGTATACTATGATCACAAACCCGCTATGGAAAAAAAGCTTCTGGGATGGGCAGCCTTGCCTCCTGTTGTTCGTTAAATAAAAGGTTGAATACGTTTTCGTTCCCAGTCAGCTGTGGGGGTTGAGACGCAAGGACGATGGTAAAGCACAATGCGGTCTTCACAACGACAAAGCGCTTTCAGACTATCAACCGGGATCCCACACATTCTCTGGGAGTTTCATACTCCAGCCTGGTGCGCAGAAGCTCGTCGAAGGGTTGCTATAGTTGGCGTGTAAGATAGTTTCTGGTACTGCTAGATCAGCCGACAGCATTTGGACAGACAAACTTGTCGATGGGCTCAGCACAATTTTCCGTCGGCTCGATAATTTCAACAATAATCTTTTGACTCTCTGTCAGGGAGCTCACGTTCTTCTCGCACATCAACATTCATCGACATCACCGGGTCATCAATCCGCGAGAGAGACCTTAAGTGATGAATAGTCCGAAAAATTCTTCTATGGTAGCCTACGAAGAGACTTGAATTACCTTCATCAATCATCTAGCGGCCTTGACGTTACTCCCTCCGAGCCCAGATACGAGGGTTTGTCGCACACAGCCTCACGAAACATCTACAAGCCAGACGGCAAGAACCGATTCTTCCGTCAGTCACACATAGACAAGCACTCCTTATTTAGAACAAGATTGCAGATCGGGTTGGCCAAAATATCTACGCGACTGATCCACGACCTAATCAGACATAGAAGCTCTTCTATCCTCCCGGTAGTATATTCACCGATACCTTTGAAAGAAGAAGTACCGCAGCACATCAGAGCTTGACTGTTACAGTGTAATATGTCCACTTGGGACTTACAACACCACTAAAGGAGGTATTTGATTCTATGGTTGTGGTAGGAGGCAACAAGACTAAGAGTTAAGGAGGAGATGGAGGTGGCGGTGCCACTAGACAGTTACTTGCTACTCGAGTCATAAAGGTCAGATCACTTCACAATTTCACAACACCCTCCCAAGTACTTCTTGAATAGTGCTTGGTCTGGGGAGCGGCGCTACTAAAAGCTTGTAGTCCATATCATACAGCTTGAAAGTCAGTTCAAACAGCACTGGATTGGTAGGAGTTCGCCGGTCATTCGGAGTTTAATAACAGCTGCAGCCTTTCAATACCAAGGCATAGTGGCCTTAAAAACCTGCATTCCAGACCATTTCCGTGTTTACATCCTCGAGGCATCTTGGCCAAGATTCAGCACAACATCAAGTCACCCGCGGAAGCACGCACACCTTATAGAGTAATAGGTTTTAGTTCGTAAAAAATAAAAATAAAGGTAGGATACAACGCAATTAGTCACCAACACGCGGGTTGTCTGAGCATCCCGGTTCCCCAGCTCCGCAGATTAGTACCATACCCGACGCGACATCTCTTTTCTACGAGGCGATGAGATTCCCCATAAGTAGCTTCGTAGCATGATCACCGGCTGATGATGCTATCCGCCTTTCGTGCTCCCTGGCGAGATCCTTCGGAAGTACTTCTGATGAGTCATACTTGTTGTTTCGGATGGGCTTGCTGGATGAGCTCGCCGAGACTGCGCCGATAGAGTTATTCTTCGGGTCATCGTCGCCGGAATCGGTCGTTTGAGGCGTTGCCATGGAAGGATGCTTTGTGCCTGTCTGTTGCTTGGAGTTCTTGTTCAAAGGACCAGGCTGAGCGAAAATAGCGCCGAAGAAGGAAAGAATGCTGGTGGAACGAAGCGCCATGCAGTAGAAGAGGGTAATGCCCGTCACCACAATCTCGTCCCGCGCAGCCTGCGACGTGGCTTTTGGCCCTAAAAACTCGATGTTTCCTATTCTGCTGATGGCCCAGACATTTGCCGAGAACTTGGCCACGGGCAACTCGTTCTGGTCCAGGCAGATGAAGTCCCAGGTCTTGAAGCCACAGTTGCTAGTCCATCTCATCGTTGCTGGTTCTGCGCTGTCCGAGTAGGCGTGCGAGAGGTGGGTGTACTCGCTTTGGAAGCGCTTGAGAGCCTTCAGGGTTCCCTTTCGGCCGTGGATTGCATAGTCGGCGTTGATGGAGATGGGGTGGATTGTGCCGGATCCGATGGTTGTGTCGTTGGCTGCGGATTTGAATAGGATGGTTGGTGACTTTAGTGTCTGGAAGTGGACGATGTATGCTGGATCGGTCGATTTTCTTTTCTCAGTGATAAGGGCTTTGAACTTCTTCCATGAGAAGTCGACCTGAAGGGCGGTGTTGGATGGTGAATCATGGTGATGCTGGGGCACTTGGGACGTCTGTGTTGCTGGCTCCATGTTACGATGTGAATGGTTTCGAGGTAGGTAATGATGAATGGGAAAGATCTTTTGGTATTCCCAAGTGCCCAAAAATAAAATACGACGGCTCTCTCGCATTTATAGAGAATCGGTTGGAATTAAAGGATGCCGTTCCATGCGATGAGGCGCGGGAGCTGCGCCTCGACAACCTTGGGGATCGTCGTTTGCCGCATACTAAGACGGCACTGCACTAGCTGTATGTGGTGTCATGTCCCGCTGCCTTCAAGTTGACGTCAGATCACAAAGGGCATTCACCGCAAAAGTCGAGGCAGTGCATCGAGCATATCTCGGAAACCATCAACGGAGTCCTGCATGTATAAGTTCAGATGTCTCCCCCCCCGTCGCGACTATCATGCTTAGGTACGATGGGTACGGGGCGGAGCTTAGCATGGGTCAGTTCTGCGCCCGGAAATGGATGAACAAATACAGCACTCACTTCACTGACGACGCCACGCCGGAGTCGTCGACTGCAGAGCGGGAAGCGATGTTGCAGGACATGATGGGGAATATTAGCAAGGGGTCCTTCATCGAACCTCCGCCAAGCATCGACTACGGAAGAGGCTTCTACAGCAACTCCAAGATCCAAGACTCCAGGGTCCATCCAAGTTCCAAGGCGCTAAAACGATCGACGCTGGGCGTCCCGCTAAAGAAACGGGACCACCACCCCACCAGGCCGGCCGTTGGAGGACAGAGACACCTTCACATTCACACCTCAACGGGACAGCTGTTCTCGCTCGAGGCGCCTGGACATTCGCAGAGTTCATCTCCAGGCAGCAGACATGGAGGAAGCAGGCAACACTCACCACATGGCCGGCTTCCTCCTCTTCCTCAGCCCCTCGAACCTCGTCCCGGTGAGCAGCCGAAATACCTCAAACCGGCCTTGGTGGATCAGCAGACACGTCAGAAGGGCATGCGTCGTGATGCGGCCAATGATCACGGCGCCCGGATTCACACGGATCCCTACGCATGCGTTATGCCCATTTGAGGCTACACCATGACCGTCATGGCGTCATCCTGCGGCCGCGATGCGAGTTCCTACATAACCACAACCACCCCTTCCTCGCGACCAACCCTGTCTCGTCCAGACAGCCACCGAGAGCTTGTTCGCATCAACCTCACCTATCGGAAAACATCATGCTCGGCACCATTTCCAGGCTGCGGCGATCGACCCGCTCCAAACGCCCGGCCGCCGCTCCCAGGTCGCGCAGGGAGCCGCACCGCAGGTCGAGGCCGCTCAGCTCCGGCGATCCGTCCAGCGACGCCGGCCTGCTCAAGCCGTCGGCGGCCGCGGGCCCGAGTCGGAGGGCCCGGTCGCATGAGGCGGATCGGAGACGGCGCAGCGCCGCGGTTTCGAGCAGCGAGGACGACTACTACTACCAGAGCCACGCCAGCGGCCATCCACCACCACGGGATGCTCGCCCTCGTCGGCAGTCCGTCTCGCCTCGTCCCCGACATCGACAGTCGCCCTCGCCTCGTCCCACACGTCGAACGACCTCGCTGCGAGACCCAAGAGACCAGCGCAGACGCTCTCGTCGAGATGCCTCCATCTCGGCCGACGACGAAGGCCGCCCGCTATCGCCGCGGTACCCCGTTGACCGGCCCCCGCGACGGCCGGCGCAACCCACCGACTCGGCACACTCTTCTCGACGGCCCTCCTTCGCGAAGCCATACTCTGCTGAGCCCCGTAGACCCGAGGACCGAAGGCGCATGTCCTACGATAACCGACTGCCAGTGGCCGGAGCGTCCAAGTCATCGTCGCCAGCCGGGGCGAAGCCATCGACCCATGCGCAAGCGGAACCTCCTCGTGGCAGACCCAGGTCTCGGTCACGGGAGGACACCCACAAGCAAAGGCCGCACGACGCAGCGTCTGCAACCAAACCTGCCGAGAAGCCTGTTCAAAAGCCCAAGCCCAAGCCTAAAGCCACATCCAGTGAATCCAACAAGAACCCCTCCGCTGGCGATTCCAGCAAGAAGCCCTCTCCCGGCGGAGTAGATTTCCTAGAGAAACTCCCCCGAGCCCTGGTAACCTTCGGCGGCCTCAAAGCCCTGACGGACCACGCCGACAGCGCCAAAGAATGGGCCGACTGGCTCAACGACCTGCACGGTGCGCCCGAGGAGATTCAGGCGCTGTCAGCCAAGGCCACGACGGCCAAGGACACCATCACGCAGATCCAGCACAGCCTCGAGGCGCGGCCGGACCTGGTCGAGGGCGACAGCGGTCAGATCCTCAAGCAGCAGATCGAGGCCGCCGTCAAGAGCGCCGACAAGGCTCTCGCCGAGATGACGGAGCTGCTGCAGGACCTGGGCAACGACGGCACCGAGGGCACCGTGTGGAAGGGCCTGCAGGACTTCTACAACTCGTACCGCTACAAGAACGAGTGGGAGGCCAAGATCAAGGAGGCAGAGGACGCCCTGCAGAAAGAACTCGGAACTTTGAGCACGCTGATGGTCAACATCTACTCGTGAGTCCCGTCTACGTTGAGCAAACATGATGCAGCTGCTGATGCGCCTCCAGTCGCGCCCTAATGAAGCCAGCTCCTCCGGGATTGGGCGCCACCATCCCGCCGCCTGCTCCTCTGAGGGCTGTCAGAATTCCAGAGCCAGTACCAACATCAACGACCAAAGACGAGAAACCAACTGCCTCGTCACCCTTGCCTTCGCTGCTTGAAGAGGTTAAGGCCACCCGCAGCACACACACTCCACCAACTCCAGGATCCAGTTCCACCAACACGCCTCCTGAACAGCTTCAGACGCCTCCCATGTCTGCCAAGAGGAGAGCATCCAGGCCGCCGTCGCCGTCTGTCTTGGACTACGAGGAGGCCAACATTGGTACTGACCTGGCGCTATACGATCCGCCGTTGTCTCCTGCTTCTCCAAACCAGCCAGACAAGCCAGACAAGCCAGACAAGCCAGACAAGCCAGCGGATAGCCCACCAACGCAAGCAGACAGGCCAGTGGATAGTCCACCGGCTCAAACAGACAAGCCAGAAGATGGCAAGGCACCAGCTGAACCAGACAAGCCAGCGGACAGTAGAGAGGCCTATACTGCTAACAAGAAAGATCGGACTACGTCAAAGGCACCTTCGTCTCGCGAGGACCAAGAGGCCACGCTCCTAGACGCTGCTTGGAACGGCGACCTGGAAGCCACCAAGCAGGCACTCCTCCATCTCTCGCCCATGACGCGCGATCTCCAAGGCCTCACTCCGCTCCACCTCGCCGTCGAGCGCGACCACCTCGCCATCGCCATGCTCCTCCTCGACAATCACGCCGACTGCAGCGCGCGTGCCACCGGCGGCCGAACACCGCTCCACCTTGCGGCGCGCTTCGCCTCGGCCGCCACAGTCGAGTTCCTGCTCGACGACGGCCACGCCGACGCAAACGCGCGCACCTCGGACGGCCGCACGCCGCTGCACTACGCCGCGACCGCCGCCGAGGACGGCGACGAGGAGCGCCGCGAGGTGATGCGGGTGCTGCGAGACTGGGGCGCCGACCCGACGCTCGAGGACAACAAGGGCCGCACGCCACGGGACCTGGCGCAGAAGCGGGATCACTGGGATGCGTCGTCGTCGCTGCGGAGGGCGGAGAAGAGGTGGGAGGAGAGGCATCATCAGAACTGGCTGCAGCGACATGGCTTTAAGAAGTAGTTGTATAATCTGACACTAGTGGTACATGTTGAATGTAGAATAACACACAGCCATTTCAGAACTCCCTTGTTTTGCTTTGCAACGTTTACGTCTAGAGTGAGAGCTAGAAAAACCGCCAGATGGAATCCGCGGGCTTGGTGCTCTTGAACCGACTGTACCACCGCGTTACCGGCCAGAGAAGCAACATACACGTACCCCAGATAGCCAAGTACGCCCATAGATTGTCGATGCCTATCGAGTTCCTGGGGTCTTTCGGATTCGGGATGCCCACGTCGTGGCCCAGCAGCGGCACCAGAATAGCGCCGACGATAAAGACCAGGAACAGATGCACAATATAGAAGAACAGCGCCGCCCTACCAAAGTCGAGGAGCAGCGTCAGGCGCTTGGCGATGCGCACCGGCAGCCCAGCGAACAGCGCCAGCAGGAAGAAGTTCCCGGCCAGAGTAAAGGCCCAGAAGGCCACGTCAGGCGGGTACTTGACAATGTAGAAGAAGGCCTGCACCGAGACCAGGTAGGGGTTGCGCTGCGGGTGCTTGTCGTTGGCAGGCGTGTGCAGGCAGTCCTTGGAGAGGTTTCCAAAGCGCAGGACCCGGGTCGTGACGAAGAAGATGAAGAAGAGGAGCCCGACGAGGCAGTGGCCCAGCACCACGGCGCGGCGGCTCCACGGCCGGGCGAGGTCGACGCGGGCGTACAGCAGGCCCAGGATGGCGAAGGACAGCCAGGCCAGAGGCGGGAAGGCCGACATGACGTGCTCGGTCTGGACGACCCAGAACCAGATGCCCAGGAAGGGACTCTTGGACACGCCGGGAGTCGACGGCAGCTGGGGGCCGTCGGCGGCAGAGAACCCGCGGAGCGTCATGGACGCGTCGCTCTGCGGCTGGCAGTGGCCCCCGGACGGCGACAGCCAGATGTTCCACCAGATGGTCACAACCCCCAAGACGAAGAGAAGCGCATTGTGGACGTGCCACGACACGGCAGCCGCGCGGGTCGAGCGCTCCGGCGCCGCAGCCGACCGCAGAAGAGGCCCGGCCTCGTCCCCTTCGTCGGCACCCATCTCGGCATCCTCCGGGAGCAGCCGCTCGACGGCCCGGGCAAGCAGCGGCTCGGAGCGGGCCATGGCCAGCCACAGCATGCCGGCCAGGAAGTAATCGACGGCCAGTGCAAACAACACAAAGTTCATAAACCACACGGCGCCGCCCGTGACGAGCACGCCCAGCACGGTGCCGATCAGCGTCAGCACCGCGGCGCGCACGGCAAAGTACCGGGCGATGCGGCCGGCCGACCAGCCCAGGCGCGTGCGCGACCGGCCCAGGTACACGACGCCGACGCCCAGCAGGAAGGTGAAGCCCGGGGCGCACAGGTGCGTCAGCGTGCGCACGGCGTAGGCGGCGGGCCGGTTCCAGCGCGCCACGACGGCGCCGTCCATCTCGGTGCCGCGGCCGGTGCCGTGCTCCCACGTGTTGAGCGCCAGCGCCGTGTGGTCCAGCGCCATGGCGAGCATCAGGAAGCCGCGCAGCAGGTCGGGCGCCAGCGCGCGCGTCGAGGCCGGCCTGGGTTTGGGCTGGTCGTCGGCGGCGGCGGCGGGGAGCGAGCCGTAGCTGGGGAGGCCATCGGGCCGTCGGCCGGGGGCGGGGCCGGGCCGTGTTGCGTCGTCGCCGTCGCCGTCGTCGTCTTGGTGCTGTCGCGTCATTGCATTGCTCGATGGCGAATTTGTGGCCTGGGGGACGCGACGGGCCGGCGGGATGATATGGGCGGCCAGGGACGGACTTCGGAAACCTCGGCGTCGGAGTTCGGCCGGTCGCCTTTGCTCGAGGTGTCCCAAGCCTGATTAATTACTCCGGGCTTACCAATGGCAGCACGACTGGGCGTGGAAGAGTGGGACGTGCCGTGTGTAAGCTGGAGGCGAGGCATGTTGTATGCTGTCGACTGTGTGTAAGACGGAGTAGAACGCGACGTGATGTCGCCATGTGAATGCGGCTGCGGGCAGCACACAATCAGAAATCGCAATCTATCGATACGATCTCAATCTATCGATACGATCCCAATCTTATCTATCGCATCTGATGCTACTTACTGATAGCAGGCAGATGGGCGGGACGGGACGGGACGGGATGGACCAAGGTATCAAGATACGTACCGTCACTATCAGGAACGTGCGATCTGCGTCTTCGCACCGTGCGGCCGCCTCGAGACTTTGCCACTGAGACAGACATCGCCGACCTCAACACAACAAACGCCGAACGGGCATGCCCAAACACCCTCCGCATTCCTCGCCGTCCACAGCCCTCAGCGGCTTCCCGCTCGTCTCCGCCCTCGTAGCCATCGTTCGATCGACTTTTCGCGGGGGGGGGGCGAGGTTCCAGGCTGCTGACCGCATAATCTCCGTTGTGCAACCACCCACCGGAACCTGGAGTCCACCAGGGAACACACACGCAAAGAGCCGGTCTGGATTCTTCCCACTCGGGCAAGCAAAAAGCAAACGGCCCTGCTGCCACGCCATCCGGGTACGCCCCGATGGGCAACGTATCGTGCTCATCGTCCCAAGCCACCGCTGCGGAGACGGGACGTAGCACGGCGCGGATGCCTTCTCATCCTTCGCCTCCTCCACTCCCCCCCCTCGCTCGGCCGTCCACTCAACGCATCGGCTCGCTCGCTTGTCGTGCAGCAACGCCGCTGTACGTGCCAACTCTATCACATTCATCGTGGCCCCCACGTAGCTGCAGGCGACCGAACGCACCCGCAGACAGTAAGCTGCCGAGCGCTGAAACAGAACCGTCATTTCTCTGTCTGCTGATTCGTCGCCTGGTCCGTTGCCCGCTGCGTGTCTCAGACGCCTTCCACCCCGTTACCTGGTTTTCACCAACCACCACCTGTCTGTCCTCCGCGACTCGTCACAGATCCGAAAGGGAGAGGGAAAAGAAAAAAGGTCCTTGCAGGCAAACACCATCTGCTAGACGGATCCTGTCCAAACAGCAAAGCCTAGGCCCCGGCGATGCATCACGAGCTGGCCCGCCACCAAGCCATGCTTCTCGCAAACGTGCAGATTCTCAGCCGCTTCTCCTTGACCGCCTCTGATTCTTCTGATTCTTCCTGTTTCCATGTCATAACTCAGTATTCACTGCGCTCGTAACTGCCCGGTACCTTGCGCGCCGTACTGTGATTGTCCGGAGTTGCCACGACACCGATGCAACTATCCGTCTTGGCAACGAGAATGACTCCTTCGCCGCGGTCAATGCTCCGAAGGCGGATCACAACCAGCCCTCCCAGACAGCTGGCCTTGCGTCAGTCTTTGTTTGCCATGTCTTGGTCCCGTCTCTGTACGGCAACTCGCGGCCGTTCTGCCTGGTTCAGTTCTGCTTCCCACTTCCTGTGACCACAAAGTGATAAATGGCGGTTACCCGTCTCCTCCCTTCTCTCCTGGTAGTCGTTGTCCTAGCAAACTCGCTTCCTCTTATACACTCTCCACAAAACTACAATTACACTCACGCAAACCATGGCTACCTTGTCACTCAAACGCAGAGCCACAAACAAAGCGTCAGGCAGAGCGTCAGACAATCCGCAGCCGCCAAGATCCAGCAACCCAAACTTCATGCAACCTGATGCCGTCGCCAGAAAGGTTCAGCGCCTCGATCAACTTTGGGGTGGGAGCTGTTGGTACCCACCCTCGACTTGGTTCCCTCCGGGGTGCAACGTCAGACGCCAGCTCTCAGACGGTGATATCAGCAACCTCCTGGAGCTCTCAATCAAAGCCGACAGCCGCAAGGATCTCTTCAAGAACCTGGCTCAGCTCTTTAAGCCTGGTCCAGTTGGAGTCATCTACGAGAATGCGTGTCGGTCTTTTTCGAACCCAAACATACGATGCCAACCGACATGGACGTCCGTGACTTCGTTACGCGCAATCCGGTCCATGAAGCAACTGCTCTCGGCCAATGATTCAAACCAGCCTGCAGTCCAGTCTCCGCCATCGACACCTACGCTCAGCCCATCTTCCCCTCCCAGAAACCGAAACGAGTCTGGGGCCACGAAGACGAGACGCCAGGGCCCGCGGGAGAACCTCGCCATCACCCCCAATGCATTAGCAACGGGCCTCCAGTCACCAACCGAATCACCAGTGGCTAAGCCAGACCATCAAAAGACTGCCAGCAACAGAAACACGCGTGAACGCGAGTCTATTGCTCTCAAGGTAGACAGACAACTCAAGGGCAGTGATTTCCTCACGGCGGACGTCGTCAAAGTGCTACAAGACAACATCTCGAGCAGCAAACACACCGACGTCACCTTTCTCGATCCCCTGTACTTCGACATGAATTCGAGTATCGACATGGCCAAAAGATTCGGCGAGCCTCATCACCAGGAGATATTCGACAAGGTGCGACGCAACAGGCTTTCCTTTTCTGCCGTCTACCATCCTTGGGATCGCGGTTGCTGGACCCTTTTGCGGATCTGCCCTAATCAGGAGACACGGTGCATGCATGTTGCCCACTATGACCCAGCACCTCGAGACGAGATAGTTTCGCGAGGTCACAGGATGAAAGATGTCGTTGAGTCGTGGCTGAAGGTCAACTTCCCCCAGTGGAATTTGGAGTGGGATATCATGGTAGGTGGTAGTCGTCTCCTGGTTTAACTTGTTGCTAATACGATGACAGGATGGGCCCCGCACCCCGTCCAATATGCAAAGCGGTGTCTTTGTCTTGCTGGCGTTGATGAGACTCTTGGGCAACGGCCGCCTTCCATCCAGCGACTGGTCATATGGGAACCCTCGTGCTCATCTCCGCTACTGCGCGTTACCACCTCCGGCAACCATGGTGGCTGGCACGACCTCGCAAAAGCTTGATGGCGAGCCCCGTGGCAATGACGGAAACAACCGCCGGAAATATGGGTGCAGAGAAGCCCCTCTATCTCCTCCGGCAGACAGGTCAAACATGACCCAAAAGCATGGTCCCGTTCAGTCGTCTGTCCAGGAACCCACGGGGTTGAAACGACCAAGACCCGGATTGAATGCCTCCCTTCCCCAGACTGAGCAGCCAGATCCTCCTACCAAGAAGAGGTGTCAAGATGGTGGCCTGAATTCCGCTTTGAACACTCTTCAGACCAGCATCCCTTTCTATGAAGGGTTGGCCCAAATGATCGACCTGGAGAAGCTCTCGGATAAGGCCACGGCCTCCAAGACCGCCATCCAGGGGCATAAAAAGGACATTGACATACTGGCTCGGCTGGTGGTGGTACAAGAACGAGTCCATGCTGAAGCGCAACGGAAGCACAGAATCGCTCGGGCGTGTGAAGCTGGCATTTCCCAGTATCGGGATCAGGTGCTGCGCATCAATGGTCAAGATATTCCTCGGGACAACGAAAACGTCAAAGAATACGAGCCCCAGGTCGTTGAGGCCAGACGGGCATGCCATGCTGAGTTGGAGGGGATTCTTGCGGTAAGGGTGAAGAAGAAGACACAGAAGATTGAGGAGGCGGGCCATTTAATGAGGCATGCGGCGGCAGAAGTTGAAAAGACACGCCAGGACACCAAGGAGAATCACCAAGCGCTTGCAAAGTTGAAGGAAGAGGTGGCGGACATTGTCAAGTGCAAGATGATTGAAAAGCCTGTCAAGACACTGGTGCGAGCCATCAAAGAAGTGTCGCGGGTCGAGGCAAACGACGCTCTAGCATACTTTGATACATTGTTCGGGAAAGAGTGATGAGATTAGGGAGGAGGGATATTCAGACAGACCTACTTGAGCACCTAGCTAGCACCAGAAACGACAATTGCTTTGCAGAACCTTAGGCCGACAGTGACACTATATTTATGAACCAAGGGAGTTGAGTGAGAAAATGACGTGGTGGGCTCTTTTGCCGGAGAGATTTGCTTCTCGGACGTTGACCGTGGGCGGTCATCGGCCGTCCAAGTCGGCGTCCGTGGGGCAGCTGGCGATGGTGTAAAAACCCCGTTGAGCTCCACTTGGTGTGGGCAATCGGCGGCTCCCCGAAGAGATGGGTTGGACAGAGAGTGTCGAAGCGAAAGGAGAAGGGGTGTAGTGCATTCGTGGTCTAATTAAGTGACACGTTCGGAGCCTGTATCCGCGTTAGCCATCCCCATGCCACAGGGGACGTTTCCCTTCCCTGCAGACGGAAAAGAGAGGCATTTGTTCAAGGGGGGGGGGGAAGCGAATGCCGTGGTATCCATCGCGAAAGAGATGGGGAAAGGGCGCACCTACCAGCTCCTGGTCCAAGCACGAATCACAGAGATGGCATTTGCGATTAATTACATCTCGGATTTCTTGCCTCTCGAGTTTCTATGGCGATGCTCTGATGAGACATCTATGGAACGGCCCGGAAGCTCTTAAAGTTACGTTAGGGCTTGGACCGCCTCCCCTCCATCCAGGATAAGGCATCGCGCCGACGTAATCCCGACTCCTCCCGCAACACAGAAAGGAAGGAGCAGCGTCCGACCAGAGGCCAAAGACCGAGTTGCATGACGCAGGTGCAACCCTCAACAAATTTATCATCGCGCGCAACCACACCGGGCAACCACCACCACGACGAACACCACTGCAACCACTATTTGCACAACCACCTCCAGCACCAACACCTCCACCAAGCAACACTGCAAGCGCCTTTTGTCGCCAAGCGGTCCAGGGGGCCAAGGCTAAGGCGATCAATCAAGGCTGTGTGCGCTTCCCCACGTCCAGGAGTAACGGGTGACGAGTCCAACAACGAGGTCCTCTCCGTCCTCTCCGTCCTCTCCAGTGCTGCTTCGCCCCTGTCCGTCCGCCGTCCGCCCGCCGTCCGCCGCGCCTGCACGGCAACTCCACCCATGATCTTCACGCGCCTCCCCTCTTCTTCCGCTTCTTCCCTTCTGTCTTTCTCACCTTCTTCTTCAACATCTTCCCTATTCCCCGCCCTCTGCTTCAGACCGGTCGCCACACAAGCCCGGCCTCTGCCGTCTTCACCCTCGCTCTCCGCCCGCTCCCGTACCGGCTTTCCGCGTCACGGCGGCTCATCCCCATACAAATCATCGCGACCGGCCCCCATCAGTGTCAGCACCTGGCGCGCCATGGCCGACGAGGACATCGCCAAGTATCTCGAGCAGAGCCACGACCGCCTGTTCGAGAACAACCGCATCTGGGCCGAGGACAAGAAGAAGAAGAACCCCGACTTCTTCACCCACCTCTCCGAGGGCCAGAACCCCGAGTACCTGTGGATCGGATGCTCCGACTCGCGCATCCCCGCCGAGCAGATCACCGGCCTGGAGCCTGGCGAGGCATTTATTCATCGCAACATTGCCAACCTGGTGTGCAACACCGACCTGAACGCCATGGGCGTCATCAACTACGCCGTCAAGCACCTGGGCGTCAAGCACATCATCGTTTGCGGTCACTACGGCTGCGGCGGTGTCAAGGCCGCCATGACCCCCAAGGACCTGGGCCTGCTCAACCCGTGGCTGCGCAACATCCGCGACGTCTACCGCCTGCACGAGAAGGAATTGGACTCCATCGCCGATAGGGACGCCCGGTACAACCGCCTGGTCGAGCTCAACGTTGTGGAACAGTGCCGCAATGTCATCAAGTCGGCTGACGTCCAGCAGTCGTACTCCAAGAACAAGTACCCCATTGTCCACGGTTGGGTCTTTGGCTTCAATGACGGTCTGCTTAAGGATCTTAAGATCGACTTTGAAGCGGTGTTGCATGACATCCAGAAGATTTACAACCTAGTGGATTAGGGGACTGCCGACGAAAATAGAGAAGACGATGCAAAAAGAGACATTGTTCACATACAAGACATGTCTATTTCAACTATGCCCCCATCGGGTGCTCTCGGATCTCTCAGATGCCCTCTAGTGCCGAGCCTTGCTCAACCAGTGAATGCAGAGACGAGATGCATGCGCCCACCTGACACATGCGAGATCAAATCCAGCTCCCAGTCCTGGGCGTCTGAATAGGTCCGAGGCCGTCAGAGCCGGGAACCCGTTCCCAACCGCACGGCACTCTGTAAGTCCGCCTGCGGTACCTAGTCCCTGGAATGCAGGGAATGCACCTTTGCCCCAGCCAACCTTGCAGGGAGCCAGGGACCACGGCTTGGCTCCCATGGCTGACCCCTCCCGCGATTTTCCGCACCGCCGTTAGCGGTGGTGCTGGTGTCGCTGGTAGTTGACGCCACCAACTTCTCGCGGCAAACTGAGATGGCCTACATCGGACTTGAACATGTGCTTGGGTAGACAGCTACACAACTCTTGACTACTCTTCTTTTACATCCATCACGTGACGCCAGTCTCCACCCTCCCTACCTTGCAGTGGTCCATCCAGCATCGTACGAACACCGGTACATGATCCGCCGTCTCCCCTGTCACCGGTCCAACCGTTCTGCATCGATGCAAAAGACGACTTGCCGCGTGTGGAGAGGTTGCGCTTTCTACTGGTGCCAAGGAACTGGACCATAGAAGAGTTTGCTAGCCTTCAATCTCGAGGCTTCTCTCCAGCCAAGTCTCGCCAAGTCTGTCCACTAACTTGCCCGCCCAACCCCCTCTCGGATTCCATGTCGTCCATCTAAGCTAAAACCCCCTGTTCTTAAACTCCATTGCGGCCTGCCGTCGTTCCAGAAACGTCATCGACGCTGCAAACTCTCCGAAAGAAGCTCGGGCACCGCTGCGATTGCGGCGCGACCCGCATCTGGGGTAACCTTACCGCTTCTCCCCTGGCCCTGGTTCGGACTAGGCTTGGGTGTCTTCCCTGCGTTCCTGAGCTAAGGTGGGTGGTTCGGGGTCGGTGTGAGCTACGACCTTGATGTTCGTACCTAGGTTGGCTCGCCGCATTCATAGAATTCCAGCGTCTGCGGCGGAAGGGCTGGATAGACCATACAACCTATGCTAACCATGGCAGTGCTCCATGGCAGTGCTTAGGTGCTCCTCAATGAGTTCATAGAACGTGGTAGAGTCACCGTTGGCTGAGTGTTTCCTGATAAGCCAGAGACATATAGACTTATATGCTGCTAAGTTACCAGAGCGATGGCACATGCAGAGGTAATTAATGTATCCACGGAATGACTATGACGCTGCATTCACCTGCGAAGACGTCAATTTCATATACAAAGCTGAGTTTCTTGCTACATTCCCATCACATGCTGGTGGTTTGGACCCCTTCTAATACCAAACCAGGTTGACTTGATCGATACCAACGGGCCACGCTCCCTCTCCAGACACTTGATTCATCCACCTTTTGAAAGACATCAAGAAAGCTTTACACATCCTTTGCGTACCGATATTATATCCGGAAACAGAAATGGTTGTGACATATGTGATGCCTGCAGCGCGCGCTCCTGACGCTTTGATATTGACCTCGCTGACGCCGCCCTCACTAGCCTTCTGGGAGTCCTGCATTGCAGCTATCTTCAAAAGAGTCTTGGACTCGGTGAGATTCAGGCCGCCCTTGAGCTCACACAACCTAGCCTCACGTGTATCGGTTCAAATGCTGCCTCGGTGTGCCGCAGCGCATTATCGTGAGTGCCAGCATGCACCGTTGAGTCAAAGATACTATAGATTCTTCAACGAGACAACAGCAAGCCCGCCCTGGTTACTTTGTTCAAGTTACGACTGTCAGAATTAATCTTAGCGCCATCCGATACGGAAAGCGAAACACTGCTTTTTTCCTTGCTGGCGAAGATGTGCCCGGTACCACAAACATATCCCTTCTCACACTTGTATGAGGAAGTTGACGAGGGATATCAGTCAACTGGTACCTAGTAGCCGGTTTACAATAAACCTATGGCAGATAAATGCAAATGACCAAGCATCACTAGACCAGTTGAATGAGGGTTTCAATTCATCTCTTGTGCTCACCACTTAGGTTAGATAGGGCGTTGCAGTAGTCAAAGACATTACAGGATTTATCTCTCATCAATATGAGGAAGATCGTAAAAGCAAGAAATGATAATAATGCTTCACTATAAATGCTCATAGCTTGAAGGTCCTTAGGAGAAACTGGAGTTAAAAGTTAATATTATATATATTGGTATTAGGATATTAGGATATTAAGCGATGCTAACACTAGTAGAAATATTTAATTATCGTTTAGATTAAAGAACAATGGTCGTTGATAGAAATATTCTTATTGTTGTGAGATAAATTACAAGAGTAAAACAAATCAACACAGTAAACCTAAACCCCACACGACTTCCCTCCCAAGCTAAACACCAAGAAAGTTAAGCCGAAGTTCGCGCAATCAGCCTCTACGAGAGGAAGGTAGTAAAAGCTCTAGAAAAGGTGGATACCATCAATAATGTGGGAGCACCGAATACCATCCCATTATCACCTGCCACCGACACATCACTAAAAGAACCTTAGATACCGAGACAATCACCAGCGCCTAGCATCCGACTATCGCTGCCGTGACTAGCTAGCATGGTGGCGACTCCAGCAGCGACTGGAGCTGGCTCGGGCTCAGGCTAAGGACCGGGCTACGTGGCTCATCACGTTTGATGGCGAGTAGGAACTCGACTCCTAGGAGGATCACTTAATGAGATCAAGGCCCATCTTGTATTAGTGTGTGACCATGACCTATTCGCCTTCATCTATGACAACGAAAAGCTCCGCGTTACGCTAGATCGAAACTAGGAGGCAGAGATCATCACGTACGACAGGGATAATACACAAAGTGGTCGTTACTGGCAAAGCAACAGGTTTCCATCGCAACTTTATCCATATCGACATGGATTAGTATACAAGGGACAAAGCCTTGTCAATCTATCGCAAGCCGGTAGACACTCTCAACAGGTGGCCAGCCAAGGAAAGACGAAATCGGGTTTGAAGAAATGTATTCAGCTAGAAACAACGCGAATTAATCTGCTTATTGAACCGTCGCAGTTCTGAAATGCTCGCAACTTTACATCAAAGTTTCCTTATTCTCAGTCAGCCAAGCACCGAAATCTTGCATGTCGGGCTTAACCCTCCGGCATTCCTGCACATTGCCACCATAGCCTTCATCGCCAAACCACTTGAACATATCGCCCACCGACCCCTTCAGCACAAACTTGACAGCACTCGCGATTGGGCAAGCTGCCATGGCCATGGAATGTCCCGTAATCTTCTTGTAGACGACGTCGGCTTCCGGCTGCGTCAGCTCGTCGCCCACGAGCGTCAAGGCCGCGAACCTATACTTGTCGGGCTGGAGGAAGCTCTGTGCCGCGAACCAGCCAATGTCCTTGGTCGAGACCATCTGGAGCTTCTTGCTGCCGAGCTGCTCCCACATGCGGGCGAAGCCTTTGCCATGGATGTCTGTCGTGAGGTTGTCGAAGAAGGTGACGGGTCGAAGAATTGTGTAAGTCATCTGCTGGGGGCTCTTTTCGGCTCGCTGTTGAAGATGCTTCTCAACCGCGTGCTTGGCCATGAAGTTCTTGACATAAGTGGGATTGTGAGGCGATCGCTCAGGACCTCCGCGATCACCGCTGGAGTAGACGAAGCACTGGGCGCCATGCATGACAGCCGCGTCGACCATTGTCTTGCCTTGCTGCTCCTCGACATCGGAGTTGACCTGGACGCTGTAGACGCCCCATACGGGCCCGGCCTTGTTGAAGATGTCGTCGGCGTTGGCCAGGTCTCCTTCAATGACCGACACGTTGGGGTGAGAGGCGAGCTTCTGCGCCTTGCGGCTGGTCGCATCGCGCGTCACTGCGACGATGTCGAAGGAAGGCGCTTGGGGGGAGGCCAGGATGTTCTCAATGACGGCGCCGCCTTGCTTGCCGGTTGCGCCAGTGACAAGGATGGTCTTGCGGGGTGTGAAAGTAGTCATTTTGGCTGTTAGCTTGGGAGCTGATGTGAAGGGTGTGTCTGGTAGTAAAGATGGTGTCAGTGAGAGATGTTTGTCTTGTAGAACAAGCGTCGAAGTCGGCTTGATGTTATGTGATGGTAGTTGAGCGTAAGCTGATGGATCAACTCCCCCTCGTTTGCAGACGGGCCAATTTATATATTCTCGCCTGAAGTTATTTCTGGCCGGAAACGGGCACCAGAACCAGACAGGGCTGAAACTCGCAACTTGATCCTGATCCTGATCCTGAACCTGATCCCTGTCTCCGAGTGCGAAGGTGGGAGGACTAGCTTGTTCTAGGAATAGATCCACAACAAGGCTCGTCTTCAATGCTGCCCTGGAAGCGGATGCGAGCGGGGGGATTGATTGCCCGGTAACTTATTAGGTAGCATTTGCACTGCCGCGTTGGGCTGTGTATCAGGGTCCGATTCGGCGCATATACCTAGCCGCCGGCTATCTTTACTAGGAGAACATGGGACAACAGTGTTTCCGTGAACTACCCGTCAAACCCAACGGAATTTAGTTACACCGTCATATGTGATATCTTCAATTGTATGGATTCGAACCCAAGCCTTGAACCTCGGCGTCACAGGACGTTCAGGGCCGTTCGGTCCACAGAGTTGATTGATGTCGACAAGAAACAGCTTCTTGTACAGCTTGTTGGATTTCGCATCCCAAGTGCCCTGGAGTAGATTAGCCAAAGAACTCCAACCTGTGCTCCTCAAGCTGCTGGACTCGGACTCACCTTTCCACTTGCCAGTTTCTCGAAATCGCGAACGAATTGGTCTGCCTCGTCCCAATTCCGGAGCCGTGCGTGCCCATCACACAGATACTCATCAAGTCGGTAGCCATGCTTCCCCCAGGCCTGCCAAATCACGACTCCTTCAGGCCCCACGCCGACCGTGAAGACGTGCGCGAAGCTAAAGTACTGCTCGGCCTCTCCGCGCTCGGCCAGTGTGAAGATGTGCACATCAACAAGCGAGACGGCCATGACGGTCGTTTGTGCCTCGCGCACGGCGGCTGCTTTTGCTCGTCGAAACGCTTGGGAAAACGACGCAGACGGTGTTTTCTGCACCACGTCGTAAGTTGGGAGACCCCCGAGGCTGCGGGACTGCGCTTTCAGGGCGGCGTGGATGCATGCTGGGTCATTGGAGGAGGCGAAGAGGAGGATGAGCGTCGTGGCCATCTTGCATGACTTCCACAGGTAGGAAATACTCTGGTCGAGGTTGAGTCCCATTTCTTCATGAGCAGAGACGTCAATTTCAATATGCGGGCCTCGGCTTTTGTACGTTGTTCCTGCCACACTCTGTTGAAGTTTCAAGAAGATGAAGATTGCCGCATCAGGGCCGCAGTTGAACATTGCCTCGACATTTTTCTGCAATGCGAGCAGGGGTGACTCCTGTGCTGGAGATGAGTTGACCATGGGCAACAGCTTCGTGACCTTGTCTTTGAGCTGGCCTAAGACCGACCCGCCAGGAGTTGTCACAGTTGACCCTTGGGCGATGTTGGGGTTTATGCTATCCGCTACATGGTATGTAGTAGCCCGAGAATCCCTTGCTAATGTGAGCGGATCTACTCGCCCGAAGAATCGCTCGGCGAATCGCCGGCGTTCGTCATCATCATCAACGGACAAGGCATCAATTAGGCGTGTGGCCTGCTCAACCTCTTCGGAGTCGGCAGACTGCAACAATCTGGCCTCAGCAGCGGGAACCAATGGATTCATTTTGATACAAGGCAGCAAGAAGTCGAGGTAGGTGGCAGGTATGGAAGATTGTTGTGTTGGTTCGCACTGGACGGCACAGAGGGATACAGGGTCGTTACACGTTTTATGTGCTGTGAGCTGCACGACCCTGACGGACGAGGCATGCTTTGTGATGGAAACACTCCTCAGTCACAGCTCTCTCCGATTGGGTAACGTGCCACCTGCGGGAATAGCATCCAGCAATGTGGCCCCTTGATTGGGTGTTTGATCTCCCGTTGCAATCTTTGCGGAGTAGTTGGCATCCTACATGAAGCCAGCATGCAGGCTTGGGAGGCCTCTTGCATACACGCAGATACCTGTCCCGACCAGTGAGTAGAACCGGCTCTCCACATGGCGAAGCAAGGCTCGTTCATATAAATTGATGATGTAAAGCGAGACATGATCTCGCAGCCTGTTTCGCTGGTTGGTATGGGGCCAGGCATACATTGGCCATGAGGCTAATAAGTACCAACGGTTCCCACATTCCACCTCGTAATATACCTATACGACTTGGCTCTGCAATTCGTTTCCACTTGCTGCTCTAGGCAAAAGTGCAATGTTGCAACTCCCGTCGATCGCATCAACGGATTTCATCTGAGATGCTCCCATCAGTCGCTACCATCGTTGTGATTGTACATCATATTCCGAATACAGGACTCTGCAGTCCCTACCTGCTTGATTTTGCTTGCAGAACAACAAGATCTTGTCCATTGGGGAACCCGATAAAACCACCTCTACCTCATGTATCCTGCGGGACTCCGGTAAGGTTGGTAATGGCAAATCCTGCCAACTGGAAGAATTTGAAAGTGGAAAGTCGTTCGCCGTGTCAAAACCCTGGTAAAAGTTCCCCTCCTCAATTTGCACCACCTTTCTAGCAACACACGCTGCCACTTTCGAGTCCCAGATCCCTTCTCTGTGGGATGTAGACTCAAGCAGCCTAATGGCTCGAAGTCGGATTTGGTGCACGCGGCACTTCACAGCCGCGTAGAACAGTGGTGGAATCCAGCCCATGTCAATGACCGAGTGAGACATGTCCGCGAGATGTGATGGCGGAGCCGGAATAGGAGTCGGCGTCGACGCAATGATCCGTAAATCTGTCAACTGCACTATCAGGGAGATGAACTGAGCTGTGTGAGAGTCAAAGATCGACTCATCGCCTGCCCCTAGGCATGTATCTGCCATGATAGCTGTCATGGTGTGATATACACTTAATAGTTGGTGGCACTTTTCCTCTTCGACAGACCTAGATCCCTGGAGGGCATGTTTGAATTCTTTGTACATGAAAAGCCACCGCTTGAGTTCTTTTTGAATGTTTTGCTGATGCCGAAGAAGTGCAATGCCCTGAGGTGATTCGTCCTCGGACACCACCATCAAGCGGCCCTGGTGGGCCAAGTAAAAGATGCTATTCAGCAACTGGCTCATCCTATGCCATGCCTCGTTGATGGAGTAGAACGCAAGGGTCGGGAGCTCGGGGCTGGCGGCTTGTAAGACAAGGCAGCGGTGTTGATGGGTGTGCTTGAAGAGCTCGAGCTGGAGGTGCAGCCTAGAAAATGCTTCGATAATCCACTTATCGGTCGAGCCGCGATAAGGCTCCAGGTGAAGGACCCCATCGTTTCCGTTGGAGATGATTTGCATCTCTCGTAGGATCTTGAGCCCATTTTGGAGGTGGGTTTGGGCTGTCTGGAAGTGGCCGCGCAGGAGCTCTATGCAGACAAAGACGACACAAGTAATGAGACCGACGCGGAAAGACGTCCGATTCTTGGTGGAGAAGTGCGGCTGAAGATGGCTGATGGCCTTGCCGTAGTGCTGCAGTGTGAACCGTTCCTGCTTGTCGGGGATGTTGCTGGCTTTCCTCGCACAGTCTGCGTTGACGATGCCGGCTTTGTGAACAGAGCCCAGGGCGAGGACGGCATGCAAGACGGCTGGTTCGGTGCTGCTAAACTGCAAGACAAGTGTGTTCCAGAAACCACACACGAAACTGGCCGGCAACTTTGCGGCGGTGCGGCACTTGAACCATTCGAAGCAGCCCTTCTCCTCGGGGTCCGACGTGAGCGCAAAGAGAGATACAGGCGGACGCGAAACGACCTCGGTGGCTCTTATACCGACGAGACGCCGTCGGTGGCCGGAGATGTTGCCTCCGCCACCCCAGATGCCGTATCCATCGCAGACGCGGCCGGTTGAGATGCATCGACGACAGGCGGGTCGGCCTTCATCGCACTTGACCTTGCGGATCCTAATCGTTGCGCGTGAGTCTTTGGTTGCTGGGGTTGGCTTGGGAAAACAGTCCAGGCGAACTCACCTGCAGGTGCGACAGCCCGATTTGACGTTTGCTCTGGGGGTCGGACAATTGCTGCGAGGTTCCATGCTCACGGATACGGAAAGGAATGCCGGATCTGCAGACGGCTTGGTGTCTTTGAGATGGATGAGAGAGTGAGGCGTGGGCCTTTTATGTATGCGTTGTCTCGCCAGCTCGGAAAAGCAGGCCTCTCATTGGAGCAGTTTGGCCAGGTCTGAGTGATGCTAACAAAGTCGCAGACCCGCGGATCCCGAATCCCGGGCGAGCGATTGGGTGTAAGCATGGGTACAACGTTGGTGGTTGTGACTATGGCATCGCCGTGTGGTTTACAAACATGTTATTCACAGTGCGCTCAAGAGCCATGGGTCCTCTTCGTTACCCGGCCCGAGACTCCTCTTGGCGTACGACCCCGACCACGTCGCTTCCCTCGCCGTGGCAACCTCAACCGTTGCAGCAGGGATTGCAAAATGCCTCCTTCTTTTCGAGCCTCCTCCCCGTTAACCATGTGTCCATCCATCAGCGTGTAGGCGCGAAACGCCTCAAAGTCTTCCCACACCTTGACCTGCTTCCCTGTTCTGCGTGCATCAATGAGGTCAACGATGTTGACCAGCGTGCTCTTGAGAACCGCCTTGCACTCGTCGATGGAATCACTGGCCGGGATGCCGACTTCGCAGCAAAGGGCCTGGTAGCCGCTGAGCTTCTCCTTGTCGGTGAGCTCGCGCTCTTCCTCGAGCTCCTCGGGCTGCGAGAAGTAGTGCAGCTTCAGCTCGGATCGCAGGGCAATGGTGCGCTGCTTCTGGTACTCCTGGGATCCGCTGGCCCAGTCCTGGGAGGATGCGAGGCGCGAGAATTCGTCGTCGAAGGGCGCGGCCTTGTCGGGGACGAAGCTGTCGAATTTCTCAAAGTGGGATTGCGACGATGGGGGAGGCATACTAGCCATGTCTGCGGCTGCCATTGTGGCGAGGGAATGCTGGAGAGGGACTGGTCTTGAGGCGGCAACGGAAGTGAGGAAAGGCGTGAGGCAACGTTGATAAGGCGTTGAACTTTCCCAGCTAAATTAGGGGAACCCTTGGCGAAAGCTTAGGCCTCCTCGGCCCAACCTGCAGGGCACCGAGCACTACAATTCCAGAGCTCAAGGTGGACCAACGGACCAGAACATGGCCAAACCAAAGATGGCTACGCTCCCAGACCTTTTGCCCGATATGGATTGCATCATGATTGACACCGTTCAACCAAGTGTCGCGAGCTTTGGGTTCTGGACTTTGGTGGGAGCGGGCTAAGGCGAGTGTCTAGGTCAGTGTGCACATCTCACTCTATTTGCCGACTCGGAAACTCTGCCTCTTGATTGGCCAGCTTTCCATCCCGACTTCATCAAGCGTCCATCGCTGACACCGGAGTGACTCTTCAACAAGGCAAAGCTGCACGAATGACGGAGTTTAACGGAGATGGGCAACATGGTTCAACCATCAGATGCCGCTTCCTCGGATCCTTGCGCCAAGATCCTGGTTGACTCTCCAAGTATAAAGCTAGCTTTACGTCTCCCCCCTTCTACAAGACCATCCATCCAAACAGCCCTCAAACCACAACATCTTGCCCATCTCACTACCACATCTACTTCTATTCTCAATCGCCATGTCCGCTCAACGCTTGCCGCTCCGCGCTCTGGGCAAGGATGGCCCAGGTGTCTCTGCCCTGGGCTTTGGCTTGATGGGTCTGTCCACGGGCACCTACGGAACCATTCCCAACGACGAGGAGCGATTCGCCATTCTTGATCGTGCCTATGAGCTTGGAGCAACCTTCTGGGACAGCGCCGAGTACGTCGTCCAATAACATAAACCATTACTGCCCTGCGAGCGCTGACACCTGAAACAGTCTATACCACGACAGTGAAGCGCTCGTGGGCAGATGGTTCAAGCGCACCGGAAGGCGCCATGAAATCTTCTTCTCCACCAAGTTCGGCTTCATCAAGGGTAGCAAGACCTTTGAGATTGACAGCTCCGCCGAGTTCTGTAAGAAGGCTTGTGACAACAGTCTCAAGGCTCTCGGCATCGACTGCATCGACCTTTGTGATTACTGCCCAAACATACCTCCGTCATTCATGTCGCTGACCTGCTTTACGGACTACATGCATCACGCCAACCCCAAGACCCCCATTGAGGAGACGATGCGAGCCATGGCCGAGTTGAAGGCGTAAGCATCTCAACACTCCATTCACAACAAGTCACTCGCTCACAAGCATATCAGAGAGGGTAAAATCAAGTACATCGGACTTTCTGCAATCTCCTCTACTACTCTGCGCCGTGCTGTCCAGATCGCCCCAGTTGCAGCCGTGCAGGTCGACTACTCGCCCTTCGCACTCGAAGCCGAAGGACCCGCCGGCACCGACCTCATCGCCACATGCCGCGAGCTCGGCGTGGCCATCATCGCAGCTATGCCCCTAGGTCGCGGCTTGCTCACGGGGGTCTTTGCAAGCGGCGAGACTGTGGCCGACGGCAAGGACATTCGCAGTGCCGTCATGCCGCGATTCATGGAAGGCAACCGGGAGAAGAACATCAAGCTAGTCGGGGACTTCAAGGCGCTAGCTGACAAGAAAGGCTGCACCCTGCCGCAGCTTTCCCTTGCCTGGTTGCTCAAGCAGGGGAACGATGTGGTTCCGATCCCGGGCACCAAGAAGATCAAGTACCTGGAGGAGAACTGCGCTTCCATCGATGTGCATCTGACTGATGAGGAGGAAGCCGAGATCAGGCGCTTCTTGAAGACGGCGAATATTTCCGGTAGTTCGCTGCCTCCGCAGTTTGCAGACTACAACTTCAGGGACACCGTCGAGGAGGCCTAGTGAAATGCACAGAACGAAGCATGTTTCGTCCTGCCAAGAAGTATCCTAGCTTTAAAAGAGTCTCTCAAAGTCTGCATCACACCTGATAGATTCTCTCTCTTCGAAGACCCTGCCGTTGCGGGACTACCGCCTTCTTGTCGTGGTCTATAACACTAGCAGCGTCGACAGTGTCGATGGCGTTGGTGGTTTTGGCCCTAATGTCTATGTAGGACATGACCGGGTTTCGAGAAAGACCAGATGTGAAACGGCTCAAACATATCACAGTTAAATAGTGCAGATGAAGGCCGAACAGTATTCTGACTGAAAGCACCACTGTCACTGCCATCCTCGCCAAGCCGACGTCAACAGCCACATCACCGCTATCTAGACCAGGCCGGTTGCAAATTTCCTCTTACCAGTACAAAGGCCTATATCCTTAATGGAGAGCCTTTTGGAACAATCACGGAGGCTCAATGGCTCGGTCAGATAAAGTTATTCCTGAAGAGCATACAAAGCCGGTCACGCCAAGCACAGCTTCACGTACCCAATATGCTCAGGCAATGTCATCCATGGTACTAGCAGCTTAGCATCTAATAAATATTCAAGGCTGGATGTTTTCCATGTCCAGGACCATCAAGTGCCTGTATCTTGGGCAGCCGGAGAGATGGCGGTGAGAATATACTCACCAGAGGGACCGGGGCCTTTCGGGCGTAAACAATGGTTTTTGAAATACTGGCTTGGAGAAGACCCAGGTGATTCGTTCATCTCGGAGATTACCTCCAGTCATTTCCTAAAGCAAACCTCTGATGAGCAAGAGCGAGCCTCGAACAACTGGGTCTCAACTCAAGTACTCGCCCCCAAACTTGACAGACCTGGCTCTAGCGCATATCGTCACTGCGGAGTTTGATCTTGAGCAGCATGAAGGGGAATTCTACGGTCGATTGTTGAAGAATGATGGAAACAAAGTGACTATGAGGAGATATGCTGGGTCGCTACACGCTTTCGTCTACTACAATCACCCAGAGAGAGAATTTCGAACTAGCTTTGAGTTCATTGAGGAGACTTCTCGCCCTCTCAAATGAGTATTTCAGTCTACGGCTTGGCAGAAGTGACACCGTCGTCGGGCCGTCCAGGATCCCACTGGGTATCTGCCTCGAGTGAAACCATGAAAAGACGCTCCGAGCTTTTTCTGTATACATCCCCGGTCATCTCAAATTGGCACACCGCTTTAAATCGTTCCCCGTTCAAGAAACCTCAACGGCATGTCGACAAACCGACTTCTCAGAAACTCCCCGATCCCCTTTCCCAGTCCATCAATACGCTCCGAAGACGCTATACCTCCCGAGAGGTTATCAAGGATGCGGCTACGTCTATTAGTGATGCACAGGTGGTGCAAGGTGGGAGCTTACAAGTGGACAGCTTTCAGCCCGGGAAACTCAACCCGCTCGACACGGCGCGATGTATCGCCCCTGTGCCAATCGTCCCCCAGCAGCAGTTTGAGCCTCTCCACGGTCAAAAAGCTCTTTAACCACGAATGCTCATCGTCATAATCGGAGCGTGCGAAAAAGCCGATGTTGGAGTTGTCTGCTTTGTCGCCGGATCTAGCATGGAAGACACTACCCAGCGGAACCCACCGAGTCGGGCCAAAGCTCGTCAAGTCTGCTGGATGTGCTGTCTCGTACGATGGCCGCTCCACAGGATATTGCGCCGTCTCCATTGGGGGGACTATACGCACAAGTTGACCTGAAGGAAGTTCTACCCGATGGTCGATTGCGGCCTGGGAAATGGTGGCCGGGAATATCTCCATGAACTGCTTCGGGTCCATGGTCCGAAAGTCCAAGTTCATGTGGTATCCCGGGTAGCTCTGCATGCGCAAGGCATAGATGGGGATCTTGAACTTTGGGGCGTTGATGTTCTCCAGCCGTCGAGCCTGTGCAAAGATGCGGAGGAACAGCGTGCCGGCCTGTTGGCTTGTCGGGTTGTCGTGCTTCGTTCCGTACAGCTCGATGCTGAGCTTGCTGAAGTTGTGGTCTTTGAATATATGATCCAGCTGCTGCCGCATCATCTTCTCCTTGGCTTCAATGTCCAGGCCGTTGATGTAGAAGCTGGCCTCGGCTTGGTAGCCTCCGGGAGCCGCGAACATGACCTTGGTCGTCGACGGCGGCGGAAGCCCGACTATCCCGGAAACGCGGACTCGGTCTTGCACGCCTGGCTCTGCTTGCACCTCGATGTTGGAGAGGTCGGCTACCACATCGGGGTTCAAGTACAGATGCCCCTGCAGTTCGTACAGAATCTGCGCCCGGACGGTATCCTCGGTGACGCGACCGCCGCCGGCCGCCGTTGTCGTGACCACGCACTGTCCTTGGCTGTCGATCTCGGCAATGGGGAAGCTGAGATCAACTAGGTCGTCGAGAATCTGCTTGAAGCCGGTGAAGTTGGCGCCGCACACGTACGGGCCACACTCGATTAGATGGCCGGCGAGCAGGGCACCCGCCATGGCGTCGTACTGGTCTTCTGCCCACTGGAAGTACCACGCGGCCGCGCCCATGACCGGCGACGCATCGGTGCACCTGCCGCAGATGACGATCTGAGCCCCGGAGTTGAGGGCCTCGACAATGCCCCTGCATCCGATGTAGGCGGCGCCGCAGGTCGGGATCAGCTCCCAGTCCTCGAGGCCCTTCTCAACGTGATCGAGATGGGGGAAGTCGACGCCTTTTCCGGGCTTGCCGATGAGGCCCGAGACGTCGTCTCCAAGAACACTCGCGACCAGCACGTTCCCGTGGCCTTTTGAGGCACAGAGGCTGCGGACTTCCCGGGTCAGAGACTGTGTGTTGAGGGCTCCGGCGTTGGTCACGACCTTGATGCCCTTGGCGACGATGTCGTCGAGGCATGTTTCCAGCTGGTCGAGAAAGCCGCGCTCGTACCCAAGGTCGGGATCCTTCTCCTTGATAATGGAGTTCCAGGCAATGTTCATTTCTGAGAGCCAGTCGCCGGTAATGACGTCGACGTTGCCGTGTTTGACAATTCGCTCCATGGCATTCGGGCTGTCGCCTGTCGCCCCGGACACGTTTCCGATCCTCAGCGCGGGTTTATCGATCATGGCTGCGGGTGTGTACTGGTGTTTCTGAATCAATACATGAAGAGTATCAGAAAATTACACGAGCCACAGATGAGCTTGAACAGCCGCAGGAGGAATATATATCAACATTCACCACGAGTCGGTCGATGCCCACGGCGCACCCCGTCTGTTCGAGTCCGAAGGGACCGGACCCACCTCGGCGACGGCGCCGCAGGCCGAAGTCATTCGATCCGCTCCGCTCGGTATAAGAAACCCGGTGCTGCAGAGGACCTTGTAGCTGAAGAGCTCTGCCAGACGTTTGGGCCACGTTCGGCGAGATCCCAGGCTTCCCGTCGCTTGAGCGGCCAGCGACGCCGAACACTACTGATCCAGACGGACGAGATGGCGATGGATGCTGTGGACGGCCCGCGTTTCAAGCCGTCGCCCCGATATTGCAATTACTTCTAAAGTGGGTGCGCGGTTCGGTACCAGGAACAGGGTGCCTTGCTGTTGGTCTAACTTGGCGGTCTATTAACAGTAACTGTATGAACTCGGGTTCTTATACCCCGCTGTCCCGATATCCACGGCCCTTCAAGGCTGCTGCTAAATGGGTCACTTGACTGCAACCTTCCTGGGTCTACAGCGATTCAATACTGTCCGATGTTTGGGCTCTTACGATACCCTGTCTTATCACGAGCAAGCGTTTTCGGTAACGGAACCGTATTTGGAACAACGGATCTCGGTGCTGGCTGCTCGGTCAGACTTGTACACTCACTCAACCATGACTACTGAGAACAAGCTCATCTGCGTCGTCGGCGCCACGGGAAACCAAGGCGGCTCCGTCGCACGCCGCTTCCGCAAGGCTGGTTTCCGCGTGCGAGGCTTGACGCGAGACCCGTCGTCCCCAGCAGCACAGAAGCTCACTGATGAGGGGATCGAGGTGGTCAAGGCCGATCTCGACGACGTCGCCAGCCTCGTCATAGTCTTCGCAGGCGCCAATGCCATCTTCAGCGTCACCAATTACTGGGAGCCCTTTTTCCGTCCTGACTGTCGGCGGAAGGCTCAGGAGTTGGGCATCTCGTGTCGCAGGCTGGCCTACGATGTCGAGTATCAGCAGGGAAAGAATATTGCCGATGCGGCGGCTGCGACGGTCGACTCCCTCGACGCGAATGGCTTCCTCGTGTCCACGCTTAGCCATGCGGGCAAGTGCAGTGGTGGAGCTTTTACGGAGCTGTATCATTTTGACGCAAAGGCCGACGTCTTCCCGATATACGTTCGGGACCGGTATCCGGAGCTGGCGGCCAAGATGTCGTGCATCCAAACGGGTTTCTTCTTTACCAGCTTCAACATTCTTCCCAACTCATACCTCGGCAAGGTGAGTAAAGAAGCGGCGATTATGGAGAGACGTTTCTAACCCTTGCCAGCTCCCTGACGGTAGCTTCCAGATGGCATTCGCCGCGGCGCCGGATAGACCAGTGCCACACCTGGACCCAGTGGGCGACATGGGCAATTTTGTTTACGCCGTCTACCAGATGCCCGCCGGCAAGGAGTACATGGCAGAGGGCACTACCTGCAGCTGGAACGAATGGATCGAGACATGGGGCAGCGTGACTGGTCTGCCAGTATCATACAGGCAAATTACTGCTAAGGAGATGGTTGACATGGCTGGAGATGACGACACGGGCATCGAGATTGCGTACATGTTCGAGTATAGTTCTGATCCAGGATATGACGGTGGGTTGCCTCTTTTGAAGGCTCAAGACATTCGAAACGTAAGTACGAGACTCGTGGAACTGACTGGAGGTTTTCTCATTGACATGTTCGCTAGGCTGGCATTGATTGCCCGATGACGAGCTGGAGAGAGTGGGCACGTAGCTATGACTGGTCTAAGATCATGGAAAATTGAGTGAACACTGAAGGGAGACGCAGAACAAAGTCAATTCGCTAATTATCCAACCAACCCGTAGCAAGCCCGGTTGGACTGCTTCACTTCCTTGCCACCCTGGACAGCCGCGGCGATGAGACAATTCGACCCGGTGTAGTTGGCGGGGATGTCGATGACCGTCTCGAAGCCCCGGGCCGTGGCCCTGCCCAGCGGCGTCATGCGCACGCCCATCTCGACGTCGTAGACGTTCCAGTACTCGACGTCGGTGGCGCCGTTCCAGCTCACGTAGGCCTTCAGCGCGCCGTCGCCGTCCCTGTCCACGGCCAGCGCCGGCGGCCACTTGCGCGGCGTGGCCTTCCAGGGGGCCTTGAAGACGCGGTAGCTCTGGGCCATGCTGTCGTGGCCGAAGCGGCCCTCCCAGCGGATGTCGCTGCTGTCGTTGCCCGGCCCGTACTCGCGGATGACGGGCACCAGCCCGTAGGCCAGCAGCTGGTTGCCGTTGCTCAGCGCGGCGTCGTAGCTGCCCTGGCTCTCGACGTACGTCAGCCGCGGCGGCTGGATGTTGCGCAGCACGGCGGGGGCCACGGCGGCGTCGGGCGGCGTGGCCACGCGCAGCAGCAGGGCGCGCGTCGACGTGACGTTGGTGTCGCCGTCGGCGTTGTGGTTGTCGAACAGCCCGAGGTCGAAGCCCGACGCCGTGACGTTGTGCGCGCGCGCGTGGTGCGCCCACCGGAACTGGCCCTCGGCCGGCAGCGCGCCGAAGTCGCCGGCCCCGGGCTCGCCGCTGCCGTTCAGCTCCCACAGCACCTCGCCCGTGGTGCGCGACACGGCGTAGCACGCCCAGAAGTGCCGGCTGCTGATCAGGAAGGCGTCGTCGCCCAGCGGCTGGATGGCGTTGAGGTGGAAGAAGTCGTGCGGCCGGCTCTCGGACCCGTCGCTCAGGTACGACGGCAGCGGCAGCCGCGACGCCGAGACGTTGAAGTGGTCCAGCGCGCTCCAGCTGAAGAGCACCTCGTTGGTGGCCAGGTCCACCTCGTAGAAGAGGCTGTCGTTGACCCAGTCGTCGGCCTTGCCGCCCAGCGCCGTCAGGTTGTACCGCGTGGTGTTGTAGACGGTGACCAGGACGCTTCCGCGCGGCGTGACCTGGTGCTCGTGGAAGTCGACCATGCCCGGGGGAACGTCCTTGACCTTGGTGTGGATGGTGGAGCCGTTGAAGCGGATCTTGTTCATGACATAGCTCTCGTCCATGTACAGCCACTCGCCGAACCCGTGGCCGTGCTTCGAGTGGCCCTGCCAGACGGTCAGGTGCGGCTTGCCGTTGATGTCCTGCACGCGGAAGTCGTTGGACCCGCCGGGGTGGTCGAAGCAGTAGACGAGCTCGTTGTCCTGCGACATGATGACGGGCAGGCTCTCCTGCAGGGCGTTGCCCTGGCGCGACTTGGGGGTGAAGAACAGGTAGCCGTCGGCGAGCTCGCCGTCGTTGGAGGTGATGGTCAGGAACGGCGGCGTGAACGGCGAGCTCTTGTAGGCGCGGTACGGCCAGGTGGCCGGGTCCTCGGGGTAGACGACCTCGACGTAGGGGTGCGAGGGAAACCAGGGGAAGTCCTCGGGCGAGGTGACGTGAGGCCCCGGGTAGGCGGGCGTGGAGAAGAGGTAGTAGAAGAGGCAGCAGTTGGCAAAGATGCCCAGGCCGATGAGCCTGGTGGTCCAGGACGGAGCGGATATTGAAACCATTTTTTTTTTTACTCGTGGCCCATCCAGAATAAAAGCAGAATAAGAATAAAAAATAATATAGAAAATACACCGAGGAGCAAAGGACTGTCAAGAGGCCGTTGGAAGCGTTACGAGGCGTCGACCATTATCGTGTCGTTGCACGGGCGGGGAGGAAAAGGGGAGCCGCTTGTTGCACGGGGGAAAAAAGCGACAGCCGACAGGACAGACTGAAGCAAGAAAAGGACGGCCTTATATCGCCAGGCTCAGGTGGGAGCTGGCGAGGAAGAAACTGGACGAGGCGTTAAAATCAGGGGGCACATTTCCTCCAGACCACGAGCCAAAATAGCGGCCGATTTGCACGCCACGGTCCAAGGTAAACTAGCCTCACTTTACCCCTTGGCTTGCGTCCACTAGTCTGGCCGCCACATTACACAGTTCCAGCCTAGTCTGCGGTGAGCAGCGAATGGACTTCATTCCGTGCGTCTTGTGCATGTCGTCTTCCAAGGGAGGGACGCGTCCGTCCTCCCCGGCGCGTCGGGGATGAGAAATGTTGGGTTTTGATGCCAAGGTTTCTTCCCGTCGAATCTGGAAACAATTCCAATCCCTGCCTGCTTGAGCCAGCCTCGTCGCGGTATCGCGGCAGGGCCAGAAGCAAGGGGACGGAGTCGCATCCCTGCATTCCAGATCAGCCCTACCAAAAGGAATTCCACGCCCCTCCAGATGAGAGAGTCAAGCCTCTATTAAAATCTTGTCGCCCCAAGCAAGACCTCTCCCCCCCTGCATATGCTCCTGACTCTCGTGGGTAAGCAACAATGCCACGTCCCGAAATTGGCCAGTGCGTGTGCCGTGTCGCATGCTGAATCATTTCTACCACGCTCGTCTCATCACTCGGGCTGCATCGCCAAGTCTTGATAAACTCACTCAACCCCGCCGCCCTCCGTCCGTTCCCATCAACTCAATCACGCTCCCACCAGCTTTTCTCCGTCGCGGACCCACCCCGATCGCTCGCTCGGAACTGCTCCTCCAGCGAACAGCGGCATCGGCCACGGATACCAACGGGCAACGGTGGAAAAAGGCGTGCAAGTGGGGAACAAAAGCAGCAAGGTAGGTAGGTGTATAAATATAGCTTGCATCATGTCGTTGCTTCCCGTAGACCGCACGAGTAAAAAATTGCCAGTCACCTTCGGGTCCAGACCGTCTTCCTCTTCTCCTTCTTTCTCCTCCGCCCCCGCCAACATGCCCGCCTCCGACGCCGAACGCCTCGCGGCCCGGAAGCCCATCCCGAAGCCCGTCCCGGCGTACCTGCCCTCCGACGACAGCTCCCCGCTCAAGGTGGACGAGGCCCGGTACACGGCGTTCCGCGAGGCGCCGCGAGTCCTGGTCGAAGAGTTCACCCTGCCCATCCGGTCCGGCCGGGCGTGGAAGGCGCCGGCCGGCTCCATCGTCAAGATCAGCACCCCGGAGGGTCCGCAGGTTGGTATGAGTTCCGGCGATGGCTTCATCGGCGAGACGCACTCTTCGCTGACAGCGTCGGAACAGGCGACCTGAACATCTGGAACGCGCACAACCCCCGCGAGCGCTTCTGGGCCAGCCGCACCAAGCAGCTCCACGCCTCGCACGTCACCACCTACGACCGGCTGTGGTCCAACCTGCCGTACATGCGGCCGCTGGCCACCATCGTCGCCGACTCGCTGTCCTGGTACGGCGAGGACGAGCACGGCGGGCGCGTGCACGACCTGCTGGGCACGCGCTGCGACCCGTACATCAACGCGGTGCTGAGCGGCGGCTCCTACGACTTCCAGTGCCACTCCAACCTGACGCGCGCCGTGCTGCCCTTTGGCCTGGCCGAGGCCGACGTCCACGACGTCATCAACATCTTCCAGGTCACCGGCCTGGACGACCGCGGCCGCTACTTCATGAACCCGTGTCCCGCCCAGCCCGGCGACCACCTCGAGTTCTTCGCCGAGCAGGACCTGCTCATGGCCCTGAGCACCTGCCCCGGCGGCGACCTGTCGCTGTGGGGGTTCGGCGCCGACAGCGAGGAGGAGATGATCAAGTGCTGTCGCCCGCTCAAGGTCGAGGTCTACCGCCTGGCCGACGAGAGCCTGCTGGAGGCGAGCGGGTGGAAGCCGGCCGAGACATCTGCCTACGCTGGGCGTCACGGCATGCATGTTCCTCTCGGCGAGAAGAAACAGGGGAATTAAGTAGCCCGCGTGTGATGCAGCAGCCGTGGACAGACAACATTACACCGTGTTCATTTCAAGGGTCCAAAACCTCGCTACGTCTATCCGTTGCTCAACTCATCCGTGAACTCAACCACTTGCCCAAGCGACGACGGCCTTGACTTCCTTCCTGATCACGTCCAACCGACGACCGTGCAGTTCCCTGTGATTGCCAGTTCCCTCATATTCATTTCGACTTCTCATCCTTCAGCTCAGCCGCCAACACAGTCTCGTCCCGATGTTGTAGAAGCGCAATCACGGCGCCTCCCGGCCCGGACAAGACCAAGCTCGTCATGATTCCCCTCGCCAGGTTCGCCCGCTCCTCGGAAGTCGACAGCACCGGGCGCACCCGGGACAGCAGGTAAACGGCCCAAACAAGCGCCCCCGCGGATCCAGCGTACAGGTCGTACTTGAGAAAGTCGTGAACCGCAGCCCCGGGCGAGACCATGGGCGTCGACGAGTGAGGCGACCCGGGAGCAAAGACGCTGCCGAACGTGAGCGAACGCGCCACCCCCGTAGGATACAGCCCCGGGAAGACGGCGCTGGTGACTAGCACGGCAGCGGTGCAGAGCTGCCCCGTGACGGCAACGTTCCAGGCAAAGCCATAGGCATGCGACAGAGCCGTCCTGTCGCGCTGGGCGCCCGCCGTAAAGGCATCCTGGCCGAGGCTGGTCCTCTTGACGATGCCGGTGAAGAGCGCCTGCCAGACGAGCACGTGCAGCGGAAAGATCTGCCACACGACGTTGGCCCACTGGCGCACGTAGCTGTGCGGGAAGGGGTACGCGATGGAGCAGCAGAGCAGGACGTAGCCCAGCAGGAAGGCCGGCACGACGGTGTGGAGGCTGGTCGGGTCCCGGAGACGGACGGTGTCGGACAGGCTGGACTTGGACGTCACGACCAGATGGAGGACGAAGAAGAAAGGCGCTGCAATGGCAAAGCCGAGCCCCTGCATTGCGAGGCCCCAGAACAGCGAGCTAGAGGCCATTGTCAGCAAGAACTCTCGATATACGGCTACTGGGACCAGAGGAAAATCTCACTTGAACAGGACGGGGCTCCACCTGGCCACGCGCTGGCCCTCAATCATAAACACGAGGAAGAAAGCCAGCAGCTGGGATGCAAAGAAAAAAGCAAACAGGGAGACCTCCGGGCACGAGCCGTCGACAACGTTCGCCCAGAAGACGTTGCCCGTGGCCAGGAAGTCATCCACGGCCGGCACGCCCACATAGTGCCGGAGAAGAAGCCTGTCGGAGCCCGGCAGGAAGCGCCCGTCAGCCACAACAGACTCTACGAATTCCAGGTAGCCGTTGCGGACGAGCTGCCCGATCATGGCGTCGACGGCGAACAGGAAGAGGACGCTGATGAGGATGACGGGCAGCGCGGGGAATGCGCGGCCGGATGGCCCGGGAGGTTGCGGCATGGCCAAGTAGTTGAGGCTGAGGAGAGTTCTGTTGAGTTGGAGAGGTTGGTTACTTGTATTTAGCCGGGTAGCTGGGTAGCGAACGGTATATGTCAGGTCGTGACAATGACCGTGACGGTTGTAGGATAGTTGTCCTGTCAGACCGATGCAGACCGATGCAGACTGATTTGGCGATGCGGTCGCGGTGGAGCCTCACAACCCTGGCCCGAACGACCATCACCACACCAACGTACGCTCGGAACAAACCCAAATATCCCACAGCGATGCTGGGCCACAGAAATTAACTTGAACATCTTGCCAGTCATCACTATCCCTCGTCCATGAGTGCTAGCCGGCACCGCATCGTCCAAACATGGCTCGTCGCTATGATACAATTATACACTCCAGCCTTTGCCGGGAAACCAGCCCGTCAAAGCCAACCACGACAATCACGCCCTTGACTTCCGCTTCCTCCCCTTTGGCAAGCTCTTCCAGTATTCCTTCACAGCCGTCGGCGCCGTCTCCTCCACGGCTTCGCGCGGCAGCCAGCTATTCTCCGCCGCGTCGTAGCCCAGCCACTCGACCAGCAACCGCTTCTTGTTTGGCGAGTGCTTGCGGATCGCAAAGATGACGAACAGGTCAGGGTCCTTGGGGTTCAGTGGCCGCCCTCCCTGGGCCTCCCAGTAGGCGAATAAGCTCTGTGGCGCGTCGCGGTGGAAGTTCTCCTCTGGTTCCCAGGTGGCGGGTCCTTGTTCCCACTGCACCTGGACTTCAATTGCGTCGCGCTTCCATCGGTGGCCGACAATGTCTTTGAATGTGTATTGCTCGTCGTCCTCCTCCTCCTCTTCTTCCTCGTCATTCTCGTCCTCGTCCTTGTCCTCAGTGTTTCCCTCGACGGCATGCGGTTCTGAGTTTCGGGCGGGTCGCCGCCGGGCTTGGGGGGACTGGAGGGAAAGTTTGGTGGAACTCGCAGGCGTAGGTTTGCCATCGATCATGTCGGATTCTTTGGTTTCGTCCCCGACTTGGCCATCATCGTCGGCGTGGTCGATTGGGCCCTTGGCAGCTGCGACAGAAGACGTTTGGACGCGCTGTCGCAACAGTCAGTCTGCCCACGGGCTTGCGCAACGAAGCGTCAACAGAGTAACATTGTGCAACATACCTCATTGGTATCTGAACTTGCGAGGCGGTCCAAGGCGCGCTGAGCCCGGATCCTGTCCTGTTTCGAGATGGGCTTTGCTTTAGGCGACGGTTGCGTCTTAGGTGATGGTTGCGCCTTGGGGAATGAAGGAAGAGGCGGCGGCGGCGGCTTGCGAGGCGAGAAGAAAGCCCTGACGGTATTCATGGTGAATACCGCGATACGTGGAATGGGACTGTTCGATGATTGGATATCGACGTGCCCAAGTTGGAACGGATGATATGGGCCAAAGGAGGAAAAGTAAAGGGAGATGTCGCAAAGTCGGCTTCATCAACAACAACCGTCCGTCACCCAGGCGCAAGTTCACGCCTCTAAAACCTTCCCACTCTCAGCGGCCAAAGGACCCACGGATGACGCACCTGCCGCGGGGCCCCAGGGGCACGTGATGGAAAGTGTACGGCCTATCCACTCCAAACACCGACCTAAATCAATGGCATCCTAGGAAGGAGTAAGTGCTTTCATCCTAGGCCTACTGCCTAGGCTCACAGCCTGCAAAAAAAAAAGATGCAGATGATTTAATCGAAATGGCAAAAGGAAAGGGTCTGGCCGGGGATTGAACCCGGGACCTCTCGCAAGCTAAGCTGTAGGGTGTGCCCTAAGCGAGAATCATACCGCTAGACCACCAGACCGTCCAAGCCAAGTAATGGCTTGTACTGATGATGGGAAGCCGAGTTGCAATTATAGTTTATATACTAGAGCTATAGAAGCCGCTGTTAATCGAGCATCCGCTTGTCGCTAAAGTTCAGGGTAGGTTCCATTTTTTACTGTACTGACTATGAACACATACATTCAATAGTCTACAGATGAAGCATCTCATCTAGTCATGGAACTCTTCATAGTTTGGGTGAGACAGTGAATAGTATTCTAATTATCCTGGACAGTGTCCGACAGGCCTGCAGTGCTGCAGAGTTGCATTTTCGTTTTCTTACACTCATCAAAGAGATAAGAACATAACGGTACGCTCAAATAGACTCGACTACTTATATTGAAAGGAGCGTTCATTAAATACCCGAAGTTTCAGAACATCTTAGACGAAAACAAAGACGAGGGAGGACAAATATGTCCATCACCTGAGTAGCTCCTATTCTCCCGCTTATCGGTACCGTCGCTTTAGACCATGACGTTGACAAAAGTCGCCAACAATTGTCAAGGTTGGCGCAGACAACATCCTAGCCATTGTCGGCAACATTACTATTGGGGGTCCCCCGGGCCAGGCGTAAGTCAAGGAGAGCGAATCTATATTCTCCTGGGCATTATATCACTTAACATCCTAGGTCGCATTAATATTGAAGTCTCAAACTCAACAGTCTGCGATAGCACAAACCACATCTGATCTGCGCAGTTGGAAACGCATTCCGCTCGTCATTGAAACATTTTAAGTTCCCATAGGGAGCGTCGCCACATAGAGCTTAGTAGTGGCGATAAAGGCAGAGGATATTGCCTCAAGCAATCCGTATTTCCCCCCAGGTGAGGCCGTGGATGCCCGGGACGTCGTGATAGAGAATCCTAGCCATCACCAAGTATGTCCAGTCCATACTCTGTTCCTAGACCGTTGTGCCAGAGTATTCTGCAGTCGCCTCTTAGCTATGACACAATCGACTGGCACTTATAAGTAGAAAAGTAGTAGAAAACTTGATAGCTTCCTTCACTCTTCTGCATCTAACTTACTACACTCACCCTAAAATGCCATCCACAATCAATTTTATGAACGCAGATGTAAGCACTATATCACCCATCATTAATGCAATGGGTACCTGATTGCTAATAGGGTCTTTTTTCATCAACAGCCATATAGTATGCCGCCCGCGACACATAGCTCCCCGAGTTCGCGAGCTCACCCACAATGGTTAGCCCAGTGATTATGAGGGACGCGTTCCTTAGGCTCGAAACCTGGATCTAATTCCCAGGGAGGGCCATGTCTGCGATGGATGTGCTGGTGGTGATGACGGTCCCATTGATGACCAACCAGGTGCCCCAACGGCTGCCCGGGGCTTCCTCTGCCTTGATGGCGTGGGTCATAGAAGACAATAGGGTCATGAGCCCCCCCCAACGCTGTGCAATGAGATGCAAAGCTACTTTGCGGTGGTTGCGGACAAGGGGCTGATGTTGAAAAGAGAATGGGATGTTGTGGTGGTGGTGTTGAAGGCCATAAAAGAGGCGAAAGGGGCTAGTTGCGGCTCAACCCGCTCGAAAGACACCGCAACTGGTGGTGATGATTGCGGTTGCTGGCTGAGGAGTACTTGTATATTCTCACAGCTGCCAGCACTGATGAGGCTGCTGATATCATCAGTGTCAGGGAGTGGAGCTTCGTTGTGAACTATCTTATACACAATGGTATAAGCCACAGCAGCGACCCAACAGATGACATCCAGGAAAGAGATCTCCGGGACTCAAAGGGCATCAAGAATGTCAGAGATGACTGGGATATGGATCTGCGTGTTCAAGAGGTCAAGGGCTGAATTGGAAAGACTGATGAGAACGTCAAACAGAGCACTTCCCACAGCCTAGACGCTCGAGAGCACGCTGTCGGCAATAATACCAACTAGTGCTTTAGCACCTCGCCGAGGGACTTGGAAGAGAAGCTACCGGCAAGCTCTTTGAGTGAAGTGTACACAACCGAGAGGTTTTTGCCCTCATTTTCAAGGGCAGTGAGAAGGTCATCGAAGAGCTCCTGCACCACATCAGGAGGTGGGAGCTCTCACAATTGTCACGTCGGATCCGTGACTCTTGAAATGGTTTGTCAATATCTGCGATCCCAACATCTGTCCTGCTGTCGGGTTTGCCTTTGGTCCTACTTTCCCAAGCGACGTCGACCAGTCCGTTATGCCTGCCCACTGGCTGATGCTCTCCTCAACGTTCGCGACCGCCCCATCGAACTCAGCCTTGGTCTCAGGGAGGCCAGCGATCTGGCCGCTCACCCACTGCGTGGTCAGATTGAAGACCACATCCTTGGTTTGCTTTATGTCGTCCCATTCGAGGAGAAACTCGAGAAACTAGACGATATCCTCGATGGCTGTGTCTGTGGCGTTGGAAACCTATTCAACTGCGCCGACGACGGCATCAACCGTGGTTAAGGCGGCTTTGTATATTTTGCCCATAATGTTAGCCACAAAATGTCATGCACCGCTCGCGGCGTCTTTGACGATGCTGACGACATGCTCGACCAAGTAGGCGGCGTGTTTAGCGACTGATTTGAGGAAGCGGGTAATGTCACCGACGGTGGGTTTGAAGGCGTGTGACAAGTCATGTTCCACAAGCCCGTGTGTAAGTTCCGCAAAACAGTGGCCTTTACAGACTGAACTTTCCCATTAGGCCGAAAGTCTCGAACCCAGCAGTACTTCTCTGTCCCTTGCCCTTGCTCTTGCCCTTGAGCCATCCGTTCGGCTTGTCAGTGACATTGATGTCGCCAAGAAACACCAGGCTGCACCTCTAGTGAGTGAACATAAGGCTAAGCTGATAGATACTCTTCCTAGCGGCCAGGACCGCTCGTTTGATTGGTGCCCATGATGATGATGATGATGTTGCTCCCTGCCCTGGTACCCAATAATAGTTAATGCTGGAGGCATGATGAGAAGAATCGTATACTCTATTTACTGCTGTATCTTTGTCATAAGCTTAATATCAGCTTTATTAGCAGTAAGAGCAATTCGGTTATCTGCGTTAGTGCTCCTTCCCTTTATAAAGCCAGTAGTAAGATTAAGCGCGATCTTAATAGATCTATGTCAGGGAGAATGACGTGAAACACCTCGGACTTGTTGGCAAGACGGCGCCAGGTGGTATCGACGTGATTCCTTAACTCTCGAGTGAAACGCATGATAAGATAGAATCCCATAGATAAGGCAACGGGGTCAATAGGAACGAAGTAGACGGAGACCTTTTCACGGCGAATCTCATTAGCGGCTTGCTTTATCCACATAATACCCTGAACAACGAACTGGATCACAACAGCGACCTGTCGGTTCAGACACGACGCAAGGGTAGGTGGTGATTCAAAAATAGTAGGAGGATGGGCCCAAAGTAACAGATGCAGAGCAACTGAAACAGGAAACTAGTCACGCAAGGGAACTAGTAAACAGGCCAACTTCCTTCGTCTTCTGCATCATGGGTGAGGACTAAATTCCGAAATGCACATTTTCGAACAGAGAACACTTACCGAACACCGTCGTCCTCGACTGAACAACTTGCGCCGTCAACTCCTCTACCTCAACTAGAGAAATCAGCTTCTTCTCAGAAAAGCCCGCCCTCACAAGCCGAAGCTGCTCGATTGATTCAAAAACTAGTCTCGCCAGAGAGCTAGTGTTTGCCCGAGAAATCCACGTTAGTCAACAAAAGCAGTAGACTCGATTTCCACGCCCGTCACGCAAATCGAAGAGGAAATTTTAGCGATTTTGAAAAAGGGCCAAAATTGCTTGACATCACAGCTGCAGATACATCGATGACTGGGGAGACGGCGGTGATTCAACGGCGGGTGCGTTGGTGAAGCTTGCGGAAACAAACCCTCGCCCGCCCTTGCATGCGCCAAGACGCGATGGGGCTCTGCGGGGTGGTCACCTGACGACTCGGCTTGTCAGACACGTGGCTGGATGAAGAGTGTGGGGATGCGGCGGGGCGCGGTACAGAGGGCCCCGCCTAATAATGCTCTGCCTTACAGCGCTCTTCACAGCGCCTTTTACTTCTTGTATTTGCGATTGCTCAACGGCAGAGCGGTAAAAGCCATCAATGGCGAACATGCGGGAGTTGATTCGCATATTGTCGGCCTGGGGAATTTTTCGATGGGTAAGACGGAGCGATAAAACAATATTCAGGTTAATGACACGACCGGAATAACCGGGTGAGGTGCCTCCACCGTGGAGAAGTTGCGGAGGTCTTGCACCTAGCCTGCGGAGAGAAAAGCTGGACATTTTGGGATTGTGCCTACCTACCCGGGATCGCTTGACATTTTACGTACCGGTCTGGAATCGTCAGAGGGGCACAATCTCATTGGGAATGAGAAGGATACAAGTTTCGGCCAGAATGAGGGAGATGTCTTCAACATCTTGCTAACTGCTGCGAAGGATTGAGTGGGTTGACTTGGATTTATAAAACGACAAACACGTACTTGCATCATGGAAGCGAAAGTCATCTGCACGCACTTATAAAAGGCAATTCGCGCTTAAAAACAATGTCTCGCACTATAAGCAAATAGAGCAACCCTATGTCGCTCTCATTCTAGATAGTGGAGGCACAGCTGATAAAGTTCCCCATGACGTCGCTGCACAGTCCCCCGAGCCCGACCGCCAGGTCATCGAGTCCCGAGGCTCGGGCTCCTACAACTTTCCGTCAGTGCTTATTGTCACGTTTGGAACCGTGAACTCCCGGGGAAGTGGGCCTGTAGAAGCTTGAACGTTTGGATTCGACCGAGGGAGGGCCGTTCGGGTCAGAATGTCAAGGGCATTCCAGGATACCGGGACTTGAATGTGACGTGCCAGGTGGGCAGGTTATTTGCGAGCTAAGCCGCATATGTGTGTGATGGACCGGCGAGTCCTAGCAGCCGATGAAATCGAGGCGTTGGCGGCATCAATCCACTTGGTGCCTGGAGACAATTAGAGCACTACATATACTAGAAAAGAATAGCTGCTCAAGGCACTAGAACGTTAATAGCTTCTTCCCGTTTCTTCTATTAAACTTGAGTATATCATCTCAGACACACGTTTGAAGGTCGCGGTGCCCGCCATTGAGCTTCGCCGTCCAATCAACCCCGGATGTTTCGGAACCCTCGGAACGGCCACTACGTACTCCGCAAGTATGGCCGATCAGCCGCCGAAGCATAGGGATCGGCCCATTGCGTCCTCGTACCGTCATGTCTCCCCCAAAAGCTCGAGCGTAGTTAATCTGTTGTATGGGCCCCGGGAATGGAGCGCTTCTCCAACTTCCCCCATGGAGGAGCTCCACGTACCCGCACCTGACCGTTGGGGACGGACCGATTACCAGGTCTCGAGACCCCATGGGCGAGCCCCGGAAATGCCGATCACGGTCTGTTGTAAGCCGGCGACAGTGGCACCGAAGAATAATTGACGGGGTTGGAGACGTTACTTAAAAGACAGACTCTCCAGCTTAAAGCTTGCTTGTAGATCTCTTCTCCTCATCCACAATACAAGGACTCACTCACAATCAATTGTTTCCAATCGACAACTTACAGGCATCATAGCCTTGCCACTCACCATGGCACCAAAGTATCTCACAGTTTACTTTGACGAGCACAACCCCAACTCAGAGAAGGGGGTCAATGCTCGTCGTTCCCTCGAGGGGCTCGATTATTCGCCCTTGCCTCGTATCACAGGGAGCTCTCTCCTTCTCGGGACCTTTGTGTCCATGGGTGGAATTCTGTGAGTACGGACAAATGGCTTGAAAAGACGCGTCTAACAAAGGTATGATGCACAGTTTCGGATATGACACAGGCCAGATATCGGGCTTTCTTGAAATGCCAGACTTTCTTGATCGCTTCGCCCAGACAAACGGGGATGGCGAGCACGTCTTCAGCACTGTCCGCTCCGGTCTCATCGTTGGTCTCCTCTCAATCGGTACCTTGATCGGCGCCCTCATCGCTGCCCCTATTGCCGACCGTTTTGGCCGTAAATACAGTATTTCTTTCTGGACCTTGATCATTTCCATTGGTTTTGTTATCCAGATTTCCTCCGATCGAGATTGGGTCCAGATCATGATGGGTCGTTGGGTACGTCAAACACTAAGTATTCGACAAGTCAGGACTCTTAAGCTAACTGAATTCATTAAGACGGCCGGTCTCGGTGTTGGCGCGTTATCCCTACTTGTACCGATGTTTCAAGCCGAGAGTTCACCTCCTTGGATTAGAGGCGCCATGGTCAGCACATATCAGCTGTTCATCACATTCGGCATTTTCCTCGCAGCATGCTTCAATTACGGCACAGTTGAACACCATCCCAACAGCTCAGCTTCATGGCGCATTGTCATTGGTCTTGGTTGGGTGTTTACGCTCGTACTCGGAATCGGTATTCTGTTCTTCCCGGAGACACCTCGATTTGACTACCGCAGCGGCCACGTCGACCGCGCCCGTGATACCCTTTGCAAGGTATATGGTGCGACACCTAACCACTGGGCTATTCATACCCAGCTGGAAGAAATCGAAACGAAGCTTCGCGCGGAAAAAGCAATCAAAGGCAACCCCGTCTCCGAATTCGTCGAAATGCTTCGTGCACCTCGGATGCTCTACCGTTTGTTCCTTGGAATTGCTTTACAGATGTTCCAGCAATTGACTGGAGCCAACTACTTCTTGTAAGCACTCTAGTTAACCTTTGTTATGATTGCATTGATCCCCTGGCTAACTGTGACGAAGTTACTACGGTACGACGATTTTCCAGGCCGTCGAAATCAACAGTTATATCACCCAAATTATTCTCAACACTATCAACTTCGTCGCGACATTCTTCGGACTCTACATAGTGGAACATTACGGCCGTCGCAAGTCCCTGGTGGCAGGGAGTATTTGGATGTTCATATGCTTCCTCGTCTTTGCATCGGTCGGCCACTTTTCCCTGGACCGCACCACGCCGCAGAATACCCGAAGCGCGGGTATCGCCATGATCGTAATGGCTTGTCTATTTATTTGCGGCTTTGCAACCACATGGGGACCTATGATTTGGACCATCATGGCCGAGATCTTCCCTTCCCGCTACCGCGCCCAGGGAATGGCAATTGCCACGGCCAGCAACTGGCTGTGGAATTTCCTGCTGGCTTTCTTCACACCCTTCATTACCAAGGACATTGACTTCCGCTATGGCTATGTCTTTGCAGGCTGCAACATTCTAGGCTGCATGATCGTCTACTTCTTCGTCATCGAAGGCCAAGGCCGTACGCTTGAAGAAATTGATACCATGTATCTGGAACGTGTGCCGCCAATCAAGAGCGCCAAATGGATCCCTCCTCCACCTCACGAGATGGCTAGAATCCGCAAGGCGGCTGGCACTGACCTTGAGACGGCTGTCCTGCCTCCCGACGAGACGCCGCAGCAGAATTCCGACCTCCAGAACGGCGTGGACGCAGCACGGAAAAAGGAGGAAAACCCGGGGACCACCCATCAGGAGGGTATCTGAGTAAACACCAAACCAGAGAATGAGAGGACAGGATTATGAGCTTACTGAGATTGTACATGTGTTTAACTGCGTTGAACGAATCAATTTACAAGTTTTTGTGCTAAACGATAACCATATTTGCCAATTGACTTTTCCAGCTTCACTCAACATGCAGCTACCCACCGCAACGGAAGCATAATTCTTTAAGCTACAGTAGGCAATGTGTTAGTTTGAGTTCGGACCTCCGGAGGTCATGAAGTCGGAGCCCCACCGGGTGGTCAACAATCTCGGCCCCACAAATCCCGAGACCTCGTGACCTGGAGGCCGGCCAGAAGTAACCCCCTGGCGAAGCTCGCTGAGTTGAGCCCTTATCGAACACCTAGGCCTGAATTCATTCTCGACTTCACCCCAAATATGAATACATCTTCTCACCACGTGGAAGATCAATCAAATTTCGATCTTGGTAGTCTTGCCTGGAGGTTGAGATCTCCTTGCCGTTCCATAGGTTATCTCACATTCGTATCAATGCGTGCCCCAAATTTCGTCTTATTTTAGAATTTATGCTCTTATCCTTCGCTACAAAGCTCTTTCAGAACATTGTCCATGACATTTCAACCAAAAATGAACATCTCTACCCGCGCCGTCCTCGAGGAGTCGGGTGATTATAGAGTTGGCATTTGTATTGGGATAAGATGAGCCCTTGTGTATACTCAGCTCCCATCGACTTTCCTCACCTACCCGTAGCTTCAATCTAGTTAATTCGGCAAGTTCATATGCAACTATATTTCCAGGCCTCCATTAAGTTGAAATGGTCGACTTGGATAATAGTCCAAGTGTCGCTCAAAGGGATATTCGTCGGGTCAGAAGCGTGGTGGCCACAATAAAGATGAGTCCAAGTGAAGCGTAAAAGTAATCGTTCCCATGATAGTTCACCTTGGGCCCGTATTAGCTTCGACAAAACTGTGCAGCTTCGCCAGCATTTTGTATTGTAAATGTGAGACAATGAAGCTTTCAAACGTTTACTTGCTACATAGCTATGGTGCGCTGTGCGTCAAGCGTATACTACCCTATCACCTAGACGATCCTAGGGCTAGGGTCCTCAATAACTAGGACACGTCCGTCGATGTTGATCTTCTCGTAAGAGGATTTGTCATGTCTGGAAACTCAATGCGTTTGGTCTTGTGGGGGAGGCTGAGCTCCTTGAGCACCGCAGTCATCTTCCATGAGTTGAAACGGCTAATGTGGCTCATAGAGTCAAATGCTTGATTTGATCCATAAAGGAATGCGGGGGTAATTGGCTCAATGAAACTGAAAAGGGCTGTTGGAGAAGAGAGACAAAGCTTGGGTGCTTGATTAAAGGTCTGACCTGCTGTGAGGGTAGACGCGGATGTTGGCTTAAGTGCCAGTTAGATATTACGGATGGTTGGCGTGAAACTGTGGGTTACTCAATTAGTGTCAGATATTGTGGGAAGACAAACCAATAACTTTCTTATTCCTCACTCAACCAGCAGGTGCCCAGCCCGGAAAGTGTTCACACAGAGGTAATCTCCACATTCAAGATGCTAGGAGGGATTTCACAAGTTCCCACCAGGCGGGGTTCGTATAGCTGCCGAGACAGTCAATGACCTAACTGAGACGACTGTCATCATTTGCTAGTCTCGCTAATATCTGAAAGGCTAGCGTGCTCGGGGGCCCGCTCCGTGGAGAGGTCAAGACGCCATCGAACTCTACTCCAAGGGTCGTAACTTGGGGCGTGAGATCACTCAAAAGGGTGAACACAAGCAAACGATTGTGGAAGAAATGATATAGATAAAACACTGAAGAGATGCAGAAACTCCGCTAGGTGCAAGTTAAATATGAAATAGTGCGATAGCTCAACTTGCGTTATGAGTCAGATGCTGGATCTCGATTCCCCTCAAGTAGAAACATGCTCTAAGGGGGTGATATTGTGGGAATAAACTACTAGTCACGAGGATGAATTAATTAAGTTAGTATGGACGTTGTAAATAGGCTTGCTATGTGTGCTATAAGCCGCTGGGGCTGATGACATGTACAAGGGAATAATTAACTACTGCTCGACTCTTTAGATTGATCTCCCCCTGATTAACGTAAATCCCCATGACAAAGTCGCCGATCATGAATCTTGTTCAAAACGAAAGCAGCCGAACGATTCCTAGTCCATGTGAGTTTTCTCGGAGTTTCATGTCTCTCGTGGCATCTACGAAGAATGTAGTTGCCTTTGCTTATTTAATCTCAGACCAGGGTCAGCAAAATCAGACCATCCCATCACATCATCTCAAGATCTTCCGAGAGCTATGCGAAATATGGTAAGAAATTCATGCTCAGACCGCAGGAAGGGCCACGGGGTTTTTTCAAGGTTCTCATCAATATCTGCCTGTCTCGGAGCAATCCATTTTCCCGAGAAGTTACAGCCGCAGCCAAGACAGTTCCTTTGGGCTTCATGGCTCCGCCACGACAGCTCCAACGCAGAATCCAGCTTCTTGCAACCGACGTACGATGGGTCTGACATGTTCACGAACAATGCAGCTTCCTCAGACTATGAATAAATGGGCCACATGGAATGGGGAGCTGGGAATATCAGCGGGAGTCTGTTGTCATCCCCACAGCGATTGACAGGTTCTGTGCCCCAGCTGCCTACCTGTGTACGGCCGGGTAGTCACTCCGGCCATTCTCACGGAACCATGTTTTCCAAGAGAAATCAATCGTGCCTGACGGATATGGCACCGCTGTAAGTCCGCCACACGAGAGTGGATATTTTTCAAATGACACCACTGTCAACTATTTGCCCATGTCGGAACTTGCCCTGCCTATATATGTCAAACAATTACAGAAAGCGCTTGGAAAAGACTTAATTCATTTGGTAGATATTCTTCAATCTGGCGTCCTAGCCGGTCTTGAGCAGTCTCGGTGGGCTACGCCAATGGGATTTGGACGGAACACCACACCTCAATCCGCCGAACCCGTGTCATGCGGAGATAGTGACAGCTGGGACTCCATTACTGACCCTTACGGAGCTGACAAGTTCGATCATGGGCCCGCATGGCAGACATAATCTGAGCGAGCAGGATAAGCGATGAATCAAAGGATTCACTTAGCTAGAAACCTTGCAAGGCTCATCGGAAACCGGCGAGTGGGAGCCATCAACAGCTTGTGTGGGGCTTTCATCGTGAGGAGTTTTTTCTGGCATGTCCGGGATCTTTCTTTTATGCTTGGATAAAACATAAGATTCACGGCTAATTGGAAGCTTGGTGGGATTTCTCCGAATGCAACACTGTCCATGTGGGTTTCTCCGATACAAGCTAGGATGGATTTAGCAAAGCTGAGGACGATTCAGACCCAACACGCCACGAGCGGGGTCGGGGGTTTCGAATTGTCCGGTTGTACCGGCCTCCCCACTGAAGTTTAAGGCGAGACTTGAGCCGGGCACATACTCGAAAGGATCAACTCAGACATGATGAACCGACCGCACGAGTGCAGCATCTGCAAGAGGGAGTTTCCCACTCACAGCCGTCTTATCCGACACAGCAAATCACGTAAGTGCGGTACTCCACCTCGAGGAACACCTTGTGGACTAATCTGCAGACGCCCCCGAGCAACACGTCGCGTGTCCGTTCTGCCATCGCAAGTTTCCTCGCAAGTATGCCGCAGTCTCGCTCCATCCCTGACCACGCTCTCTGATGCTGTGCAAACCGTTAGTGACTCGGCCCAGCGACACTTCCAGACGTGCCAAAAACGCGGAAGTCGGCCTATACCACCAAGGCCGAGGCGTGGACGGGGCCGGAAGGCTTGCGACAACTGCGCACAGCTGAAGATCGCATGCGACGGTGAGGCCTCATGCGAGGGTTGCCTTGTTCGAGGCCTAGTCTGTTCCTACGATCGACTAGGAGGCCTTGGAGCTCCACGTCTGCCCACTACTTCCCTTTCACCAGCCTCGACCCCGTTTGCTCAAAATGAAGTGTCTGCGCCAAAGCTCGACTCCTCCTTAAACACCACGCCGCCATCGACGAGTATTGACAAGTCAGATGTGCAGTTTCTTCTTAGCTTCACCGCTTACGAGAACAAAAACATCGTTGATATTCGCAATGCACTTGAAACGGATTCACTTATTTGCATAGACCCAGGCAGCCCTCTCTCCGTGGACATGAGCCCAAGCTCATCTGACAACGTCCTCGTGAACTTTGAGTGGTTTATTTCTCCAGACGAAGCATCCTGGTACAACTTCTTCACCCCTGTTCCCGTCGGCGAGACTCTGCAAGACGACGCTCTCGGCGCATCAAATCCTGGAGAACTAGAGAGGAGGTCGCTGCAGCATCGCATCCCGGAGCTGTTCCGACTGTTGCAACTGGCTGAGGCTCCCGGATATGTCTCTTGCCACGACTCGCAGCCACAAAGGCAAAAGCTGTTTTCGAAGATCCTGGTGCCGGACCATATGCAGGAAGCTGTCAATGCATTTATGCGGCGAATGTATCCATCCCAGGCCGCAATACATCGTCCAACCTTCAACATACACAACGTGTCGCCGCAACTATTGCTAGCCATGGTTCTGGCCGGCTCTGTCTACACCTATCCGGAGGACATTGATGTCATTGCACTTGACGGATTCGACACTCTAGAGAGCCTCGTTTTCGGGAGTCGAGAGTTTGACATGCTCGTGAATGGAGGGCACGGCTGCAACTCAAATATCTGTTCAAGTCACCTAGACCTTCTCAACGCTTCCACCATCCTCATTTATTTACAACTTGGAATGGATGACAAGCGGAAACGTTGGCGAATGCGGAAACTACGGTTTCCTATGCTCATTGCCGCTGCGCGGGCTTTGTCACTATTCTCTACTCGCGAACCTGTCCTGAAACAGGGTTCTACCCCCGAAGAGCATTGGAACTCATGGGTCAAGACGGAATGTATAAAAAGGTACATTCCATCACGTCCCATGCGCTACAAGGTGTCAGAAGCTAACTCGAAGGTAGAACATCATTCGCCATCTTTTCGATTGATAGCGAGCTTGCCATTCTCTTTCGAACGACGCCGAGAATCATGCTCAACGAGATGAGCCTCGACTTTCCATCAAGCGAAGCCGCTTTCAGGGCTAAATCCTGGGAGGACTGGCTGCTTCTGGATTCTTCTGCTACCGATCCTCCCAAGTGTGTATTTTCTGCCTTCATCCAGCAACTGATGGAGGACAGCCGAAAACTGGTCTTTGAGAAAGAAGTTCGGTCTCTTACTTTCTCAAGCCTATACTTTGTTCTATACGGTACGTGCTCTCTTCTACCCCTGTTACCACCATGTCTATTCTGTCACTTTACTAAGCAAGCCTAGGGCTACACCATCTAATATTCCTTTCTCAGGCCAATCCTTTCTACACTTCGCGAGTGAATCCGCTCCTCAAACCGTTGAAACGCTGGAAGGAGTGGTGGGATATCAAGCATTCCCAGGTAATACCATGGATTTCAAGCGAAATTACCATTTCGCAGATAGGAACAAGCTTGTATTGGTTTGCGAGGCTACTCTTGAAAGTCAAATCAACCATGCTCCTGGAGGATGTGGACTCGGACTGCTTGAACGGGCTTCACAAATTTGTACGGAAGTATCAGAAGGAAAAGTTTGACTGAAGGTCTTTCCAACGAAGATGGGCCGGGGGGTGAACCTTCGACGCTATCCTTGCTGGTGTTCCAACGGAGACCGTCAAGCTTTTTGTTTTCAAACGCTGTAGAATCAAGACCGTGAAAGATATGTATAAGCAATATGAGAGTTGGACGTAATGCACCATGCAAAGCAGATGTGTGTAGAATGAGACGTAGAGAGAATACAATAAAGCTAAGTGGCGTGTCAAAGTTTAAGCGCAAGGTTGTGGGAACAGTATTAAATCGATGCAAATGGTCTCCAGCTCTATCAAGTTGGTTTACCATGATGAAACAGAGTGAGTCCTGTAAGCTAGTCTTGTTAGTATCATATTTGCCGTAGACTGCTAAGGAATTGAATGCTTTCTTTTGAGCTTGTCATCTCGTAGAGCTGAAATGTGCCTGGAACAGCCGACATCTTGACTAGATCTCTTTTACCGTCCAAATCTCTATCTTATTCATTTCATTTCTGCCAGTGGCAACGCCCCTAGAGAATATGGGTCGCCTTCAATACTAGTTGACTTTTACCGCGTTCTGGCCCACAAGCAATTTTCGTACTTTGATCATGAAGAAGCCGCCGACTTTGAACAATATTGCCGGGTCCATTGGCCCCGGTGACATGGCATCTACAATACAGCAGTAAAACTAGGGGCTTTTCTTAGAACACATTTTGAATGCATCTTCACGTTTCTCTGGGCACGGTGTACAGCAGACAACTTTGATATCTATCATTCAAGAAATTTGCCTAGAGGATGGCAATGCGGGCTTCGGAATCCAACTTGACTGCCCCGGCACTCAGCTCAACTGACAATCGTCGACGATCGTCTACCACGGGTGAATTCGATAAATTGTTTCGTTGAAGAACTTCTCGGAATGATCTTGTTTGGTAGAGTTGTCAATCTATGGTTGTTAATCAGTCAGAATAAGTACCGTGGATATGTCATTAGAAAGGACATACAATGCTAGCTGTGTTTTCGCTGCTCTGTTCGAGAGTGATAGGAGCTTCGTCCAAGCCAAAAGTGCGCGCGCCCAAGTTACCCAAATCCGTCTGAACCAATCTGACATTTAAGTTAGCCAATGATACTGCAGTCCCCAGCCCTTCAAAAGTAAACTCACCCAGGATGAATGCACAGCGTAATCAGCCAGTCGTTCTCCATTCCCATTTTAACGACCAAAACATTGGCCAAGGCCTTTGAACTAGCGTAGCTGGCGTTGGGATACGGGTACTTGTGCATGTCGTTCAAGCTGCCACCCGCAGCGCTGATGAAGGCAAATCTAGCGGGATGAGAGGCCTTGCGAAGGAGAGGCAGAGTGGCTTTGTACAAAAGCATGACAGATATGGCGTTGACCATCAGCACTTCCTCATACTCTTCAAGAGGCATGTCCTCGATGGTGTTCATCTTGGCAATGCCAGCACTGGAGATGACGACGTCGATGCGATCAACGCCCTTCGATTGGATTTCTTTGATGGCATCATAGGGATCTGTCTTGGAAGAAGAGTCGATCTTCGCAATGACGACTTTGGTGTTTTCACCCCTTGGGACGTCTAGAAGGCCCTGAGAACCCTCAACGTTACGCACGGCAGCGATGACAGTGTTGTTTGGCTTCGCAACATAATGGTTAAACATTCCACGGCCAATTCCTGTAGATTACTTTGTTCAGCTGAGTTTCTGGGCGGTGAATGGGTGTGTATCGAATACATACCGCGGTTGGCGCCAGTGATTAAGTATGTTTTGCCGGACATGATGTGAATGCCGACTTTTCGTTAGAGTGTACGAATATTATGTATAAACTCACTCAGTAGTACGATGCTTGGTTGCTGCAGGAGCAAGGTTTAATAGGAAATGCAAGTTGACCCTTGAGAATAAAAGAAGAGGACTGTGTTGAATGGCTTGGGGCTCTTCTTATAAGCCCGATATTACGACCCTTGCACGGAGCTACGGACCGGGACGGACGAATTAACTTATATCGAAACGTCACAGTACTGGGTAGTCCTATGTTTGTCAGCAAAGGCTCCCTACTTATCACGTTTAGTCACATCCAAAATCGTCATAGGAGCCCCTCATTATCACATTGGTCCTGCTAGTGGGCATGTTTCAGAGGTCTGACTGGTGCAGGTACGCGGCGAGACTGCTTGAGGTCGTGCCACTAATGTAATCTCTCGGAGTTTAGTACGACAACGCCGTGACGGAGTGGAGTTGAAATCTGATTCTTGGTCCGACGGAGAAGTTTTAATCCCATGGCTATGGCTTTGATCTCGTCTTCAGGCGGTTCCTTCCTCCTCGATATTCAACTAGCGATCGTGGGCCAAACCGAAGCCCCAGCAGAGATCTGAGCCAAAATACATCCAGTCCTTGAGTATCTCCAAAACATAGTGGTTTCTACGAATTTGTAATCTATGAGCTGTAGAAGATCCGCCTTATGACGTTGAGCTATGCCTCTACGCCCTAGGAACGGCTAGCTGTAGAATCTCATCGCCTAAGAGAAAGTGCGTGAAGCAAGGGGCTGCAACTTCGAGACCTCGCGCGTACGCAAGTCTCTGGGCTAATATCTAACATGGCGAGACAGTCTCTGGATAAAAGATGTTGCCCAAACTGACTAATGGCGGGACAACTGTCTAGTGGCAGCTATGAGTCTATGTTAGGACGTGGCAACAATTATACCCAATTTCATGCCTTTATTTCTCAAGCCATTCCGCCCACAGCTTCACCAATTCAAATTTGAAAGGTGCTGCAACCGAAAATGTCAGCTCAACTGTGTCTAGAAGGTTGAGAATGCAGGCTTGCTGCCACAGCTGCCAGGACCGTGATCCTGCGACGCGTAGTGGAAATAATAGAAGCGCAGGTGAAACACTTGATCTGTCAAGAACGATACTGCATGTCTCGAGAATGGTCTGGACATGAATCTGGATCTCGTCTTCAGTCAGGGTTGCGACCAGAACCCCGAGGTCTTGCCAGTGCGTGATCTCGTAGTCGAAAACCCCTGAGAGGTAGATGCTAGTTGCTGCAAAGAAGACGATAGCAAGCAGAATGAAGTCGTCTGTTTCAAGGGTCCCGTCTAGCTTCAGATTTCCTTGTAGGAGAGGGGTGTTTTTGGTGTTCCATGCATTCAACGCCTCTCTTTGGCGAAACCCCTCCATGGAAATATCATCTGCGTCCATGAGACGACCTTCAGGTGTTGATGATTGCGGCGCGTGAACAAAATCACTTGCGCTACGATACATCAGTAACATTCCTCGCAAATATCTAGTGAAAGGCGTACCGAACGCGAAGCGAAGAGCAAGACACTATTATGTCCAAGAGCTCTCCTAGGGGGTGCACTTCCGTCTCGACGTGGTCCGTTTGTAGCTTGACGGAAAGGGCCTTCCACTCCGATTGAGCGAGAAAGGTGGGCTCGTTGAAAATAATGGCCCTGCAAACCTCGAATATTTTGACTTGGGTGAAAAATCTCTTGCCGAAACTGGTTTCGCATGCCAAAGGTCCGCTGGCGACCAAGGCTTTTGACGTTCCGTGGACGATGTGCTGAATCCAGCCCTGGCCTGTGGAGTCGCTCATGAGCTGCGAAGAAGTTGGCTGCCTGCGTTTGGGATGTGTGTTCCAAGTCGACTGACCTCAAAGAGCCCTAGCAACAGGGTGGTCCATAGCACGTTGAGCCGAAGTTGAGGTCTGTGGGCGTGATGCTCGAGTGCGTCCCGGAGACCAACTACCGAGTTCATGTACGAACTAAGAGCAAATTGATAGCTTTCGTGCTGTGACGGCCCGTCAAAAGATTGCAGTTTAACGGCCTCCATAGCACCGAGTGACAGAACGGCATTCTTGAGATAGCCTCCAGAAGTGGAGCGTTGCATGAGCTCCTGAATATCCACAGAAGGTTTCCCCTGACAGCTGAAGTTGTTCTTGCGCAGGAAGACATCGAAGTAGTAGAAGTAAAAGAGAGCAGGGTCGGAACGGGGTGTTTTGGTCAGCTGCAGGCGGCCAGTCGGTCTCGCCTGAATTGTCGTTGCATAGCTCGCAACGGTTTTCTGCTTTCCCTTGTCGACCAAGATGGGCACAATGCCGGTCTTCTGACGAGGGTAGCTGCAGAATGCACCCTTTTTTTCACAGTTGCTGCATGGAAGAGTGCCAGAACACTGCAGATGGACGCCGGTCAGTCGGGATGTGTTGGATGGTGCAAGCCAGGGATGGATGTGGATCGGACCTTGAGGTGGCTGGACGAGCAGAGATCGCAGCGAAACCGCTTTTTGCGGTGATCAAAGGGTCCGACAGGCATCTCTGCAAGCTATTCGACGTCTCGTGCCGTCATTGAGAGGAATGGGTTGATTCCAAGACGGAATTTGAGAGAGAAGCGTTGGAGGCTGAGTCGGGCTCAAGCTCGAAACAGCAGCGATGGGACGAAATGAAGGGCGAAGATGACCAAACCCAAAAAGGAAATATTCGAGCGACGCTAGTGTTGATGTGCTTGCACTGGCCAATGGCGTAGCCTCGCATCTTAGGGTAACGGGGGCTCGGTATTACCATCTGTCAGCTTCTACTTCAGCTCTTCATCAACAGAATGCGGACAACATAGCCTCTCGACACAGACCACGGAGTCAAATGACCCGGGCCCGTGGCTTCAAAACCTCTCGCTCAATGGTATCCAGATTAGGAATGGCGCGCCGGCGTTATTTTCTGCCTTGTGCAGATCGCGATGGACTTTGTAGAGTTGAATCTGTCCAAGTACCGCCCGCGCCTTCAACATCAAAGCCGAACATCGCTAGCTATATAACCAGACTCAACGAACCAAGATGGGTTGGAATAGAACCACAGATCGCATCACTCCTCTCAATCATTCATTCTTTATCCCAATAACAACTTTCCGCTTCCACCATAATGCGCTCCTTTGCTCTCTTCCTCTCCCTGATGGCCGGCGTGGGCGCCCTTTCGCTCCCCGACCCCAGCGGACCGTACCCCGTCGCAATGCGAGTTCAGCCCATGACCGACAAGAGCCGGATAGATCCGTACTCCCCCAAGGGCCATAAGCACAAAAGACAAGTTCTCACTTCTCTCTTTTGGCCAATCGACGAGTCAAAGACCTGCACGACGAAGCAGGTGGCTTACATGCCTCCCGCCACGGCAGAGGTGTACGGCACCCAGGCCAGCGCCATGGGTCTCAGCAACGACACGTTTTCTACACTCACGCTTGGTGTCTGTGATATCTCAAGCCTCAAGGGATGCACCAGCCACTCTAAAAGCCCGCGGTATCCTCTCGCCGTCTTCTCGCCCGGAGGTGGGAACTCTCGACTCCTGTACGGTCTCATGGCCAGGTCCCTTGCGAGCCAGGGGTACGTCGTCATTACCGTCGACCATCCTTACGACGCCACACTTGTCGAATTCCCAGATGGCACTATAATTGAAAGCGCAGACATCCCGGAAGAGGGGGCTGCTCTTGTAAAGCTGACAAAGGTACGGACCTTCTGCTTCAAGCCATAAACTAAACTAACCGATATTCATTAGGTTCGAGCAGATGACTTATCCTTTGTTGTCTCTCAGCTCGAAGAGGCTTCCCCTCAGTCTTCTGTTCTCAAAGGGCTTCCTGGAAAGATCGACTTTGGAAGAATCGTCGTGTTTGGACAATCGCTCGGAGGTTCCAGCGCAGCCGTGGCAATGCTCTCCGACTCGAGATTCCTCGGAGGCGTCAACCTAGACGGACGATTTGTTGAGCCCGCTCTATCCGAAGGCCCAAAGAACCCTTTCCTCATGGTTGGCCGTCCGGATCATCGCGCCGAGGATGCGACCTGGGCTAAGTTCTGGAAGAACCTGCGCGGTCCCAAGGCGGAAATCGAGGTCGCGGGGACACTTCACGGGTCTTTTACTGACTTGCCGGCCATCATTGGTGTGTTGGGTCTTCCTGATGCGGCAAAGTCTCAGCTGGCCGCTTTGATCGGTACCATCGATGGAAAGAGACTTGACAAGGTTTTGTCTAAGACGTTGGCTTCATTCTTCACTTATGTCTTCGAGGATACCGCTAAGCCATTTCTCCGTGCCGTCAAGACATTCTCCGAGTTGTCGATCGTCAACAGCAAACTGTCTAACAAGAGCAGCACTTGATAGCTTCTTTGCGGCGGGAGAATTTTGGACACATATTCATCTTCATTTATAGCCCTATCCTGCTTGCACGTAGGCCAGGGTTGGACAACATTAAGTAACTGATATAGATTTAGACTCTTGTTTAATTGAAATTTCCTTGATTGCACTCGGACAAACGAAACCTTTCTCAACCCGCGCGTTGCGTTGCCATGTCCTTGCAGTGACCGTGCCGTTCTGAGGATTGAGGATAATTTTCGGGACTGAGGATGCCTCAACCACTGGGTTATTAATCAGTACTAGCCACCTTTTGTTGTTTGTTATTCAACATTGTACTACCAAAGTTTTGAACATATATTGAGCGCATTTGACGACTCTCATCGGCTTGTCATTTTCGTCACTTACTCCGGTGTGTTGTCTTCCTCCCTCGTATCACATACCCTACAGCCACGCAACATCAGCAAAAGAATGCCTTCCCCTATGCCATATCATCCTGCGGATGGACTAGGAAGGTGACAGTAAGAAAAACAGCAAATGACTGCAGACTCCGGCTTCGGGGCGGAAGTGGGATGACCGTGGCACCATGCCCGAGCCCTGGAAAACGGGTGGCAAGGGGAGGCGGTGGGTAAAGCCCTTGATAAACGCAACCGGCCCGGCCCGGCAAGAAATTAAAAATCAAGTACAGGAGAAGCAGCAAGGGAAAGAAGACGTATTTATCGCCCTATGGACCGAAATATAGACCGAAAGCTGTCACGGTCAGCCGACGACGACTGGTGTTCGCCGGTGAGCAAGTCACAAGTCACGTGCACTGCGATATTTTCTGAGTCATCGACCGACACCCCGCCAAAGCATCGGACCCCTCCAAAATCTTGGCGGGCAGTTTTGGGACACAATAATAACCCTACAAACTCGCACTTTGAACGCGGGGCAGACGAAGAAGATCACGACCACGACTACGAGTACGACGGCGCTTTGAGAAACAGACCCAGACCAAGACACAGACCAAGATCCAGCTGCAGATTCACCAACCATGGCCAGCTTCGACGCCGAGGCCCTGGCCCCCGTGCTCGCCACCGCCGACTTCAAGTCCATCGAGCCTCACCTCGCCCAGCTCGACAAGTTCCTGACGCTGCGTACCTATCTCGGCGGCTACAGCCTCAGCCCCGCCGACGAGCTGGTGTGGACGGCCGTGCGCTCCAACAAGATCGCCGTCGGCCTCGTCCGCAAGGGCAGCTTCCTCAATGCCGCCCGCTGGTTCAAGTACATCGAGGATGCCCACCCCGAGATCAAGGAGAAGGCCGCCCCCAAGAAGGCCAAGGGCGGTGCCAACTACAACATTGGCCTGTCCGACACCACCAATGGCGTCGTCACACGTTTCCCTCCGGAACCTTCGTAAGTGCAGCTCACCATGGTCGGTTGCGTCTCCGCTAACTCGACACCCAAGTGGCTACCTTCATATCGGTCACGCCAAGGCCGCTCTGCTCAACGACTACTTCGCCAAGCAGGCCCCCGATGGCAAGCTTCTGGTTCGATTCGACGATACCAACCCTACCAAGGAGAAGCAGGAGTTTGAGGACTCCATCCTTCACGACCTGGAGCTGATGGACATCAAGTACGTCTCCGTCACCCACACCAGCGACTACTTCCAGCAGCTCTACGACATCGCCGAGCAGATGATCCGCGACGGCGGTGCCTACGCCGACGACACCAACCAGGAGATCCAAAGTGCCGACCGCAAGAACCGTCTCCCCAGCAAGTGTCGCGACCGTCCCGCCGAGGAGAGCTTGGCCATGTTCCGCGAGATGAAGGCGGGAACTGAGCTCGGTCGCAAGCACTGCATTCGAGCCCGCATTGCCTTTGACTCCAACAACGGCTCCATGCGAGACCCCGTCATCTACCGATTCCCCAACTTTAAGGACAAGGAGCCCGCGCCTCACCACCGCACCGGATGGACCTGGAACATCTACCCTACCTACGACTTTGCGTGCCCCGTCGTCGACAGTCTCGAGGGTGTCACTCACGCGCTGCGCACTACCGAGTACGCCGACCGAAACGAGCAGTACCACTGGTTCCTCGAGAACCTGAAGCTGCGCAAGGTGAACCTGTGGGAGTTTGCCCGCATCAACTTTATCCGAACTTTCCTCTCCAAGCGAAAGCTCACCAAGGTCGTCGAGACGGGCCGCGTTACTGGCTGGGATGACCCCCGACTGCCTACCGTTCGCGGCATCCTGCGCCGTGGTTTGACCGTGGCTGCTCTTCGTGAGTTCATGTTGAAGCAAGGGCCCAGCCGAAACATTGTCACCATGGACTGGACCACCATCTGGTCTATCAACAAGCGAGTGATTGACCCCATTGTACCCCGATTTATGGCCGTCGACAAGAAGGACGCCGTGGCCGTGACGGTTGTTGGAGGACCCGAGGCATCGTACAAGGAGGAGCGACCCAAGCACGCCAAGAACCCCGATGTCGGCACCAAGCTGGTGACGTTTGGAAATAAGCTCATAATCGACCAGGCTGACGTTGCGTCGTTTGCTGATAACGAGGAGATTACGCTGATGAGCTGGGGCAACGCCATTGTGCGGGGCCTGGACAAGACGGTCAGCCCCATCAAGGAGCTCAAGCTGGAGCTGAACCTCAAGGGAGACTTCAAGACGACGGACAAGAAGATTACGTGGTTGTCGTCGGACGAGGGCAACCTCGTGGAGGCGGAGCTGTGGGACTTTGGCTACCTCATCACCAAGGACACGCTGGAGAAGGATGACGAGCTCGACGACTACCTGACGCCCGTCACGGCCACAATGACCGAGGCGCTTTGCGACGCCAGCGTGGGAGAGCTGAAGGAGGGCGAGTTTCTCCAACTCGAGCGCAAGGGTTACTTCCGCGTGGACAAGGCGCTCGGCCAAGGACCCGAGGGACGGGCAGTTCTGTTCAAGGTGCCGACGGGTGGTAACAAGTGAGGGGGCTGAATAGAGGAGGGAGATGGTCTGATGAGTTGACGATTGCCATGTTCGATAGAGTAACGAAGACGGATGAGGCTTAAGGAGCAGGGAAGAAAATAGAACCGTACTCGTTTGTCCCTGTGTTCTCTCGGTGGTCAATTGACCGTGTTGAGATCAGCTCTGCCCAGGCTCGGGCACTACCAAAGTGCCCTGGTGGCTCCTGCAATACGAGGCGGCTTCGATGACAAGCCGAGAAGAAACTTGGGAGGTTGGGAGGCTACTAGTCCAGCGTGGAACTTCGTACTGCTGGCGCTACTGAATTGGGCGTCTCGTTTGCCTAATTTAGAGTCGCTGTCGGACAATGCTGTTCCCTGAGCCGAGGCCGGAATACGGGGTCACACAGACGACAGACAGTAACCCATTAACTAGGAAGCGAGACAAAATGACTCTATGATCGCGCTTGGTGCCTGCAGGGGGAAATGCACTAAGATCGGATCGTCATCGCCTCAATGATTCTGTCGCTGTGTCGATCGATCCATCACTGTCTTGACCCTGTCGCACGTGTGGCCAGTGGCTGCCATGACCACACCGCCGAGAAGCAACCCCAATGCACCCATCGCAGCATTACTTAGGGACCTCCTGTACGTGTAAGCTACACGAGCCAGACACTAGTAATTCAAATGGCTTTAACGACGCCTCTTGCCAACTACTTTTGGGTTTGTCCCGTCGGGGATCAACACGAGGCATTCGGAGAGATGGCACGGTGGGTCCACCCGGTGTTCTGGAAGGGACTCCGCGGAAAGGGAAGTTCCATTTTGCCTAGCAAGGTCGCAGATGACGTCGCTTCGTGCGCCCTTGCATCCAGCTCAGTGTGGCCGTCTAGCTTCAGCTCGGGCTAAGAATAGAAACATGCGCTTCCCGTCTGGACACTGTTTGCCCCCCGGCTCAAGCCGACTTGGCGGCGGCCTTGTCCATGGTTGAAGCGGTCAGCCCAGTTCCATTGGGGGTCTGGGCCTGGACCTAGAATTTTGGTCGGGGAATACGGACTGATGATTTGGTAAGGCCATGCATGGGATGGAATGGTAATGCACTCGTTGCACTGCTTGAGTTGAGAGTCCCGTGATGGGGAGTTAATGCCGCGGAGCTAGCATCAACACGACAAACCTGCATCGACGCGGATGCATTGACAGCCAGATTGGCAGCCAAAAGACTCAATTGCTCATGCTAACCCACTGACTGCTACCGACTCGGTTACCGCTACACAGCAATATCCATCTTGCTACCCTATTTGCCACGTCTAAAGACCGTCTGAGCTGAGCTGGGCACCGCACTACCGCGACTTGACCCACCGAATCTGCGGGGTTGACTTGGGTCTTCCCGAACTTGGCTTCCTCGGCAACGACACCCGACGTAGCGTGAGCAGTGGGAATACGAGGCTGCTGACATGATGGTTGGGCAGGCCGTGGTAATCGGATGGGTACTTTTTCCTCTGGCCGAAGCCAAATCTGGCGCAAATACTGGTTCGCCTTGACTGCTTCCAGCCTACGGCAACTGCAATCCTTTTTTAGCATGCGAGTTCCTAGCGATGGCCCGCCCGGGGCCGCCGGCGCTGACTGGCTATGGGCCGCAGGCGTCTCGACTGATGCAGTGGAAGAATACGAGATTCAGCAGTTCGCCGATGACCTCGTGCTGCCATGCCCAGAGACAGCGGCGAGATGGACGTGGTAAGACAGGCGGACTGACAGAGCTGTGGTTAGGGCGGGCTGGTAAGCGGAGCGGAGACCGGGGCGTTGTGGGGCTGTGTCGGTCCATGCCGTGAGCCCGAGACGAGACGCCGTTGACGGATGGGTGATGGATCGTCCCCAGTATTGTCTTTCTTGCCATCTCAGTCTGGATCACTGAGCTACTTAGACTCCGAAAGGTATATATAGAGCAGTTGCATTCCTTTCCATCAGTCACTCTTCTCATCATCACACTCATCCACACACTCACACAACACTTCATCTACACTCCTCAACAAACACACGCAACACCCTCTTCTCTCCACCACCAACAACAAGAACAACCGCCAACATGCAGTTCTCCGCCGCCTTCCTCGCCGCCATCCTCTCGGCCACCACCCTCGCGGCCCCCGCGCCCGCCGAGAAGGCCGTCTCCATGATGGCCGCCACGCCCCAGTGGACCATCCAGGGCCTCAACCGCAAGTGCGACACGGCGGACAAGACATGCACCTGGAACTTCGGCATCAAGACGGGCACCGGCGCCGCCACCGCCTGCAAGTACGTCGTCAAGAGCACCTCGGCCACGCCCAAGGCCTCGCGCTCCAACGGCGGGCCCGCCAAGTGCGGCGACTTCACCGTCACCTCGGGCTGGAGCGGCCAGTTCGGCGCCGGAAACGGCTTCACCACCCTGTCCGTCGTCAGCAACAGCAAGAAGCAGATTGTCTGGCCCGCCTACACCGACAAGCAGCTCGCTGGTGGCAAGACCGTCAAGCCCGACCAGGCCTACGCTCCCGCTTCTCTCCCCAAATAAGCGACTACACTCACGAATCGACTATCATGACGGATGCATGGGAGAATCTGATTGGCGGCATTACTATTGAATAGCAAAGGGGGGCATAATCGGGTGGCTGTATATAATTTGATAATACGAATCTACTCTTCTCGGAACCGGGTTTCTCAATCTGGGATAGCAATACATCCGAGTCATTTAACAAAGTTCCTATTCCATTCTCGATCAAGTAGTTGGAGATAAAAACTCAAGTCTATCCCTCTGATAAGCCCTGAGAAGAACCAAGCAGGGTCACTAACCTCAACTACTTGAAGCACGAGAGCGTCGACAAATTAGCAAGCGGGCTGAAAGCTTCTTGCTCGCAGATGATAGCGCTTGACCAGGAACTTGGTCCTCTGACGTCCAGATGATGGGTGTAATAACTTCAAGTCTAACGAACTTCTGTATTTCTCAATAGCTATTTGACAAGGTAGAGGTTTTAAAACGTCATCTTATAGCCTCTCTCAGATTAATCGAGAATATCAGCAGTTTATACCGGCTCCGACTCATCCACGGGCTTGGCGAGTGTGAATTAGACGATGTTATCAAGATTAATACCGCAAACATTACGTAACTAAGTCATTGTAGGGTCTGTGGATGAGAGAATTCATAGAAAATAAGCTCAAGTTGTCAGTTCGGCTTGGTTTTTCTGTGCGTGATGATGAGGGGATTGGCCGAGCAAGCTTCCTCACACCAACATCCCTACTAGATGCCTCTACATGGTCGATGACTGTCAACTACCCGCGTGGGTTACGGTGAAAATTGATCTCGTTGCATCAGCCCAATCCTTTGCGAAAGCTCAGTTCTCTGGAAGCGTATTCAGGCCATTTGCTGGGAAACGCGAGCCGCTCAGCTGACAATCACACAGCTACATCTCAGCCTGGAATGTATTTGATCAGACCAAAAAAAGACTGTACCTCTACAGGTCAAGCGTATGATGTTGAGTTCCTTCTGCGCGGGCTCCATCAGTGCTTTTCTGTGAATCTCTTCAAGTTAACTAGGGGTTACGCTTCGTGCAACTACTTCTAAATGATCGCTACTAATATCTGAACCTAGCTTTCGGGGTTATTCTAGCGATGGAAAGGCGAAAGATGGTACAGAAACTCGCAACGTTTATGGTACTTGATCTGTTTTTAGGAGGTTGGCAACAATACAAAGAATGTGGACGGATTTCGACCCGGTGACACCGTCACCGTCTATCTAGACTCGATTCTTCTGCGACTTCCGCCCCAAATGAGCACGCTGGAGACAGGTTACTGCTATTGCCTAGAGACGAAAGGTCATTGTACTCGTTGAGCTCTTGAGAAGAGGAGAAATTTGATGGAGATACTGAATTTAGGCAAGAGCTAAAAGATGAGTTCAAGACTGACACAAATTCCCACATCGAGGAGTACAGTGTAAAACTCGCCGAGTTTGATGGTGAAGAGGGGGGGCCAGTCAGTCTCATTTTCGTCTTGCTCGTCTTTTATGGCGTTGGCATCTGGAGAATAGACTGAGCGGCTCTGAAGATCAATACTTGGGGGCGCACCTAAACCTTTCGCCTTGGCCTTTTGCCGTCTCATTTTTAGTTTGAGCTCAGCGGTGCGCGTCTCCTTACTGGCGTCGGCGTGAGGGAGACTGAGAGTGTTATTTTCCCGGTGCAGATGACGTGCTTGCGACCTGTCGCTCTGAATAAGGCGTTGCCCAAGATGGCTGTCAGTCTCAGGTCGGGTGGGCGGTACGGATGCTGCAGCTGTTGTGGCTTCCAGGTAAAATACAAGCAAGCTCATCATCTCCGAGTTCGTGAGCTACACAATTGTTAAAGACTACTTATAGTGATGATCTTCCTTCGCTGAGAAGCTCAGAAAGATGGAAGGAAGGAATAGCGGTCTAGCTAGGTCAACCCCACGGAGATGACGATGGCTGCTTTAGCAGTTCGTTGCTGTCTTCTATTGCTGCTGCGTAGAGTTGTACTCATTGACGTGCAAACGCCAGAAAAGAGATTGATTTGAAGCAAGAATCGTGTTTGATCTGTCCGAATACGTGCGAAGAAGTATATAACGTACAGACAAGAGCCCCTCAAAAGAAGCCAAGACTGCCAAGACGCAGCGCCTCCTTGGTAAATAAAAACGAATCAGGTATTGCCCCGGGGAGGAAATGCCATGCCACTCTTGGCCAAACCCAGGAGAAATTTACCCATGTATCGTCGAACTCCAGACGGAGACCTAGTGCTCAAATCCCCAACGTGAAGGGTTTCTAGCCAACTCGCAGTCGCAGTCGCGGTCGCACACCTACCCCCGTTTCAGAGGAATAAGGTAAAATTTAAGCATATCCGGGCCCCCTTTTGTCGCGCATTTGTCCCCCCGTGGCACTTGTGAAGCTGTGCCCGCAGTGGTGCCGTCCTGTCGCTAGCCGGGTGCGTTTTCGGCGTGTCGCGGACTGAAGCTACGCGTCTCTGTGTTTGATCCAGGGGGGAGATGGAAGTTCCAAGGATGCCCAGGGGCTTTTACAGGGGAGCTCCGAGGGCGCAATTAAAGTTAAGTTTAGCGCCCTTGCTTCCGGGGGAAGCGTAAATGAGATAAAGATGCGGACCGGCCATCCATTCGACGAGGGCCTTGTCCGGAGTCCTCGGGGAGAATTGCACTGTAGATTCAGGACTACATACCCGACTTCGCCCCGTTGGTCAGAAGCAGGTATCCATCTCGTGCTTGATGGCCCAGTGCTTGGCAAGGGGGTTGAGCCAAGGTTGTCAACCTCATCTCGTGCCTCATTCCAAGCCCCTGCAGGCTAGCCTCCCTGCCTTTCAGCCCCGTCGCGGGAGGATTCGTGCGGTTCTTCAGCTTGAAGAAGCCATAAAGCTACACATACGGATGCAGGTTTAGATACAAAGACAAACAAAATCATCGCTTTCCCGTCTCCAATTCTCCGGGCTGTGCTCTCGGATCTTGGCGAGTCATGGCGCGTCGACGAGCTAGTCCATCCACCCCCACATCTCAATCCTCGCGATTGTCTCCCTGACTCCGGGACTCTCCCTGACATTTCTCTAAAATGCACGCTGTGTGACTTGTACAGACTAGCCTACACGCGTAAGTACAACCACTAAATGAAGATGAATAAGGTCGGGATGCATACGCGTAACCCACCCTTTCCCGCCTCTCCCGGAGCACCCGGTGGCCCGGACGATACCCCTCCCGGGTTCTTTTCCCTCCGACTCCCTGACTGTACGTGGTTTGCTCTCTGTTCCGGCCTCCGCGTTTCGGCATGGGCCCAGCGATGATCATGCACTGCAGTTCCAACTACCAATACTCCGTACATACTCCACGGATAACTCCCTGCCTGCCATTCACCGCAAGCCAATTTCCCCAGGCCGCCAAGCTGGCAACCCGTTACGTGGCTTTGCCCGTCGCTTGTTGCCAAGACTTGGCCATGTCTTGGCCTCCCTGCTTCGCCCACCAGCCCAGCGACCGGCCACCGCTTTGGCTTTCCCTGCTAGTCATTGTATATGTCTTGGCCTCCGTCAACCATCGCGCCGCTACGCTACGGGCCTTCGCATAAACCCGCCGTCGCTGTTCTTCTTGATGCCAACTGCTGGCTCAGACTGCCAAGCGCCTGCCAAGCAACTGGCACTGGGCATGCACTGCCCCGATGCCCAGGAGCTTGGCTCCTACCAAGGAGTAGTTTACTGGCGACGGCGTCGTCGACGCTGTTTGGCCAAGCCTTTGCGCACTTGTTGAAAGACCCGGGGCTCCCGTTTCATTTTCTTGGATGTCTTTTGCTCGTGATCTGAGGCTTCATCTTCTGCTTCTGTCGTTCCTCGCCTCGCCTTGCCCACCGCCTTCTCTGTGATTTTATGAAATCGTTGTCGGTTTGGGTTCGAACCAACACTTTTACTTCCTTTCTCGTCTTGGTCTCATGGGGGCGATCCTGTTTAGTGTTTAATTCATTCTCTCATTCACCCAGTTCCTCTCACCGAGCCCCTGCCTTTCGCCGCGTTACAAGTACAGTCTTTTTCTAGTCTAGTCCTTCCTTCATTTGCTCTTTCTCAGCTTCGATATGCGCTCGCCCAGTTCGGCTGTCCTGGCCCAGGCTGGACTCATATTGGGAGGTTTATTCGTGCAGTCCGCCGAAGCCCAGTACTACAAGATCAGCACCAAAGGTACATCCATTGATGACATTTACAACTGGCTATCACGCATGCTCACAACGTTTAGATGAAATTCGCGACTCTGCTCGAACCCTCGCCTACGACCTTATGCTTCAGTACGATGGAAACCAGACCGGCATGATTCCCGGCATTCTACCTGGGCCGCCCACCGAATACAAGGGCGACTATTACTGGTGGGAAGGTGGAGCGATGATGGGAACTTACGTCGGTACGTCACCGTCAAACATACCTGCTTCCATCCAAAGAAATGATCACTAAATGGGAACAGATTATTGGAAGTTGACGGGCGACACAAGCTACAACGACGTTGTTATGGAAGGCATGCTGCATCAAACCGGCGAAAACGCCGACTACATGCCTCTCAACCACACAGCATCTCTAGGAAACGACGACCAAGGCTTCTGGGGCATGTCAGCTATGCTTGCTGCTGAAAATAAGTTCCCCAACCCTCCCAGCGATAAATTCCAGTGGTTGGCACTAGCACAAGGTGTCTGGACGACTCAGGCGAGCCCGACGAGACACGACAAGAATTGCGGAGGAGGTTTGAGGTGGCAGGTTCCATTTTCCAACGCCGGATACAACTACAAGAACAGTGGGTTCTCCTAGTTTTCCGCAGAGGATGCAACTAACTCGCTTCTACAGCCATCGCGAATGGGTGCTTCTTCAATCTCGGTGCCCGCCTGGCTAGATACACCGGGAACTCAACATACGCTGACTGGGCCGAGAAGACTTGGGATTGGCTTTGGGATGTCAACTACATCGACAACGACACTTGGCAGGTCTACGATGGCGGCCATGTCGAGCACAACTGCACCGACGTCAACAAGGCCACCTTCTCCTACAACGCCGCCATCCTACTCCACGGCTCGGCGTTTATGTACAACTACGTCAGTGAAGCTCTGCTCTTACACTGTTGATATCAGCTAACGTCTTTACAGACCGACGGCTCCGAAGTTTGGGGAAACCGCGTCGACAAGCTCCTCGAATCTTTGCTCAAGAACTTCTTCCCCAAGGACATTGCCTACGAGGTCCCCTGCGAAGGCCGTCAGGGCGCCTGCTCAACCGACATGCTCTCGTTCAAGGGATACGTTCACCGATGGCTCGCAGTTGTAACGCAGGTTGCTCCTCAGACCAAGGACAAGATCCTTCCCGTCCTCGAGAAATCCGCCCTGGCTGCCGTCAACCAATGCACCGGTGGCGAATCCGGTCGCGTGTGCGGGTTCTACTGGGGCTCAGGGGAGTTCGTCGACCCAGCCGTCGACGAAACCAGCGGTGCGGGCGAGCAGATGAATGTGTTGGCGGCTGTATCCAGTCTTCTGATCGAGGACGCAGCGCCGCCTGTAACGAACAAGACGGGAGGCATTTCTAAGGGCAACCCGAACGCCGGAAAGAACAGTCATGATATCCCCGAGCCGCGTCCCATCACTACGGGAGATAGAGCTGGAGCGGGTATTCTGACCTTCCTGGTTCTCGGAGGTGCGGTCGGTGCCTTTATATGGATGACAGCGTTTGACTAAGCGAATCTTGGCGTCTGGTTGGAGTTCAATGATGGGGGTTAGAAGGCGTTTTTCACAGCGGAAATGGATCGATACGTCGAGACCATGGAGGATTTATAGTCCCAACATTTAGCTTATTTTATTACCACAGCGGGATGGATTTCCAGTGGTCTGTACAAAGAAATCACAACCATCTCAAATTCACAGTCTTACGAAAGGTCTGCCACATTAGGATATGTCTAATGCAAAAACTGTTTCATTTATCTACTTCGAAAGATAATACCTTTTCGTAACTTTTATTTAGCGACCGATCATTTCTGGACACTTAGCGGTGAAATAAATCAGACCCTTGTCTCGCAATTCGATTGAACTCCCACTCCACCATTTTCCCGTTACTCCATCTCGATGTTCACAAACTAGGGATAGTACTCTCTTCTATTGTCTCAATTCTTACCCTTTGAGCGTTTGCAGCCTCACCTCTCCACGTTGGGGTTCTGCAAATGGAGCTAAGCTTAGGCTATTCAAACAGTCAATTAGTGCTGTGACTTTCTATGTCAAGGTACTCACGAACTCACAAGGATCACATATCTATGACCAGTAAGTTCTCACGGCATCAAAGTCAGGGAGTTCCTCGTCTGTCGTATTCCCTTCGTTTGAAGCAGGGGATTCATTTGATGCGTCGACAACAACCTGAAGTGGCACAACCAGATCGACCGTCACATTGCCGATACTCAAACTCAGGTACACGCTATAAGTTCGGGAGAGGAGACAGGTATGGAAGGTCGGTAAGAAGGTATTGTCAGACGTGGGTAGATCGAAAGGTAGGTGCAAAGTCGTTGTATGGAATATGGGTGAGGCTCTCGTGCCTTCTGAGTCATTCAATGATCGGAGATCAACGTGCTGTGTCCATGGCTCGCTGTGTGTAAACTTTGTTTGGAGGCGAACAGTGTGTGGATACGCCCTCTGTCCATTACCTACGTTGGGTAGCACTTTGGTGGCTTGAGCGTTGAACCACGTGTTTGCCTTGATACTCATAGATACAGAGTTGACGATTGGCGGGATAACATGGATAGCGGATGGCTCAAAAGTCAAGCTAACCTGAACCGAGGATTCATTCAATCTGCGCCCAACCGCATCGAGGCGAACCACCGAAGCCTGTGTTGCCACAGCTTTGATCTGTCCAAGAGCTTGAGAGGATAACCTTTTGCGGATCGGCTTGCTAGTTTCGAGTGTGTATAACTTATCAAAGTCGGTGATGCTTAAAGGTGGATCCTCAGGACCAGACGTCAGAAGCCTTACGTTCTTGCTGGTTTCCAAAGCATTGAAGGGAGGGTATCCGGATGTAGACCTCTTGAGTACAGTTGCCTCAATCGTGTATTCGATATTGACCATCTTGAATGACATGTCGTCTTTATCCCAGTCTCCCATGGTGGGTGGCAAACGCGTGTGGAGTTCACGTACTGTATCTGACTCCACAGGATGGGAGCAAGCAGCCAGGGTGAGATGTTTTGGGATGATGAACTTGAACGGGATAGTGAAAGTCGTGCCAGATGTGAAGACTTTCGGCGAAGGGTAGGCGGATTCTGGGATGGGCATTTCCAACTTGAGGAAATTGTGGGTGGTAACGGAGGCGACTGCTATATCTTGGTTGCAGACTTTGGACTTTCCGCTGAAAACAATCTGGATGCTGTCGAAAGGTACATGTCTGGACGTGTTGATAACCAGATTCCCGGAAACTAGGGAGCCGGTTCCGTAAACCTTGGAGTTGTAGTGATGGCGAAGAACGATTTCGAGCTCCGGGTTCCTCCACGAGTTGGCAAAGTTTAGTAAGGAATTCATGCTCTCGTGGAGGCTGGCTTCGTTGTGCTCTGTCGTTCGCTGTTGGAGGAAGTTGAATATGCATCGGTAAGACCAAGTCCTGTGAACTGTCAATGCTCGATACTTTAGCTTCTGGGTAACTCTGAAGAACTAAAGTACAGCAACTGCGGACGTTGACTCTGGTTGGATAGTATCGACATGACTAATTATGGCGTCATTTAATGTGAATCACCACGCCCTTCGTTGACGTGGTCAGCACTCAGCACCGAGTATCGGCAAGCGGCGTACTTCTTCCATAACTCCGATGACCCCCATTTCCAGTAGATCCGGAGTGATCTAGAAGACCCACCCTGTAACCTGTCAAAATTGGCGTTCCGAAGGCTGACAGTTGTACCCCGTATTAAGCAGATGGGCTCCGAGCACGCAATGGCTTCCATGTCTACCACTCTACCTTGCTGGCTCTCAAGACAAACTTGGCCCCTCCACCGGCATCTTCCAGCGAATGCTGGTAGGATCCGACCCAAAAGCAAGTCAGTCATACTACACCGACCAGCTCCGACGCCCTTCGACATCCCCTAAGCCTAAGATGGACTGGCTGTCGACGTAAGGCGCGAGACTAGTGCCATAATCGCGGAATGAGGCGGAATGAGGTGAGATATTGCACGACGCGCGTAATCGGTAATTGTCACAGTTTGGTCGGGTGAAGATGACCCGAACTTCAGCCAATGAGCAAATCTTTGTTCAGTTCTGTTGTTCCGGTATATGTTAGAAATGCATGTAGCCTCAGTGTCCCTGGTGGATCTAGATCGCATTTCCAGCGGATAAAAAGATTCTTGTCGTTCCATGTCATATCTGATACAACTCCCAAGCTCTGCTTACCGGAATACCTTCTAAGCAAATTGCACACAAGCGATACGCTAAGTGCCTCGCCTCGCTACTCGATTGACCAGGGATGGAGTCACCCACGCTGTCCATAAGCTAGCCAACCCTCCCCCTGGATTCGGAACAATCGCGATCTGGCCTAGTTTGACAAATGCTGGTCAAATATTTTATGGATGGAGATTTTTGAACTGCTCAATTGTACTAAAACTCTGATGCTGTACTGTCAACAGAATGTAAGTGCTATTAGACCCCCTCAGCAGTCAAAGAAGCCGGCAGCCAACGATAAATACCCTGCGTGTTTTATCTTGTCTAGTTTGAGAACTAGAGATACATTCAAACTAGAGCCTTGAGGAAAATAAATCCTTGTTTTTGCAGCCCAAGTGTTCAGCTCGTGAAAGACTTGACGTTTCTTTGCCTAGCCCAAAGCTAGTTCTTTCTCAGCTAGTTCGGACTGATACCAACTTTGCATTCTAATTTCCAAGATCCCCGCTAACAAATACGACTAGTACAGCAGCATAGCTGGTACATTTAGCAAAAGGGTCTTTCAACTGGTCTATTCCCACAGTTTTACTCACGCCGCAGTAGATCCAAACACTTCTGCTCGCCTTGCGTTGGTCAATAATCCTACACTGGTTGCGAATATGATGGTGAACAGAGCAATCAAGCCCAGTTTCGAGTCGTCCGACTTTGTCTTATACAGGACAAGGGTGGCGCCGATTAGCAGCAATGCTGCGACTACTGTCGTCAGATATGAGACAAAAGCCGATATCTTCTTGCCTGATGCATAGTCAATTAAAGAGCCCGGCTTGGTTCCGCGTCCAGGAGTGTCTTCTTCCTAATACTTGCTATAAGCTCAGCACAGCAGATACCCAGGTTCAGATTGTTCTCACCTTGAACAAGAAGCCGAAATAGTCTTGTGCAAACATTGTCAACCTGTCTGGAGGTTCTGTCGTATGTAAAACCACCAAGTCGTCAGAATCTTCGTATAGATCAGAGCTATGCCCACCAAGCATCGGCCATTCTTTACTGTCTTCGGGTCTTCCGTGAAAGAAGTTGATTCGGAATGCTTTCAACGTTTTCCTGTCTGGCGGCGGTATGGAAGTAATAGTGCTTTCAAATAGCATAGCTTCTCCTAGATAACCCTTAGCATCGTTCTGGTAGCGGCTCGGGGTTCGTACTGTAATCCTTCAGTGTTGACCTGATTTGTTCCAGTAACTTCATTCGACCTGAGTCCTTTGTATGTCTTGCTTTGTAATCTTCCCAGTTTCTCAAGGACGGCAACGCCTCCCTGTTCTCCTGGTCTTTGCGATCGTATCCGTCGAGTCTTACTTCCAGCTCTGCAAGTTCGCTTTGCAGTACGAGCAAGTTCCTAACTGCTAAGCGGTTGAACCTTTTAAATATCGCAGATGTTCCATCTCTGTCGCTTGAAATAAAGTGAGCGAGAGATGGAAAGCCGTCCACGTAGAATGTTGGCCTTTCCGCTTCCATGACTTTGCAAGCACTAGTTCCGAAAACCTCGCGGAGTCGCTGACCGTTACTTTTCTGAAGGGAGTTTGGGTCCCGAGTGTTTCGTAATTTACATCACTCGGATGACTCACCCAAGTACTTAGGGAGGCTTGATGTTCTTCCTGACATAACACTCATGAAGTGATGAGGCAGAGGATCAGGCTGTGTGCGACATCAAACCCCACGTGCACTCATGCATGCTTATAGAGCTGAGAGCTTAACGAGATGCCTTGCTACGTGTAGGTACTTGATTGGCAATAAATGTAAATTTGAGATGACTTCGCCTCCGCCTTTGTATTGCTTTGACTGGCTTTACCATTGGCCGGTAGCTGATTACCCTGGTTTTCACCCAGTTCCTTCAGCTTTACCTCTTTCAACCTCAAGAACGAACATCGTTGAGCTTAAAGACTTAAAGACTCAGTGGAATATTATGGCTTTGACGAGGTCATACCTCGCGAATCGCCGCTGCTGGTACCGGTTCGGCCCAGGCTGAAACCAGACCCGCTCGACGACTGGGGAAGTGACGACGAGACGAACTTCGAGGACATCGTTGGTACCGTGAGTCTCCACTATTACAAGTCCTTGGTTCAGAATCCAGTTGTGCATGGATGAAGAACTAATTCTAAGGATTTGATAGGACGCGCCATGGACCTCAGCCCTTCGAGAGCGAAAACGACCACACGGACACGATAACGACGTACAGCCGAGCCTGCGCGAGAAAAAGAACCGAGATAACGCAAGTTGGAAAGACGGTATTCTTGTGCACGAGATGGACCCTAGGCGTGGTTGGACCGTGGCAGCTGAGGCGGCACGAGAACATTTGCCATTCAAGGAATTAAATGACCCAAACATGATTGAATCTCTCAGTCTCGGACAACTCGCAAACGGTACACCCCCGGCCGCCTCGTTATTGCCCCAGACTTCAAAGGCCCAATGGTTAAGAAGACGACGAAAGCGATTTGCTCTTCCCCTATTGGTGGCTCGTCCTGCAGGGATAGCCACCGAGGTTGTGGCATGTCCGGACAGCGGTCCCGACGAAAATATCATATCTTTGGAGTTGGTAAACACTCCGGGGCTGAAGATGGAGCAGACCCGCGATGAATCAAGACAATTCTCAGTCGTCAACGGGAAGATCGTCACGGATGTCGGGCAAGTCTCTACCAGATGCAGCTTTGCTACTAGCACCCCTTCAACTACGGGTCTTGAGTGTATTCCACACGTGTTCAACACCTTGGCCGTTCCTTTGATCATGGGCGTTGAGTTCTTGCAGCCAACGGAGACCTTGAGCAAGCATAGAGATCGGCTTGTTGAGCAACTTATTCCTTCAATGCAGACACTACGAGTGAACAGCGTGGGAAGACCTAAACGAAGCTTTATCTGCCAGCTTGACACCTACGTGGGTTGTGCTACCGTCGATACTGGATCAGATATGGATCTCGTTAGTCCCACATTTATAGCATCGACAGCTTACAAGATTGAGCCTGCATTTGAGCAAGTCGAGTTTGCCGACTGTAGCGTCGCCTACACTACTGGTGTCGTCAAGGCTTCGTTTGTTGTGAGAAAGGTCAGTTCCGTAGGATTTTATCCACGCGGAAAAGCAGTTGATCTCGATCTTTTCGTACTGGACAACCTCAACGCGGACATCCTTGTTGGCCGAGACACCATTGAGGCCTTGGATATCTTCAACATACACAATGAATCGCTCATTCCCAGCATTGCGCGGCTAGGAGAATCCGACGTCAAAATCATCCGACACATTGGAAGGCTTGAGCAGGGTGTTACAAAGCTGTGGAAGAAAATCAAGAGTGGATTTAGCGGCAACCCATCCGGTAGGGCTAAATACATTCTTGGAGCGAAAGAAGTATGTGGCGCTAATTAGATATCAGATTTTGTGACTAGCGCTATGGCGCAAGTTGATCTTGATCAACGAGAAAATGCTCGACGGGAGCGCGAGCGGGCCAGAATCAGGAAGCTCTCCGGGTCAGCCAAAGAACAAGCGCAAGAACGCGAAGACGCGACTGTCCTGACTTATGAAAGAGAAAGGCAAAATCAGGCTTCACCTCCTATTGAACGAGGGGGGCCTCTTTCCCACCTCCAAATGACGCCAGGGGACGAGAGAGATTTGCCACAGTTTCCCTTTTCTTTTCCGCCCCCTCCTACTTCTGCTTCTGCTTATTCTTATAGATATAGCAGGAGTGAAACCAACGAAACGCCGGGGGCCGATGATTCCATGCCTACTACACCTACTGGCCGAAGCATTGATACCATCACCAATCCTCCGGTTGGTGCTTACGCTTGCTCTTTCAGTGGATGTACTGCTCCTGCATTCCAAACACAATGTCTCCTCAACTCTCACGCCAATGTGCACAAATCGGCGCGACTGCATCGTTGTCCAGTTACAGGATGCCCGAGGAGTGAGAGGGGGAAGGGCTTCAAGCGCAAGAATTCATTGATCAGACATAGGTTCGTAGTCCACGGGGCATCTGGCTATGTCTGTCCATTCTGCCATGGGAGAAAGCACAAGTCTTCAAGGCTGGATAAACTACAACGGTGAGTATATCAAACGAGGATTCTGTAGGAATTCGAGCTAACAACTGGCAACACTGTAGACATGTCCGTGTATGCCACGCTGACAAGGACGAAGATGGTTCGCTTCTTCACGAAGCACTGGCTCAGCGATCCGAAGGCTCGAGTACAGGATGTTAAAGGTGGCTCCAGCCGTACTGACGCTTATGGAATCTCCTGCGAGATTAAGTGCGTTCTGAGGGAATAGAGATGAGATCGTTGGCTGCAAGCCCGCAATGTGGGATCCCCGTCTCAACGCGAGATACTTCAGAAATCACTATGCACTAGACCTGCTGTTTCGACCAATCCGTTGTACAACACCAACTTTCGGAATGGCCTTTGATTCTAGACATAGGTATTCTCAACAAAGAGAGTAACAGACATATTACATCATGATCGACAGAGGACAATCCATCAATCACCATTTACCGGCCCGGGCGATGCCGAAATCTCCTCAGTTTGATTCGGTTTAACTAACCTCTCCATGCCGGATGAGCGTCTGCTTTTCCCTAACGATTTGTGAACCAGAGCAACGACCGACGCAATACTACAAGGCCTAAACGTAAGACATCACCTGTATCTGTAGTAATGATCAAGTATCACGACAGTCCAATTACGTCGTGACTTAACTTCAGTGGGAGCTCTCCATACTTTAGCCTCCATTCGTACATGTGTACTTGAGGAATTACCTAACCAACGCACAAAACGCTTTGCTTTGTCGTAGTTCGAGATGAATTGCACCTCGTATCTCATCATCACGCCTCACATCATCAGGTTCCCGCCCTCGCCTCGCCCCCTGTATCCTCGCCTACGGGGCTTCGTCCAAATCCTTGGCCATCTACATTCCTCATCGTACCTCCTCGCCGCCCGTAATACCCGCCAAATCAGGCTTGATGTACTTAGCGCGTCGGCAGCTGACCTCCGCCGGCTTTTAGGAGCCGGTGAAACGATCTCCGTCGACCTTGTCAATATCTACATCCAAGTGATCACCAAGCACAATCACCAAGTCCTGAAGCTCAACGCTATCATTTCTACCCTCCCATTCCTCTCTGCCGCCACCCAAGCCAGAATCTTGGATGATGAGAGAGCTACGATCGGACCTCGATCGAGACTCCATGGCATCCCCATCATCCCGAAGGCGAGTTACTCGAAATTTGTATCTATCATTCGCCTATTGCTATCAATTGGCAGTGTGGCAGGTGATATCTTACATGCTGATGATCTATTCTAGGATAGCATGGTCACTGGCTCATTCGGGCTGGAGACGACTTCTGGATCACTTGCTTTGAAGGGCCTCAAGACCACTGAAGTTGCCACCATTGCAACCTTGCTGGGGCAGGCTGAGTGCATCATCATTGAAAAATCTAACCTCTCTCTATGTTAATACTAGCAATACCCTTGAGCTGCAGAACATCAACTAACATGCCGGAACACCAAGGAATGGGGCAACTCGAAAGGCTTTGGTGTCACTAGTAGCTGGTCTGTCGTGGGAGGTCAAGTATGATAGCCGTCCAGGAGCATACGAGGCTTTTAAAGTCGTATGACTGGAGGACTCTCTATCACGACAACCGCAATATTAACAGGTTCTGCACAATCTGGGCAGCATATGCTTTCGGTGTTGTGAATTAGTTTTAGCTATATTGGCACTCGCACTTGCTGCTGTTCAGATCGCTGAGACATTCCAACTGTCTCAGGAGCATCCTGATGTTAAACAATACAATAAATTTCCAAATTTCTAGTAGAGAATGAACAAAAGATAATGCACGACCATCACTTTTTCCAATTACTCACATTAGTATAGTGCTATTCTTTCTATGCTATTCGCGTGCGTGAACTCATTCGATTCCATTCATTTAACACAAAGAAGAAGAACTAAGAGGTAGAAAAGAATGCACGTTTTCAGATGTTCCAATTATTCGTTTAGAATCTGAATGCTACAAGCTAAGCCTGGCATGCTTCCTCGAAGCTTGGAAGAACCTCATCACACCCCATCTGTCCTGATCCTCCTTGCATCACTATTTGCAGTGGTACCCTTAACTCCAGACTCTGTCCGCCAACATAAATGTTTAAGTGAACACAGTATGCCCGTGATATCCTGGGAGAGTGAAAAGTTGGGACAAAGGTCCGGCTTAACATGGGTAGCTCAAAAGAAACCTCCAGGCTTGTTGAATAAAAAGGAAGTGATGATGCCTCGCCATCGAGCTTGTCCTCCGTAAGATGCCCATGTTCTGTCCATGAGCCGCTGTGAGCTGAAATGATCCCTACTGAAACTCGAAATGAGAAAGGCGTCCCTGATGACCCCAAATTTGGAAATTGTTTGGCTGATTTTGCAGAGGACCAAGTATGTGAGACTACTTTGGCAGATACGTGATCGATTGGTGGTGGACAGGATTCAGGGTCTGAAGGATCGTAGACCAAGCCGACCTGAACCATAGATGCACCTGCCGTGCGTCCGTCAGCTCCGAGAAATATCGTCGCCGCGTTGGTAGCTGTAGCGTTAAGATTTCCGAGGCGTTTTGAGAATCGACCTCTTCTGATCGGTAATTTGTTGTTTAGAGCATACAATACATCCAGCTTGTCAACAGTGAGCGGGGGATCTTCCTGAGACGAAGGAATAACCATAATTGTCTTGTGGGCCTCCATCACCGCTTCAGGTGCAGACCCGGATGGAGCATTCTGAACCACCGAAGCTCTGATTTCGTATTGAACCTTGGTCATGTGGGGAGCCATATCATCCCTTTCCCACATTCCCATTGAAGGAGGTAAATGTGAGTGGTGACTAGTCAAGGACTCTGACTTCCCCGATTGATGAGACAATGCCGATGGGAGCTGATGTGGGAGTATGAAGTCAAACGGAATTGTGTATTGATGGCCGACTTCCAAAATTCCGGAACTGGGTAGAGAGTTGAGGGCGACCGGCATCTGGAGATCCAGAAATTTGTGTGATACCAGGGAAGCGGCATTGATATCTTCATGCAGAACCATTGCATTGCCGGAAAGGCAAATTCGAATCTTGTCAAAACTGGTATCTCTTTTCGGCTTGATGATCAACTCCCCCGTAATCCTAGACCCTGACGTATAGATCTTTGAAGTGTAGTGCTGATGGAGCTCAATTTCAAGGCCGTGACTCCGATGCTGGGCTTTTAGTTTTGAGCCCAGAGCCTTGATGCTCCATGGGACCACGCTGTAAGCGTGCGTTGTCCTTGCTATATTCCCTCGATGCATAATGGTACGCGGCACAGGAGGCTGGAATTGGAAGGCGGCGGGTGGTAATTGGGATAAAGAACCACCAGAGAAATCGGAACCAGCTAAGTTGGCAGATGATAATGATCTGAGAGCGATCGAGTCAAGGACCCTGGCGGATTCAGGCGGCGTCTTTAGGTGATGAAGTGTGATTATGCGAAATCGTTGGTATTGGTGTAGTACCAGTGATAAATCCAAGATTCAAAGCAAAAGAAGACGGACGTTCGCATTCTTCGGTATTTCTACGTGTCCCTGCTTCTTCACCGGCTGATCGAGGGTGATCTTGAGTCAACGCTCATGAGATAGACCCGCCAAATCTGCTCACAAGATTTGATGGCCCCACAGGCTACGCCGATACTCCGAGAGGACTACGCCGAGCACAAATTTTCTCCATGTGAGGTTAGTCTTCTACTGGATTGAATTGGTCATATTTATCATTAGTAGTCTTGGGGTATGCAGCTTTGAATGCGTATGCGTACTACGAAGATGGAATAATTCACTGAACGAAGTGGCACTTCTCTCGGCGTTTGTAGTGCAGGTCATACTTGCATAGTCTATCTGACCAAGCAAAAACCTCCTTTCAGATGTATCTTAAAACCCTAGCCCTTCAAGTAGCCTGCCAACCTCGGCGATATCTGGGAAACCTCAAAGTAAGATGAAAAACCCACTTCAAACGCCCCCTTCCGTTTCCCTCAAGCACCACGACAGCATCAAAGTTATTCAACTTGAAAAGCCGCGATTTCAGAGGCGAGCTTAGATGAATGGTGCTTTGATTCATCTAAGCATCCTCCAACTACCGCTCCCGTTTGAATCTGAGACCCCTTTTTTGGTCGGTTGCAACATGGCTTCGCTCCGCTTTGCTACTCCGACAAACTACTCCGATTCCCACTCTGCCCTGGTTCATCCTATTAACGTGTCTGGTTCTCACGCCACCTCGAAACCTCTATCAAGGGCAACACGAGCAAGGAAAGATGACGAAAATGACGCACCTTCCTAGAATCTGTCAGGCCCGAACGATTTGAATCATACCGATGGTGCTATTTTGTAGACCCCTTGCCTTTGCTGCTCTTTTCCGCCTCTGCCAGTTGTGACAGCGATGACTGTCTACGAGGACAAGGGAAATAATGTAGAAAGGATGGTGACGGCCTGGATGATATTAAGTATTAACTGTAACAAATTACATGTCGAAAATACCTATCCTTTTCTATCGCATGTTTTTGTCAAATGTCCTGCCGCCTTACACCAGAGCATGCTGCGCTAGCGTTATGTAGTAGAGTCGCCAGATACTCAGCGCTTAATCGAATGAATAACAGATCTAACCAAATCTGTGACCCCGGTACTTTATTTGGGTATAATGTCGGCCCATCGAACCTCGAAAGAGATGTAGAGCGTTTCCGACGGCATGCCCGAGGTCAGGGGTTCGCCCCATCGGCAGTCCTGCAGACTCGGGCTGCAGCAGGGTCGTATCTGATCTTCTTCTTCCTATCTTGTCGCGAAAATCATGAGATTTTGTTAGGGCTCACCAAGATCGACTAGCGTTCAGGTAGGGCGTGGTGGGCTGGGCTAGGTGGATGGGGTGTTCGATGGTCCAAGTATGCTGAAGATCTCACGTGTTAGTACGGTCTGGTCAAACGGAGAGAGTTCGCAAACCGAGAATCCGAGCACCCGAGAATCCATGCTAGCTAATACAGCAAATTCCAGGCTTTCCTTTTCGCGAAGAAGTCTCGCGTACTGGTCGGCTCGCTTTGACGAAAAGTCGTAAAGATCCTGGAATATTTGCGTATGGCCGGATCGAGTCACAGACGGAAAATTGTCGTCGTTTAGTTAGCACAAGGCTGTGACAGGATTAGGTAAAGTATGGTCGCCCACGGTGGCTGGGCTTTGGCTTTATCTAGACCATTCTGAATCTTTAACCCCTAAATCTCGCCTGTCGGCACAGCCTCGTTCTGCTCCGGTGAGGTTGTGCTGGCTTGAAATGCAAGCGACTATGTTGTGTGCACCAAGACGGACAATGAAAGGGAAACTTTGCCAAGAAGAATAGGTCACATATCTCCCAATTTCTCGCAGAGATATTCGCCATCACGGCTAGATACTTTGCCTAGCTTTGACCAGGCTCGTGATGTAAAATGTTATGTCAGAGGCGGTGCACTTCCCGCGAGTTGCGCGGCGTGTCAGAGGGCCAGAAGCGCGAAGCCTCGCTCTTAGTCCGCCAAGCAACTTCAATAGGCCGAGATCATACCACATAGAATCTCGAGCCTTAGGGAGCGTCGACAAAGGACTGGCGTAGCCTTTGCTAAGGAATGCGATTAGACCGCGGCGCTAGGGACGCTATGTACGCTGAAACATGGAAGATCCGCGAGCAAGCATCATTTTCAAGGATGTAGAGAGGCCCGAGACACAAGCAGCTTTCCTCATACGGCTAGTCACGTACAGCAGCGACTCATTCGCCTTGGATTATGCACATGCAAACCTACCAAATCCTTAAAACCTATTTGACTTCGATTTGAACTTGGGTAGAAAGAAGGGATATTCACGAAGAACTCTATAGACGCCTTGATGAATCCCCAGAATCACGTACTCAAGCTTCTTTAATTGACCCCTCGCAATCTTTACCATCGTATAACTGTGAAGGATCCAGTCATCCGCTGTGGCAAGCATTCCGATGGATCCTAGTCCGCCAGCCACCTGCAAGAATCCCTTACCCCACTGTCGCGCGATGATTAAGGAGGGGATTCCGTAGAGATGATGCGATCAATGAGACCATAGTATATTAATTTAAGTAATGAAAAATACGGACTTGTAGGTAGTTCCTTGTAGCTTGGCGGGCTGTGCAAGTGGAGATGCTGTTCTGCCAGCCAAGCATTTGACAGATGCGGGGAGCATCCGACAGTTTTTACAGATGGGGGAATCATCAAGACGGTCACACAGATCGTCGTGCTAAATTCCCCGGATCGACTACGGTGAAGCTAACCATATGCGTATCCGTCGGGCAGTTCTTCCATGCATCAGCTACAATTCACATCAGGAACAAATGTTAACAATCTAAGTTGGCGAAGTAGATAAAATCTTTTCAGTGTATGATTGAGAAAACCATTGAGAAAACAAAACACCTATTATTCAAATGCAATAACGCTTTGGAAAATACAACACAAGCAGCCAGCCCCTGTGTGACAAATCTGTTGCTACAAAAGTATGAATAGTATACAAGTGCCAAGACATCAGCGCTACGTCAACTTAAGCGCCATGGAGATGATGTTTGACTCGCCAGGGGCGTTTTGGGGAAACCGAGAGTTGAAACCGAGGACGGAACGGGCCTTGAGAAAGGTCGCCGTCTTGATTGACAGCGACTGGGTAGAGACAAACCAACTAACGCCCTCGCTACAAGGGGGGGTTGTCAAGGAACCGCTATATCTGAAGGGAAAGTTAGTGGACAGCATACGGACAAACCTCACTCCTCCAAGGGAAACCTACGACAGGAAGGAACCGGCAGCCAGGGTCTTGACTAGCTCGGACATGACCAACGGCTCGGTGGTGACAACGTCTCCAGGGGTCGGGATCTGATCAACAGATCCCAGAACAGTCTCGAGCAGGGTCGAGGCCGTTGTGGCCTTTACGGTAGAAGACTTGTTCTCGAGGGCCTTGGCTGCTCTGGAGGAAATGCTTCGAGGCTTGCGGCTCTTACCCTTGGCCTTGACCGTAGCGGTTCCGTCGTCGAGATCGATGTACACTCCAACGACAGCAATCTTCTTGTCCTCGCTCTGCCAGACCATGTGCATCTCCATGGCCATGCTGGTGCCGTTGTCGAGATGCTCGCTGGGGAGGTGGAAGTGGAACTGCTGCAGGGTGTAGTCGACGTCTCCAACCGAGATGCTGCCTCCCTCTGCAATGACCTCGACGTTGGTTCCGAGGTTCTCAAACTCTGCGCCCTCTTCCATGTCCGGGATGGTGATGCCCAGCTCGGACCCGGGCACGACGGTGAAGGACGAGGCGACCATGTCGATGGGGGATTGGTTGCTGCCGGTGGCACAGAGGTCGTTTGCCGCGTCGAGGGCTTGCCAGTTGGTTGGGCCCTATTGCAGCGGCGTTGGTTAGAAACCAAACAACATTCAATTGTGGCGGGTGTTGGTACATACCAGGGGACCGATATAGCCGAACTTTGGAGCCTCGAAGGCGCCCTCCTCCGCCCGAGGATGCAGATGCGTTCCGTAAGCGCACGATGCCAGGGCGCGGGAGGCGAAGAGGCCGAAGAGGCCGAATACTGCAGTGCCGGGGGCCATGGCTGACAGGGATGATGGATGAAAGTGAAGAACAGAAAACCGTCGAGGTGTAATCGTTTGTGAGATGAGATGAAGCAGAAGCAGAAGCAAAGGCGGAAATATGAAGAGATCGAGATCCAATAAAGCGACCGTGTAAGAGGTCGTCGGCAACCTTAAGTAACAACGGGACTTGCAACGGAGGGCTGGTTCAAGGATCGCAGGGGGTGATGCATCTCACTCATCTAGAGTGCCTGGTAAGAGACGCACTGGTGCAATCCTCCCGCTCGGTCCTTGCCGTTGCCGTCGTCGTCGTCGTCGTCGACAGGGACGATTTCAAGACCGACGCCCGACTTACCGGGGACGTGGGTGTCGGACCGCCCCTGGCAAGAGTCGACCGGGAGAGCAGTTAGCCGAGTAAGCCGTCTAAGGGGTGAAGTCGAGGGTCTAGACCACGAGGGCTTCTGGATACCGAAAAGGCACGGACACTAAACCAGACGAAGGTCGATATTGCCGGGCGTTATTGGCGTTGGGATGAACGGCTGGGGGGACATGTCAAGGGATCCTTGCTTCAAGTTCTGCAGCAGACTTGAGGACAGGACGGCGGCATGTCAGGGTCGTGTCAGGATGGTGCCAGGGTCGTCAGGGTTGCCTCGCGGGACGTCAGGGTTGTTTGGAAGTTTTGGGCATTTACGGCTACCACGCAGTCACTGAACGCTGTGACTCTCCACCGCTGTAGACGTTGAAAATCCTACCAGATCAAACCTGTATGTAGCTTTTTTTTAAGCTTGTTCTTTGCTTGTTCCGGGTTTTTTTTTTTTGGGGGGGGGGGTTTCTGGTCAAAGCCACCACGGTGAGAAAACACGAGCACACGCACAAGGCGAATCCTCCTGCGCCCCGCCGTCTCATCCGAGTTCCGTATGAGGATTTGCTGGGGCAATTCGCAATCTTGAGCTTTTTCGTCCATCGCCGTTTCCCAGCTTCCCGTTCCAGAACAGAGAAGAAGGAAAACCTTTGAGCTGCCTGGTGATGTCTTCCTGTGCGGTGCCACGCGAGGCAGAGACGTGGTATGTTTCGCCGCCCGCCAGCCCAGCAAGGCAAGCCCACGGCTGAAACTCAAACAGAAAGGGTATATGTCTTGTCGTTTTGAGGGTAAAACCAGACGCGGGCTGTCGATTGCAAACGTCGCAAAGGCCTCACTTGCCTGACGCCAAGGAATCCAGCCAACGGCCTGGAAGCCTGCCAAGAGCTGGAGGTCCCTGGCCGAAGGGTCCCTTGCCCTGTAAGGATCCGTGGCTCCAGGCGTGATTCAAACCCGACAGCCTCGTCTCATGACCTCGACGAACAGCGTTAAGCTTAAGTTTTGGCATCCCAGCACCCATACGCCCCGAAACGGGCTTTGTCGGTGACGAATACCCGGTCTACCTGTGCCTGCTTGAAAGCTTGAACCCGAGGCTCCAACTTCAATGAGCCTCCGTACGAATCTCTGGAATAGGAAGGTCTGGGTGGCTTAGCACCTCTATGGCTCGGCCGTGGACCACCAGCCAGATATCCAGGCGGCTTGGGCTGTGGCACAGTCTTCGTACTGGAGCAAGGCGCACTCTCCTTGAGTCGTGTATCCTACGCCCCCAAATTACCCCGCCGGCCTTATTCGTAGGAGCCGGAAAGTCCGGAGCCCCTCACCTCTCCGCGGCTCGCAAACCTCCGCGGTCCGGCCAAGCTCACGCCCTCGGAGTTTTTACATCCGTCCGTCAAATCACGACTCATCCCACCTCGCCTATTGCATCTCACTCCCCTGAGTTTACTTGTGAAACGCTGTCTCTTGTCCCAGGCACCATGGCCCCGCTCTACCGCAAAGCCCTCGTCGTCGGTGCCACGTCCGGTATTGGCGCCACCCTTGCTTCGAAGCTCGTGTCGACTGGCACCAAGGTCGTCGCTGTTGGGCGCCGCCAGGATCGCCTGGACGCGCTAGTCGAGGCTCACGGCGCGGACAGCCTCAGCGCCCTTCGCTTCGATGTCACTCGCCTGGGCGACATCAAGGCCTTTGCCGAGTCCGTCGCGCTGGCCAACCCAGACCTGGACTGCGTCGTCATCAACTCTGGCATCCAGAGGGGCTTTGATTTCTCCCAGCCAGAGTCCCTAGACCTGTCCAGTCTTGGCGATGAGCTGACCACCAATTACACGTCTGCCGTCTATCTCACTGCTGCATTCCTGCCACATCTCAAGTCCCAGGCGCGCGCCCATCTCGTCTATGTCAGCGCGACCTTGGGGCTCATCCCGTCCATGATCCGGACCCCCAACTACAATGCGTCCAAGGCTGCGCTTCACTCTTTTATAATGAACGTCCGGAAGCAGCTTGTCGAGGCGGGGCAAAGCCATGTGCGCATGGTGGAGGTTTTCCCGCCCGCGGTGCAGACCGAGCTGCACGATGAGAACCATCAACCAGACTTGGTCAATGGAGGAGAAATCGGCATGCCAGTCGTCGAGTTCGTAGACAAGATGCTGGATGGACTCGCAGGCACCGACGACCAGTTCGCAATTGGGCCTGGAGAACATCTACTGAAAGAGGGTGGATGGGAGTCGGAGAGAACGAGGCTGTATGAGGAGCAGCAAGTGGTCATAAAGAAGTCGCTAGCAAAGTACCTGAAGAAGTAAACGATGAATCCAGCTGCCATTTATGCAACGGGAACGCTTGTCAAGAACCGACGAACTGTTGGACTGACTCAGGCTCTATTCCGTAATATTCGTTCAGTGGGCTAACCTCTACACCAACGTAGCAGCCTTCTAGGACACTATTCCACAATAGGCGAAACCCCTTTCTTGAAATGACCTGTGCTGTTCGTACGTCTGGGTCATCATTCATACAAGCCTGCAATCCAGATGAGTGATGACTTGATAAACCATGGTTCGTACATGGGCAGATGTAGCTGCGAAGAACTAGCGACTCAGATCTCTCACCGTCATAATGGAGGCCTTGAAACGCTTATTCGGAGCCGCTCCACCAAAGACGGCGCCGCCGCCGGTAGAGACGGACGACGTGTACCCCGTGCACATGCTGGACGACACCGGCATACTCCGGGGCATCGTCGTTACGTGGACCCTGCGCTTCAACGACGTGCTGGACGCCGATAAGCTGCACACGTCGCTATTGAAGCTGCTGGACATTGGAGATTGGAGAAAGGTCGGTGGCCGGCTGAGACTAAAGGTATGCTTCTCTCTGTCTGATGGGCAACTGCCGCTGAGCTGACACCCGCAGGACAATGGAGAGCTGGAGATTTACGTCCCACGGCCCTTCACGGCGGAGCGTCCCGCGGTGGCCTACTCCCAGCAGACCCTAGCCATGGACATCGAAGACCATCCGCTGGCGAAGACGCTCCCCAAGGCTACGGAGCGCGCGTCCATCCAGGCAGGGCCCGCCGGCTTCCGGGCCTTTGCCGCCCGTGAAGGTGCGCCCGAGACGCTCGAGGACTTCATCTACCGCGACACGCCGCAGCTGTCGCTGCACATGACCTCCTTCAACGACGCGACGCTGGTGGCCCTCTCGTGGCCGCACACGCTGATGGATGTCATGGGCCAGCAAGCCCTGCTGCGCGGCTGGTCGATGGTCGTCGCCGGCCGGGAAGCCGAGGTGCCGCCCATGCTCGGGGCGCGCGAGGACGCGGTATGCGCTGCCGTGGATGCGTCCGGCGAGAAGGAGGAGTTCAAGATGGGACAGCTGCGGCTGAAAGGATGGGCGATGCTCATGTTCGGGCTGCGCTTCGCCTGGGACCTGATCTGGAACCCGGTCGTCGAGACACGCACCGTCTACCTGCCCAAGAGCGCCGTGGCCTCGCTGCGACGCCAGGCCGAGGACGACATGGGCGCGGCGGACAACGGCGAGAAGCCCTTCGTCAGCGAGGGCGACGTGCTCGCGGCGTGGGCAACGCGCGCTATAGTGTCCTCGCTGCCGCGGCCACGGCCCGTGACGCTGCTGAACGTCGTCAACGCGCGCTTCCGTCTTCCGTCGCTGATGCAGGCTCCGGGCGTCTTCGTGCAGAACATGGCCGTGGCCGCCTTCACGTTTCTCGCGCCGGCCGTGGCGACCGGACCTCTAGGGCCCAGCGCGCTAGAGAACCGGCGGTGCCTAATGGAGCAGGCGACCGAGGGCCAGGTGGAGGCCTTTGTGCGCGCGCTGCAGGGCGAGTCCAAGGCCGGCAGCGACCCGTCGATGGTGTGCGGCGCGTCAGATGCGCTGCTGGTTCCCTTTACCAACTGGACGCGCGCCGCCATCTTCCAGACGGCCGACTTCGCCCCGGCGGTTGTGCGCCCCGGCGAGACGGGCCCGGCGCGGACCAACTCGCCCGGCACCGTGGTGTTCCATCACGCGCAGTCGATGCGGATGAGCGCCGTCGTGAGGAACGTGGTTGTGCTGCTGGGCAAGGACCACGGCGACGGATGCTGGATGACTGGCGTGCTTCTGCCCGCTGCCTGGGCCAAGTTTGAGGAGGAGATGGAGAAGATGTGAAATGCAGGGAAGGGCACAGTTTGAGGCAAGTAGAAGATACCATGATAGGTGCGAGGGAAATTATCGAGGATGAGGTGCGCTGGGTTTGAGAGAACATGTCCTTGATTGTTCCACGGGAGCTTCACAATGTCGGCTCGCTGATTAATACTTTCTCTTTTTCCACCTCAAGGATTCACCCATTTAACAGTTAGCCACAGTCATTCATCTGACTTCTCTTCCCAAGGTCCATCATCTCAATCAACAACTCCACAGACCCAGCTCAGAGATGTCATCCGTGTTACAAACGCTGCAAGCTACCCTGCACCCACGATCCACCACGTGACTCAAACCGTCACAGCTAATTTGACGCCAAACCGAAGCCGACGACGATCTTCACCACTCTGAAACACCCAAACCGCGTGGCAACGCGTCAAGATGCGCCTATTAAATCTCCACTCCCTAAAGCTGGAGATTTTCCCCGGCCAAGCTCCTCCCTACGCCATCCTGTCGCATGCATGGGGCAAGGGAGAAGTGACGCTGCAGGATCTAGACAACGAAGACCTGAACGACCTGTGGGGATGGAACAAGATCATTGGTTTCTGCAAAGCAGTCAAGGATTTCTTCCCCGAGCCCCTGGGATATGTCTGGGTCGATACCTGCTGTATCGATAAGACAAGCAGCGCCGAGCTGTCCGAGTCCATCAACGCCATGTTCCGCTGGTACCAAATGGCGCAGTGTTGCTTCGTCTTCCTCGATGACGTGGACCGTCAAGACTCGGCTGCAGCTGGGACCGATTTCGAAGCTTCGCGCTGGTTTACCAGAGGCTGGACGCTTCAGGAGCTACTGGCACCACGCACGGTAGAGTTTTTCGATAGTAACTGGAACCACCTGGGTAACAAACAAGACCTCGCTTCGGGGTTGTTGCAGAGAACTGGAATCGACGAGAAGGCCCTGCTGGGTGGCGATTTTTCATCAGCAAGCGTTGCTCAAAGAATGTCATGGGCTGCCGAGAGACAAACGACGAGGCCGGAAGACATGGCCTACTGCCTCCTGGGTATTTTCGACATAAACATGACCATCCTTTATGGCGAGGGCGAGAAGGCGTTTATTCGGCTGCAGGAGGAAATCCTCAAAGAATACGACGACCATTCAATATTTGCTTGGGACTCTTCTGCCGTGCCAGAGTCTGCCCGCACAGTCGGCATACTGGCAACCCATCCTTCCTTCTTTAAAGATGCCGCTAGAATTGAACCTCACCCGACCGGAGGAGATCCGCCGGTCGTTACAAACAAGGGCATCCAGATCAGTCTGCCCCTGATGGAGCTGCAGACCGACCCAGGCCAGACCCTTGGCATGTTTTCATGCTCCTCACAGGGCGATGTTGCCTCAGCCATTGGAATCCACCTTGTCAAGAGTCCCATTCACAGCGACCAATACAGCCGAACGCGGTCTAGACCCATCAGCTTTCCAAGCCGAATGTCCGGATTCAAGCCACAGAAAGTATACTTGGCAAAGAGAAACAAAGTGCCGAGAGATGAGGAGTCGGCTACTACGTGTTGGCTTTCCTATGGCCCGGAGGCCACTATCCAGCCCATTCACACATATCCGCAGACTTCTTGGCACCACAGTGCCTTGACGCGGACGATGACGATGAACTTGATAGGTGCATCGTCTGATAACATTACTACCGCTGTTGTTTTCAGAATTCCCTCTTGTGGGGACTTGTTCTGTATTCTTCTCAAGTTGAAACCCAAGGAACGGACGAGCCAGCTGAGCATGATGCCTCTGGGCAAATCCATAGGTGAATTGCTGGACAGGCTGGTCACTGAACCGCTTACTATGGGATCTGAACTAGAACTATCTACTACTGAGGTATCGGCTGAATGCGGCGTCCAGCTGATTCGGGGCAGGTGGATGTATAAGATTACTGTTACCGTGGCTGACGAGGAATAGCCAGCAGACAGGTCACCAAGTACAGTGAAGTGGATAAAATTCACCAAGGAAAATGGTTCACGATAAATTACAGCCTCAGAGCGTTTTCTAAGACAGTTGCCACCAGACCGTTGGGAGGGCGTGATCGGCAGCGTGGCCTGTAAGCTCTCCATGTACCGCACCATGTCAGTAGCCATCCACCCGACCAGGGTGCCGTAGGTGATGTTGGTGAGGTCGGCTAGGTTGTCGAGATCCAGAAGCTGCACAAACTTGGTGACATACACGGCGGCGGGTAGTATTCCAGTGTGTTCTCGACCGTGGACGAGAAGACGTGAAGAACCTGCTGCTGCGTGAAACGGAAGGCTGCAGCACCCGCGATCGCACCGTCGTACTCGCCGCCCCAGCGCTGGATCTGACTCATGCCCTTGCGTCCGCCGTCGGAGCATCCCTAGTAGTAGGTTGTCGTCGCTGGCTGCGCCGTAGAAGGCGTTGATCAGGGCTGTTCTGACGAGGACCAACTCGCCGAGAGCCTGGTATCCTACCTTGGGGGTGGCGTCCCAGTTGATAGCTTTACTTGATGCTCTTACGTTGACTTGACCATTAGACAGTAGATTATACTCGAGACTGGCCTTAAACCGTCGAGTCACTGGCTGGTCGAAATTTCACTAAATAGTTCCTAGGGATGTAGAAAAGAGTGTACTAAGCTAGTATCTCTACTTCATCTGGAGCTTGATATACCTAGCCTCATTCGCAACTGACTACCTACCATACGTGAAATCCAGCAAGAATCCTAGCCTCAGTATCTAACACTATAGTTGGTACACTTTCCTTATATCAATTCAAGACTTAGTCCTATCAGGTTTGGGACCTAGGTGTGAGAATCAGGTCCAATCTTGGAACAGCCAAGGTGAAAGTGTCTCTTTTAGATGCGAAGAAGCCTTCCCTCGTTTGTCCTGGTGCCAACTGTATGTCAAAGCGACGCACAATCTGCGAGACAACATGTCTAAGCTCCATTAACCCGAGCTGCTTCCCAACGCAGGAGTAACGCCCTAAATATGGTTAGAAAATGACTGAATCTCGTATAGCGCGAAACAGAAGGGGTGGCCATACCAATAGAGAATGGTGCAAATATGGAGCCATTTTTGGTCAACTCTGGCATCGTAGTCCAGCGCTCCGGGATGAATTCCAGCGGCTTAGCGAAATAGCGTTCGTCTAGGGACATGTTAACTGTCATAGCTCACAAAGCTATTTACCAAGTCCATGAGAAAACGAACCTCTCTGGAGTGTGTGCAGTGGCACCTGGACGATTGTGTTTCCCGGGACTCGCGTTTCACCTATCATCAAACCTTCCGCCGGAGTCACCCGCTGAAGTCCAGACGGGACAGGTGGGTGTAGTCGAAGAGTTTCATCGATTATGGCATTGAGGTGGGTGAGTTTGGACAGCGAGACCATGTCAACGGCGTCTCGCTCCTTGAAATAGTCGTCAACCTCAATCCTGAGCTTATCGATCTGCGATTGGTGTGTCGCTATCTCGAAAAATAAGCACGTCAAGGTTGCAGCTGTAGTATCACTAGAGCATGTTTAGTATCGGCGTCATGATGATAGCATAAAGAAATAAAGTGATGAACCTACCTGCCTGCGACAGCAATCAAGTACGCCTCTCCGTCGAGGTTGAGCTTAGCCTGCTTGGTCTTCGGGTTCCGTTTGTATTCATCGAGGATCCAGGAGAAGACGTCAGGCTTATCAGGCTTGTTCTATATAGAAGTCGAGATTTAGTTGAGGTTTGCTACAAAGCCAAGACTGAAGGTGCAACTCATTGGACGTACCTGTGACCGTTCCTGAACCTGGTTTCCGCACCAGGCCCAGAACTTGCGGTTTTCTGAATTCACCGCTGGAATCAATTTCACCAAGGGGTAGATCCATGTGATGTGCGATAGATAGCCGTTGAGGGTCATGGACGCATGCAAAGCTTCCATGAAATAGTGCTTGACGCCCGCTCGCAACATGTTGAATGATTTCCCAAAGGCCAGGTCGCCCATGACGTCGAAACTGTAGAAGTTGAACCAGTCGGAGACATTGATGACAGTACCTTGCGATTCAGACAGCCGGGCAAGTAGTTCGTTGGTGTACTTTGTAACCCGAGGCTCGTAGTCTCTCACGGCTTGAGACTCGCGTCAGATACTGAACAGGTCTTGTTTTGGATATTGGTACTCACCTTGAGTGTTGAAACCTCGATCCCAAACCTTGCGTCGAGCATGGTGCTCAGCCCGATCCCGAATCATGTTCAGAGGAACACGTGGATGAAGAACATTGTAGAACGGGCCCTTTGTGCAGGGGGATCTGGCCGAATAAATGGCTTCGACAGCTTTTGGATCGATAATGGACAGCTCAGTAGGCCCTGCATACCGGGTCAGCAAGTGTCAACGATGGTCGTACGCGGGATCATATCGTACCAAGTCTGACAAAGTCGCCATGCTGTTGGTGAAGCACTTCTACCTCCTCGTAGAGGTGCAGGTTCTTTGCTCGAAGATATGAGGGATACAGGTTTGATACGCGAGCCAAGAACGGTCCGGGGAAGCTTCTCAACCGATGAAAGAAGACGCGGTACAGAACCATGCTAGAAAAGATGCCCGAAACGTGCGAAAGGCTGATCAAGGCAACGGACGAGAAGATTGCGACAAAATCGTCGACACCACTCTTTCCCTGTACATGGTGCAGCCACGCAGCAAGACAAGACAGCAAAGCAGCATAGGTAACGAGGATGTGGGGGACCAGCAAGTCCCACTCGCCTCTGCGGTATGCAAAGACGTGCAGGACGATGCCCGCAGCAAAGGGAGTCAGAAGCGTCTGGGGATTGTTCGTGTCCATCATCATGGCGTGAAGAGTCTCTTGAGTCGACCTGGAGTGGTATCGGACTGAGATGCAGACCTTCATTACCTGGTACCACGACGTATTAAAAGCAAGACCCCGCGTCGGCCGGCAAGTTCCTGGAGTGATGCGGGGGGCGGGGGATCGGCCGGCCCCGTTTCGAATTCCAGTGGCTTGGATGTCACGACCACGCCATTATCCCCTGGATTTACTCCTCGGCAAGTTTTTTGCTCGGTAGAAATATTTCAGCCGTCTGTGTTCCACCTGCGCGTCTCTCCGTGTGATTACCCCGGAGAAAGTGTGCCTATGATGGCGACTCACTAGATGGGTAAACACATGGCGTGCAGAGTTGTCCTCGTCGGCAACATGTCGCGCTAGATCCATCACCGCTGCCACGTTGTCTTCTGCGCGCTCTACGATTCGGCAGCATTTCAAGCTAGGTTCATGTAACGGATTTCTCTCATGCAGTCTACATGATTTAAAAGAACAAAGTCTGCGAGTTGCAATATCCCCTCAGGCCGTCCAGTCCCCACTCGCGTCCAATGCCGCTCTTCTTGTGACCCCCAAACGTAGCCGTGGGCTGGATGGCCAGATGCTCGTTCAGCCACACACTGCCCACATCCAGGTTCTCGCCAATTCTCAGGGCAAGCCCAGAGTCCTTGGTCCAGACTGAAGCTCCCAAGCCCATGTCACTGACGTTGACTCGATCAATAACTTCGTCCACATCCGACCACTGCAGCAGCGGCACGACGGGTCCAAACGGCTCCTCGGCCACAATCTTGCTGTCGTCGGGCGGATTGTCCACCACCGTAGGTTGAATAAAGAAACCGCCGCTCCCGTTATCTAAGACCTCCCCTCCTGCAACAACGGTCTGTTTGTTCTTTTGCACGTCAAGTAAAAAGTCTTTGACACGATCGTACTGCAGCTGGTTCTGAACGGGCCCGAGGAATGCGCCCTCTTGAAACCCATCGGCAACCTTGAACGAGGAAAGGTGCTTCACGAAGGATTCTCTGAAAGCATTGTAAATGTCCTTGTGCACATATATCCGCTTGATTGCGATGCAGATCTGCCCAGAGTTCAGGAATGTTGCCGCGGCGATTTGTGGCGCAACAACCTCGACATCGGCGTCAGAGCAGACAATTGCGGCATCATTTCCACCACTACACCGCAGGTCAGAAGCCATACCGGAGAAACAATAGGTGAGAGAAAAAGACATACAGCTCGAGAGTGACCCGGGTCAGGTTTTTACTTGCGCTTTCCATGACTCTTTTCCCTGTCGCCGTGGAGCCGGTGAAGGTGACCTTGTCAACGCCAGGATGCTCCGTCAACCAAGGGCCCAGATTATTGTCACCAGACAGGACTTGGATGACACCGGGCGGGAAGAAGCGCTGAGCAAGCTCGATTAGTTTGATGCCACAGTACGGCGTGAATGGCGATGGCTTGATGATGATGCAATTCCCCGTCATCACCGCGGGAGCGAGTTTGCCGCACAAGAGCATGAGAGGAACTAGACGAGATCAGCTCTAGTGAGCCTCGGAGTGTGTCGCTGCCTTGTTCACTTACAGTTCCAGGGCACGATCCCAACGACAACACCAAGAGGCACGTATCGAGTCTTGACGCGGCGCTGCGGGGTGTCTTCCACCACGTCTTCAGGAATATCAAGCTGACATGTTCCAGCAAGCCAGTGGGCTGCATGGTCGACTTCCTGGTCGGCAAACAGGACCTTGAACATGATTAGCATGCTCTAGCTGCAACGTGCTGTAGCTTGCTCCCACATACCGGCTTGCCTTGCTCGGTTGTCAGCAACCGGCTGAACTCAGCTTTGTGCGCGAGGAACTCGGCGCAAAAGGCCAGTATCTTCTCCTTGCGCAGCTTGACGGGCGTCCGTTTCCAAGAGCTGAAGGCGGTGCGTGCGGCCTCGACGGCGGCGGCGACATCCTCACGCGTCGACACGGGGGACGCGTAGAGGGCTTTGTTGTTCGCGGGGTTGATGCCGTGGCGCACAGATTCTGTGTGAGAGGCTTGCCCGTTGATGATGTTGGAAAAGGACGCAAAGTCCAACTTGTTGGCAGCGTTCGCTGTAGTCATTGTGTATGTAGCTGGTGCTTCGTTCAGGTCCTCGTTGTAGGCTGCAAGGAGTGTGCAAGTTGGAAATGTTGCGCTGCTAATGCTATCTCTCATGCTCCGGGGCCGCCCTCTTCTTGAGGCGCTGTGGGGATAGCACATAGACGCCACCAATCCTGCTTAGGTTCGTGCTAATCCATGCGATTGGGGAGTGACGGATCTCCTCCGGCGAGTGTTTCTCGTTGCCGAGGCCCCGGCGACAATTGCTCCAAGTTGCTCGGTTGAATATTTAGGGTCGCCTGACATTTGTCGTCTCCGCTCGTGACGTCCATCTACCCCACGGGGAACCATGTTTACCCCGGTTTTCTGCCGAACCCTCGGTAGTCCATCTGTCCGCCGTTCCGTACAGTCCGATGGCTTCTTGCATCATTCTTAATGACCCGGCGGTTCTTTGCACTGTAGCAGCACAGCTTTTCACATCCAAGACTCGACCCATCCCGCATCCACTGTAGCTGAATGAACACACCGCGACCATGCCTGCCTCATCCAACACGACGAGGGCGATAGTGGCGCGTGAGCCTCAGGGTGCTCAACTGAATTGGAAACTAGAGCATACAACTCTACGTGATATCGGGGCTGATGAACTGTTGATCCGGGTCGTGGCCGTTGGCATTTGCCACACGGACTTGATCTTTGGCACGTGGCCGCCGGAGCAAATTCCCTATCCGAAAGTCCTGGGGCACGAGGGTCAGTTCTCCGTCCTTGCATAATAAATAAGATTTTTCTTTCCTTACCAGCGCTTGCAGGGTCCGGGGTCGTGCTGAAAGCAGGGTCAAACGTGAAGACGGCACGCGAGGGCGACTCAGTATTGCTGTCGTTCCAGAACTGCAAGTCTTGCCACAGCTGCAAAGACGGCCATCCCTCGTTCTGCCAGAGATTTGCGGAAATCAACTACGGCGGAGAAGCGGACGTGTACAAGGCCGGCGAGAGCGCCGTTCGTGGCAGCTTCTTCGGGCACTCGTCGTTTGCGGAGCTGGCCATTGCCAAGGAAGCTTCGGTGGTGAACGTATCACACCTCGTCCAGGGCGAGGAAGACCTCAAGCTCTTTGCGCCCCTGGGCTGCGGTTTCCAAACCGGTGCGGGAACGGTGGAAATCGTTGCCGCGGCTGGTGAAAAGGACACCGTTGTCGTCCTTGGCCTCGGCGGCGTTGGGCTTGTGTCTATCATGGTGAACATCCATCGTGCATGTGAATCTGATGGGAAGCTAACCTTCGCAATACTAGGCTGCAAAATTGAAAAACTGCAAGACCATCATCGGTATTGACCGCTTGCCGGAAAGACTCGAGTTGGCCAAGACGCTTGGAGCAACCCATGTCATTAACACTAGCGACAAAGACGTCGATTTAGAAAAGGAGATTGCAGCTATCACTGACGGCAAAGGCTCCACGGTCACGATAGATACTACTGGAAACCTGGGCCTGATTCGAGCCGGAGTGGAGTTCACTGCCAGTCAGGGCCAGATGATCCTCGTGGGGGTTCCGCCTCCAGACGCGTTGCTCGATGTCCACCTCATCAAATTCATGCAGGTATGTATTGTCAATCAGTCTCGCGCGAAAAAGTACTGACAGATCCAGACTGGAAAGATTCTCCGTGGCACCATCGAGGGTGACGTGACGCCGTCAGAGGTAAGAAACAACCCACCATGCTCGAATGTTCTAGTTCGGAAACTCACCGAGTTTAGTACATCCCTCGCATGATTGAGTGGTACCGAGAAGGGAAGCTCCCCATCGAAAAGTTGGTCAAGTACTATTCGGTATGGATACACCGCCGCCTCTTTTGTTTGTGGTCGGCTTCTCGCTAACTCGTGTAAACCTGTAGGCCGAAGATTTCGAGACTGCGCTCGCTGATTTGCGAAGCGGCAAGGTGGTGAAGCCCGTCCTCGTTTGGTAGTTAAGGAACATGCTGCAGAAGAGAATAAAGGGATTGAACTTTTGTTTTTTTGTTTTTATGCGTTCTTCTACTTGGTGATCCGCTCCACCAAGGGCGTGCGTGTTGACTGACACCTGCCATAAGGTCATAAAAAGAGAAAAGCAGTTTTCCTCACAATTTAAGCGTTCCAATTACTCGTCCAATCTCCGTCTAAATCCGAGTCTTCTACAATATCATTACACCAAAAGGTATACTCTGGTTATTGTTCCGCCAACCATCATCTCTCCCTCACTGTTGCCTCGCTCCATCCTCACAACATGGATTTAGGAAATACCTTCGATGCCTGACGGACTGCCATGTCACCTGTTCTTGTAAGCATCTTGTTCCGTTACGACTTCAGTCAGGAACTTACCAATGATGTCTTCCGATCCGCCGAGGATAGCATCGAACCCAGAGGTACGGTGAGCCATTTCGATGATGTTGCCCATGCCGCCCTGGGTAAGAGCTCTGCCTCCGAAGATCTGGACTGCCAGCTCGGAGATCTCTCGCGCACAGCTGGATGAATACATCTTCAAGAGTCCAATTGGGCCAGCCAGATGGGTGGACTGATTCTGATAGGACATCTGGGACATTTGGTAGGTGACGTGTTCCAGCCAAGCTTGCGTGGCTTCCACGAGCGCCATCATCTTTGCAAGCCTAGACACCATCAGGCAAGTTAGCTCGAGTCGCGGCACAACATGGGTGCTGATGTTACTGACTTTTGTCTGATGACGGGTTGATCTATCAACCGCTTTCCGAAAATCGCTCGCTGGTGGCTCCATTTGAGGCACTCCTCGACAACAAGCCTCGACATCCGGATACTGGCAGCCGAGACCATCCATCGTTCGTGATTGAAGTTGCTCAAGACCACGTAGATGCCCTTTCCGTCTTCGCCCAGTAGGTTTTCGACAGGGACCTTGACATCGTCAAAGGTCACAAACGTCGTCCCGGCAGCTGCCGAATAGGCCGTCTTGATGGGCTTCGTCTCGACGCCCTCACTTCGCTCAATCAGCAGCACGGCCAGACCGGAATTTGTTCTGACGGCTGTGACAAAATAGTCACACCAAGTTCCGTTGGTGATCCACTTCTTGGTTCCGTTGACGATGTAGTGCTTGCCATCGGCCGTCTTTTCGGCCACCGTCCTCAGGTTGGCGACATCGCTTCCCGCGAAGGCTTCCGACACAGCCAGACAGATGGACTTCTTGCCGCTGAGACAATTTTGGATTACCTCCTCCCTGAGGGCAGCGTTGCTGCAATGATGCATGACCGCTGTCAGCGAGATGATCATGCCGACTGCGTTGCCGTCCCAGAAGCCTCGAGCAGCAGCGCGAACGAGCTCTTGATTGACAATGAGATCGTGGAAGGGATCAAATTCTTTGCCGGCAAGCACCCCGTCCAGGATGTCTCGGTTGTCCAGATGGTCGCCTGGCCCAACTCGCATTGCTAGGATGTTGGCAGACCTACGCCTCGACTTAGCATTCGTGCATCGCGCGTGCGGGAAGCAGCAGGGGGGTTACTTACGCCATCCGTTGTGTGAGCTCCTGGCTTATCTTCTGCCCAGACACCTCTTTCTCCTGGGCTTCGGGCCGGACATAGGTATCCGTGAAATGGCGCATGGCTTTCTGGAGTCGTCGATGAGATTCATTGTAGTAGGGACTCCGGAATTGGGGGACCAGCCACGCCGGTTCGGCATACGGGACGGGGCTCAAGTCCCCTGCCTCAGGGCGGATGACTCGAGGCTTCTCGTCTACAATA